>OX352296.1:21548747-22748747 GCA_947086415.1 Pammene aurita | reverse complement strand
GTATTTATTATGTACCATATACCTATAAATCAAGCTCATGATATGTATACTTACTTGCTACTGTGCTCGTAAATAATTTAACACCATTCGCTACGATATTGAGCTGTTTGCATAATAACACAATAAGTGGAATTTAATGAATAGAAGTTTTGTTTGCCATTTATTACATAACGATAAAATTTTTTGTAAGCGTACAAGAAAACTAATAATGGATATACTTTGCATGATGGCAACCGACTCTGGTGGTCCTCGAAGCTCTTATTTTCAGACAAGCATACTAGGATCCCAGAGAAAATAGGTGTCGAGTTTCATTGCTGCCACTATTGATCGACCTCTAATTAAGAGCAAAGATAGGGTTTTATCATCAAATTATTTAGTCTTAGTGATTTATTTTTCATACATTTTAGAAAATTTGCATTGCATGGCACTGGTGTGTTGATTACAGACCTCCTAGTGTATCTTTCATTACTCGTAAATAATTTAGGTACCAAGGAAAAAACATGATTTTATATTTGGTGACCTCTTGCGGCCGCCATATTGTTTTTTTTTAGATATATAAGTGTGGATTCATTGTTCAGATCAAGTGGAATTAAGAGATATGTCACTTGTAGAAATCCGCTTAGCATCCTAGGCTACAGGGTGAAAACTGAATACCAGTAAGTAAGGTAATGACGAAGGCTGTTTGTGTCGCAGTCGGTTAAAAGTTGATATTGGTGTAGCTGACATACAAAACTATAAATAAACGTTAACTTTGTATTCTCACAAGTTTCATATCATGAGAATATCCCCTGGAAAGGCATTGACGATACACTTCACTTCCTCAAGTGATATCTCTAAGGAGGTGCATTTTTCAGCAAAAGAGTACGCATGTTTCTATGTAGAATTTAATGAGCTTTAATATTGTCCTAAATCATATTTTCATAGAGTGCGTAGATTCGGAGGGAAAAGCGAATTTCTTCAGGATGGCGGACATTTTCTAAGGTGCTGGCGGTTCCTCGAAGTCCTCAAATGTCAAATGGTCTAGACAATAAAACGGGACCTCTAATCATAGACATAAGCAAACAGGAAGATGAGTGACGTTCATAATAAACAAAACTAAAATGCGGTCCTGCACGTGCACACTTGTGAAATGCTACACACCGCTATAATGTATGTGCATCATAGGCAAAAGAGATAAACCTATAAACACGGGTTTGCAAGGGATACCTCCATATTTTGCGCATTGCACAAGGTGTGACTGAGATACTGCCACACGACTAATTCAATATAGGTGCCGGAACCTATATTTGATGGCACAGAATCGAGCGCCCAGGCGGTATGGTACCAGTACCATATTTCCCTTTTTGTATAAATCAATGCCTCTAATCAGCATACACACCAAATTTTAAAACTGTCCGAAGGATTTACAGTTTTGTCGTATTTTTATTGTGTTATAATGTTTATTTAACTGCTGATGCTATAATTACCATATTTGCGACTAATCTGTTTAAAGCGCCGAATCATTATGTAGTCAAACTTCGGACAAAGAAATACCTATGCCTAGCAAGTAAAAGCAAGAGACGATGTGCCTGATTTATTTAGCCATGATTAGATTGATTAGACATGATTTCTAAGAACCTGGCGACTTCAGCCCGCCACGCAAGCAAATACAACTGAGATTTGGTAATATATTGGCAAACTAAATTTATCAGTAGCAGGACCTAGAAGAAACAAAATACATTGATATGATTGTGTCATATCTGACGTGGCCAGCTCTTAATGAGAGCAACGAAACCTGTCTAGTAAGATTGCAATACTATCCTTATTGCTAGATCCGGGCATCTGACAGCTTTTAATGGGTGGAGGACAGAGTGACAGACTAGCAAAATTGGTCAGTTGGGAAAAAGTAATACAAACATAGGTAAAAACTGCCGAAGTTGTCTTATTTATAGAGGACGGGGCCTATATTATAACATTACAACTAAAAACATTGCGTATTTTTTCGGAAACAGAAACAGTAGACGACAAACTATGATTTTCATCATTATATATAAAAAAACTAAGTTGAGAAAATGTGCGTGCCGATAAAACTTAAAAAGGAGTCCCAGCACGATAAAGGGACTTATATAGTGTGATAGCCCTTTATTCCCCCTCGAACAAGAAAGTTCCCGTTTTAACCTAAAGGGTGTGTCTTTAAAGATATAAGGGCTTTTCCAACCCTTCAACTCGGAAAGTAAGTGTAGTGGCGCCATCTGTTGTCGAGTAGTTGAACTTCATTCATTGTCCAAAGTGGCGCCATCTGTTGTCGAATAGTTGAATTTCATTCATTGTACACAATATGGACTTAAACGAACGATTATTCCCAAACTTTCTCGAATATCCTAGCGCCAACTTTCTCGAATATCCTAGAGCCTAGCTTTCTGAATATATAAGAGCCCGGTGTCACCCGCCAGAGTTAGTTTGATTTGAACAGCGAAACAAGCGATTTCGAAACGAAAAAGAAAGAAATTATCCGTGTGTGAGCCTTTATTTTGAAGTATCACGTGTGAGTATTTTTAATAGTGTGTTTAATTAATTCTCGATTTCGAAGCGAAGAAGAAAAAAGTTATCTGTGAGCCTTTGTTGTGAAATATCAAATGTGAGTATTTTTAATAGTGTATTTAATTAATTCTAATGGTTTTTTTTTTCTTTCTTTAAATTGTAATTTCCTTAACTTTCAAGTAGTCGCGCGGCGTTGAATCGATGCCTTCCATATACTTTGGCCGTAAACAAAATATCGCGCGACCGCTTGAAGATTAAATTTTTTTTTTTCCTTTGTCTCAACGTGCTCCACGTTTACGTAACAATATATTTGTCTATAAAATGTTCATTTAATTTATATTTTACAGAATACAATGCCTAGACGTAAAAGAGGTGGAGATCTTGCCAGTTCTGCAGCGAAACGGCGGAAACAAAAAGAAAATCGAAGAAATGAAACGGAAGAAGAGCGCGAAGCACGTTTACAAAATCAACGAACCAGAATGAGCACCCTGAGAAGCGGAAAAAGCGAAGAAAGAAAAGAAAATAAAAGTATTGAAGAATCGAGCATTTTAAAAGATAATCTAACAAAGGAAGCATTCCACTACGAACCGACGAAGAAATATTACGATCATAAATATGTTGTGATCGGAAAAATGAATAACATTTGCCAATTTTGCCACGCGAAAAAATTCAGTAAAGAAACACCAGGTCTCTGTTGCATGAATGGAAAAATTCGATTACCACCACTGGAAGCACCTAGGAATTTCTACATTACATGACGGGGGAAACACCAGAATCAAAACACTTTCTTCAAAATATAAGATCATACAACTCCTGCTTTCAAATGACTTCTTTCGGTGTTACTTCGACTGACACTAATAGAGACAAATTTGAATATGTATTTTCAATTCAAGGGCAAATTTATCACAAAATTGGATCGTTACTACCAATGCCTAACGATGACTATAAATTTCTGCAGGTATATTTCATCGGAAATGAAGAAAACGAAATTGATCAACGATGTACAAATTTTATTGGATTGAAACGCGAAATAATCCAAGATGTACAGAGGATCTTACACAAATACAATCAACTGATTTACATATTCAAAACAACACTAGACCGCATGATTTCTGATGACTATAAAATTGTAATTCGAGCCGATAAAAGACCACGTGGAGAACACGAACGTAGATTTAATGCACCTCAGATAGATGAAGCCGCCATCGTAATTGTGGACAATGAAAATACAAGCCGTGACATAATTGTACAACGAAGAAGAAAAGGACTACAACGCATTGCAGAGACACACCGTTCATATGATGCTCTTCAATATCCGTTAATATTTCTGCACGGAGAGGATGGTTATCATTTCAATATAAAACAAATTCATCCTAAAACAGGCATAGAAACAAACAAAAAAGTCACTTCCAAGGAGTTCTATGCTTACCGCTTAATGATCAGAGACAATGAAATATACAATCACATTCTCAACACTCGCCGTTTATTCCAACAATTTCTGGTAGATATGTACGCAAAAATAGAAGCAGAACGGATGCTTTACATAAGACTGAATCAGAAGAAACTACGCACAGAAGAATACATCCACCTTCGAGATGCGATCATAAATGACGGCAATATTGACGATATTGGAACAATGGTAATCTTACCCTCATCATACATAGGAAGTCCAAGACATATGCACGAATATACTCAAGATGCCATGACCTACGTAAGAAAATATGGACGACCTGATCTCTTCATAACATTTACATGCAACTCATCATGGCCAGAAATCAAAGAACAACTAAAATACGGACAAACCTCCATGGATCGACACGACATGATAGCCCGAGTTTTTCGACAAAAACAAATAAGATTTATTGAAGTCATCACAAAATACCACATCTTTGGAACCGTTAGATGCTGGATGTATACAATCGAGTGGCAAAAACGAAGATTACCTCACTCACACAATCTCATATGGCTACACGATAAAATTTATCCCACGGATATCGACAAAATCATCCAAGCTGAATTTCCCAATCCACAAAATGATCCGGAACTATACAACATAGTAGTGAAAAACATGATTCACGGACCATGTGGACCATTAAACTTCAATGCGCCATGCATGAGTGATGGAAAATGTACAAAAAAATATCCAAAACCATACTTGGACGATACAAAAACTTAAGATGACGGCTATCCCAAATATAGAAGACGATCACCGAAAAACGGTGGCTTCACAGCAAAAATACGAATACAAGGCAGAGACGAACTGGAAATAGATAATCAATGGGTAGTACCATATAACCCACTACTTTCCAAAATGTTCCAAGCACACATAAACGTTGAATATTGCAATTCAGTAAAATCTATTAAATATATATGTAAGTACGTAAACAAAGGTAGTGATATGGCAGTATTTTAAATAGTCCAAAATAGCGAACAAAATAATAGAAATGATGAAATCCTCATGTACCAAATGGGAAGATACATCAACAGTAACGAAGCAGCGTGGAGGATTTTTAGTTTTCCCATACACGAACGCGAACCAGCTGTGCAACATCTAGCAGTACATTTGGAGAATGGACAGAGAGTTTACTTCACAAAAGACTCGGCTAGAAAAATTGCAAGCGAACCACCTCAGAACACAACATTAACAGCTTTTTTCCAACTTTGCCAAACGGATCCATTCGCAAAGACGTTACTGTATGTCGACGTCCCTATTTATTATACGTGGGACAAAACAAGGAAAATTTTTCAACGACGAAAACAAGGAATGCCAGAAGAGGGTCATCCAGAAATAATGAAAACTAACGCAATAGGTAACGCAATATTAACACTACAAGAAGCCACACTCACAGCTTCAGCTGAACAAATTCGAGAGTTATTCGCCATAATTCTAACAACATGTAACCCATCAAACCCAAAACAGCTATGGGACTCTTTGAAAAGGAATATGAGTGATGATATATTGTACCAAATCCGACAAGCTAATCCAGAACTGACTATAGAATTGAATGACGACATCTTCAATGAAACACTCATTCGCTTAGAAGATAAATGTTTAGCAATAAATAACCAGACCTTAGTAGAAATTGGAATGCCAACACCACAAAGAAATACTTTTACTGTGCTAAACTACGAAATTACAAAGGAAAAAAGCTACAACGTCAATGAACTACTTGAATACATTGCTCACAACAAACCACTCCTCAATGACAATCAAAAAAAAATTTACAACGTTATAATGAACCGAATAAATAACAACACTGGTAGAATTATTTACTTGGACGCACCAGGAGGCACCGGTAAAACGTTTCTAATAAATCTAATACTGGCGGAAATACGTGCTGAAAAACACATCGCGCTGGCACTAGCATCATCCGGCATTGCAGCCACACTTATGGAAGGAGGACGAACTGCCCATTCTGCCTTACAACTACCGTTGAATATAGCCGAACAACAATTCCCGGTATGTAAAATCTCAGGAACATCTGGACGGGGTCAACTTCTAAAACATGCTAAAATTATCTTCTGGGATGAATGCACCATGGCCCATAAAAAATCACTAGAAGCCATGGACAGAACATTACAAGAATTGCGAAAAAACTCTGAAATGATGGAAGGAGCTCTACTCATACTCTCAGGAGATTTTCGACAAACACTTCCAGTTATTCCCAAATCAACACCAGCAGACGAGATCAATGCATGCTTAAAAAAGTCACATCTCTGGCCGCAAGTACAAATACTGCAATTAACAAAAAACATGAGGGTTGAATTATCAAAAGATGAAACAACAGCACATTTTGCTAAAATACTTTTACAAATAGGCGAAGGTACATATCCTACTGACCAAACGACCGGCCTCATTGAACTCAATAGTGATTTCTGTAACATAGCCACTACTGAAAACGAACTAATCGACAAAATTTATCCAAATATTATTCAGAACTATACCAACGTAGAGTGGTTATTTCAAAGAGCAATTTTGGCCACTAAAAATAATATTGTTGACGATATCAATTTTAATATTCTAAAGAAAATACCTGGTGAAGAGAAAGTATATAAATCGATCGACACGATGGTATCCATTGAAGAAAGTGTCAACTTTCCTACTGAATTTCTAAACCCTTTACAAGTACCAGGAATGCCATTACACTGCCTTCGTCTGAAAATTGGATCTCCAATCATACTACTCAGAAATCTCAACTCCCCAAAACTATGTAATGGAACGAGGATGATCGTAAAACAGCTATCGAATAATGTCATTGAAGCTGAACTTATTTCTGGAAAGAACAAAGGACACACAGTATTTATACCTAGAATACCACTGATCTCTTCTGAATTGCCATTTCAATTTAAAAGATTGCAGTTTCCAATTAAATTAGCCTTTAGTTTTACAATTAACAAAGCGCAAGGGCAAACTTAGAAATATTGTGGCATCAACCTCAAAGAATCCTGCTTCTCTCACGGTCAGCTATATGTAGCTTGCTCAAGAGTAGGAAGTTCGAAAAATTTATATATATATACCCCGGACAATAAAATGAAAAATGTTGTTTATAAACAAGTAGTGTAAATAATGAGAAAATGTAAATACATGTAAATATAGAAAATATTTTCAAAATATATTTTTTACTTTTTACGTCATAGTATGTTCTTTTATTTCATCTACCACTTAATCTCATATCAACTCCCGAGCGAAGCCGGGTATCATAGCTAGTTATTATATAATTGCCAAAACTTTGTGATGGGGGAAAGTAGTCCAAAACTATGTATATATACATATTTATATGTATATATAATGATATAATATATGTATATATGTATATGTATATATAATGATTTAACGGCCTCCTAGCCCAGTCGGTAGTGACACTGCCTACGAAGCAGGAGGTCCCGGGTTCGAATCCTGGTAAGGGCATTTATTTGTGTGTTTATCACAGATATTTGTACCTGAGTTATGGATGTTTTCTATGTATTTAAGTATTTATCAATTCCTATCTATTATATATATCGTCGTCTATCTAGTACCCACAACACAAGCCTTATTGAGCTTACTGTGGGACTAGGTCGGTTTGTGTAAGATTGTACTATAATATTTATTTATTTATTTATTTATATAATCTAATTATTTATATAATTTCTCATAATACTGCATTAAAACCAAAACTCTATGATTTTAGTTCTTAAAGTGGTTTGAATTCTTTGACCTCCACCACTTTACAGCTGCCAGATGTCCGGATCTAGAAATAATCATAATATAGCAAACTAACGAGAAGGGTTTCGTCGCTCTCATTATTGTGTCATATCTGACGTGGCTAGCTCTCCGTCTATAATTCCTTATTTGGGGTGTACAGTCACCGGCAAAAGTATCTTCCTACACGAAGGCCGCAAAAATATGTGACACGCTCTTATTTGTGGGGCCATAAGAGCGTGTCCCATATTTTTGCGGCCTTCGTGTAGGAAGATACTATTGCCGGTGACTGTACAAGCGTAAGAAAAAGGCAGTATGAATATTTCCGTCTATGCTCAAAGCGATAGTCTCTTGCGAAACTATAGAATCTTATACATGTAAATTGCAGTACAAGCTATAGGTACAAGGTACAACTGTGGTTTACCCGTCTGTCAACATAAAGTATGTCTGCCGATCCCGTCGAGATTTGTTCGCCATCACAATGTAGCCACGCAATGAGGAACTGGAGCGAGTTGTGGAGGCTGCTCGACTCGGTACATACACCCACCAGTTGTACAATGTACACTACACCCGAGATCTTCTCTGTTGTAGTTATATAATGGAATTGATAGTCTGATAACATGGTATTGTTAACGAGATTAGGTTGTAAGTACAATTCACAGAGCATTAATTCAGTATTTAGGTAGGGTAACATATTTAATTTGGTATGATTAAAAACAGGAGATTTTTGTGATTCTGTAGGGCTTATACTGCATGTTCTGTTTTAGTTCAAAAAGTTTAATCTTACTTAACATCGAAGTGAGTATAACTGGGTAACTACATATTAAATTTGGGAGCTTTTTCCTCTTGTTTAATTTTTTATTCTAGTCCGATCCAAAATCACACTTTATTTGCAAAAAAACTACATACGGTAATAAAATGGAAATATTACGCACATCTACGCACCAGCTACCCACATTTTCCCTGTGACATCAAACTTAGCTAACTTCGTCAAACGCATAGTAGTGAGTGGTATAAAGACAATAAACACGGGACAGACCAACCGTGAACGGCGCACATAAAAATAAAGAAGTTGCGCGAGTGGGTGGCACACGGATATCCACTCTATTGGAGTTAAAGCAAAACAACCGGCCATAACTCAAAATATTAGTCACTGTGTTCGACGGAAAAAACCCCGGGATAATAACAGGCGGGTAGCGGACTTCACATTTACACGTACCTTTGAATTTTATCGTAAGGTTACAAAGAGGGCCCTTTTGAGAAACTCTAAGTTAAGCTAAAGATTATGGCTCATAGATAGGTATTATTTTTACATTAGTTAACATTGATATATTTATTATATCTTACAAAATTTTTGGACATTGAAAGGGATAGATTAATGCATCAGGGGAAACAGAATACAAACTGTTCTATGCGTGATACGTGCATTTGGATTACCCACGGCATTTGAATCCCTGCTTCAGTTAAGACTATATAGTTCGTGATCTCTGGTCGATTAAATGATCCTGCTTTTGGTAACTCTAGTTACCAGCCGTCACCCTTCATACCTTAACAATAGAGGGTCAATGAAAAATACCTATGAAATGTGTTAACAGTCCTTTCAATAGATTGGTACATGCACTCTTGCGTAACATACTTTATCTAAACTAACTCCAAATAAATATTGTTTCAACTGAAAAAGTGCTTTACTAAAAATATTAGGCACATAAATACCGATGTACGTACAGCGTAGGTACGATATTCGTAACGTACGTAACAGCCATTTCAAATTTCGATCAAACCACTGGCAGCTTGCAAAATACGACACGAGGAATAAATAGCTGCGAAAAACGAAGCAAAAACGAGAGCGTATGGAGTTTTCAATAAAAACATTGCGGAGAGCTGTGCTGTAGTTCTTCTGCTGTGGATAATTGGTACGGACGCGGTCGACTGAACGAGTATCTAACATTTAGCTATAAAACAAAAAGAATAGAACGTAGGTACACATACATAATATACATATTGTTTAAAACTAACGTCCAATTACTTTAAACGCCCAAAGTAACGCGTGGATGTAGTCGTTGCAATTGTTATTAACATCACTTTGGGGGCGTCCATTAATCGCGTCATACGTTTTTGGCTTGTTTTAGACCCCCCCCCCTCCCCCATGGTGATCTTTGGTGATATTTTCAGTACCCCTCCCCCCCTGTCCAATATGACGTGTAATTTTTTGCTAACAAAAGTAAGTACAGTTTTCTAACACGTGAACCTACTTACGTAACGTACGTACACGTAAAGGGTAAAATATGAAACTACATGTATACATATAAAATAAAATTATCTTTAATAGAAAAAAAACCGGCCCAGTGCGTGTCGGACCACGCGGTTTCGTACTATCGAAAAAGTAATATCTAAAGGTCGTATCTGCGTATGAAATGAGTTTTTAGGAGATAATTCAATAATTCCTAAACCGATAATGTTCTCAAATTTTTTCATATTTTTTGGATCTCCGGTTCTAAAGTGACAGGGGGGACACAAGTTTTTTAGACTTATATTTTCTTAAAATATTCACAAAATAAAAAAAAATTCAAAATTCAATGTTTTTTTTTTATTGATGTTCAGGACAACAAGACAAGAGTTATTTTGAAAGAACTATCGAGTGATGTGCATCATGTCGATATTTCGTAAAAAAATTTTTGACAAATAATTACATGTATGGAGTAGTGCCCCTCCTCAAAATATATTTTTCAGCAATTTTACTACAAAACCAAGTAGTGTATGCCTCATACAAAAACACACCTAATATTTGGCTAAGGAACCCTAAAGACCTACTTCACAAAATAATATGTCAAATGCCATTAAAACTTATTTACAATCATAGTGCTAGTGCAATTTTACTCTGCTTTTGACAGATTGATTCATTTTTAGTTGATAATTTTTATTTTATTGACCATAATACAGTAGAGCACAAGGAACAAAAAAATTACACGTGATATGTGTCCAGACCCCCCTCCCCCCTGTGGTGATTATTGGTGATTTTTTCTTGACCCCCTCCCCCCCTTAACAATATGACGCGATTAATGGACGCCCCCTTTCTGAAAACATCAGATCAGATAAATCTAATCCGTACACTCTACGATAACGAGTCTCTACTTAAAGTATGTAAAAAAAATCAACAGGAACTATTTATTATTTGTAGGTTTTTAATCTCATTAATAAATATTAATTATTTTATAAAAGCGCTGGTGGCCTTGATATTTACCAGTCGCTTTTCGGTAAAGGAAAACATCGTAAGGAAACCGGATCTAATCCCAACAAGGCCTAGTTTTCCCTCTGGGTTGATAGGTCAGATGGCAGTCACTTTCGTCAAAACTAGTGCCTACTCCAATTCCAGGGATTAGGTTACCGAGCGGACCACAGGCTCAACAGAGCAAAAAGCTGGGAGAAACGCTAGGAGGAAGAAAAATAAATATTAATTTATCGTCAACCCACCTTTTAATAATCTCTGATAACATCAATTAATTTGTAATTAAGTACAATAAAAATGGTAATTCTCAAATCAATAACCAACGAAATAGTTAATTAATTGGAAATTAATTATGATTTTACAGCGTAACTGCCGGTAACATTGTGCTCTATGTCATTTCCCAACATGAGAATCTAATAAAAATGAAAAATATTGTAATGTGGAAGCGGAGTCGACGTTTATGAAACAGGACGGATTCTTTCGTTACCTACTTATGATGTAATAGTTACTGTCTCACGCATGGATACTAGTGAGACTAAGTCAATATTTACTAATTTATATACATAATATATTTCATAAATCGTTTATAACTTTGTAAAAATGTAAAAGACGTATTTTCTATTCTTTACCCCGTAAGAGAAGGAAGAGTAAGAGTGCGTGTTTGCGTTAACAAAATACGTAGTTACCTACCAAATACTTACATAAAATATAGTTTGAGTTAAATCAGGTATATTGAATTTTATGAAAATTCCAAGATGGATCTTGATTTTTTTACTATTCGAGTTACTAGAATACGTGGTTCAAGTCAAGTTACCTAATTTATTGACGCCAAGATGTTCAGTGATATTTTACATAAAAACCAACAGCTAATACGATCCGTTTATTACATACATTATGTTAGATACTAAAAAAAAAAGTTAACAGTGTCGGAGTTTAATTCGTCTTTAGTTATTGTTCGAATCGGTTTCAAGCGATTTTTCTCATTGAAGACCTCTCATTGTATTTTAACTAAATATGTTTTGAGATATTATTAATTAATAGTTTAGTTAATTCAACAGGCTGTTGAATTACAAAGGAAATATTAAAGGCGACGGCAAGACCCACGTTTATTAAAACGGGATGAGACTGAAGTTTAGAATTATGGCGTCAAGGCACCGAGAGTACCTAAAGCGGCATTGGCCGATGTTCTTATGGCTTACCGAGCGAGGCCAACCAAAAAGAGTCTTATGTTCGAAACCCTACCAAATAATAATGTGCGTTTAATAACTCCGTCATCGGATAGTTTCAAATTATAAGCAGAACAATGTAAAGTACAATTTAGTCACCCAATTGGGAAAAATACTGACAAAAATGGCTGTGACATAAGGATGGACGGGCGGTTAGACGGACATGAAGAAACTATGTATATGAGTCCACTTTAGCTATATAACCCTAAAAAGGACCATCATCGAGAGCGCCATCTACGATTACTTTTAAGGCCTTAGAGGCTACAGATATACTGGTTCGTTGATGACATACCTCAGCCTGGTGGAGTGATAACACAGGGCCTTCTAGAGACGGAAATATTGTGCTCAGCGAAAAGCTCACCACAGCGATTAACGTTCAGATTATTATTAGATGAGCGCTGTTTTATACAAAAAAATATGTTCGGAAAAGGTAAATTTACTTACCTTAAGACTAATTATTATGTTAAAGTCAGAACGTCACAATGACCTCTGCTAGCGACAGAATATATATAGACGCCGCCGTCCAGAATTTAATAATGGCTCCCAAAATGGTCGCGATATTTCCAAAACAGTTATCCTTTCATCCTCTTCTCCGGCTTTGAATATTAGCCAATACGCATTTCCCCGCTATTTTGAAAAAGTTGTGTTTAGTCAATCAAACTTGCCAATATCCGTGACTTCGCTACCTCGAGGAAGCTGCCAACAGTTGTCGAATTCGTGTATAACAACTAAGTAATTTTCTCGTATCTTAGTGATATTTAGGATTTACAAAGCTAAGAAAGATAACTAATTTGTTCCCAAGAGCACCAAATGAAACATCAAACGTCACCATAATCATGACGAAAATTTGACATTCCCACTTGCACCAAACGACAAATATATCGCTGCATCACGCGAGTCGCACGACGAACGATGAACGCTTACCGGCATTCCAATTTTAAAATATAAACTTGATTTGATATTAGTATCCATACATCTCTTTCATATAAACATAGTGCAAACGAGTCACTCCGAGACTAATAACAAATCATGACCGTATTTTTTAAATTGAATTGCTCTATCATGACTCCACAGAATCCGCTCCATTTATGTTACTCTTCATTATCATATCCATTTACATAGCGTGCTATGTGCTGGATAATAGGACCGAATTATTATCCTTTGTGACTTACAAACAATAATTTTTGGGGTACAGCAGAGTACTCTAAAGATCCTTTCGGCATATCAAATTAATTTGAACGTCCCTAGCCTAGTCGGTAGTGACTGCCTACGAAGTAGGAGGTCCCGGGTTAGAATCCTGGTCTGGGCATTTGTTTGTGTATTTATCACGAATATTTATTTTGTTGCTGAGTTATGGACGTTCCTATTTATGTATATATATATATATATATAAGTATGCATTTATCTTTCTAAGTATATATATCGTCGCACCCAAAGTACAAGCTTTGCTTAGTTTGGGGTTAGGTCGATCTGTGTAAGATTGACCCCAATATTTATTTATTAACTAGGTATTCATTTATAAACTCACTTGACGGGTTGGCAGGATTCAGTTTCATTAATTACCTGTAAAAAATACATAAAACAGTTAATTTGAGATCATCACCAGTAACATATTTGAACAAGAGCCAATGTTATTTTACTAACCTCATTAATAATTATACAGAAACCTTGCCCCAAACCAATAAAAGCATGTACTAGGCGACAATATATTTACACATACAAACATACATACATAGGAAAATACATACTTGTGTACATAGAAACGTCCAATAGGTAATCGTAAATTAGGAACAATTATTGTGATCGGAATAGGCAGAGTATAAATACCTAAACTTGGCAGAACAGAGACAAAAAAATGGAGACTTCCTTACGACTACATAGTTTTCGTCCCGGGAATTCCCGGGAATGTACTAAATGAGTTATATTGTTAAAAATAAGATAAAAAACAACGCGTGCCGCTCCAGTTCAATCAATAGACATGAAATAAAACAACCAAAAATATCGACGGATTCTTCTATATTTTTTGTAATTATACACCATATATACAATGTTTCTTAAATCTAAATGTAAATATTCTAGCTACTTTTAACAAATACAATATCATACATATTCAATATCATCATCATCAGCATCAGATTCAGAATCATTACTAAAATTATTTTCTTGTAAATAATTAAAATATATTACCATTAATTTTTCTATATTTTCGACGGTAAGTCGGTTTCTTTTGACGCTTAAAATCCATTTATACGTTGAAAATGACCGTTCAACATCCACAGACGTGAGCGGAGCAAATTTATAGAATAAGTCGTCATCTGCGTCGATCCCCTGTTTAAGTTTTTCGCTTTTGGCCCTAACTATATCATAGTCAGGATTTCGTTCTATGACTTTCTCTAATTTATTTTCGACCGCCGCACTAGACGAACAATTCAAAACGCATCTTACGTTGTCAATAATTTCAAAATATTCTTCAAGTGATAATTTTGTGTCTTGTAACTGTTTAAGTCCCACTTGAATTATCGTATAATTTTCGTCAATAAAGTTAAGTTCTGATTCAATATTTTCACTTCTTATCGCGGCTTTTGCTTTTCTTATAGATATTGCTTCTTTACTGTTTAGATTATTTGCAACGTTGGATATTTGTTGAAAATGTTTAGAGTAATACGACGTTGCCTTTAGCCATGTACCCCATCTAGTTATAACAGGTTGCGGAGGTAGCGGTAAATTAGGGTACATGTTTTTTAGTATATTTACTCTATAAGGTGATTTAAAAATTTTTTTTTTACATTCGCTACTAAATTGTCAACATTTCCGTATTGAGAGCGTACTTGTTCCGCTACTCTATTAAGGGCATGTGCTAAACAAGTTATGTGCAGTGCAACATATTTGGAAAATCGATTTTCAATAACCGTCCGGCTCGCAACATATATGCCACGCTGGCAGAGCATAACATCAGCACATTATCAGATTTTTCGACAAATGATTCTCCCCACATTTCTTTCAAAGATTCTATAACAAAATTTGCTATTGTTTCCCCGTTTACGCTTTTAAGCACCTTGCATGCAATTAAATACGGTCGAGTAGCTACATTTTTGATTAAAGGCATAACTAGCAAATTAACCACATATCTTCCCATAAAATCGGTTGTTTCGTCAAGTGATACCCATATCTTATTGTTTCCTATTGTGTCGTGTATATGTTTCAATCTATTCCTATAAAATTCACCAAGGTACTTTTTTCGTAATAATAAAGTTCTGGATTATTAACAATCCAACTAGCCACCAGTTCGGGTCTCACTTGTTTCGCCATGCTGACCGAAATCGTATCTGAAATAAATTAGATATAAAAGTTAGCAAACGAAAACAATTTGGAATGAAGGTTGCAACGCCAATAACTTATTTTACTTTGATTTGTTACAACGTAACATTTCAAATTTAAAATTTATTAGTATCATTTAACAATTAACGTATTCGAAACTTTATTAACTAATTAATGCACTATAAGGCTATTTTTTTCTGGGAAAGCTCCAAACGCCCTCTAAATCAACACGTGCAAATGCGCAAAGGGACACAAAACCCCATTTTTTGAGGTACAAAGTTTATTTTTTGCGTTTTCCCAAATTGAGTAGTATTTAACAACTGCAGCAAGTATGTACTTGTTTATTTTACGCATTTTCACAGTGTATTCCGTTGCAAGTTTGCACGTGTTAATAAAGCTATATCACACTAAGTATTAAATTGATATCGGTTTGCCACATTACACAGTCAACTTATGAAACATTGGTAAATGACCCTATACTCAAGGTTTGCCAACGCACATTTGAGCTTTATATTTTCTTAATTTTAATTATAAGATATATTATTGGCCGGTACTGTACATACAAATACAAAAAAGCAATAAAAATACATCAGCTTACCTTGAAACTTGGTAGTCTTGCAGTAGCCGTGGTATTTTTGTATCCAGTTAGTCAAATCCAATCAAAGCAAAGTCAGTGTCCGAGTTCAAGCCAGATAATCAGGTAATGCAGGTGAATTTCCAGTAAACAAGCCAACGTCAAATATCACAAAAACTCAGAATAATCACGTCCGTACTCTTCAAAGGGTTGTATGAAAGTGCACTGTCAACTTATTATTTAATGCACAAGAAGGGTAGCAGCGACCAGCGATAACGACATCTGCTTTCTATTTTACACAATAAAATAACAGTAGAAACCACAAGCAATACAATAGATAAGCCTACTTTATCTATTTCTTTCACTCAAACACAATAAAAGCACTTGCGTAAAAGAGACGGACGAGTTTTAAATAATACAATGAATGTTATTTTTTCCATTTAAACTAATAATAAATATAGTTTTGTTGTTACTTATGATTTTTAATACCTCCGGAATATAATTATGGGATTGTTTTATTTAGTGTATGTTTCCCGGGAAGTCCCGGAAAAAAATGTTATCACAAGGAAGTCTCCACTTCATGACTTTGTTCTACGCCGAAGTTTAGGTATTTATACTCTGCCTATTCCGATCACTGATTATTAGTGATTCGAAGTCGAAACTTCCAGCTTCGTAAACATGTCAACCTATATACGAATTTCAAATAAGAGGATCATACGGGGTTTTGATTTTTTATATTAATGAAGTAAGTATTATTAAAAAAATAATGCATTGCGGAACCCAACTTTTTTATGAAATTACTATTTAAACCAAGTCACGTTCGCTCCGGTGCGGTCAAATTGTTTGTGCTTATTATAAGTTATGAATAAAGTATAATTAAGTATATTTGGGCTATCCATATTTATTTATTCTTATCGTATAAGTTAAAATAAACGGAAAATTGATACAATCCCTGTGAGATTCATTATTTGCATTCAATGGAAAGTCAACAATGATATTTAACTAGATAACCGTTTGTTTTACCTATAGGTATAATAGCTTGTTTATTTGTGAGTGATAATATAATTAACTAGTACTTATACAGTGTTTGGAGCGCCAATTTGATGGTATACTCATGTAAATATTTAATTATTATGTTTATTTTTTGCAATAGTGTCTTTAACATGAAAACAAAGGGGATCGTCAATTTTTGTTAGGTGATCTGGCCCAGATTATTTAGGACCATTTAGTAATGATTCTTACCTTTAAGAAATCGTCATAATTGGGTACTTTCCTGGGTAATAAAAATATATTTCTATTTAGTCCGTCAGTTAGATTATCAAAAAATATTGGACACGTATTTTTTATTTTGTCAATCAAACAAAACTTGGTGAAGATATAGCCCGTTAAAGTTCCGCGTGACGTCACATTATACTAAAAATTGTACTGAAATGTGACGTCACGCGGAACTTTATCGGGCTATATCTTAACCAATTTTTGTTTGATTGACAAAATAAAAAATACGTGTCCAATATTTTTTGATAATCTAACTGACGGACTAAATATATTTTTTTAGGAAAGTACCCAAGTAACACAGGAAGCATTATAACATATGAATAGTTAACTTATTTCGAACTTAAGGACCGTATAAACTCTTATATACGTTCACCGAGCAATTTTTCGCATTATATGATGCTTTGAGCTGTATAACGGTTATATAATGGCATATCAAAATGCTTTTGTAAAACCTTTAGATTTAGTGCAGCAAACTACAACGCAAATGTATAGCTTTCAGCTGTTTAAAAGCACTTAATTGCTTTAGGTTCTACAATAGCATTATATAATGCTTTAAGCTGTATAACGGTTGTATAATGGCATATGTAAATGCTTTTTTAAAGCCTTTAGTTTTAGTGCAGCGAACCAAAATGCAACTGTACAGCTGAATGCTGTACAGTTGTGTTTTGGTTTGCTACACTAATGCTTCGGTGTGGTTTAGTGCCTTAGGTTCTACAATAGCATAAATAAATGCTTAATACTGTTTATGAGCATGAATATTAGCCATTATAATGCCACGTAAATCCGGTATACAGCTATCACCTGTTTTTAGTGCTTTAGGTTCTACAATAGCATTATATGATGCTTTACGCTGTATAACGGTTGTATAATGGCATATGTAAATGCTTTTGTTTAGCCATTAGTTTTAGTGCAGCGAACCAAAATGCAACTGTACAGCATTCAGCTTTACAGTTGCGTTTTGGTTTGCTACACTAATGCTTCGGTGTGGTTTAGTGCCTTAGGTTTTACAATGGCATAAATAAATGCTTAAAGCTGTTTAAGAGCATGAATATTAACCATTATAATGCCACGTAAATTCGCTATACAGCTTTCAGCTATTTTTAATGCCTTAGGGTGTACAATAGCTTTTTTAAGTAGGTAATACATTCTAATGCTGTATAATAGCAATAATATAAACCATTATAAAGCCAAGTAATTCACTATAAAGGGCTGTTCATAAATTACGTCATTTCAAATGTGGGGGGGAGGTCTGGACATCGGATGATGGTAGCATGACGTAGGAGGGGGGGGGGGCGTCATTCCGAAGATCACATCATCTCTCGCATCTTTAAAAAGTGCTTCAATGTGTAAAAAAAGGAATGAAAGTCGTGTTTCTATAAACTTTTAAAGCTATAAAATATTATCTACTTAATGGTTTTTTATTTTACAATTAAGCTACAAACGCATTTTTTTTTAAATGACGTCACTTTATTGGGCAGGGGAGGGTTGGATTATTTTAGGGTGGGGGGGGGGGGGGGTAAAAAATTATCAAAAATTGATGACGTAATTTATGAACAGCCCCTATACAGCTTTCAGCTGTTTTAGTGCCTTAGGTTCTACAATGACATAAATAAATGCTTAATGTTGTTTAATAGCATAATTATTCACGTGTACTGCTGTAGGCATTAATAACCTTTTTTAAGGGTCATTGAGCTGCTATTGGACTAAGAGGTAGACACGTCAGATATGACACAATAATGAGAGCAACAAAACCCGTCTGGTTAGATTGCTATACTATTCTCATAGCTAGATCCTGGCATCTGGCAGTTTTTAATGGGTGGAGGTCACAGTTACAGACTAGCAAAATGTTTTAATTGGAAAATTGTAATACCAAACTAGGTAAAAACTGCCGAAGTTGTCTCAGTTATAAAGGACAGGGCCTATATTTTAAGGGGCTCCTTGGAGCCAACGACCTTAGATCTGATTCCCTTAGTTTTCTAATGATTTATATAGCTTATCATATTATCAGTAACGGCTTTAAACAAGTAAATATAGTATCCTATATTTACTTCAATATTCATTGTCTTCGAGATATTTGACATCAAAGTCGAACCGGTTTAGGCCAAAAAAGTGGTTTTATGGTCATAAATTATGTGTCAATTAGTTAAAAAATAAAATCTCTCTACAGTTTTTAGAGACATCAAAGAGGAACCCTAATATGTAGATTACGTATATGTAAGATTCTTTACACCATTCGAATATCGATAAGTGTTTTTTTAGACCATATTTTAAAAATATCATAAAAAAATAACGGCTCATTTATTTCAAGATCCGGCTTTACAGAATGGAGATAAAAGATTCAAGAACCGATAGTCGTTTGCCTTATAATTCTATCTGTAGTGAATATGTTGGAATATCGACTCAAAACTGGTCAAAAATCGATAAAAAAGGTTAGACCAAAAAATATTGTGTATTATTACGGAAACAAAAACAGTAGGCGACAAACAATGAACACATTGTTTGTCACTACTTTCCCTCAACATAAACTTTTGTATAATTTCTCTTAATATTGTATAGTATTTGTATATTTTCTCATAATATTGCATCAAACCCAGATCTCTAGGATTTGTTTTCTTGAAATGGTTTGCATTCTTTGGCCTCCACTACTTTAAAGCTGCCAGATGTCCAGATCTAGAAATAAGCATAGTATACCAAACTGACTAGAGGGGTTAAGTTGCTCTCATTATTGTGTCATATCTGACGTGGCTAGCTCTCCGTCTATATAGACCAACGTCATTTTGTAAATAATTTATAACCTAAAAATAAAATCATGCGGACCTATTTATACAAGGAAAACACCTATATAATAATGAAATAACTTAATTTAAGACTGCTGAACCAACACTATTATGTTAATAATGTGAAACTCGTTCTATACGAGTACGAGGATTACACAATTGTTTTGTTTATTTGACGCATATCTTTTTATAATATTTTATAGCAAAACCACAATAAATCAAAGGCGCGTGAAAAATTTCAATGAAACTTTTATACACATTTACAGCAAACTACATTGCGCAGTAATATTTGAAGGATATAATAACGTAAAAGAGTCAAAAACTTTTATAAATTTTGTTACGATGCAAACAAATATGACGTGTCACTCATTCAGTTTTTTGTACCGTCTTCGTTCATTTTATATTGCGAAACAAAGTAGTTAAATCACAATGTTCATTGTATTATAACATTTGTTCCGTCGGTATTAGAGACGTTTTTGCATTGACGTAAGGTTTATTTTACTACACTCTTATGCTAGTAATAATGCTTTTGTATTGCGATTGGCAAGGTAATCGAGAGTACTAATGCTTCTTTACTGCGATTAGCAAGTTTTTTGGCCGTATTAATACTTCTTTAATGCGGTTGGCAACTTTATAGAGCGTACTAATGCTTCTTTAATGCGATTGGCACTTTCCATGACAACGATAATGCTAATAGCGCAGACATAATGCGCCTGTAATGCTATTAAATGACCTGTATAGGATCTCAAGCTGGATAATTTGTGCCCATTTAAGACTATAAACGTTTATAATGCTACTATAAAACGAACTCAAAATGCTAAAAGTATACAGATATGCTGTAAGACGGCCGTTATACTGCTTTGATGTGTTACTTGGGTAGCCCATTTCTAGATCAGGACGGTGGTAAAATAATTGCGAAATCTAATGGGAAAATTGAAAAATCATGCATTTAAAACTTGAATCTGACAAGGACAATATTTGAAAGCTATGATTTATATATTAACGTAAAAAAGTACCGGTTTTTTAAAGAAAATGTACAAAAGCGAACTTAAAAACAAAACGGGAATCATGACGAAATAATAAAAAGTTATATTTTGATCGTATTTATAGTTCCTGTATTTCGGTAAACAAAGACGGCTGTCAAACCATCGTTAATACTATTGACTGAACATTCCTAGCACCTATTGCGAAGGGATAAGGTTTACCACATTTAAGTGCGATACCACTAGTATCTACCATTGCAAAATTGAAAAAAAGATGCGTTTCGTTATCGAAGGAACATTATATTATGCCATTATGAAACCCACTTTTAATATTCAAACTTCGATCAAAAATGCAAAAATACGCATTTTCAATCTTCACAGTCATTTCCAATACAGTCGATTTCCAATTTAAACTTCCGTATTCGTAGGCTTAGATATTATTTTAATATTACAATGTTCTAACTTACCGAACAGTATCAAAACGCAGATTATGTAACGGTAGACATTGACAGTGTCAAACCAAAAAACAAACCCGTTTCAGTCCAGGTGAAGTTAAACTTTATGTCAATGCCATAAGGACGTTAACGACTTCTCTTGTTGTATTTTAATCGCGGAAAGATAAACATAATGTTTATTTATTTAGTATTTCTAATTCCCGTTTCATTTTTTTGGATTATTTTGTTTCCTTTAGTAATAAAATGAGTATTTATTTTACATTGAAGTACAAACTGTATACGGTTTATATCAGGTGCCCCAGAATTGACGATCTCCTTTTGCTATTTTATAAAGCGGTATCGCATCGATCCAATTTTAAAAATATCAATTATTTATTTTAAGAGAAGTACAATTCTCTATTTAAGTTTAAATCTTAAAGCGCGAAACATATTTCAATAAATTTTTTGCAGGGAGGTTCAATAGCTATTTAATAAATTTAAGCTTTTAAACATTACTTTGCCATTAATTAGTCGAAAATCGCAATAATATGATTCCTAAACTTGTATCGCCTTAGGATAATATTTCAGTGGCAACATTTTTGTCTCGAAGGAATACATTATACCTCGAGTTCTCACATAAATCCGACGGGACCAGAATACGCCACATAAACTTGATTTATATTTTGTAACTTAGAGGAATCCAGCAATACTAGATTTAGGGCAGGACGGAAAACGTGCTAGCACACGCCAGCACAATTGGAATGTATTTCAATATCGGTTAGAATCTAATCTATTTAATCTAAATTAGATGATAAGAGTAACATTTAACTGCTTATCTTATATTAAACAAAAAATAATCTTATGCTTTAAATCAGAATTAGGTAAATTTGTTAAATTTAACAACACTTTAACCAAATTAAATCAATAAACGATACAAAAGTTTTAAACCTGTTGAGGTAAGTAGTATGTCATAATCAACTCCTAAAAAGTCCGTACTTACTAATTTGAAATTTTGCAGTACCTCGTAAGTATTAATATAAAAGTTAAAGTAAAATAAATACCTTTATAAGATACCTACGTACTAAAATACCTAAAGGTAAGATATGTAGAAGATGGAAAATTAGATATGTAGGTAAGTTGAATATGTTTTTTGGTATCAGGATATGCGGGATAAAAAGTTTTACTCAAATGGAAAGTCAACAAAGTATCAAAAATGCTCTGGTGTTGTCACCAATAGAACAATATACGGGACTGTAAATATTAACCATCTTAAGCTCTTACTCTTACAAACACAACTATCAAAGTGACAAATAAGGACAAATGATTATTTGTAAAATGAGGCTTGTAAGACGTTTATGAATAAGGGGGTAAGAAGGTATATACTGACTACAACTGAAGAGGCATTCCACGAGCTGTGTCGTACGATCGTGTGTTTATCTCGATGTTTAAGAGTTATCTCTGCAATTTTAACTGGAAGATTATAATTCTGACCATATTTTGACTCTATTAAAAGGAAGTCCAAATCCTACCAATTTTCAGGAAATTTGCGTTCGTACCGTGACGCGGGACAACCGTGGACTTTTTCGTGGAATGCTCCTGAAGTACCTACGTAGCAGAGAGTAAGTCTGTAATGTGTTCAAATTGAACTTCGTATCTTACTTATTTTCTTAACAGTACAGTCGAACCAGCATTATTTTAACACCTCAACCGCTTAGCTACTTCTGCTGCTGACTGTTTAAATGTTAAATAATAGGAGTGTTAACTAACGGTTCTGTCAAATCATTTATTTTTGTATAACCGCGACAACGAAGTCTGAATTAATCACGTGCGACCAATAAAATCCTGACGTAGTTATAAATTAAGCACAGTTGTACAAACAAAGCGAAACATAAACATACTAAAACACGGGGTTCCTATAATGGAGTTTGCTAATTAGAAATGGCTTTCCTCACATAAACCGGCGCATGGATAAATGAGAGAAACTCACATGAATAAACATAATGACTTGCAAATTCCCAAACAAATCTTTGTAAATAGAGCGAACGTGAATACGTTGAAATAATTATTAAGAATTTTGAATAAATATCTTGTTCCAATTTCCAAGCGTGAAAATATGTGGATTATGCAATCGTGTTTCTAAATTCAAATTCTGCTTGTTGCGCGTACATAAACAGTGAGTTACATTTCATGTATATTTTGGGTTTTTTTTTAGTGATTCTCCTTAGATGTTCAAAACAGGATAAGCAAGATTAGGTTGAGTAGACGAGTAAGACATTACCATGTTTTTAAAAAATGAGAAGGTAGGCAACTTCAAATAATTACATAACACGCTCCTATATAATTAATATAGCTAAGTGATGGCAAGACACATAGAGATTTTTATGACTCAAACAAGAATCGCTATGTGACAGATTTATGATCATGTATTTATATATATTTTTTTATTATGTAATAATGTATTTACAACAGCAAACTAGTACATAAAATTACAACGAAAAATATATTAAAAATAAACTAAATTAAAAACTAAACTCGTTCCGGTGAGTGCCCGGAGCAAAGGTCCCTAGTATACTGGCGGAGTTACCGCGTTGTATGGCTAGGGATATTCTTTGCGCCAGGTACTCTCCAGAACGGAGAGTAGTACCTCCTATTTATTTATAGGATTAAATAAATAGAGAAAGAGAAGAGTGAGAAAAAAAGAAGAAAAAATAATGACATGAAGAATTATTTTGGCTTTATAATTAATTGAAACAAAAAAAAATCCGGCCAAGTGCGAAACGGACTCGCGCCCCTAGGTTTCCGTACATCATACAATTTTGATAATCACTGAGTATTGTTGTAACGAAAACAAAAATTGGATTAAGGACAGTTAGCGTTGTTATAAAAAAAACTGTTGTCTCCATACATCGACATAGGTCGCGATTAGTTTACCAACTGCAAATAAGTTTTTAATCGCAATTTTTTGTGATGTAACAACAAATTAACGTATTTTTTTATTTTACTTACGCTGTCAGACCTTCTTTCTTGCCAAATTTTGGTGCTAGGTCTATGGGAAGTACGCTATAGGTTTTAAATCCCCTGCGACGTGTTGGAAAATAAGACTCAAATGGCCGTATCTTGCGGATTGTGTTGACTTAGAAACATGATTTTTGTACAGCTTCAAGGTACCGCAGACGTATTTGATGTTAATTTCAACTTGATAGCTCCACGCGTTCCTTCCAAAGGGTTTTGACTGACAGACAAACGGACAACAAAGTGATCATATAAGGATTTCGTCTTTCCTTTTGAAGTACGGAATCCTAAAAATTTACTTAAATAAAAACGAAAATAAAAAATAAGTTGATTATATGGTAATAAAAGTTTCTTACTCATATATTGTAACTAAGTGAGACGTGAGTTGACCCAAAAAGTTTTTATCATCCCATTTCATTACGTTTCAGTGGGCAATAATGATTTTACTCTACATATCGGAATTTCCCGTAGAATTTCAGAGCATAGAAAATTGGTTCACTTTTACGGTTATGGGAATGGGCCTACGCCATTACAGATGATCAACTGCCCACATAGGCTTCCTTGTCGCAATGGGAAATAAAAAGTAGCATAAGAACCATAAACCTTTCAATTCCGTCCAAAATTATACTTGCTTTGCATTTTAGTACGTTGTAGTACAAGATAGGTACAACAGCCCACTAGAATAGGGAATTTATGTTAATACTAAACACTCTCGTAGTAGTCGAGCCGGAATTTCTGCAGATAGAACTACAATATTGCCGTGTACTTTCTTGCATTAGAATACAAGTTGGTCTTTAATAAAGACGCAGACATTTTGAATTTCTGAAGCAAAAGTTGGCGCATCCTAAGGAGAGAAGGATAAAGGCGCTTCGTTAGGGACTCAACGTAAAAAAACTTAAGCAAAATTGTGTACTCTTGCTGCCTACGTAATATCCAGAAAGCAGGATCATTGCTAGCTATTCTGTAGTGTCTGTGTGTCCCACTTTGCGCCAAGAATGCACAAGTTGGCTAAAGTTTACTGCTAGGTACTAATTAATTTTACTATAGCCAAACAACAAAGGAATATACATGTAGAAGCGAACTTTAACTATAACAGATCCTTATTAATATTTATTACTTAGTGGTATTTCAATCCCGAATGAGTAAAGGTTAAAATGATTTTTAATAGTTACATCATACATGGAGACTACTTTGTTACGTAGTTTTTTAGAAAATATGGATGTTATTTTATTTGATATAACGTATGTGCTATGTCCATTATCAAGCATTATATGATACAACTTTGTACATAACGCCCTTTGAGCTTACTGTAGTCAATTTTAGGAGTGTTATTGTGCCCGGTTTGTTCTCGCAAATTCATGTTCCGATCTATTTTTTTTTTAATTCACTCATACTTGCATATCTACGTCACAATCTGTAAAATGAAGACTTGAAGCTTGTTGGCAATTAAAAAAACTGCTTGCTTCGTAAAATTTTAATATGTATCCAGAAATAAAGGGTATTGCATAGCTAATATGCGTAAGTGGCCTTGTTAATTAAATTTAATCTTGAACCAATACCCACGCGTGGGATAGAGCGTTGGAAACGGTAATTGATATTGCAGTACGGAGAAGATGAGATGAATATTCATAGAAGCACAGGTACCGGCAACTGTTCGTTCCCAGCCATTGAGACGTCTTCAATTCATTAGTATGATCTTCGCCACAATGGCGATTGTTGCCTTTTAATAAGGATTTATACTGAATTAACCCTAGAGCGCTACAAGTCAGATTTAATCTTAATTGGCTTTCCTAATTTGAATATCATTTGCAAATCATTGGAATGAAACTTTTGTTGGATTTTTTTATAGACGGAGAGCTAGCCACGTCAGATATGACACAATAATGAGAGCAACGAAACCACTCTTGTCAGTTTGCTATATTATGTTTATTTCTAGATCAGGACATCTGGCATGCAAAGTGGTGGAGGTCAAAGAATGGAAACCACTTCAAGAAAACAAATCCTAAACTTCTGAGTTTGATGCAATATTTTTAGAAAATATATATAATTAATTAGATAATATCATTTCCAAAAGTTTCTGTTGGGAAAGTAGTTACAAACGACGTATAATGTAAGTCATAGTTTGTCGCCTACTGTTTTTGTTTCCGAAATAATACGCAATGTTTTTTGTTCTAATATTAAAATGTAGGCGCTGTCCTTTATAACTGAGATGACTTCGGCAGCTTTTTACCTATTCTAGTGTTACTATTTTCTAATTCAAAAATTTAGCTAGTCGGCCACTCTGACCTCCATCCATTAAAAGCTGTCAGCTGCCCGGATCTAGCAATAAGGATAGTATAGCGATTAACGATAACGAGACGGGGTTTGTTGCTCTCATTATTGTGTCATATCTGACGTGGCCAGCTCTTAGTCCATAAGACGGGTATTGTTATAATTACTTTACATTTCGTTTTATAGCAATAAGGCAGTCGTCACATTGTCACGCTGGAAGTCGATCGAAAGGCAATTGGACTGTATATTTTACCTAATCAATGGCAGTTACTTTTTTTTATGTCTACCTAGCTACATAGATATGACTTTGTTGTTACAGATTCCAGTCCCTGTCTGTAGTCAAGATGATTAATTTCGATTTAAAAACGTAGTATAAAATGGAACGCAATTATATATAATAACAATGTGATATGTGTGTTCAAAATGTGATGTATTACATGAGTGCGTGAGCCGACGGGCCCACGGGCCGGACGCTCGGCCGCGTTTCGCTGAGCTTTAACTTCCTTCGCCAGAATATGCTGTTGGGATGAAATTTCATTTTTATGCTACCTACATAAAATGTAATTAACCAGCATCTCTTGCCTGTTATAAAAGGGTTATTTTTAAACTGACGTAGGTATGTCAATGTAATGTGTGTTTATAAACTCTATTGTCAATTATTTATCGCTTAATACTTACATGTTTCAGGATATTTTTAAACCCTTAGCCATTCTTAAAGGAATATGTAATAAATTTGTGAGTCCTAATGAACATCTTCACAGTAATACTAATATCCCAATAGCAAAAAAATATGCATGTGTTTGTGTACGGTGCCGGTATTTTAAAATTGTGTTATTTATGTTTGGGCAAGTTCGAGATTTCAAGTTAGTAAAATTAGAGAGAAAATGTATTATTTAAAATAACTCATTCTTAATATTTGTACACGGCCTTATTTACAATAAGGTTGCGCGTGCACATTTATTTTGAAACCGCATCGATATTTATAATACTTAACTGAACAGTAAGTATATAATTGGAGATCTAAGGATCAACGTTAATCAGTTTGTAATATCATTTTCATTACAATCACAACGCAGCTAACTAACTTGGACCTTTTCAAATCAAGAGTGTATATACACTTTCTGGGTGAGCATGCTCCATCCTCGGCCTCATCGTCACTTACCATCAGGTAAGATTGTGGTCAAATGCTTACCTGTTTTCGTTAAAAAAAAAACGAAATGTGGTAAAGATAAAGGTAAAAATACATAATACCTTTTACTACTGCCACTTAATTTACACTTCTATCCTTTTACAAAATAAAGATGAAAGTTATTTTATAATTATTTGCAAAACATATTATTTTTCGATACGGTACCTACCCAAGTAACACATCAAAGCAGTATAACGGCTGTCTTGCAGCAGCAGCATATCTGTATGCTTTTAGCATTTTGAGTTCGTTTTATAGTAGCATTATAAACGTTTATAATGCTGATATAGATCTTAAATGGGCACAAATTACCCAGCTTGAAATCCTATATAGGTTATTTAATAGCATTACAGGCGCATTATGTCTGCGCTATTAGCATTATCGTTGTCATGGAAAGTGCCAATCGCATTAAAGAACCATTAGTACGCTCTATTAAGTTGCCAACCGCATTAAAGAAGCATTAATACGGCCAAAAAACTTGCTAATCGCAATAAAGAAGCATTAGTACTCTCGATTAAGTTGCCAATCGCAATACAAAAACATTATACTAGCATAAGAGTGTAGTAAAATAAACCTTACGTCAATGCAAAAACGTCTCTAATACCGACGGAACAAATGTTATAATACAATGAACGTTGTGATTTAACTACTTTGTCTCGCAATATAAAATGAACGAAGATGGTACAAAAAACTGAATGAGTGACACGTCATATTTGTTTGCGTAGCAAAATTTATAAAAGTTTTTGACTCTTTTACGTTATTATATCCTTCAAATATTACTGCGCAATGTAGTTTACTGTAAATGTGTATATAAGTTTCATTGAAAATTTTCACGCGCCTTTGATTTATTGTGGTTTTGCTATAAAATATTATAAAAAGATATGCGTCAAATAAACAAAACAATTGTGTAATCCTCGTATAGAACGAGTTTTGCATTATTAACATTACGAGGGTTGCTACTTATATATCCGGAAACAAAAAAACAAACAAACGTACACGGCTGAAAATGGTTTTATTGTTTTTCAAAGTATTCCCCTTGATGATCTATGCACTTTTGCATTCGCGTGAACCAATTTTTAAAGCACTTCTGCCACTCCGCCTAAGGTACCTCCATAACGTGTTGTTTGAATGCGTCGACAGCATCTTCAGCGGTCGAAAATCGTTGACCGCGTAATTTATTCTTTATATTTGGAAATAAATAAAAATCGTTGGGTGCCAAGTTAGGGCTGTACGGCGGATGACCCGTTAATTCCACATTTTGACCCTCCAAAAATAGAGTTGTTTCGCGTGACGTATGACAGCTGGCATTGTCATGATGAAGAATGATTCTTCGTCGCTGGTTAGTTTTACGAATTTGTTCAAATACTTCCGGTAAGCAAATGGTCGTGTACCACTCTGAATTAACCGTTCTACGGTTTTCTAGTGGCACTGTAGCTACATGGCCATTAATACCGAAGAAGCAGGCCACCATTTGTTTCAATGTACTTTTTGCACGAGTAACTTTCGTAGGGTTCGGCTCATTTTGAAACACCCATACCGTTGATTGTTGCTTCGTTTCGGGATCATATGCATAGATCCAGGATTCGTCACCTGTATAGATGTTATAAACGGCTTTTGAGTCACCACGGTTATATTTTTTTAACATTTTATTGCACCATTCGACGCGAGCATCTTTTTGCTCTTTTGTTAAGTTGTGGGGTATCCAACGCGAACAAATTTTTTTTATAGCCAAATAATTATGTAATATGCTATTAATGCTGGTCATAGAAATACCCAGAGTCGCCTCTATCTCGCGGTACGTAACATGTCGGTCGTCCATTATAAGTTTTCGCACAGCCTCGATATTTTGTTGTACAACGACCGATTTCGGGCGACCTGTCTTAACTTCGTCCGTAAGCATACTACGTCCACGATTGAACTCACTAAACCAGTGATACACAGTAGTTTTAGATGGGGCTTCATCACCAAAAGTTGAAGTTAGTTGATCTATGCACTGTTGTTGCGTTAAACCACGCCGAAAATCATAATAAATCATAGCACGAATATTTTCACGAGTGAGTTCCATTCTTGCTGCGAGATGACATTTAAAACCCGTCAAAAACAAAACACGAGCGTTAATAAGAAAGAAAAAATATACCGGCCAGTACTTAAAAAAGTTCAAATTTTACCATGGAGGTCAAATATGCTATTTAAGAAGATTGTAATCCCGGTTTCCGGATATATAAATAGCAGCCTATGTAATAGTGTTGGTTGAGCAGTCTTAAATTAAGTTATTTCATTATTATATAGGCATTTCCCTTGTATAAATAGGTCCGTATGATTTTCTTTTTAGGTTATAAATTATTTACAAAATGGCGTTGGTCTATATAGACGGAGAGCTAGCCACGTCAGATATGACACAATAATGTGAGCAACCAAACCCCTCTAGTCAGTTTGGTATACTATGCTTATTTCTAGATCTAGACATCTGGCAGCTTTAAAGTAGTGGAGGTCAAAGAATGCAAACGATTTCAAGAAAACAAATTCTAGAGATCAGGGTTTGATGCAATATTATGAGAAACTGTACAAATACTATACAATATTAAGAGAAGAGATTATACAAAAGTTTATGTTGGGGGAAAGTAGTGCCAAACGATGTATAATATAGTTCATAGTTTGTCGCCTACTGTTTTTGTTTCCGTAATAATACATATTATTTTTTGTTCTAACGTTTTTTATCGATATTTGACCAGTTTTGAGTCGATATTCCAACATATTCACTACAGATAGAATTATAAGGCAAACGACTATCGGTTCTTGAATCTTTTATCTCCATTCTGTAGAGCCGGATCTTGAAATAAATGAGCCGTTTATTTTTTTATGATATTTTTAAAATATGGTCCAAAAAAACACTTTTATCGATATTCGAATGGTGTAAAGAATCTTACATATACGTAATCTACATATTACGGTTCCTCTTTGATGTCTCTAAAAACTGTAGAGAGATTTTAATTTTTAACTAATTAAAACAAAATTTATGACCATAAAACCACTTTTTTAGCCTAAACCGGTTCGACTTTGATGTCAAATATCTCGAAGACAATGAATATTGAAGTAAATATAGGATATTATATTGTTTAAAGCCGTTACTGATAATATGATAAGCTATATAAATCATTAGAAAACTAAGGGAATCAGATCTAAGGTCGTTTGCGCCAGGGAGCCCCATAAAATATAGGCCCTGTCCTGTCCCTCATAAGTGAGACAACTTCGGCAGTTATTACCTAGTTTGGTATTACTATTTTCCAATTAAAACATTTTGCTAGTCTGTCACTGTGACCTCCACCCATTAAAAGCTGCCAGATGCCAGGATCTAGCAATAAGAATAGTACGGCAATCTAACCAGACGGGTTTTGTTGCTCTCATTATTGTGTCATATCTGACGTGGCTAGCTCTTAGTCCAATAGCAGCTCAGTGATCCTTGAAAAAGTGAAGCTTATTAATGCCTACAGCAGTACACGTGAATAATTATGCTATTAAACAACATTAAGCATTATATAATACTTGAAATTGCTATTGTAGGCCCTAAGGCACTAAAACAGCTAAAATCTGTATAGGGGCTGTTCATAAATTACGTCATCAATTTTTGATGATTTTTTACCCCCCCCCCCCCCCTAAAATCATTCAACCCTCGCCCTGCCAAATAAAGGGACGTCATTAAAAAAAATGCGTTTTTAGCTTAATTGTAAAATAAAAAACTATTTAGTAGATAATATTTTATAGCATTAAAAGTTTATAGAAACACGAATTTCATTCCTATTTTTACACATTGAAGCACTTTTTAAAGATGCGAGAGATGATGTGATCTTCGGAATGACCGCCCCTCCCCCCCTCCTACGTCATGCTACCATCATCCGATGTCCAGACCTCCCCCCCCCCCCCCATTTGAAATGACGTAATTTATGAACAGCCCTTTATAGTGAATTACTTGGCTTTATAATGGTTTATATTATTGCTATTATACAGCATTAGAATGTATTACCTACTTAAAAAAGCTATTGTACACCCTAAGGCATTAAAAATAGCTGAAAGCTGTATAGCGAATTTACGTGGCATTATAATGGCTAATATTCATGCTCTTAAACAGCATTAAGCATTTATTTATGCTATTGTAGAACCTAAGGCACTAAACCACACCGAAGCATTAGTGTAGCAAACCAAAACGCAACTGTACAGCATTCAGCTGTACAGTTGCATTTTGGTTCGCTGCACTAAAACTAAAGGCTTTAAAAAAGCATTTATATATGCCATTATACGACCGTTATACAGCTGAAAGCATTATATAATGCTATTGTAGAACCTAAAGCATTTAAGTGCTTTTAAACAGCTGAAAGCTGTACAGTTGCGTTGTGGTTTGCTGCACTAAAGCAAAAGGCTTTACAAAAGCATTTAGATATGCCATTATAAAACCGTTATACAGCTCAAAGCATCATATAATGCGACAAGTTGCTCGGTCAACGTATATAAGGGTTTATACGGTCCTTAAGTTCGAAATAAGTTAACTATTCATATGTTATAATGCTTCCTGTGTTACTTGGGTAGGTACCTACTAACGCAATATAGAACTGACAAATTGTCGAATTAATAAAGCAATTTAAACTCGTAAAATGACAACGAGTCTTACACAAAATTAATTTAATGATTTTACTTCTATCAAATTAAAAATATAATTACAAACATAAGTAATTTTAATAAATACCGGTTATTATTATGTTAACTTGAAATCAAATAATATTCACAGTACAGCTTTACAGACATACTATTAAAACTTCCAAACAACTATTAGGTATCCCGCCGTAATTAAAGATTCCTCCAACTTAACTATCGAATCAAGAAACCAGGGCTCAATTAATTGGTGTATACTATACCTACATCCTTGATTAGTGCTGTATGATGACGGACTGGCCACTAAAACATTCGTTAGCGAGACAAAGGGATACGCCAACACCTTATTTTCACACCCTCCAATTCATCTCCAATATTTTTTTTGATTTTGAACTTATTCTGTCTACGATAAAGTGCTTTTTTCTGCACTCAATTCTTTGAGATACGAACATGGTTAAGTAACCAGTCAATTCAGAACTAAATGATACGTCTAATTAATGGACGGAGATACCGGCTCGCTCTGATCTAAGGGTGCGGTCAGTGTGAAAGCGAAACTAATCGTGTAGATGACAGACTGGACCAAGGATTTATAGCTATGGGTTATGAAAGCTGGTTGCCAGAAGGTTTATACTTGCCTACCAAACTTCTTTGCAAAGATATAGGCAGCCTATTACGAGTAGGGCTGTGTTTATAGAGTTTTTGTATGATCGACTGCACAATTAAATTTTAAACCATGCAACCATATTGATAGGTATTAACGTCCAAAATTTCATACAGTCAGCCCTACTGTCGACTTTTAATTTAATTTAGTTTAACTTGTTTACTCTCATGACTCCCATTGTATGCACTTTGTAAAATTCGGTATTAGGGTGACGCGATACCATTTTACAGAGCTGCTGGCCTAATTGTTTCTTCAAAGTAGGTAAGCTTTGGTATGCCCGTCGTAAATTATTTATAAACCTATCATATTTGCATAATATATGGTTTTTTACCTACCTACATCTGTTCTCGAAAATGGCTCTAATGGTTTTTATAGTATCTGTCCGGAAAGAGAAGTATCGTAGAATGTATGAGTTCCCATATAAACCACGACTTGTCTTCTTCTTCTCTTCTACTTCCGGACAGACATTAATATTTACGAAGGTTTATATATTGGGCCATACAAAAAATAACGTTCTCGTATACTACCGTCGGCGATTGAAGCGCCTGCTATTAACTAACGACCGACTGAAGTAGCCAGAGTTAGTCCAAGATTAATTAATTAAAGATACACATGAACTGAGACGTAGGACGCTACAGACCGTAAGCATCTTTGGTTACGCGTAGTCAAATACAATTAGTCAAAATACAAGATATTTAAAATATAAGATATATTAATCGGCACCATCTGGTCAGTTAAAATTACAAAATCTATCCAAGAACCATCGATGATGTCTGACACGCGCCCCATAAAAAACTGCAACTAAGTTAGTAGAGTAGGAATACTGCAATTTCCACGTAATCACCATGCATGCCCACCATATTTTTTTAAATGTCTTACCTTTTTCGCCCAGTGGGTATTAACACTTCAATAGGCAAAATACTAATGTAAGCTTTTCTAATCCCGAGCTTCAAGCCTCATATTTAAATGTATTAAAAATTCTAAACGATACCGAGGCCGCGATTCGAAAAATAAACACACACACTAGACAGACACAGCTCCAACCCAACTCAACTCAACGCTATAACGACATTGACATTTGCTATTCGAACAGATTTTCATTCAACAGGTCTCACATTCGTCACACATTGTACCAATGTTGTACCAATGTTGTACCAATGTGAGACCAATGTGTGACCAATGTGAGACCAATGTGAGACCAATGTCTGACCAATGTGAGACCAATGTGAGACCAATGTTGATGAAAATCTGTTCGAATAGCAAATGTCAATGTCGTTATAGCGTTGAGTTGAGTTGGGTTGAGTTTGGTTGGAGCTGTGTCTGTCCAGTGTGTGTGTTTATTTTTAGAATCGCGGCCCTACTGCAATTTAACAATTTACAGTCTCCATCAGATATATCGGAGCGGCCAAGGTGGTCAGAAATATCTGAACAAAGCCTCTATAGTCAAGGCGATAAAGTGCATGTTCAGATATACTTGAGTACATTGGCCGCTCCGATATATTTGATGGCGACTGTACAAGAGAATATGGAGGTGTATTAAATTTCATAGAAGGTACTAAAGGTCCGAGACAGTAGTTACTTTGTATAACGTGGCCGTAAAACTCTCCGTCCCAGTCAGAGGAAGAAAAACCACGTTTGTAATGTGCCTTACGTCTTTCCCCTGAACGGACATATTATGTCGTATATGCATGTAGGTATATGCATTTAGGATGACGGACTATTTTATATGTTTGTGCATACTGATCAATGTTTCTAATTATCACCAAAACGTCTCGTTCGATTTGATGTGGTTTTCAGTAAATATTAGGTGATACACCAGTGAGGGACGTTTCTTAAATGGGTTTTATGTCGTTCGATGAGGCTGTTATAACTTTTTTCGAGGGAATAAATTTCTCATTTAATCATCGTCCTCCTAGCGTTTGTCCGACTTAGGGTTCGCTTGACAACCTAATCCCATGAATAGGCGTAGGCGCTAGTTTTTACGAAAGCGACTGCCATCTGACCTTCCAACCCAGAGGGGAAACTAGGCCTTATCGGGATTAGATCCGGTTTCCTTACGACGTTTTCCTTCACCGAAAAGCGAGTGGTAAATATCAAATGATATTCCGTATATACTTAATTTCTCATTATATATTTAAAATATTTAATTACTCACGCAATTTAGATCGTGTTTTAGGGTTCCGTACTAAAGGTTAAACGGGACCATATTGATAAGACCCCGCAGTCCGTCTGTACGTCTGTCACCAGGCTGTATCTCATGAACCGTGAGAGTTAGACAGCAAAATGTTTACAGATGATGCGTTTCTGTTGCCGCTATAACAAAAAATACTAAAAAACAGAATAATATAAATAATTAAGGGGGCTCCCATACAACAGATATGTTTTTTTGCGTTTTTATAGATAATGGTACACGAGTCCAACTCGCACTTAGCCGGTTTTTGCTCAACATGTATCAACCTCATTTAATCTTAGTAAAGTACTCAGCAGGACGAAAGGTACCCCACCTTATATTAACTAACGCGCTCAAATAAATCTAAAAATCCCCTCTATGGTGATGGATCTATTAGATCAGCCCTAAACTAATTTGGACAAGGCAATACTATGTACAATATACCTACATGTAACATCTTCACCGAAAAAGCTAGTTAAACGCTTCGTGTGAGCTCAGTCCCACTAGATTCCTATCATCCTGTCAGTCAAATATCACCTTTTAACGAATCCTAACCGTTTCTTCGACTGACGGCCGTAATATTATTAATTATAGGCATTATAGTGTTACGAGAGGTTCCTGCAGGAGGCCATTTGCAATAATAATGTGAGGAAATACATTAATCATTTCTTGGAATGGATTTGACGTAGAGTGGCGTAGCTCTCAATATATCTTCTAATGCTAAAAACCAAGTGAGTGTCAGAGTATTGCTGCGAAGATTTAAAACAATACTTAATATAATAATAATAACGGAACTTAATCGCGTCCCTACATTTTTATTATTTTGTACTTTGTGCGCGATTCAGTCCCGTTTTTAATTAAATTAGGAGTGAAAATCGTGTAAGTTTAAATTAATGACAGTTTAGTTCTAACAAATGAACACCCCCTCATTCCGTTTATGTACCTATATGAATTCGTAGGTGTAAGTAAGTACACATAATAATCTAAATGTGATCATGACGCGCATTACGAGGATGGGCTTTAATCTCACTAAGAGTTTCGATCTAACTCTAATCAATATCATCGCGTTCTATTAGTTAGCGGTGTAGATATTTACCAACAGTAGGGACATATTTTCTATATGATACCAATCGTGCAATGTCTCAAAGATCTAATCCTATGACATTTAGTTTTTGAGAATAGGCCTGTATGTATATGTGAATAAACATAGTAGGTACTTACCTAAATATACATTTAAGAAAATCAAAATTTATATTTTTTGAGATTTAAAAGCAGTTTGCATTATAATGGAATTAACTATGATTAAATGGATCTATCGCAAACGAACTACGAACGACTTCGTTCGCATGTCGGAACTCAAGTTAAATTAATTCAAATCGCCATAGCGTATTGTTAGTTAAAACGCGGAAGTTGTTAAATGATATTTACAATTTCTAGAATTAATTAATCTCACAATACATCCGTAGTCGGTACAGTACCTGCAAGTTAATGTTGCTTTCATGATTATTTCAAAGATAACAAAAGGACAAACAATACATATAAAGTTTAACTAATTAATACTACCTAGTCCAGCGCCACAGCCTAATGCATTATGCCTGAAGATTTATTTGAATAAAATAAGGTTGCAAAATAATTAGTACGAAAAATATATTTGGTATTCATGTTTTTGGGAATATTCCTTGGGAAGTGAAAATCTGAGAAAAAATTATTGGCACACATGACTAATCCTTATTTGCTTTATTATACAAGGTGTTCCAAAAACGCGATTTTTCACTTAGTTGAGGCTCAAGTTGGTGCCTATGGTACATATGGAGCTGTATTCTAACTTTAATATACGTTTACATTTAGACACGATCCAACTTCAATACAACTCCAATGCATTAACTGCGCCATACAGCTCAGAATTTGCTTGAAAATAATTCCGCTGTAACTCCAATACAACTTCAATATTGGTTGATTGTTTGAGTTATGTTTGTCATAGATTGTGTTTTTATTGTATTGATTATGAATTTAAAAAAATAGAATACGGCACCTTTAATGGTGTATAATTAATGTTTTAATGGTGTATAATTAATTATACATATTGGTCTCAGCATAAAAAATTTTGGAGCTAAAATTGCTTACTTTTCCAACTCAAAATGTGGCACCGATTAGCACTGTGAGCATTAAAGCGGGTCCATGGTATATTTTCTTTGAAACACCTACATTATCGAGCTTCAGCACATTTATGAGATCCTACTGGTGATTACCGTAAATAATTACTGGGTAATTACGTGTAATGACGGCAATAAAGTTTTGCTAGTTTGTGTCCTACATCACGCGAACTAATCATAAATGGTACCCATACTTTCCGGTGTAATGGAATATTCTATTACCACTGAATATACGTTTATGTTAAACTGCCTCTAGTTCCAACGGCGTGAGCTGTGTTATTGCACACATTTTAATTATTATTTGTCTCAACTTTTCAGATGCTACGTTATTATTAATTACCTTATTTAAAACCTGTTCCAATCCAATATTAGCACTTTCTAATAAACACAAATATATGAAGAAAAAAAAGACAATCAAAATTTAATGGTTTAGAGCTATTATTATGAAGATACCCACTTACAAAGGTCTACTAACTACTAAACTTCATTGAGTTTCTAGATTGTTTGAAAAATATTGCATATAATTTGTGCCGTTATAGGTCAGGCAGTTGGTATCAATTAATGCTTCTGGTATCATTCACGCAATCAGCAGACTGTGCGAATTTGGTCGATTAACTTTATACAAGGACCGTTGACGTATTTAATTAACATTTCATTAATAACTAAAATATGAAAAGGATAATTAATGAATTGAAAATGAGTGTGTTCGTGTTAAACGAATGAATTTGTGCACATGCAGGCAACGATTTGCTGGGCTGTTCTGCTTTATTTACCGAAACATTAAAATCTAATGGCAAACGTACTTTTCCGAAATAAAATACAACAGAATAATAATTCATTCGATTATGATGTTCACGATTTTACGTTGATTTTGAAAAACCATGGAATCGAAATTGTAGAGCCAAAATGTAGCCAGACAGTCTATTTTTGAATACTCGTAAAATTTAGGTAGGTATTTTGCTCAAACCGGTTACTCATTTACCTACCTAAAAATTATTACGTCCTTTTGCTTACAATTCCCGCAGGGAAAGGATTCTCTATCACGAGTCGGGATTAATTGAGTTAGTTAGGTTTAATAACGTCGTATCGGTATTTACGGCGGCGTCATTAGCTTAATGATCGGCTTATTGTAGTTCGGGTGATTCAGTGCGCCTTGCGGCCCGAGTCCGCGGTGCTGTTCCCATCCCTGACCGAGCCAAATAAATATATTGAACCAACTGACCTGTATCTTGAACCGTCTTTTCCTGTCCACAAAACTTCCACTCCACTTTGTTTCTTGTACATTTAATAATATACGCCCCAGTGCTGCGCTGGGCTCAGCATGCACCTCCTCTTATGCACGAGATTACGTATTCACAAAAGGAGTTAGAAATGTATTTAAAAACTAATGTTTGGCGGTTGAAGCTGATTGTCAGCATGAGGTTATTTTTGGGTGACCTTGGTCAAACTTTGAAGCAGTTATGCACTTTTGGTAATCGACCTCGTTCGCCTTGTGAACTGTTTAGTCGGGCTGGCTAAGCCAAAGAGTATGTTGTTCAAAATGGCCTTTGACAAAATAATATATTTTTATGTTGTTTATAATTAATTATTTATGTAATTTTAACATTGGTAGCAAATCCTAGAATATCAAAAGAAACGGGGGAATGGTATTTGCTTTAAAATATTGGATTTGCCTTAAACTTACCTTCTGCGTCAATTGTTATGAACTGTTTTGTACTATACTAAAGTGAGTCTGAATACTGAACAGTTACGGATTTCAGGGTCACAACAATACAAGTTTTGCCATAGTATTCGATTTACAAGTGCTCGGTAAGTTGTGGAAAGCCCGGCCAGCTCGCGTACCCCAATTAGCTTCAGTTTTAATTTTTGACAGTTACTTAAATTGTTAATGTAACTACCAGGATCTTCTTACTTTTTTTCCTTTTTCAAACGCATGGTTTTAAATTCATTTAGATTAGAAAAACATACTTTAATTCCGACTGTTTATATAATAAAGTGAATTCTGCATAAATCAAAATATCGATAGTCTTACAGTTTGTTGTGTAAATTTCGAAAATGTTATAGTTAGTATAATAGCCACTAGCAGATTTTAAAGGGTTTGTTATACACCGACTTGGTAAAAAAAATCATTAACACTGAGTGCCAAGCTACCTAAATTCTATACAAAATGAACACACCCAGCATCGAAAGTGTTACAGCCTTTATTTCTTTCATAAGCTATAGAGCAAATATCAGGTTTTTAAAGGGTCGGCAACGCGCATGAAACGCACCGGAAGTACAGGCGTCCATAATCTATCGTGACCGCTTACCATCAGGCAGGCTGTGTTTACCACCGACGCGGTACAAAAATTTTACCTAATTACTTTTATACGCTGTAATTAAACGACATTGCCATTATGATTATGATGCCCATATAAAAATATAAAGGGCGTATAGGGAAGATAATTGTAGGTGTATTAGCATAATAACCAATTAACAGTTATAAGCTCGCCATTTGTTTATGTAAACGAACTTTAGGAACGAAACGTTTCCCACGATTAGCACGAAATAATTATGTTACCAGGATGTGTACTATTCTGATTGATTGTACGAACACAGTAAAGAGACCAGAGTTTGTACGGCCGTGACCTCGGAATAAAATCGAGAGTTGCTAGGTGAAACCCGATAACTCGAGCTAATAGGTTTTTGAAAATAGAACAATAAGCGGACATACGTTAGGTGCTTATTTAAATAATTTTTGATTTAAATAAGCACCTAACGTATGTCAGCTTATTGTTCTATTTTCAAAAAAATATTAGCTCGAGTTATCGGGTTTGACCACGCACCCCTCGAAATAAGGAAAATAATAATGTAGTTTTTCTTAACCTTAACCTTTTCGGGGTGAGGGACCACTTGACGTTTTTTTGCATTGCCGCGGACTACCGACTATTTAGGGATAAATGCCTATAAGAAAAACCGGTCAAGTGTGAGTCGGACTTGCACCACAATGGTTCTGTACTCCGTACATTTTTTTAAATGTTTTTTTTTTATCTTAAGTCCGACTCACGCTTGACTAATATTTAGGTAAAGAACTATTTTCTGGGCCAGTAATTTCAAAGATAAAGAATTTTTGCCTATTTTCTTAAACAACTTATAAACTAAGTATTTATTTTGAATACAATTAAATTTTTTAAATTCTCGTAAGAAAACTAGATTTAAGCGCAAGGTTTGTGTCCAAAAGTGTTCAATATTTACTCCGGGCTCAAATGTCTCTTTTAAATTGTTGTCTTGTTAAAATTCGATGCCCCTCCCCTCTTGTCAAGTATTTATCATCCGACCTCAGACATGTCGACAATAAATGATCGCAGATTAATTTCCGAATACTTTTGTCTTCTAACCACGAAAGTAATGTTGCATTAATTTTTTTAAGTAAGTACATCAAGTGCAGTTAAACATTTTATTCAAATATGTTACGTTTTTTGTCAGAACACTATTCGTTATTAATAGTTTCAGCGTGTCAAATGCAGAAAAGTATTATTTTTGGTTATCTTCAGATTTTATCTGAATAAGCAAATATGCAGAGATGTAGACGAAGTAAAAGCATTCATCATCATTTCAACTTTTTATCGCCCACTGCTGAGCATAGGCCTCTTTGTGTACATTACTTGTTCCGGTTCTGAACCAATTTCATGATTTCATCCACAAGAGACCCGCGATCTTTCGCGGTCGAATGTCAACTACCCATCGAGCTAAAGTACGCCAGAGGCTTCTTTCATCTGAAAGTGGCCACCACTCTGTCAACATTTTAGTCCACCTGCCCTAACTCTGCCTGGCGACATGTCCCGCCCAACTCCATTTTCGTTTGGCAACGACGCATCCACGTCTTGCATCGTGATACGATGCCGGATCTCGACATTCCTCACTCAGTCCTGAAGCTTGATGCTTAGTATGACCCACTCCATGGCCCCTTGAAATCAATGCAGTCTCCTTAGTAAGCGTCCATGTCTCAGCTCAGTCATGGTGGGCAGGACCACACATTAATTGAACAAGTGAGTTTTCAGACATTGTGAAATATCCGCGGGCTTGAGGATGTCCGTTAGTTTGTTGGTTTCTCCTGGAGTTATCCTTCGGTGGATTTTTTTGTCGAAAAATATGTTCATAACTTTCCAACCATGGTTTGAATTATCATCAGGTGTGTTCGTCATAACTTTAGACTTGGACTCGATGGAGCGAGTCAAACACGACCACTGGGCCGAAACATTCAATTGCCTTCACGTAATCGACAGGGACCGATTGTACTCGTGACTCTTCTTCGTTAATTGCTTCACCGTATGTAGGTATGTATATGGTCGATAGTGGAAAATCCGCTTCGGAAACCAGCCTGCTCGGGAGGTTAGAATTATTCGAAAATATGGGTAAGACGGTTGCATAATTTTTTTATTTACAAAGAGTTTTTAAGTAAATAATATGTAATGTATAACGTGTGGGAAAGGAGGCTTACGGGGCGGTAGTTACTCAATTTCAAAATGTAACTTTTTTATGCAGGATGGTCCATGACTATGGCAATTTTTCATAATTCTGATGTGCGAGTATCTTGTAGTATTTGATGGAAAAGCTTTACCAGGATACTGATGACAGGGTCACCAAAAGAAGTAAAAGGAGGTCGGCGAAACAGCGCCAAGTTAGAGCAGTCAGTTGCGATGTCCTTTTATACAATGGACATATACAACTCGGCGGAATTGTGTACTGCGAACTGAGTATATTTTCGCGATTAGAATGCATGTGCTAGAAACGTAAATTGATGCACAACGGAGCTAATTACAAAAAAAAGACCCTAAATTTTACGACTGAAATTTTTTTTTCGGATGGCTTCGCGGACCACCGGTTAAGAACCATTGATCTAATGTTTCTTGGCCCCACTATCTTTAGGTACTCTATAAACCTCGGCAAGAAAACCCAAAACCAATGATGTAAGCAAGAACGTAAAGAAATTCTTGACTTCTATTTCTCGGGATCGGGTATAAATAATAATACCACGCACGTACAGAGTTCTAACTACAATAACATCAATTATTTTTTATTTGTAAATATGACGATATTTAAGTCTTCTTTCTGTTTAAAGCGAAAAACAAGAAACCGTGTCCATGTAAAACCACATAAATAACAAAATGTATGGCGCGGGCGATATATATCCTAATTCGTTAGAAACAAATAGTAATATTTGGTAGTTTGTTCTTACACATTTTAAATGACTTAGAAACGATATATTCATTAAAATCCTACAAGAAAAACCCTTGTAATATGTGTGTACATATTTGTGGCTGTTAGCGAATAACTATATTTTGTAGGATTTCATTGCGTAAATAATACTTGTATCATGATATATCCGTTACACTAAAAATATTAGCTATTATTAATTATTTCCAATTCCCCATACTAGCCGCCCGTAAAATGACTGTAGTACTAGGGAAACCCAACTGGTTTTTATTTAGTACATAAAACGGTTTTTAACCAAAACCCTAACCTTCATTGAGAATGATTTAAGTTTTAAAATGACATGTATTCACCCTTATTGAAATGGATTAAACCATATTTAAATATTTAATTATAAGATTGCTTTAAGTGCAACTTTATTTTACTTAGGTTCTTACGCAAAAGGCTAAACTGTAACTATATCTTCATAATCTCAATCTCTTAACGTCGACTGTAAAAAAATAACATGGGCAGCGTTGTGGCAACTAATCCATTAATATATGTAGGTGTATATCTTAGTCAATTGTCCACATATGTATGGGTGGGCTAGACCTCGGGGTAGCCGGCTGTCCGATAATGAAAAAGGACGACAAAGTTATCAAGCGCCAGGATTAACCGGCTTCTAAGCCGTTTAATTATTATAATGTGCTTTAAAGACAGGCCACCATCAACGTAGGTTTCGAGCGGCCTCATTTACCGGGAGATTTACTGGTTCACACATCGGGCCCGATCTCACTTAGCAATGATTTATGTGCAACATCTCCTTTCCCAGTTAAGCGCATTATCGGACCGCAGGCCTTATCAACTAGTGGAAGTTACGCCCGATACTTTGCCATCCAGATCTTGCGTTTGGTCCCGAGGGCCGAATGAGCAATAATCTGAAGCTATGAATAAATACAGTACCTAATGTTAAACATGGAAAACAATTGAATTAATTAGGCACATAGATCACCCACCTATATAGTATCCAATTATTTACTAATATCGATTGAAAAAAAAGCAAATAAAGAAATGATTGGCCAATTTCGCAGCTTTGTGACATTTTGTGATATACTCGTACACAACGCTTCAGCTTAATTAAACCGTAAGCATGTTTAATTTATGAACTGATTTCATCGACTCCGAACCTCAGTCTTGCTTACGCTACCCGCCATATTAATAGATCTACTTACGTGTGCACGACAGCCATAATAAGTGCACACCTAATTTCGGTAGCGATATATCGCACTCATTAATCTCCTTGACGATAAATAAGCGGTATCACATACAGGTCGGGAGCGTTAATGAACTAACAACACCAACGTTTCCTGGCATAAGCACTTGCACTAAGGGCTTCAGAAACATGCATAAGACACTTCCTCGGGATAATTTCGACGTTGATAGGCAATGTTGCTCAGTCAAGTGTTAGTTTTAGTTCACGTAACAAAGGCTGTTTATGAAGGCCTTCACACTTTGCATCGCATGCTGAATGGTCTATCAAGCCAAGCCAACATCTAAGACACATAGAGAATCAATTTTGTATAAAATACAAAACACGGATGTTAATAATGTGAGGTTACACATGAGAAAACTCGTACGTTTAGATTTATATAAAAATCTTAGAAAAACTTTGATATAATCTGATAATGAATGCTGGTTTGTAGGTGAAAAATAAGTTAATTTTATTGATATGCCTGCATTAAGCGGACCACAAACCACATAGTAGTGCCGTGTAGTAAGCCGCATTCATAATATGCATGTAAGCGTAAGCAAATGCAAGAGTAAAAAAAACCGGCCAAGTGCGAGTCGGACTCGCGCACCGAGGGTTCCGTACAAACCTGTAACAAGCAAAAGTTGTAGTATGTTTATTACTAATTTCATTTTAATACCTCTACGCGTTTACGAGGAAAAAGGTAGTAAGTTTAAAATTAAAAAAAAATATTTGTTTCTATGATTTTACTAAAAATGTCTACTTTTTGTAATTTTTCCAATGTCTATTCTATATGACGTTGCTTCGTGCCAAATTTCAAGTTTCTGAGTTCACGGGAAGTAGGTTTAGCGAGTGCCGAAAAACTCTAAAATTTGCAGCATAAACGGCTGTATCTTTTGATTGCGTTGGCTTTCAAGTTTGATTTTTTTACAGCTCCAAGGGACAATAGACTTGAGTATTTGATATAAATTTCAGCTTGATACCTCCACGTGTTCCTGAGAAAAATGGTCTTGACAGACAGACAGACAGACAGACAGACAGACGGACAACAAAGTGATCCTATAAGGTTTCCGTTTTTTCCTTTCGAGGTACGGAACCCTAAAAAAGGGAGAAATGCATGAGGTAAAAGCTCTCATGGAGGTGACAAACGGTTTGCAGCGCTAACGAGACTGCAACTTTGAGGGCTTAGGGGTGCCTATATGTATAGTACTTAAGGTAGGGAACTATGGAATGCAACGTACGCACTACTGCTGAGGTTAATTAGTGCGATTCTCCATTATTCTTGAAAGCGATTGAAGAAACGTAAAACTTAAAAATCTAATTCACGGATAGAACAAATGTGTACCTATGTATACGTTATTATGTTGCCTAAACTAAAACAAACCTAATGGTTAGATACAAGGTCGATACATATGAAACTTACAATGTGGTTTATAAGAAATAAACATATCTGCTAATAAAGGGAAATGTTAAAATAAATGATACAATAGTTGCAATACTCTCTGCTGCAAAACACATAAGCAGAATGCAAATTGTATTTAGTATACTGCATTCAATTCAATTTCTAAACAAGGTACTCGGAGCTCCGGTGCTTTAATAAAATATTCTCATATAACCCATATTATTATATATCCAACAATATCTGGCTAAGATAGAAATAAAGTTATCGAAAACAATTGCAAAACGCTAAAACAATACCCACTATACTGGAAGGCGTTAATTAGTCTATTAATGCCGCACTAAAACCATTCAGATTTCACACTAGTAATTATCCAATGGCCCTCTTCTATAGATTAATAGCTCAATGGAACGACTGCTTCTTACAATGTTAGTTTTTATAGAGCACCATATTTCCTTACGCTCCGTTTTTACAACTGGCACTGAGTAAGAAGCGTCGGTAAAGGGTTACTAAACATTACTGCCAAAACATTGTGTGCAAAGGTTATGTTGGGAAGATTTTGAATGGTGAAAATAGTATGTACGGGAGACCCCAGTATTAGATGTCTAAAATCTCATGTCTTCGGTCAAGCCCAGTCATAAAGCTAAACAAATCAGTTATTTAAGCTATGAAACTAAATATTTCAGGATATTATGTTTGATTAAAAACACCAAGGCGGTATAGATACATAGGTACACGTTCGTTGTACCGTAGGTATAAAACCAATAATAAATAGTACGGAAACTCAAACGGACTTGAGTCAGTCAGTGACGTTATATGTGTCTGCTTGGGTTAATTTCGGGTCAGACGAAAGCGTGAATTCAATCAGAAGCAACCACCCGAAGCAATCTTGTGGGCAATGAAAGCGATTGGGAACAAGTGCGCAGAGCGTCGAGTGACCGGCTCCGAGGGTCCTCACCTTGCCGACTACTCACCCAACAAATATTACTCAAAAGTAGCGACAAATATTGGACTACTTGATGCGAATTCTATGGTTACAATACAAGTGGCCGTCCAATATATGACTAAGGGTTTATATAAAGTCTGATTGATTGTTTCCATCCAGAAAGCATTTTACTGTTTGTGTGTTTAGGTGCGAGTAGATATTGTATACAAACTTTGACAGCGCTTTGCAAAAATGATAATTAAATTAATTCCTTAATTCAATAGCTGAGCAGACACTGTCAGTAATAATGACATTATAGGTTGTCTGGAAGAAATCGCTCATTAGCGATAAGACCGCCTGTTGTTACCTCTACCTAAATTTATCTAATTGTAAAATTTGTACTTGTAACTGTATGAGGTGTGCAATAAAGAGTATTTATTATTATTATTATTATTATTATTATTATTTGTATCTCCTTTGAGAATCACGGGCCTTTATATCCCGGTCTTTTGATAGGCTTGCGTGGGGATACAGATCCAACACGCAGAGGCCCCTTGGAGAAATTTGCTATGTTATACACCTGCTAGAACCCATTCACGGGTACATTAATAGATACCCGTGAACCGGTTCCAGCAGGCGTTGTAGATATTGTAAATAAAATGGACAGAGTAAAGGGCTATGGTATTGAAGTTTGGCTGGTCAAAGATTAGGCTATTGTAAAGAGGTCCGGACACCTGCCATAACAATTTTATAACATGTTATCGAGGCAGGCGGTGACTCGCCGCCAACTAGATGGGCCCCTGAAACTGCCGTTGCAAAAACGACCAGGAGCAACATCGGTGTGAGCGGCTCAGGGTGTGGAGAGGTGTACACCGCTTTCTGCCAGTGACTGTAGGAAGCCCAGCCACTGTACCAACTCGCGACTTATGCAAATTTCACTTCCACCTTATTATTATTATTATTATTATTTATCATAATTCTCATTCTTCATATACCTACATAGAAAAGGACGGGTACAGAAATAATGACAATGTTATTAACAGTGTCTGGACCGCTTATAAGTGTACTTAGCTATGCATCAATGTACTTGGTATCTACAATATAATAGTACCAAGTTTAAAATTACATTTACAAGAAAATACAAACCCTCTAGCTTTTTAAACAACTTCTCCTAATTAGTTCTGCGCCACGACTCAAATGCTTTCTTTACGCCACAAATTAAGAAAAGAGCTTTTGTTAGTTACGGAACAATAAAAATACATCGTTAGTGAAAAAAATAGAGCAGCTCTTAAACGTTGCAGCGTGGGATTAAGAAGTATGAAAATTAATTTAATTCTTTCTTAAATGTTGGAGGAAGGTAGGCGAAATAATTATTTGTTTTCACGTAGTTCTCATTAGATTGCGGTGATGCCGTAGAAGATACGATATTATAATTTTCAATTTTAGTAGCGGCTACCATTTACTCTACGCTGCGGGCTACCATTTAAGTGAAACAGACAGCGGACTACTTAACCTTCGTCGGGAAACGTTGAACCCGCCTCGCAGTTGTAAGGGCGCAAGGTAGGTAAATAAAATTAGCATTGCTTTGTGCAATTAAATTATTATAAGGCTTTTAGCTGCCTTATGGTATTTAGAAGAGTCATAAGTAATTAACACGAGCAGCGCCTTAGTCATTTGCAAGGTTTCTTGTAACAGAATAAGCTTAAGAGTCCGGTAAAGTTTTTTTTCGATTTTGCCCAAATTTTCGATACTATTTTACAGTAACTAATAAGACTACTTTTATTTTGTATACATATTTTGAAAGGTAGGTCCTGTTTAAACTGTATAAGTAGAAGACTTTTTTGATATTATGTTTAATTTATAAATATTTCACCTTAATCTAAGAGCTTGGAGAGGTGAAAACAGTAAGATTTTTATTGATTAAAATGATGTTAAATTAGTATGTAAAATATATAAATACGTTGGAAAATGAGTCGTTTAAGGAATAAGTGAAACAGTTTTTTCATTTTCATACATATTTATTAAGCTAGAGTATATTTACCTACAACGATTTTAGGAAAAAATTCCGAAGTTAAGGTGGTATTTATGGGAATGTATCAAAGTATTTCATAAAAATTTAAATATAGGTATAAACTTAGCTTCATGCTTTAACCAGATAATGTAAAACATATTGGAGGGATAACAAATAATAATAAAAAATCAAGCGATAAATTTGCACGAATCGACGTCCTCACTAAACAAGCTCTGCAAGAATTGAGTTTTCAGGTATTAAATATTAAAAAATGTGTACCAAATTTTTTTTTTACTTCTAACTATCTTATCAAACACAATTCATGTGCGTTATTTCATTATTAACGATTTTCGTTTTCAAATCGTTACCGGACTCTTAACATGAACAAAAAAAACTGTTCTACACAGCAAACAAAAGTAGGCCTGATGATGGAATGATAGGTAGTAGCGTATGGTTATGGATACAACTACGAGTAAGTAAAGGATTCGTCACTTTCGCATTACGGCCTTGTGTGGAAGTTAGAAAGTGCTAAATATCGATAATTACTGTCGACATCAAGTATGTTCTTTAGCGAAATTATTAATGGTACTCTTGAGTTTTTACACCTCAAGCAGTCACTGGTTACTGCGTCAACCATATTATGTAAAATACCTATGGTATTTTTTTACTTGAGTAGGTATTAGGTATTACTTATTAAAATACAGATTTAAGTGTACAAATACAACGGTATCACTTTCTATCAATACCGGATGGTTAATTCACATTGATTATTAAAACTATGATATTTCAGAAATTAAGTAGAAGAATCCTTGCAATTTTAGTAGATAATTTAACAAAAATGTAGGTGCCTAGGTGAAATGTCAACGACAAACTCTCAAACCTCTACACTCGTTCCTCCGACATTTCACAACCCTCGAGTGTGTAAACTTCTACGAAGTACACCTGATCTCAACTACGTCCAGTCAATTCTATTATGAAGCAATGAGTATAAAACACCGCACATTATATTGATTCTCAATGTATTTTGTATTGGAAGCAAACAAACAAGTCGCAATCAACTCATCTCTACTATTCCCTATTTCTATTTAATTACTAGGTAGTTATTAATAATCCCTATTAATATTATAATCGCTAAGGTAATTCTTTATGTATGTCTGTTAACTCGATCTTCATGCTTACACCTCTAAATCGATTTAGATTCAATTATTAAGTAAGGAGATAGTTTGAGTCTCGGGTAAAAACAGGATAGTTGTTATCACGAAAATCAGGATAAGGAGATAAAGGAGGATTTATAAGGAGGTGAAAAGAGGAAAGAATTTACTGTGGAGTACTTAGAGCATTTATCCAACCGGAGACGCCATTGACAGGCGTTCCCCTCTGCCGAAAACATATGACCGGCAGTCCTACATACGTAATTTATTATATGGACTGACTTTTATCTGACGTGGCTATGGCTTGGCTAATACCTCGTGGCTTCCCCGCAACAATCGGCAGACTTTTTTTGTATAGAAAATGACAGACTCCGGGATACTCTGGGTTGAATGCTCTAAGGTGGAGTACGACAATTGATCCATCTAATACTTACGTTTTATTTCGGTATTTTTATCTAATTTAGCTACGTGTACAAATTCTACGCAGCCAAAAGCTAGTACTCCATTACCAGGAAACAGTTTTTTTTTGTTCTAAACCTGGAACTCGAACACACAGAAATTTGAAGTAAAACTATTGTAGCGCCAGCTGCGTCATGATTTGCGCGTTTATCCCTACGAGACAAAAAAACCATGGATGGCGTCCTCAGTAAAAACATTACTCCCTAAAACGGTTATGATAATCCCCTGACAGCCCCCCCCCCGTACCTTTATCCCTTCACCCCCCTTTCCCGGCTTTGAATATGACACAATTTCCCGACACGCAATTTCCCGCTATTAAAAAAAGTTGTGGATAGTCAATCAAAGTTTATATTGGCTAAAATATAATTGTATACGTCATGCTTGCTGTACACCCACAATGGCCACAATAACGTGAGGTCATTTTTACGGTCCCTTGGCAAAATGGCAAAAACGTAACCCCGTGTATTTTCCTTGTCTGTCTGTCCGTCCGGTGTTTTTTTATGTGCCGCTACTTAGTTTTGTTTTACTCCATAGATGTACATTAACTAAATGTTAAAAAATATTATTTTTAGAATGAAGTAAGTAATTGCATCGATAGTCAAAAAAATTGTGTCCCCGCCCTCTAACTTTTGAGCCTTAAGTTCGAAAAATATGAAAAAAATCAAGAAGATACGGCTTAGCACTTATTTTTTAGGAATATTATTTTTAACATTATCGGTATAATTAGCCATTTTTGAGTTATCTCTAATAACCTACTGTCTACGGAACCCTCCATTATGCGTTGTCCGACACGCACTTTGCTGGGTTTTTTGACGGCACATACGAGTACCTACGATATCCAGGTTTATCTCTATTGTCCCGAAAGACACTTTGCTGATACACGCTTGCTTGTCTACTCGTATGACGTATAAGCCGATAAATTACTAGTTAAATCGTGCTTGATTCCTCGATAAATCCAGGTCGGACAATATACATAGGTACTAACAGACTATAAGTGTCGCTCGACCATCTGGATGCGCAATTGAGTTAATTTTACTACTTCTGAGGAACCAATGTAACATTCATTCATAAGACTAAACGTATTTGGCTGTTTTATTTGTTTATATATGTACATATATACAAATATCCATAGCTACCACGTTTTTAGCACAAGTAATTAGGGCAAGACTATTTTACATTGTTAAACCTGGACCTTTTAAGTTACTAATTAGTGAACATTTAGTTATAATATTAGGTACCTTTACTTACTAATAGTGATCGAAATATTTTAAAATATTAGGTAGATACATTTCATTCAGTTTCATAAACAGTTTAGTCTGTCTATGGAAATTTATCTCACAAGTTAAATAGGATAATTTTCTCAGCATATTAAGAATATTTATAACGGGTATCTCACGTAATTTAAGTCGATTTTGCTCGACATATTTTGATGACCCGTTAACCCGATGGGTGAGTAAATATTGTAACAGACCGACATCTGAAAACATCCAGCTACGCTGTAAGCATTAAATTATTTTGAACTATACCTTGTCTTTGACTTCGAAATAAAATCAATTTGCTACAATACGAAAATGAAGTGAGGGTAGCTTACAAAATTATGTTCCTTGATAGGTGACCTTTTTAATTTAGTCGTTGCCAGAGTCGTTCAGTTTCTCTATGGACAGATATGAGCCTATTTTATAAACAAAATGAATGATTATTTACTTTTTTATTGAAACGTAAAATAATAAAATTAACATAATTTTAGTTTTTTTTATGTTGTTTGATTTAAGTTTGTTTTAGATTTGTCTTTAATCTATGGTTCACGATAGATTATAGAATAGCTCGGTAAAATACGCGGGAAAAATGGGAACCAATCAGAATCAAGCTGAGTTGTTTGGACCAATCAAAATAAGAGTTGATGAATGGATTGAGAAACGTTGGAATTAGCGGGGGACGGTTTTGGGGGGTTCTAAGAAAGTGTATATAAGGTTGTGGGAGGATATATCTGGGCTTTTTCTTCAGCAGAGCGTCGCGTTTAACGGAGATCAGTGAGTTTAGGCTGTAAGGTGCAAATAGTGTTTGAGTTTGTTCACAGATCTGTTATCAAGAGATGGAAGCATTCGAAAGACAACAGAAATCCACGGCCCGCGCGCTTCTATGGTAACGAAGATGAGGGACTTTGTTGGAGCGCTGGAGACCATTGCATGAAGAATCTCGTGTTCCACGTGGCTCGCAAACATCAACCACTACTAACTGTCTCGGTAAGAAATTTAGATTTATTCGGGTTTTAATAGCAAGTGCGTATGACGGACCGTCGCGTTAGTATTTACAGAATAGTGGGTAGTTGTGGGTCGATCCGTGTTGAGATTTTAAGTTTGTCATTCAGCAGATAATCGTAAAAGCAGATCGGGGATCAATGTTACTCTGCGTCCGTAGGAAACACCTTAGACAACCCTACACGTGATCCCTGGGTGGTGCTAAAAGAGTAACAAACTTGGCAGCTGCACTGTCCCCTCTGGACCTCGCAGCACTCACTGGATTTTCTGCATCATCTGTTTTACCACTACTACTACCCCAGGGAAGAAACGCCTATCTATATCCAGTGACATGTAGCCATACGATAAAAAAAAAAGCAGATAATCTATCGAGGCGTGTTTATTTAACCAAAATAAAAGTAAAATCATTGGTTTATGTGTAGATTGCGGTTGGTGAGAATTTCAGTTCGTTATTAACTACGTCTATCTATTTTGTTGTGTTTCGCCATTTAATTGAGTGAGTTAGTGGTTAGTCAAATGTATAACAATAGAATGGTGATTACAAGCATAGATTTGATAGAAACCGGGAAAAGACTTAATAACCTACAGGTATCTATAAAGGGCGTGCGATGTGAGTATACTCGTAGTTAGTTTAAAATTAAAATGTAGGATCACAGTTTACTCGTATTGCATGGCATGGCGTCATTGAATTGGTGGTTGAATTGCCTATAAAATTTGTAATCAGTTTTGATTAGTATGAGTGGTTGCTCTTGTCATTTAACCAACTAAATAGGATGTATAATAGGAAGGTGAATAATTCTAAGTTTATTGTGCGTCGGTGTGTATACGTAAATATTTTATGTGCAATTTAAATTCATAGTAATGAGGTCATTAAAATATTGATTCACGGGTTTTATTTATTCGGTTTATGTTACTATTGAATTGCGCCGGTGCGTATTTATGTTAATATTTCGTATATGGTAAATAAAGGGGAAGGTATACGTTATCTAAATTATTGTTAGTAGAAACATATGAGTAAATACAATTGTAGGTCTTAAACATTAGCGGGTTGAGTTGAACTTGAAGGATTCACCGCGTCGAGCAGAATTCGAACTTGCGATCTTTCGGAACACCGGTCCGATCGCTCTGACCGGCTGAGCCATCGACGCTTGCTCAGCCTCGGTGAATCTTTCTATTAAGTTCCTTCATTGCTTACGTCAGAGGGTTACATATTTATCTAGTGTTCTTTAGAGTACGTTTTCTGAGTAGACAATTTATCAGGTTTCTCTAATTTAATATGATTTCCTATCATATTTAATCCATTTGTTTATTCTATATAATTAACCGTCATTCATTCTCGAATTATATACTTCGAGTAAATTAGTAATTACCTTTGCATTCGTTTATTTTATAACGTTAACAATATTTATTCGTCGTTGCAGTTAAAGTTTTAGTTTCATTCTTGATAAATAAGTAATTCTACATATTTCACAATAGGGCGTAAAATTAGTAAGCCAACTATCGGAATATACGTTTTATTAATCCTTGTTTATTTCTCAAATTCCCGGTTACATCGACTGTGAGAGGGCGCCTTCACCGTAAGCTTCTGAAGGTTCGTTGCCGCAGCGTGAACGCTTCGGTAGCGGGATGCAACTTCGGTCGTACAGATCTTCAGCCTGTCCAGTTGGATCCATCTTGAAGCCTTGACGAGCACTTCAGGGAGCTGTCGGCAGAGCTGTTCCGGACCAAGGCGATCTATTGCGAGACTTCGGTGCCATTGCGAAGAGTCAATCCATCCAGCAGAAGTCGGTCCTCTCGGTGGGTTGTTTTTGATTTATTGCTTTAGGCTCATTTTCATTTGTGCCGTATTACATTTCGGTGAAATTAGTATTCACCAGCATATTTGAACATTAGTGTGCGTTATGCCGCCGTAATAAAATTCTACTAGGGTTCGATAAATTGAATATGATGGTATATGCATTGATTTCGTTTAATCACTATAATAGGTAATTACATTTTCTAGCTAGTCATGGTGATGGCTTGCAGGTGCACATGGAAGCTAGTACCATGTTAGTTGTGTAACATATTGGTTAATCAATGTTTTCTATGTCTTGCATTCTCATTGCAATGTTTTCTATTGTTTGCCGATAGTAAACCGTTAAAGACTCCAATATATATAAATATATCATATGCTTAACTATTTTATCATATGGATGAGACGGTTTGCATTGTAGTCAATGATGATATAGGTAATATGTACAGAACTCTACTGTGAGAGGATTATATATTATTGAGATTTGCGAACGTAAAGCTCAGTTATGCGGTCAATTTAGTCTATAAGTACAACTACATTTTAAGTATGATTCAACTTGGACATAAAACCTTATTGTAAACGCTAAGCATATTGAATACATTATTGGGTAAAAGGTAACAAACCCTAATCCAACTGAGTTATAAAATAAAATAATAGTTGTGTTCATACTTATTTCGAATAGAAAATACAATAGAATGGCTGGTTTCATAATATTAGAGGCTGCCCTCATATTATTGACGTGTTTATGGCCGTGCTGGGTGCTATTGTCTATTAACTAATTAGAATAAGCTCCGGTGTCTGAGCATACTCGTCATTCTGATCCGATGCAAGTCCGGCTGGTTGGTTGTGCATGTATACTTGATAGGGCCGGGTTAACCTAAGATAATGTATACGAATGCAAGTCTTATTTATAAGGGCTAACCCATTAGGGTATGCATGTTCAATGATAGGGCCTACCTGAGGGATTTGCTAATCAGCATTCCCATTAGGGTCTGCATGTTCGTCACCTGAGGGTTAAGCATTCGTATACAAGTCTAAAGGACGTTTATCTTATGGTTCTGCATGGAATAACTCACGTTGGGACCTTTTGCGTAGACATAGCTTAGCCTATAGTATCGGCGTATGCTCGGTAATTTTATGAGGTGTAAAAAGTAGCTTTATAGTTGACTGCAATCATCTATTCTATTTTAATGATAGTCTTGATTAATATTAAGATTTAAATGAGCCAGAGTTCCATTATCCTATTCCCATCTATATTATGACATATCATATTATGATCACATTATTAATATTACAATCTTTTAATAAAATTACATCAATCATTATAAAATAATATAATTACCTTTTATGTTTAACTTATTACAATTACAGGTTTTACTGTATAAAGGAAAATCCTTCTGTTTTACCGTATATACAGTAGTATACAGTGTATACAGTAATTTCAATATTTTGCTTTATTCAAATCTTATGAAGATTTTTTACATAGTCAAAAATAGCATTATGTAGGGAGTAGGTATGTTTCACAATAGTAGTTAGATATAATTGTGATGTTAAATACTTGTTTTAACAGTTTGTAGGTTAATGTAGGATATTTTAAACCACATTTTACTTTGTTTTATGTAAAATTGTATTTATTTCTTTTAATTTCTGGTTTTCTGTATTTGTTTGAGCATTGTTCAGATTTAATTTTGTTGTTTATCGTTTCTCACACCTCAGGAGACCTTGGTTATTACTTATCATAATGTAGTCCAATATGTACCACTAGACAATCATGCCATTATTTTATAATTTTTATAAATTGTGTGTCTTTAATCTTTACAAAATGTATTATGTATGTGTGTAGGTTAAACTTGGGCGTCAGAGTTTTTTTTCACCGCTATAGTTTTTCTCTGGCATATTTTGGCTCTTGAACTGTAGCGGTATATCTAATGTGACCTAACGGTTACAGAGTCATTTAACTTTCCATTCACAGTAATTTCTTATTACTTGAATAAATTTTCTTATTAACTTATATGTTGTTTAAATCCTATTATACTCGTATCCCTTAGTGATAAGATCCTCGCTTTCAAAGAAAAGTTTCAGTTAACTTCAAGCTTTAGGTAGGTTCAGCTTTAAAATATTACTGGTTAGTATAGATAAGTTTTAACAATACTAACCGGTTATAAAGATATTATTTTAGTCGTGCGAGAATTGTTAATTTTCTCAGCGTTTGATTAGGTAGATACTCGTTTCTAAGATAATTAGACGGTAAAAATGTAAAAATAAAAAAAGATAAAAGATATTTATTCTTCAATTTAGGCACATATGAACATATACAATGCACTTATGACCGTCAGAGAAAAAAAACTACCACCGGTTCTAACCCTACACCTCTGACTCGAGAAGTATTATGACCGGGAAGAAACTCGGCGGGACTTATTTTTTCAAAACGGTAATACATTCGATCTTAAAGATACACAATAGTGCGTAGTTCTATAAGAAGACATATCAAAACAGCTTGAGAGACAGACAATGTACCTATTGTTTATATGCTTTGCGGATACGACTACCTCTGATAGGAAGCTTGTTTTTATTTCTAGTGTTATACTCGTAGCTCGTAGCTGTGCTGTGGATGTCAGATTTTTTTTTGAATGTATGTATATTCTTATATGTGTATTTGCATATAGCCCGATATATTTCTATTTAAAATAAAATGCCTATCTACTGCAAGCATCTCAACAAAACAACGCATTCAATGCGTTAGATCATAAACTTGATTTAAACACCTTTTAAGATTTGTAGGAACAGTAAAAACTTACACAGTATACAGTTTAATATAAATATGTTAACATATCTGCCACACAGTGCGGCTGCGGGACCACCTACGGCATGCTTTTATTATTGTAACAAAGTGGCTCGACGCTCCGAGGAAGATGACGGGCAACGGGGTATAAGTGGCAACATGATTGAAACACTCGTAAAAGTAGGAATAAATAAATTGACTTTGCTTTTATCTGATCTGAGATTGCAGTGAGTAGATAACACATGAATATAGTTACAGTTAAAATAAGAACGTGTTTTAACTAAGCACTAGGTCTTAGGGTCATTATCACAAGGTTTAAATTCGCTTGAAATTTCATGGTTCATATCGTAAAGAATTCACTTAAGAGGCGGTTTGCGGTCATCTTTTTGGTTTTTGGCTTACTAGTAAAATTAAAGCTTAAAAATATACTAGATCTAACTTAAAAACACATTTTTTTTCTCATTTAGTATTTAGCTAGTTACTTGACTTACGCTCTGGGGGTTCCATTTTTTTTATGGTCCCTGGATATCCGCTATAATAAGACCATCATCTCATCTACCACTTATCTAGTAATTAAGAAGTAAACCTATTACCTAGAAAGGTACAACTAAGTACTAAAGGAGATCGTCAATTCTGGGCCACCTGATATAAACCGTATACAGTTTGTACTGCAATGTACTGCAAAAATAAATACTCATTTTATTACTAAAGTAGACAAAATATTGCAAAAAAATTAAACGGGAATTAGAAATACTAAATAAATAAACATTATGTTGTTTTTTCCGCGATTAAAATACAGCAAGACAAGTCGTTAACGTCCTTATTGCATTGACATAAAGTTTAACTTCACCCTGGCCTGAAACGGGATTGTTTTTTGGTTTGACACTGTCAATGTATACCGTTACATAATCTGCGTTTTGATACTGTTCGGTAAGTTAGAACATTGTAATATTAAAATAGTATCTATGCCTACGAATACGGAAGTTTAAATTAGAAATCGACTGTATTAAAACGCCTAAAGATTGAAAATGCGTATTTTTGCATTTTTGATCAGAGTTTGAATATTAAAAGTGGGTTTCATAATGGCATAATATCATGCTCCTTCGATAACGAAACGCATCTTTTTTTCAATTTTATAATGTCAGATACTAGTGCTATCGCACTTAACGGTGGTAAACCTTATCCCTTCGCAATAGGTGTTAGGAATGTTCAGTTAATAGTATCAACGATGGTTTGACAGCCGTCTTTGTTTACCGAAATACAGGAACTATAAATATGATCAAAATATGACTTTTTATTATTTCATCATGGTTCCCGTTTTGTTTTCAAGTCCGCTTTTGTACATTATCTTTAAAAAATCGGTACTTTTTTTACATTAATATATAAATCATAGGCAAGCACGCTTTCAAATATTGTCCTTATCAGATTCAAGTTTTAAATGCATGATTTTTCAGTTTTCCCATTAGATTTCGCAGTATTTTTACCACCATCCTGATCTAGAAATTATGACGATTCTTTAAAGGTAAGAACCAGCGATGTAACAGATGCGGTTTTATCGGAACCGAAAGCGGAATCAGATGTTTTAAATTTAGTTTATCGGAACCAGAAACGGAATCGGAACCGAAAACGGAAGCGGAACCGAAAACGGAAGCGGAACCAGAATCGGAGCCCGAGTGATAGCAGCACGTGGCAAGCGGGGACATGAGCAAATGACAGGTATAAACCTGTTTGTTTTTTATGTACACCGCTCATTTCCACCTGCTGCGTTGCTATGACATCCGATATAACTTCTGTTTTGAAAGTAACAGAACCGGAACCGAAGCGGATGTTTAAAACCAATCGGAAGTTCCGACTTAACGGAACCAGAACCGGAGCTCTGTAACATCCCTGGTAAGAACCATTCCTAAACGGTCCAAAATAATCTGGGCCAGATCACCTAACAAAAATTGACGATCTCCTTTACTATTTACTCGCACCAAATAGTTTACCATATACAGTTTGTACGGAAAGAGAAGTGTCGTGGTTTATATGGGGACCCATACATTCTACGACACTTCTTTTTCCGGACAGACTTTAAACGGTGTACTAGTTTTGTATTATTGCACTGGCAAAAAATGTAGTTGTAAATTGGCAAAAACGGGACCCGTATGTATAGTTTTATAATAAAAAAATAAAAGTATTAATTAACATTTTACATGTCTTTCGAAATATCTTAGAGGTATAAACCTCTCTAGGGGGTTTATTATGACACCATTTTTTGATTAAGAATATATTTTTAGAAACAATCACCTCGACCTGTAACCTAACCTGTAACTTTTAATGCGGAGATCAAAAATTGTCAAAAGAATAAGAATATATATCTTATTACAGTTATTACATACTTTGAACGAAAATAATTTTTAACCTTAATAACCTATTTTGAGTCGAGGATTTAAAACGGAAAAATACATAACACGAAAAGCTAGCACTATTCATTTCTCACTTAAGTACTAAGATCAGATTAATATTAATCTAAATATAGATTTAACACAAAATAAGTAATTAATTAACATCACCTGCACTGAGCAATATCAAAAGCAGCCGCAGCCTCTATAATACCAATGTAATGTACTCAAATGTATACAGTACATCGGTTGCTCACCGCAGCAAACCGCAGACTAAAGTCAATAATAATCATGATCATTCGGTGTAATTAGTGACGCAACGAATTGCGTTTTCCCTCTATGTACACACATGTTTACACACAAAACTTGACATCAAAACGCCGAGCGTTCTTGCTTAGAAAATTAGTGGAAAGTATGCCTTAGTCGGTTTGAAATGCATGTTCACTTCTATTTACCTAACTTATAAAATACTTACAACTAAAGATGTGCCGTTCTCGAGAACGTTCCCGAACGAGAGAATGTTGCGAGAAAGTTCTCGAGAACGTTCTCTGTAACGAGAATTTCCGAGAAAGTACATTAAATCTGCACAAATTCTGATTTTATATTGTTTGTAAATCTTCCTAAAGGTGTTTGAAAGATATTCACGATCACTGTAAACCGAAAAAAATATTCTAAGTGCAAAAATCTCTGCTATCTCGGGAAATTTCTGAGAACGTTCTCGGGAACGTTCTCACGAGAACATTCTCGAGAACTTTCTCACATATTGCTTTGTACTTTTATTGGAAGAGGACTCATTTATTTCTTAATATTTTTGTCTTTTCTTGTCTTCATAATTTTAACATATGTTTTATTGATACTGGTACAGCAATTTTGTCTCCAAATGAGATTATTGATATTAAAAAAAGCTTAATTCTCTTTGCTCCGGAGAACGTTCTCGGAAATGTTCTCGACTAAGTTTTATGTGACTATTAATTTAAAAATAAATATGTTATGTCCCAAAAATATGTAAATAGTATGTAATTGAAACGAAAACGTTGGTATAAAAAACGAAACTGGTTTATATTTTAAAATATCTTAATTATCTATATAATCGTTTTCTATTTTTTAACTTTGAAAAATTATTAATAAAAACTAAAAATGTAATGGAATGAAATCGTGTTTATTTTATGCAAAAAAAAAAAAACAAAAAAACGGCCAAGAGCATGTCGGGCCATGCTCAACATAGGGCTCCGTAGTAGTTGCCGCCCCGACACAATTCACCCACTCAAAAGGTCGTTTTTAGGGTTTCGTAGTCATTAATCACACCGATAAAGTGGTAGAATAAAAACTGGAAAAATATTTTTTATTAGGGTAAACATGAAGTGGGGGTTGATTTTTTTTTGCTCCAACCCTATCGTGTTGGATATCATTGGATAGTTCTTTCAAAACGAATTAAGGTCTTGTCAAACATTTTTTGGATAAAACTAATAGTTTCGTAAATAATAGCGCCGAAAGTTCAAAAAAGGGCGTCTAACTTTTGAACCGTGGGTCCAAAAAATTTTGAAAAATTCATGGAAGTGAGGCCTGATAATTTCAATGAAAACTATATTGAAGGAAGTTGGTTGAGCCGTTTTTTAATTATAACTCAAAAACGCATAGTAAAAGGATTCATGTGTCCCATAGTAAAATGACGTAAGCGCCGCAACATATCCTTTAAGAAACGCCCTTTTGCCCGACATGCTCTTGGATGTTTTTTTCGGTTTAGAATGATTGTAAATATTTTTCAAACACCTTCAAAAAGATATACAAAATATAAAAAATCTGAATTTGCGCAGATTTTATGTACTTTCTCAGTAATTCTTGTTTAGAGAGAACGTTCTCGAGAAAGTGCGGAAATTCTCAGGAGAAGGAATTCTCGAGAGCGAGAACGTTCTCGCCGGCACAACTCTACTTACAACCTATACTTACTATCATAGATATACCTCATCTGTGCAATATGTGTAATGTACAAAATAAATTGTGTACCTAACCTAATACATTTGAATTGTTGAAATTACCATGGGATGGAAACTGATAGTGGTAGCCGTACGATTAAAAAAACCGCAAATCGATCTACAGTTTAGCCGTTTGGCACACGCATACTAGAGGTCAAAACACAGTTTTTGGCCCGCATTTCTTAACAAAAATTCCCTTAGGAGGGGAATGCCGAGACATTTTTTTATTTGTATGGATTTTTTTTTTTTTTTTTTCAGAAACCTATCGTGTGTGGTATCTATTGAAAGGGCATTTTGAGGCGATTCTAAAAATATACCACATCATTACCGTTCAGCCATTTTTTTTTAATTAACATAAAAATAATTTTCGAAACATACCAAGTTTGGGCTCCTCCAGACACGATATTTTTTTAAATACAATATACCACAAATGATACGTAATATCCTCATATCTAACCTCAAAGAAGCAATTTTGAAAATAACTTCATTAAGTATATTTTTTTTAATTTTTCAATATTACAAAGTGACACAGTTCTACTTCAATACCTATTTGGCGTGACTTATGGAACTGTAGTACAGATACAGTACATATTAATCATAAAATGATACGTAGTATCCATATATCCAACGGAAAATACCTCTTTAATCCTTTAACTGCGCCTTTTCATAAGCTGGTATAGTTTTTGACACAAAATATCAAGGTTAGACTCCTTCAGATACGATATATGCAACTTTTTTTTGTACCGTAAGTATATCACAAATGATACGTTATATCGTGATATCTAACCCCAACAAAACAATTTTCAAAATAATTTCATTTAGTATTTTATTTTTTAATTTTTATGTGTATAATTTTTCAATATTACAAAGTGACACAAATCTACTGGAATTGTATTGAACTGTGCTGTCCTGTTTATTATTAGTGTTATCTAAGTGCTAATAACGATCAAAAACGACAAAGTCTGCGTGGAAGGACCCTGCATTCACTGCAGCGTTTACATGCTTAGCTCTCCCACCCAGTGTTAAAGAGATTACTGACGAACCTATCATATCACTGGAGATGTTCACCAACAAAATGTACAATCCTCAATGTGATTTGACACACGTGAATGAAGCTCGACGCCAAATGTTTGTGACCGGTGATAAGACCCTCTCTTTAATACCTCCTACTGCCGCTGCCCTCCTTCAGCATATAAAAAAGGCAAAATATCAGGCTGGAGAAATATGGGGGCGTGCACTAGAAAGTCACGTAGCAACCCGACCATCTCCAGAACAATGGGGATGGAAGAGAAGACCTGACCTTTAATTAGAGCCTAATTGGACTGAATTAGACTGTATATGGCATGCAGTTAAGTCCCTTGCACCCCAGCCTGCAAAATTTGCCACGGTGATTGCCATAACGTGAGGTGCGCTATTATTTTCTCAATTTACGCCTTTTACCAGGCTTATGAATCATGCCCGCGCGAGCGAGCGAGTTATATACCTACGTTTTGCGCCTCCGCCGGCGAAACTAAAGTCAGTGGGTTACCAACGCGCTCACTGAACGCACGTCGTACCGCGCGCGACGCTACTCGGAACTCGGAACAATGTCATCACGAAAAAAATTTATTTATAGCGATGTGGATGGATGTAAAAAATAGCAAAGCTAATAAAAATAACAGATGAAGATACAAATAGCTTATCGTATCTTAGACTATTAACGAAATACAAATCTCTCAAATAACTATGATGATATTGCTAAAAGGCGATTAGAATAAGATTGAGATAGCTGTCAATCCATATTAATTTTGACAGTGTATGGAAAATCTGTCAAGATTAATCATACTCTCATCGCGGCAACAAAATATCAATCAATATTACTCATGTAACTATAATTGTTATGCCCCATGTGAACCACTTAAACACTGAATCAATGCAAAATACCTATTTCCTTAACTATAAAACATTTCCAAGCATATGCAACCCTAGCGATTGTGCGGGTGCGCGGGAGGTGCGGGGTGCCGCGTGTTGAAGGCCGCTCCATTTTATTATTGCGTAGGTACGTAAACCGTAGGTATTTGCTTTTTCTATGAGTGATTCATATCTGTTCGTAAGAACTATTATATAATCTGTGCTTTTACGTATAAGTAAAGTCATTTATACAAACCGCTTTCTTATTTGCAGCAAAACGTATATAGAAGACGGAGAGGAAGAAATATAAAGATAGAAGAATATATTTTAAAAATGTAAAAATCAAGATTAATAGTATGTGTATTATAATTATATGCTAAAAAACAACAGGAATAAACACCTTTAATTCAACTTTCAGTCACTTTTTAAGTCAGTATCTACCACAAAAACTATAGCAACTGATGAAAAGACGCAGTTAAATGGTTAAAGAGGTATTTCTCGTTGGATATATGGATACTACGTATCATTTTATGATTAATATGTACCGTATCTGCAGTACAGTTCTATACGTCTCGTAAAATAGGTATTGAAGTAGAACTCCGCCACTTAATAATATTGAAAAATTAAAAAAAAATACCTAATGAAATTATTTTCAAAATTGCTTTCTTGATATGAGATATAGAGAGAGATTAGATATGAGGATATCACGTATTATTTGTGGTATATTGTACAAAAAAAAACCAGCCATATCGTATCTGGAGGAGCCCAAACTTGGTATGTTTCAAAAAATATTTTTGTGTTAATTAAAAAAAATGGCTGAAATGTAATGATGTGGTATATTTTTAGAATCGCCTCAAAATGCCCTTTCATAAGACACGATAGGTTTCTGAAAAAAAAATTTTTTTTTTCCATACAAATAAAAAAATGTCTCGACACTCCCCTCCTAAGGGATTTTTTGTTAAGAACTGCGGGCCAAAAAATGTGTTTTGACCTCTAGTATGCGTGTGCCAAACGGCTAAACTGTAGATCGATTTGCGGTTTTTCTTTGAAATTGGGCTTGTGCCGTTACCACTATGACGATCGGTATTGTTTTCAATGTGTTTATTAACTGCTTTGACGATCGTAATATAAATTATACAGATCAGTTTTCAATTAATAGTATAACTTATAATCATATATTTTTATAACCCAAATCTAATTGGAATATAATTTAAAGCCAAGTCGTTAATTACCAACAATGGGACTTAAAAAGATTCACGTCATTTCATGAAAGCTACAATATTTGAGATTGTTTCCTCAATTTAAGTTACTTGAAGATATCACCTTCTTTTGAAATAGTTTATTTGTATTCTACATGTATATGTACCTACACGTTATACCATATGTAACGATATTTCACACAGTAGAATACGTCGAGCTTTTTAAGATGTACTTAAGCCAGTTAGGTGCACACACTTAAAAAAAAGTTTACTTCTTTTCTATTTCTGTCGGTTAAAAACAAACTAACTTACTTACATATAATTATTGCAATACCTACAGCTCGCATACATTTTATATGAAAGTATCTCATCAGCATAAAATAAAACCTATCAAAACACGCATAATATAACGCGGTTAGCTCCCAGGATATCTAAAGTTAACTTATTTGTAAAATGTTAATGAAGGAAATTTGTGCCAGAAACGTTTTCGTTAGCACTAATATATGGAACTGACTCGTCGGATTTTGGTTGGAAACGGGTTTAAACGTTTTGCACGTTAGCGTCATTAATCTTGGCCAGTTATCTTGGGGTGAAAGCAATTTAGTCACACTAGTCATGGGTATTTACGTGGGGCGTCATATTTACGGCACACGCCATCACTGTGCCCTTTGCGTCGTCAACGTGTCATAAAATTTTAGCTAACTATAGGTACTAAAGAAAGCGGCGGCCGAGGGTCAATAACGTGAATTGGAGAAACCTTGTTATCAATTGCACAGTATTGGAAAGAAAAGACACGGTTGTAATAAAAAATAAACATCGATTATAACACTTTTATTCGTTACTAGCCTTTTCCCGTGGCTTCGCCCGCGTACTATAAGTACTCAAAAAGGATACTATACCCATGTTGATTCAGACTTTTTGACCACATTTGCCCCTTTTAGGGGTTGAATTTTCAAAAACCTGAAACGAGTGTTTACTCATTTATCGTTAGGAATACTCCTGTGAAGTTTCGAATAAAATAGTCTAACAAATCTTGATTAGCCATACAAACTTTGAACCCCCATTTTACCCCCTAAGGGGGTGAATTTTTAAAAAATCCTTTCTTAGTGCACCCCTAGACCTTATAAGGAACCTACGTGCCAAATTTGGAATCTCTAGAACCAGCGGTTTGGACTGTGCGTTGATATGTCAGTCGGTCAGTCAGTCAGTCAATCAGTCAGTCAGTCAGTCAGTCAGTCAGTTTCTTCTTTTATATATGTAGATACCGTATTTGCAGAAATTTAGAACTGAGTTAGTAGTAATTGTTGTTGTTTTAATTAGTTGTTGGCAAATTAGTTCAAGAAAAATGCAATTAGGGAGAAGAACAGCAGCTTTACACCCTCCTTTTTACTTCAATTTACCAATAGAATTTATTGTAATTAACTGCATGGTAACAAGCCTTAGCAACTCACTTAAAACAAATCAGTAAGTAAGCATGCGCTCTTAGTTTATTGAGCATTACTCACACCCGTCAAACATAAGTGTTGAGCCAAAGATCAAAAGCTGTCCTCGCGTGACACCGCCATAAAAACTGATTACTCAAAAGCAATTATAACTGCGCTCTCCATTAGACGTTTCTTTCTGGAGAGTCCGTGAGTGCGACACTGGTTATTTGTTTCTCACGGTCGCACCGCCCACCGCTCGGTCCCGCTAACGAGGCTCAGGGTGAGATCAAACAACCACGAGCTTTTCAGTACCTAGTCCTCACGTGATCTTAAATTGAAATAATCACTAATTTGAGGATCCTGTGAGTTCTATTAATACTAGTAAACACAAATAAAAGACGCTTTAAACATCAAAAGTGTGATTTTTGAAGAACGTTTCATTAACTAACAACAAATTAAATAAAATTATTATTGTAGTATTAAGGCGAAAAGTAAGTAAGAAGATTAAAAAACAAAAGCTAACTAAGCTCTTTCGCGTTGATAGACTTTCAGTTAGCAGTTTTACGATTTCCTACTATAAAAGAATATTGGTATAAAATTACGACAAGTACCTTTAATAAATACCAAAATTTACTAATATTGAAGACAAAGACGAAGCTAATCAAGATATCAAAGTCATTTTATATTCCTTAATAAATCTATGAAATTCCAGCACTAATCAGATAAAGTTGTAGCACAGATTGTGTTTCATGGCCCGGCAACGCAAATTCTATCGAGTTAATTTGATAAAACTCAATTAATTATGCACATCTGTTACAGCGACGAATCCGAAATAAAATTACCATAACCAGCTAAAGTATTATAAAGTAGTATAATGCAAGTTGTCCCGACAACACGTAAGTGGCTGAGTGCCGAGTTGCCGACGCCGAGTGTGTTGGAGTTCACACTCAACTAAGGCAGCAGCCGCGTTATAGACACGTAATGCTAATCACGATAGACTTTGTAACCGAGCCGACCAGAAAGTTATAATTATGTTTGGGCGCCACTACATTTGTTAACAGAATACCATCCAAGTATGGCGCGAAGACGCCATAAGCGGCCGGCCACTTTAAGCACGCTAAAGCGTTGTAATAAATTCTGTCCCATCGGTAAGAACTGCTAATAGCATCTCCCAACAACTAGACAGCATGTTAAATGAGGCATAATAATTTAAAACTACTGAATACGGACGAAATACGAAAAACAAGTAGAAAACCCAATAAAAGGCTTGAAGGCCTTTTTGAGAAGTGACTGAAAGGAAATTCTTATCGCTAATGCTTTTTTCCCTTTAAGAAAACATTTGTTAGATTCTTGGCGTCTCGCTTTTACTTAAGTAGGTATACAATGGAAATGAATGACCAAACAAGAACGAGTGTTTTTATAACAATATTTTCAAAGAAATGAGTTAAACGAAATATGAAGGATCAGTATAATCTGTTTATTAATAAGAATATCTCAGTTTTGTGGACGATTTGCACATACCGATGCTTGATTAAGGTGATCATTGTTATTTAAACTGCCAATCAGCGGTTCAATGTAGATTAGACGTGAAGCACACATAATACACTAAGCTCATTGTAATATGATACATAGGGACAATAGAGTTGATTAGATGTGGATCATCAACGTGCTCCGCTCTGTTATAGTGGAATTAACTGACCCAATCACCGACTACAATAGAATATACTTTATGTGTAGCAGAATAGATGTGCTTTATTTTAACTAGACAAATGTATAAACTAATTTAATACCCGAACGAAGAAATGTAGTATTTCCTCGAATGCACAAAGTCGATAATTGATTATCTGGCACAGATAATAAATACATTTTTGATGAAAGGATAAAACAATAGGTACAAGTAAACAAGTAGGCATGCGAAATGTTTTACAACTTGATAGCTCCATACACGTTTGGTATTTTTATAAACGCTACAGGAGGTATGTTTATTGGAGAGGAACTTTTATATACGAGCCGTTATTATTGGTCCAGTGAATTGACCGATATTAAAGGTTTCCGTCGCAGGCAGTAATCCAACAACGTAAGTAGTGAACGCCGTGATATAATTATATTTTATTGAGAATAATAATTTTAACATTAAGTTAAATGCGAGTATGTACCTACCTATATTTTTGTTTTATTTTCTCTTTTAGAACTTTTTCTTTTTTTGTAATAAGAAATGACTTGGCCTTATTTATTCACCAACATTTTACAATAATTATGAAGCAGGAATTTATTATGGACCTTGATAGTTCTGAGCGAGATACATAAAAATTAAGTACATACATATAAAATGTATGCTAAAGAGAAGCATAACAATTTAAGGCAATATTTATATTCTTCAGCGTAATTTGAATTATACCCAACACCATTTGATAGTTATCATTTTAATATTGAATCCATTCATACACTCGAAGACTTTCAAGACAATCGATGCATTTTTAACAGCATATATATATATAAGACATAATTCAAGTGAGTCATGTCGTGAGAAGAGCCGCGCGCGTGGGCGAACCGGCGCGGGCGCAGCGCTCTTACAAATTACGTTTACCTCCACACCGAGCCTGCGAGTAAACTCAGCTTATAGTAAACATTGTTGAACCGTTTCACAGAACATAAAGCGTGCAATGTAGATGTGTACTGTGGTTAATAATATTAAGGAATGTTTATTATTTTTTGGAATATTTAAACATGCATGTGCATGTACGTTTTGAAGGAGCTGTTTTTTTTAAATACCCATATTTATTTAAAAAAGTCTAGTGAAATATAACGTAGAAACACGAGAAATGCAAACTGACTCGTAATATTTCATTCCCAATAATGTGTGTGTGTATTTGCATAAGAATATTTTTAATGCTCTTCGAGAAAATTCTTAAGCAGCTTCCACATTTCAAAGCACAACTTTATCGTTGACTGATAGGTAATATATTTTACGCCATAAATGACTCGTGCATGTTACATAATACTATTAAGTAGGTCATAAGTGTAGCGACTGTGTCCTACATTCGCCCAAACTAAGATGCTATACAATTTTGTATTTTAAATATGCACGTGCAACATGTGCACGATTTTAGCAATCAACGTAAAAGCTGTATGGTCTTTTCTAGGTATCACCTTAGGATACATCTGTTGCATTGAACATGCCGGCACACTATTATTTTGTATTGTATGTTATTGTTTTGTCGGTACGCTCAGACAAAACAATGGATAAATTCTTTTGAAATAATTACCAGGTTTATTACCCTAGGATTTAGCAATTTCACTTTGTTTCTTTGTCGGTATTTCTATTTTGTTTATTGTTTACAACGCCCAACTAATATTGTTTTATTTAGGATAATAAACACATTTTCTTGCAGCGTGAGAAAATCTCACCATCTGGCTGGCCATTATCGGCCCTGTACTTCGATGCCCCCTGAGCTCGCCAGGTAACGAGCCAGAGGGATCGCAAGACAGTAGTCAGTTAGTACCCAACTGTCGAACCGACAAGTCATCCTAGACCGACTCACTGGTCCAGCTCGTGTAGTACCGATACTCCGAGTAACTTGTAATAATTACTGACTCCGCGTTAAGTTTCAGTCGAGTTTCATGATCGTTAGTATCTCTCCTGACTTACGTGTTAATTTATAAGTGTTCGAAAATAGGTCACAAAACCGGTGACCGGGTGGTCTAGTGGTCAGGACGTCAGCCGCGAAAGCTGAAGACGCCAGTTCAAATCTGGCCTCGGACACCGGAGGGTTTGGTCACTTTTTCTGAAGTATATGACATCTATTTTCAATTTATATATAGTAGTGTAACTACTTAAAAATTGCAAATCATAATTTGATTTGCTTCAAGATTTATAAGTGTTCGCTTGGATAAATTGTGTAGTTTTAATATAGACTATTTAACCTCGTGTGTGAACTTTTATTTACAAGCACAATCCCAACACAGTTGTACCTATAACGTACCAATAATATAATTAATTGCCAAATTGGTGACCCCGACGTGATCTGTAATAAACGGCAATATTGGTTGGTACCTGTGTGGTGGATATTAACTTCAGTGCTTTTGGTGGACTTATCAGTGAAGTGACTTTTGTGATTTAAAGATGCGAGACGAGGTCGCACCTCTAAACGAGCGTATTCAAACCCAGCGACTCACACGAGCCACCGTAAGGTTGCCGCCATTCACACTGGATGACCCTACCTTGTGGTTTATAAAGGTAGAGTTAGATTTTCGCAACCTAGGGATCACTGATGATGAGGATAAATACTCGTACGCCGCAGCGGCCTTGCCATCACAGCCATCAACGGAAGTGCGAGATCTCCTTAAAAACCCACCTGAAACCGGTAAATATGAGGTTTTAAAAAAGGAAGTTATCAAACGGCTAGGCTCATCACAAGAGGCCAATACGCGACGGCTTCTTGAGAAAGAGCACATAGGTGACCGTAAACCGTCTCAATTTTTACGGCACCTCAGAGTGCTTGCCGACACCGCAGTGCCAGACACGATACTACGTTCGCTGTGGATGGAGCAGTTACCGCGACCCATGCAGATGATCCTGGCTACACAATCAGACGTGAGCCTGGACAAGGTCGCCGATGTCGCAGACGTTATTGCAGACAGCACTACTCCGACGGCAGCCATCGCAACAACGGTAGAAAATCCAGTGATGCAGCAGTTGAACGCCCTGACACGTCAGTTAGCCGCTATGGAGCGTAGATTTGACGCTTTGTCCATCGACTCAAGTGCGCGACGAAGAAGTAGTTCGCACTCAGTGCTAGATCAAGATCTCGATCCCGTCCCCGTGATAACTCAAAAGGTATGTGTTGGTACCACCATAGACACGGCCCTAAAGCTCATAGGTGCCTAAAACCATGCACGTACAGCGCCGGTACCTCGGGAAACGCGAGCGGGAGCCATTAGTGGCGAATGGTCGCCCAACAACACCGCCAACGTCACAACGAATATTCATCGTCGACAGAAACACCGGGACAAGATTTTTAATTGATACCGGAGCGGATTTGTGTGTTTATCCTCGCAGCCTAGCCCCACAGAAACAAAAGTTATGTATGTACGAGCTAGTGGCAGCAAATAACACCCCGATTAAAACTTACGGTTTCTCGACGATGACCCTAAACCTCGGACTACGCCGGGATTTCCCATGGCGATTTGTCGTTGCTGACGTAGATAAGCCGATAATTGGCGTAGACTTTTTAAGCCATTATGACTTATTAGTCGATGCACGAAGGCATAGATTAATAGACGCCATGACGCAGTTTACCGTGACCGGACAGGTAGCTGAGTCCGAACCGGCGATATCTATAAAAACAATAGCCGGTGACTCGCCTTATCACCGCTTATTAAGGAAGTTCAACGATATCACTAAGCCTGACGGAGCGCCTGCCACTCAAATTAAGCATAATACAAAACACTACATCACAACGAAACCGGGACCGCCTGTAGCACAAAGGCCTAGGAGATTAGCACCCGATCGCCTTATCGCCGCGAAGAAGGAATTCGACGCTTTGTTGAAATTAGGTATCGCCCGCCCATCACAAAGCAGCTGGGCCTCACCGCTTCACATGGTTCAAAAGAAAGACAATGGATGGCGACCATGTGGTGATTACCGCGCGCTTAATGACCGCACGGTGCCTGACCAGTATCCGGTCCGGCACATTGAAGACTTCGCCCAGACTCTTAGTGGAAAAAAAGTGTTTAGTACGTTAGACTTAGTGCGTGCGTTCAATCAAATTCCAGTGGCAGAGGAAGATATACCAAAAAATGCCATAACTACGCCATTTGGTTTGTTTGAATTCACTTATATGACGTTCGGCCTTCGAAATGCGGCTCAGACTTTCCAACGTTTTATGAACGAAGTGTTACGTGGTTTAGACTTTTGTTATTGCTATATAGATGACATTTTAGTTGCCTCCAGTGACAGTGATGAACACTTAAAACATTTAGAGACAGTGTTTAAGCGATTAAGTGACTATAGTGTAGTGATTAATCCCTCTGAGTGCATGTTTGGCCAGGACCAAGTCCAGTTCTTAGGTTATTTAGTGTCTGCTGAGGGCACGCGTCCTCTACCTGGAAAAGTAGAAGCGATACGCTCCTTTCCACTTCCTTCAACGGCGAAGCAACTTCGACAGTTCTTAGGTATGCTAAACTTTTATAGACGTTTTATACCTAACGCTGCAGCGCATCAAGCCAATTTAAACGACTTGCTTAAAGGAAACCTTAAGGGTAAGGCACCTATTCACTGGACACCCGACACTACAAAGGATTTCGAGGCTTGCAAACAATGCCTAGCCGACGCAACGATGCTAGCCCATCCTCGAGATAACGCTGATCTGGCGCTGTTTACTGATGCGTCAGATAACACGATAGGCGCCGCACTTCAACAAAAGGTGGACGGCGCATGGCAACCGCTAGCTTTCTTCTCTAAGAAACTTACAAACGCTGAAAGGAAGTATTCTACATATGACAGAGAATTATTTGCGATATATTCTGCAGTTAAACAATTTCGTCATAATTTAGAAGCGCGAACATTTACAATATATACAGATCATAAACCGATCGTGTTTGCATTCACGAAAAAGGATAAACAATGCACCCCGAGACAGTTCCGCTACCTGGACTTTATCGGTCAATTTACAACCGATATCCGACACGTTAGCGGAGAGCAAAATATACCTGCCGATGCAATGTCTCGCATTGATATTGATCACATTGAACGAGGAATTGATTGGAAGGCTCTAGCTATTTCTCAAAAGTCTGACGACACTTTGCAATCGCTACTCAATAAAACTGATTCGACGCTACAGCTTAAACTTGTACAGTTACCTGGGTTCGAAGAAAGTATATATTGCGATATCTCTACTCCGTCTGTACGACCCTACGTTACTGAACCCTTCAGGAAAATTGCTTTTAACACCGTTCATCAACTTTCACATCCGGGAGCGAAGACTACTATAAAATTAGCTACGCAGAAATTCATCTGGCCATCTATCAAATCAGATTGCAGAGAATGGACTCGAAGCTGTTTAGAGTGTCAGCGTGCTAAGGTTACACGTCACGTGTCAGCCCCTGTTGGAACTTTCGCACCTCCTTCGACTCGCTTTGAACACGTCCACATTGACATTGTAGTAATGCCCATATCAGAAGGCTGCAGATACATTTTGACCTGCATAGATCGTTTCTCTAGGTGGCCTGAAGCTATACCTATCGAGAACCAGAAAGCAGAAACTGTAGCTCGTGCATTTTACTCAAATTGGATCGCACGTTTCGGCGTACCTTTACGAGTCACAACAGACCAAGGCCGAAACTTTGAATCGCACCTGTTTAGAAGCTTAAATAATCTCATTGGTACGACTCAACTGCGAACTACAGCTTATCACCCAGCCGCTAATGGGATGATTGAGCGATTTCACCGCCAATTAAAAGCTGCGATTACATGTCATCGGAACGCCCAATGGACACGAGTTTTACCTACAGTCATGATGGGTATTCGCGCAGCATTCAAGGACGATCTGCAAGCTACGCCTGCTGAAATGGTTTACGGTGAAAATATTCGCTTACCTGGAGAGTTTCTAGTTCCCAGAACAACCAGGGATCGCGATGCGACGGATTTCGTCAGTCAATTAAAAACTAATTTCGCCGACCTACAACCAGTCGCAGGGACTCAGCATGGACGTAAAAAGGTATTTATATACAAGGACCTGATGACAACAAGTCACGTGTTTGTTCGTGTTGACGCCCCAAAACTACCTTTGCAATCGTCGTATGAAGGACCCTTCGCTGTTGTATCAAGAAATGATAAAACTTTTGTTATCAATAGACGTGGTCATCATGTAACTATTTCTGTGGACAGACTGAAGCCCGCTTATGTACTTGCTGATAACATAGAACCGCCGCCTGAGTTTGAAGATGACTTCGCACAGTTCATTGTCAAAAGAACAACTTGTCCCTCAGACAACACCACGAGTGCAGCACCTGAGCCTGCTGCGCAAGAAGCACCGCCTGCAAATGGTAATGTTAACAGAACTAGATCCGGTAGACAAGTCCGCTTTCCGGATTATTACCAGGCAGGTGATAAGTAATTAAACGTGTTTAGTTAAGAATAATTTACCTTTTTTTTGTATGATATTTTTTTCTTGAACATTATTGAACACATTTTGTTAGTAACATGTTTTACTGATGTATTTGTTAATGCTCCTTTAGTATTTTTTTTAAATATGTGTTACTAACTTAGCGCCTAAGAAAATTACTAACAATTCTATACAATGTAAACCTTTCGACTTTCTTATTTTTTTTATTGTGTATGTTACCTCTGTTCTTTCTTAGTGTGTTATTTTTAACCCTTTTTGTGTTTTACTAGTTGTATTATTTAATGTCACCTTTTTATCTTCTTTTATCGTGACTCCATCACTAGTAAGGGGGTACTGTAGCGACTGTGTCCTACATTCGCCCAAACTAAGATGCTATACAATTTTGTATTTTAAATATGCACGTGGAACATGTGCACGATTTTAGCAATCAACGTAAAAGCTGTATGGTCTTTTCTAGGTATCACCTTAGGATACATCTGTTGCATTGAACATGCCGGCACACTATTATTTTGTATTGTATGTTATTGTTTTGTCGGTACGCTCAGACAAAACAATGGATAAATTCTTTTGAAATAATTACCAGGTTTATTACCCTAGGATTTAGCAATTTCACTTTGTTTCTTTGTCGGTATTTCTATTTTGTTTATTGTTTACAACGCCCAACTAATATTGTTTTATTTAGGATAATAAACACATTTTCTTGCAGCGTGAGAAAATCTCACCATCTGGCTGGCCATTATCGGCCCTGTACTTCGATGCCCCCTGAGCTCGCCAGGTAACGAGCCAGAGGGATCGCAAGACAGTAGTCAGTTAGTACCCAACTGTCGAACCGACAAGTCATCCTAGACCGACTCACTGGTCCAGCTCGTGTAGTACCGATACTCCGAGTAACTTGTAATAATTACTGACTCCGCGTTAAGTTTCAGTCGAGTTTCATGATCGTTAGTATCTCTCCTGACTTACGTGTTAATTTATAAGTGTTCGCTTGGATAAATTGTGTAGTTTTAATATAGACTATTTAACCTCGTGTGTGAACTTTTATTTACAAGCACAATCCCAACACAGTTGTACCTATAACGTACCAATAATATAATTAATTGCCAAATAAGCAAGTAAGTTAAAAGCATTCTTTTACGATTGTAGGTAGTACGGTTTGGATACCTTTTGTAATATATAGACATCACTTTAAATTATATTTGAGAAAGATGTGCTTACCGAACGATAAAGTTATAATTACTTACCTATCTAGCCCGTTATACATCAAGATAAATGTAAGAAAGTGAATTATTGTAGTCTTAAAAAAAATTAAGTAAGTAATAAAAGTTTCTAAAAGCTAAGTTTGCAAATTCTAAGTAGGTCAAAGAGTGGACGCATTTTTTTGGCTTAATTTTTGGCTTCCTAAATTCATTATGTTTGGGCTTGTAATTACGAGTAAAGCCTGAAAAAGATTAAAATTAATTCTACTTCTCCCAGTTACAAAACACAGTCAGATATTGTTTTATACCACGACGGTGGCAAACAAGCATACGGCCCGCCTAATGGTATCCTATGGAAGCCTGCAACTCGAGAGGTGTTACAAGCGTGTTGCCGACCCTTCACAAAAGGAAGATTCACTGTGTTAACGGCTAAAGGAACAAGAGGGTCCCTCACCATCAACACACTGGGTCCTCTTTGAGCTCTTTGGCAACCTTACTCACCAGAAAGAACATAACACTATGAGTAGAGTCTAGTGCTATTTTTCGTTTTCTGTAAGGTGGAGGTACTTCCCCAGTCGGGCTCTGCTCCAGATTTGAGCGAGATGACATTCGCTGTGCCCTACCACATATAGAGAGATGATATATTCAGTACCCATACCTCTCTTTTGGACGTAGTTTGAGGACATACCCGTATCCGGACGTAGTTTAAGGACCCCGGGTATGTCCTAAATACTCCCTTGATAGCTTCGAATACTCCCTTTTAAAAACACTGTTTCTTAATGTTAGGTAGATGTATTTATATTGAATTAATTAAATGACTTGAGGGATAATACAATTATTCGGACACCTAAAGCATTGAATATCTTTGAGGACAAAAATCCGAACACTATCGAAGCAAGGCATAAAAATATATATTAAGTTATCACTTTTACATCAACGACCTCTTATACTCGTAAAGACACATTAAAATCTTAAAGCTGGCATTAAATATTACTTTCCGGAGCGTCGCACTCTTGAAACTTTATTGCAATTAAATTTAAGAGCCTGATATCTTTTATAGGATCAATATTTTTATACAGCATTTTTATACAGCATTTTTATACAATATTTTTATACAATATTTATATAGGATCAATATTTTTAAACGGTTTCTGCATTTTATAATCTAGTCTAAGAAGACTAGATTATAAAATGCAGAAACCGTTAATGACACTTTTATTTTATTGTAAAGACAAGCATTATAATTTAATAAAAACCAAACACTGCACCTTCGACGTAATTAACATCCATGTCAGGTCAGGCGCCAAGTCATAAAATTAACTAAAGAATTCGGAGCTAATAATTAGGTATATTTTTTTCTCCACGAATATTAAATAAATACAAGTATACTTAGTGCAATAATTATCACAACAAAGGAAAACTGGTAGGCATCTAAATCTATAAATAAACACGCATATACTGGTTCATATAATATGTAAATATACATATGTATAGGTAATATATTATTTTATTTTTACACATCAAGATAGCAGCTGATAAAACATTGCTTATGGTTTCTATACATGCCGCGATTCAGCTTTACACACGTATCAACCTGAGGATAGTTTCGTTCATTCAGGAATTTTATTCGCTGTACTCCAACCATTCCAATGTCATAGTTGATTTAAACATTTTTTGACATTGGAAATGTCTTTTCGTTCGTTCCAGTATAGGCCCCGATTTCACGAAAAAGTGCGATCCCCTTATACCTCGGAAAGTTGTAAAGATATGATATTCAATAATTTTTAAGAAAAAAAAAACCGACTTCCATGGGGGTAGCCGGTGATGCATTATTGTAGATGGTGCACTTAGACTCCATACAATGAAATAACTTGCTTAACAAACGCAGCGGAGAGGACAAATCGCCAAACGTGAACTATGCGTCGTTGAAGAGTTCCGTTCTGATCATCATCAGCAGTTCCAATTCATCAAATGTCACTCTTTTGAATGAAAATGCTTGATTTGTTGATAAAAATACAAAAGTCACTTTATGTATGCCTTTAAGATTTGAGGAATTCCCTCGATTCCTTATGGAACTCATCATCAGAACTTGAGCTTGACGAAAATTGGTCCTGACAATCTAACTTGCTTAACAAACACAGCGAAGGGGACGTATCGCCAAACGTGAACTATGCGTCGTTGAAGAGTTCCGTTCTGGTCATCATCAGCAGTTCCACTTCATCAAATGTCACTCTTTTGAATGAAAATGCTTGACTTGTTGATAAAAATACAAAAATCACTATGTGTAAGCCCTTAAGATTTGAGGAGTTCCATCGATTCTTCATGGATCCCATCATCAGAACTTGAGCTTGACGAAAATTTGTCCTGACAATTAAACTTGCTAAACAAACACAGCGAAGAGGACAAATCGCCAAACGTGAACTATGCGTCGTTGAAGAGTTCCGTTCTGATCATCATCAGCAGTTCTACTTCATCAAATGTCACTGTTTTGAATGAAAATGATGGATTTGTTGATAAAAATCACTATATGTATGCCTTTAAGATTTGAGGAGTTCCCTCGATTCCTCATGGATCCCATCATCAGAACTGCGTTTTGACAAAAACGGGACCAATCTGTATATATATACTTACAATCAAAAAAAGAATTTTCAATATCGGTTCAGACATGACGGAGTTCTGGAGTAACAAACATAAAAAAAAAAAAGAAAAAAACATACACGCCGAATTGAGAACCTCCTCTTTTGAAATCTTGAAGTCGGTTAAAAATGGCTCAAAAGACTCATATTTACGAGAGCTGTAAGGTGCAAAAAGAATTTTTCGAGAAAATCAAAAAAGAAAAAAGTTATGGCCGGAATAGTGAAAAAAAAAATCAATTTTTTCCAAATTTTTGATTTTGGCGTTCGATATTTTGGAAACGAAGAATGATATCAAAAATTTGAGAAGAACTCCTCTGGACAATTTAGTCAGCTACAATTTAAGCCTAAAAAAAGACGATAGGGTTAAGGGTCTGCCCTGTAGCCTAACCTTTTTGAAAAAAGTCAGAACGACATTTTACACATTATTATTTTTTTGTTTTTTTTTATGTTTGTTACTCCATAACTCCGTCATGTCTGAACCGATTTTGAAAATTCTTTTTTTGATTTTAAGTATATATTGGTCCCGTTTTTGTCAATCTGATGAGGATCCATGAGCAATCGAGGGAACTCCTCAAATGTTAATGGCATACATGTAGTGATTTTTATCAACAAATCAATCATTTTCATTCAAAACAGTGACATTTGATTAAGCGGAACTGCTGATGATGATTAGAAGGGAACTCTTCAACGACCCATAGTTCACGTTTGGCGATTCCTCCTCTTATCGAACACACATCGGTGTTTGTTAAGCAAGTAAGATTGTCAGGACAAATTTTCGTCAAGCTCAAGTTCTGATGATGGGATCCATGAGGAATCGAGGGAACTCCTCAAATCTTAAAGGCAAACACATAGTGATTTTTGTATTTTTACCAACAAATCAAGCATTTTCATTCAAAAGAGTGACATTTGATGAAGTGGAACTGCTGATGATGATCAGAACGGAACTCTTCAACGACGCATAATTCACGTTTGGCGATTTCTCCTCTACGATGTGTTTGTTAAGCAAGTTAGATTGTCAGGACAAATTTTCGTCAAGCTCAAGTTCTGATGATGGGATACATGAGGAATCGAGGAAACTCCTCAAATCTTAAAGGCATACACATAGTGATTTTGGATTTTTATCAACAAATCAAGCATTTTCATTCAAAAGAGTGACATTTGATAAAGTGGAACTGCTGATGATGATCAGAGCGGAACTCTTCAATGACGCATAGTTCACGTTTGGCGATTTGTCCTCTTAGCTGTGTTTGTTAGCAAGTTAGATTCTCAGGACAAAATTTGTCAAGCTCAAGTTCTGATGATGGGATCCAGGAGGAATCGAGGAAACTTATCAAATCTTAAAGGCATACATAAAGTGATTTTTGAATTTAAATCAACAAATCAAGCATTTTCATTGAAAACAGTGACATATTGATGAAGTGGAACTGCGGCTGATGCCATAAACATGTAAAATGTAAAATGAGAAAGGAATTCTTCAACGACGCATAGTTCACGTTTGACGATTTGTCCTCTTCGCTGTGTTTGTTAAGCAAGTTATTTCATTGTATAGAGTGCACCATCTACAATAATCCTTCACTGCCTTCCCCCATTGAAGAAGTCGTTTTTTTTTTCTTAAAAATTATTTAGCTATGGTAGCCACATACATTTCTTGAGTTGACTACGGATTTGTAATGTAATAATTTTCTTGTACTTTGAACATAATTATATCCTGCTTATTAATCTAAAAATTAAATATGTATACTTAGGCGCCACGGCGACAATTATTCAAACTTCGATAAGACGTAAGCGCCAACCGCCAAATGATACCTTTAGAAATATTGTCACAAATAGCCATTTATCCTAAATGAATAGTATGTATAGTATAAACTCACCTAGGTACCGCCTCTGTTTCGTCAGGGAAAAAAGTGAAGGAGCTAGTAGCTGCGCAAAATCTAATCAAAATCTAATCAACTAAATCGTTAGTTTAACTAAGCATTCTGTCTTACTAATGTAATCACTTCAGCTAATCATGAGTGAAACTAAAAATCGACATGATTTACTCATGTCGGTGGTCAATCAGATTAGAAAGCTCATGATTGAATTCGTAATCATGTTCATATGATTATGAGTAACGTTCTCATTTTTAACTTTAGTTTCAATCACGTTAATTTTTGCCCAACTCTGGTTCACAGGCGTTATGTCGAGGATACTTATGTTAATCTAAGTATAAAATAATTATCATTCAACGTCGTAGTTTTATTTTATAACCTTTTCCTTATCCCGACTTTCTCGTCGCTCAGCGACAATATTATTTCGAATTCCGTAGATTCATTTCCAATGTGCTCGATAGTCGTGTGAGGCACGAAATCTGTGAATTTTTTTTGTTAGTTATTCTTGCTATTTTATCCCTTTTTACTGTTTGGATGTTTTAGCATCGCGTCATTATAAATTTTTGAACTATTTATTTACTACTATTTAGTCTTGTGATATTAACAAAATTATCTAAAATAACAATAATTATAAGTACCTATTTATTTCTTAGCTAGTAAAAGAATCAAAATATTAACAAAACGAAAATCTGATCGCGCGTTGTATCGTAAATTAGTGACACTATTGATAAACACAACCAATGTAACAACTGATCTCTTATTTTAACTATTACAGTTCCATCTCACTCTAATCGGTTGGCCAGTCGCTTCCGTCTGTAGACACCTTTAATTACGTCATGTTATATAACCAGTAAGCCCTCTTCGAACCACTCTAGTACAAAGTGTCAGACATGTAGTGATTTCGCACGGATATCAACGTGTTACAATTAGGCAAGTCCACAATTCGCACAACGTTTTTATGATTTCGAGTATGCTGTGACGCGGTGATTTGTTGTTACCGTTTTTTCTATATTTTCAAACAAAATGTTGTCTGCAGTTAAAGGCACTAAAGGCATTTTTTGCGGAGAGCACAGTTTCAGTTTTCCAGCTCATATGAATTACGGAATTTACTTTATAGAAAGGATATTAAATTTTAAAGAGAAAAGAGCGCTGGTAAGTTTATTATTAAAATAATTTGTAATATTTAAAACGAATTCATCTTATGCTGTGTATAATATCATTTCATTTCATTTCAATACATACACTGCTTTTATTTGAATGTGAAGAAGAGGCATAATAAAATTAATGAATAAAATCATCACAGAATATATGTTTATTTATTGCTCATAGCTATAGATGATCAATTCTTAAAAATTACCTAGGTAATTTAAATTATAAACTTATATAGATGTCAAATACAAAAGTGACCTAGGCCTCCGGTGCCCAGAATCTGCCGCGAATGCAGAAGACAGCGTGTGAATATAGTATTGTATTGTATCTACTTAAAATGAACAAAATATTTATTAAAATAATTTTATTTGTTCTTCAGTTGTTAGGTAATTTAAATTATTTTTGGCGTGTTTTTCTTGACATATTTTTTTTATTTGTCTTTGTGGATACGTTTTAATCTCTAGGTATATTTTGCACTAGTTACACAAAGGAGCAAAGCATATTTATGTAAGTGTCTAAGTATGTATTCACTTATCATATTTTGCAAGAGTTTCCTTTATGTTTTCCTGTTTGTGTTAAATGTCTGCACCTGTTAGTATTTCTATTTGGCCCAATGGTTTACTGGTAGTGTATTAAGTCCACTGCTTGTTCAAATACTATGTATTGCGTAATAAATAATAAAGTTTAAATAAATATATGAACAATATACTTCTTTCTTAATCTTAGCAGCCCCTGTGCTGTATTGTATTCTAATTTTAAAACACATATAAACAAAACATTAAAAACACAATCTATCTCAAACAACTCCAACACATACCAAATAATCAACCAATATTAGTTGTATTGGAGTTACGTCGGAATAATTTACAAGCGTATTGTGATATTTCTGATTGAGACGTTTAGGCGCTAGCTGGATTGCGTAGTTAATGCATTGGATTTGTATTGAAGTTGGATCATTTCTGAACGTATTTTAAAGTTAGAATACGACCCCATGGATCTTCAGCTATCACAATCACACACCCGCCACCTTGAACATAATTGTTTTTAATATTCTCTTTAAGATTATTGTCTTCATTATCTATCTGAGCTATTTTGTGTATCAACAAAATATTTTTGAATGCCTTGTTGTTATTTTTAAATTATGTTTTTCTATAAGATAGGTACCGTCTTCGTTTATTTTAAACTTTATTGTGCATAAAATAGAACCCATATGCCTTTAGGCATTCTCTGGCTTCTCTACCAGTCAACCATATGCCAGGCAGAATTGCGTGAGGGTAGCCAACCAGCGAAAAAACTGACAACCCCTAACGAAATAATGAGGTATATATATTACTTTTCACTGGTCCTAGAGTTGGAAAATATTTGAAAACTTAATTTTTTTACATACACGCTTTCTTAAAAAATCTCCTACACATTACTGTGAAACTTCGTATTTCCCATTGTCTTTGAACCTTGAACCTTTTTTTTATACCAAGACGGTGGCAAACAAGCATACGGCCCGCCTGATGGTAAGCAGGTACCGTAAGCTATGGGCGCCTGCAACTCCAAAGGAGTCACATGCGCGTTGCCGACCCTTTACAAAAAGGAGGATTCACTGTTTTGACGGCTAAAGGAACAAGAAGGTCCCTGGTCGTCAACACACTGGGTCCTCTTTGAGCTCTATCTAACCTATCGTAGATCTGTCGCTACACTGTCTCACAGATACCTGGCCCGACGGTCGAGCCACTGGGCAGCGAGCGTCTAATCCGTTGTTCCAAACACGCTCACTTGACTGCCCTATCTGTCATCTTCTGTATGAGAAATCTGTGGGACAATGTATACCTATTGAATTCGGCGATGAACTGAAACTGAGAAAAACTCATTTAAGGTCAATGGAGCAACTGGCGAGGAACTAACATATGGGGATTTGGTCCGCCAAGTCCTTAACGTCGCTGCATCTCTCGCTGAGTTAGGGGTAAAGAAAGGCGATCTGGTCGCAGTGGTGAGCGAGAACAGAAGCGAAGTTCTAACGGCGTTCCTTGCGGCCATGTTCGCCGGCGCGTCCGTCACTATGATCAACAGTGCTTACACTGCGGGTATACTAAAAATAAATAAGTACTCAACATTTTTCATTGAGCTATGGAAAATTCAATTCCGCCCTAAAGAGTTTTACTATGCAAGTCCGCATTTTTTTTATCACGAGTTGCGATAAAAATTTAGCTCAAAATGAAATTTGTGGTGTAATTTCTATTCTATTATTTAATCATAATTCTGTATGTTTATGATTTCCAAATAAGGATATGAGAATCAACAAAAAGGTTACGAGTATATCTATTTATTATAATCAGACAGAAGTTTTTGTGGCAAAAATTACAATTACCTAGGAACTTCCTTCCAATATCGTAATTTCGATAACTGTTTCGAAGTGACATTTCATAACGGACATTATATTCACCGGGAAAAGTTTACATAAACATTTAAGCTGATAAATCCTTATCGACATTACGTAATAGTAATATGTTATATTTTATACCTCATCACAAATCTTAAAATTTTAACAAATAACATAACGGCTGAAAACCTTTTTAAAGCAGTTTATTAGAGCTTTATGTTATATATTGTGTAATTAGATATGCAACTTAAAATTTTATAATACATGTAGGGTAGTTGCCCCTAAAGGTGTATGACCCCCAGAAGATGAGCGTTTGGTTTAAAATTTAAATCCTAACCTACTTTACAAGCTTAGGGTTATTTTTTATTAAAACTTCAACACTTTCCCTAGACTGAAAATCAAGTACGAGGTTGTGTGAGCTCGTCAAATCTATGCCTCGCGCCAAAAACGCCGTTTGTATGGAAATCTTATTGAGGATGGCGGTTCTCTAGACTAATCCCTCAACCGTTTACATTATTAAGAATAGTATATTATAACTTATTTTATGAAATATTCTGTGTTCAAGTTATGGTTCCAATATTGTGTGTTTTTTTTGGGAAAGGGTTAGTTTTTTAAATGCTTTCATAAATTTCAATAAAAAAAAGGTAGATAATGCTGTCTTTTGCTTGATTTGATGACTAAAAGATAAACTGAATTTTTTTTATTTGATTCTATTATCATAGGGTTTACTTTAGTATGGAAACGGGACTATTCACCTAAGAAAATTATACTTAAAAACTTAAACTGAGAGAATTTACTAATTCATATTGTAGGCTGCATTCCAAAAAATGCTAGTTCATTTCATCAATGTCGTGCCCAAAACTTGAATTAACTAAATTTATTCGTTCATGTGTTAGATAGCTGATTCAAAACTGAACATTCTTTTAAGAGGAATCGTCTACCTATACTATATTTATAAGCCCTACGGTCCTAATGATAGTGTTTATTAAGTTCGAAGAAGTTAAAACCATTTTGAATTGAGACAGTTGACTTATCTTTGTTTACTTCAGTTATTGCATAAATTTAAAATCTAATATATTTCCTATACTTAATGTTAAAAATTCGCTGACATATTGTAGTATTTTGTTCTTCTATAGGGACCTAATCGTTCATTTTTAGGGTCCTATATTTTGCTCTTATACTGGTACTTCTTTTGGATCAAATCGTTCATAATTAGGGCACTTTGTTCATCTTCTGACACATAATTATTTAAAAAAAAATATTGTACTGTCCTATTAGGGTTTGGAATAGCTTACTCTAAACTAGATTGTATGCCAAATCATAAAAATAAAATAAAAACTTGTTGGTAATTGGTTATAACATACATTTAAAAAATACTAAAGTTGGGGTAGTCGCTTTTTCGTTCATTGATTTGTGACTTCACCCTACATCGTAACTCTCACAAGGCTTTGACGACTTTGTCGATAAATTAATATCGTTGGGAAGTCCCTAGGACATTTTTATTTCTGCCACTAAGATTCTGATTATAATATTAATAATCACGCATATGTCAACTGTAGGTACGTGGTAGAAACAACATTACTTATCGCTTATAAGTAGTATGTAAGAACATGCATTATTTTTTTCGTCTTTATTTCAGGTGAATTTCTACACACGTCTGGTCTAACAAAACCAAAATACATGTTTTTATCGCCAACGGCGTATAAAAACCACTACAAAACACTAAAAGAGCTAACATTCGTGAGAAAAATCTGCATTTTCGGCGAGTCTTCATCGGCAGAGACTATACGTTACAACGACCTTGCAAATAAGCAAACTGATTTTACGACGTTCATTGACTATTACGGTAAATCATATTATATAATATCTACTTAACATACTTTTTTAAAACGCCAACTACGCGGTAGTCTAGTGTGATAATCTCTGACCCTGAGTGCCTGAAAGAGTTTGTATAATCATTAAGAAATCAACCTGTATATACTCTGTCCTCATTATAATTGAGGCATATTTCCAAAACAAGTATTCTTAAGTATTCATAAGCTTTTGAATAACTTCGCGACATAAGCTTATCAATATTTATTTTAACGTATAATTTAATAACGTTAAACTGGCAGGTCGAGTGGAAACGGCCCTAATACTGTACTCGTCGGGCACGACTGGGCTGCCCAAGGGCGCGAAAGTGACCCATGCGAACCTTATTGCCTCGGCTCAGCAGCACGAGTGAGTTAAAATGCATGACTATTCCCCACACGTAATAGTTAGCAAACACCTTTAAAAATAGGCTCTTCTGGTCGGCACGAAAAAAAAATCCTGAAATAATTTAATTTCTTAAAAAAATATCTCTTTGTAAACTTACTTGTGTTTATCCAAATCAAGAGTATATCCAAGTAGATAGCAACAGTGGTAGTAATAAATATTCTGTTGATTGGTACTTTATGCATGCAATTTAACTGTAAACAAATCCGCGTCAAATATCGAATTTTCTACTAAATTGATTACCCAATACGAAGCCGGCCGGCTACTGGCTGTTGCCCTCTCTTTTAAATATCTGTATAACAATGTGAAGCATTTCTCGCAAAATCGACATAAAGAGATCAATAATTCAGAGAATTACCCATTGTTTAGCTTTATATAAATTTCATACTTAAGGGCCTTACTGTTCTGAGAGAACTGACGAAGCTTGTCAATTTAAAGTGAGAACTGCGCTTCTACGAGTCCCATAGAATGTTAAATTTAAAGTTTACCATGACAAACTACTAACATTTTCTGTACGTTACGTATTCAAGTAAATAGAGGTATGTGGTGTGCGTAAGTCTGGAAGTTCATAGATGCATTATTAACTATTGTTAGGTATTGTTCTCTTTAAAATTTACACTTCTACTTATTTATATAAACTATCATATTCATCATGTCTTGTGTTGTACCTAAAGTATTGTAGTTTCTGAAAACACTTTGAGCTTCACAAAGCATTCATTCTTCACAAGCTTCTTCAAAATCATGAATAGAACTAAGTATTTATGGTTTTCTGGCTCCATGAACATAAACAATGAGGTTTATTGTAAGAAGCCTTCAATGTAATTGTATTTTTAAAATGTAAGAATTACTTTCATAAATATGTACCTATAAAGAATCCTGGTCATAAAAAAATGTAACAGTTGTTAGATAATTGTGTTTCAGTGCATTATTATCATCATACAAATAATACAGAGAATGTATTTAAAAAAAAGTTTGGTTTCCTACAAAATCGGGGTATCTCCGAAAAAATCTCGATTTTTGAAATAGAGGTACTTCCTTAACTTAGTTGGATTACGATAATATATGTCTTTCCTACTTTAGAATTTTTAACAACCAGGAATAATGTGAACTCGTAATATTTATATATTGAATTCTACGTATATTTTACGCTGAAGTACAACTTTAAGATACTAACATATAATAATAGTTTTTAACATGGCAAATCATTTATTAATGATTGTATTTTCAGTTACTGTCCAAACCTGTCCACACTAACGCTTGCACCATGGTGCAGTACTTTCGGTCTACTAGTGACGCTTAAGGCACTGGTCAACGGCAGAACGGTTATACATCTTTCGAGATTTGAAGAGAAACAGTTTCTCGAAACTATTGACAAATATAAGGTAGGGGGATTATAAGTTTTAAGGAGGTCCCAGGTTCAAATTCTGGTAAAGGCATTTATTTGTATGTCTATCATAAATATTTGTACCCGAGTTCTGGATGTTTTATATGTATTTAAGTATTTATCTATTTATTATGTATATCGTTTTCTAGTTCCCACAATATAAGCCTTATTCAGCTTACTATGGGACCAGGGTAGTTAGTGTAAGATTGTCCCATAATATTTACTTCTTGATTTTATTAATTTACTTATTTATTTTTATTGCAGGCGCAATCATTAATGGTTGCTCCACCATTAGTGGTTTTGATGAGCAAGTCACCGCTAATTGACAATTATGATTTACGTTCCTTAGAAGTTATTTATTCTGGTGGAGCACCTCTAGATGATGGTGTCATCAAGGAGTTGAACGAAAGGTAAGTTACAAAATAGTGTAATCTTATTATTGACCAACTTGAATTTCTCTTTTTCATTTCTATATAGTTCATTTCTACTATTAAGTGATCTGGACGAGATTGTGTGATGATGGGATTCATGGGATTATCAAATATTTTAGGCGATTTGGGTATTTTATATAATTATATACCTAGTGACAAATGCATTTTATTTCGGAAAGCGACATTTAGTAAAGTGGAGATACGGATAGGATACAATGTTGAGATAATGCTGCGTGAAGTCGGTTATTTTTCTAACTAGTAAAGATTTAGCTTTTTTAGTATTTTTTACCTAACTCTCGAAAAAGGTATTATTTAGGTATAATATTTTGGTGCGCATGTTTGTATGTCCTATCGACCTATCGAATTATATTTTTTTAACATCCCTGGTAAAGAGATAAAGCACTACGAAATAATATAGCTCGATCTTGTTCTAGATTACCTAATCTCCGTGTTTTACAAGGTTATGGAATGACAGAAGCGACTGGAGGTGTTACTGAGGAAACGGTGGCTAAGCACAGACAAGGTAGTGTCGGAAAAGTTGTTCAAGGAAATATTATTAAGGTATGATATACACACATAAAATTACTGCGATATGCATATTGCGATTATTTCTTAGACGCAGATGTATCATTTTAATGCTTCCAACCCTATTAAGAGCACTTACACAAATTCGTAATAGAATTCAAACATAACCAAAGCTGTTAATTAGTGTTAGAAATTTAGACCATTTGAAGGAAAGAAAACGTTTATTCGTGACACTTAAGCCTAATAAATGGTACACATCTACTTAATGAATAAGACTAAAAATGATACACTTGTCACGAAATGGTCCCGACTTAGCGTGGTGCTAGCCTGGAGGGCCAGCGCTGGTCTTCCGTCGGGGCCACATGTGGCTGAGGTCACGGAGAGGTTGGGTATTTCTATTATTATATACAATTCTGACGTGAAGTGGCAAAATCGATGCTACTAAAGAAAGAAAATACTGCACCGTAGCGTAGGCAGCCATAGAGAACACTTTTTTTCTGAACATACCTACGCCTGTACAAAAGCTAGAACCGGTGGTCACTACATTTAGGTACCTATTTTCAAATGTTAGGTAGGATCGTACAGGAGACGATACTTTTTTTTTAAACACATTTATTTATAAATGGAGTGGCGACAGAATGCTAATTAAGATTATAACATAGCAGTACTCGTACTAATATAACTTCTTTTGCATTATATTATATTCCAAGGTAATGGTGCGAGATTTTAACCAACATCCCCTGTGCGTGACTTTTATTTATTTAATAATACAATATTGTTTCACTCTTCCTGTCTCAAAAATATTTCTAATATTATAGTAACAAAATACGAAAAATGTGGCTTTAAACTTGTTTTAAATTATAATACTGAAGTATTTATTGCACAGGTAGCCGATGTCATAGAATTCCTCAGCTGAAGAATTTGCGTCCTTTTATCCTGTTAGGTAGATATTGGATATTAATATCGCATATTGAACATTGCTCAATTCATGCATAGTTGAGTAACTCATTAATTATTATAGAGTTTTTTTTTGCTTCTTTTAATGAATGATTTCAAAGTAAGCCAGAGTTTACAGTTGAATAATAAATTATGAAGTCTTAAAAAATCGTCCTATAGTTATTTAATCAATTTCTGATGCACAATGCTATCGTAAAATAAAATTGTTTCGTTCATAAAATTGTATTCATTTTCTTTTAACAATTAGCAGCCTAGTAGCTACTATATAGATCCCTTAGGCTCCTACTACCGTTTCTAACATCAGTTTTTAAATCCACCCTGTATTTTATCTTGTAAATCCCATGAATTTCACAAATCACTGCCAAAAACAATGCAGACAATACGCCTCATTAAAGAAGAAGTTTTAATAGATGTGTTATATTATATACCTACTCTTTCTTGATTTCATTTCAGGTGGTGGATGTTGAATCCAGAAAGCCACTAGGGCCGGGTCAGCCAGGCGAAGTGTGCGTCAATGGCGTGGTACTCTTTGATGGCTACATTGGTCAGCCCAACTCAGAGCATTTCGACGATGACGGTTTTTATCGAACTGGAGATATAGCTTATTATGACCAAGATGGATATTTTTTTGTTATTGATCGGCTAAAGGAACTCATCAAATATAAGGCGTGGCAGGTAATACCCGCTGCAATAATCTTAACTTATCATGTTTGTCAACATTATCAAACCATCGCACTCTTTATCATTTTTGCAATACCTGCATATTTTGATAATTTCTTTAATTTTTGTAGGTTGGTGATATTACGTACGTAATATTAGTTATATCGATGAAAAATAAATACCTAAATTGTTTACATAGTCAATATATTAAAACTTATCAAAGTACTGCTGTACAAGCCTGTTTCTCCGAGCACAGTACTATAAAATACCAGTAGGTACAGTTAATGGTATACGATGTCGGCATTGTATACCCTAGGTACAGTCTACTGCAGTGAATGGTTGATCTTCTCTGCATAGAAGATTCGCATGAAGGAGGGGAGTCCTAAAATATTAAACTTAACTGATGTAAACAAAATCTACATTTATACCAGGGAGCCTACGAATGGAACCGATTCTAATTTGGAACCAACTCTGTAAATTTTGTTTGCATCGCTATCCACGCTTTGTGCGTTTATCTACGTTAAAATATCCCCAAATGATAGCAACTGTAAATTACTCTTAAAGCCATAATAATACATTTAATGACATGAAACTTATATAACGTACTTATCTAACAAAAACTACTAAATTTTGCAGTAACAAGTTCACAAACAATTATAATATTTGAAAGTTGTTGTGGGTATTACGTTCTTGACTTGTGTAGATAGATTATTATGCCTCAAACTCTATAGCTGTTTCTTAATTGGTCTTATAAAAAATATTTTATGACAGGTATCTCCTGCGGAAATAGAAGGAGTACTGTTAAAGCATCCAGCAGTGAAAGACGTCGGTGTGGCAGGAGCCCCTGACCTTCTAGCTGGTGAGCTACCCACCGCTTTTGTGGTCACAAAACCGGGGGCACAAGTAACGGAAAAAGATATTATTGAATTTGTATCTTCTCAGGTATACGATTTTGTATAAGAGTATAATTCTTACCGTGTAATAGTATATTTTACATCAGAAGTGTAAAACAACTTCTTATCTTATTCAAGGCAATTTATCGGTGCGAGTAAAGCGAAGCAAAGGGCGATGTAGGTGGAAGAATAAATTAGTATATATGCTAGAATTATATACTCTGCTTTTCACTTCGATTGTATTCTTTGGTCTTCAATTATTTTTTTCTTTCTTTAAGGATAAGATACTTAAATATGACTTAAGAAAAAACAACTATATTAAAAGTTCTTAATAACACTAAGGAGTGGTCCTGAAATAAAGTAGCAGTGTACAATCTTGTGTATTTTTTAATTTAGTGCTAATTTTGGAGCAGTATATTTATTTTATTAATTCGTAGATACAATACTAATAAATAAAAATACAATCATAATAGAATATGTGAGCATATTTAAGTTTTCGCGTTTTTAATTCAACATACTTTGTAACCTTTTGAACAACATAATTTGACATTCTTCAATCGACATCCGCTACAATGCCACAATTGTATTTCCATTTTCACAACCCGTTTTATGCTTTTCAGAATTTCATCTTACCAAGAAGCTACATTAATTAACTGTATTTTGGCTAGGATAGTCAGGAAGACTCTCTAATCTAACCTCTGACAAAGATTTTTCTATGGGAGATAATTTTCTATTAAAAAAGGCAAATACATTTAATAAAAAATTACTGTAACTACCTTAAAATGAAGCCAGATAAAAAAGTTTACTATTGAAGAAAGACAATTTATTAAGGTATAAAATAGCTCATCAAATAAAACTATAAGAAAAGACATGTTTTTGAGAAACACCTCAAAAATTCTGTCAGAAGACGCTGTTCAAAAAACTATGTGTATGATGGAATACAAAAGGCGAAAACTTCCAAACGCTGTTTTATTTAAGTATGATTGTATTTATGTTTTGTATGATTGTATCTAGAGATTATTTAAATATAAACACTGCTTCTAAATCGGCACAAAATAAAAAGATAAATCAAAAAAGGCATGGCTACTTTTTTTCCGGACCACTCCTTACTACTAACTATTTAATAACTACTTGTACTAAAAAAACACTACAATAAAATAACCTAAATTAAATACATCTTCACATCTAACCCCCTTATTAATAAATGGTTTCACGGGCTTCAATTAGCTGATTTATATTTTGTCTGTTTCTAAAAAACATAACTGTCAAAGTGACAGATAAGGATAAGGGGAAGCATATATCTAGAGTTGGCCTCTATGGCATGGTACAATATTTAAAGTTATTTTATAACACCAGGCCACACAACGCTGCCCGCCTCTGGTTTCGCACCACCCTCCAGCCCTAGGTTTTGGACTCTATTACTAAGGGTCTAAGTATATAATTTTATAGTATGCCCCATAAAATACCATTTTATGTAGCCTACACGATATAACGACGAAATTTACGAGCTTGAGAAGTAAAAAATATCAATTTTCAATTTTCATTTTTACAAAAGTATTATTTTCTTAGTTTTTCATTAGTTTTCACGGTGTTTCCACTAGAAGCAAGTTTAGTAGTTGTGGGTTCCGCCATTTGTCGTACTAAGGCAATCTTAAAAGGATCTTGGTACTGTGAGTGACAGGTCGCCGGGCTCAGGTGCCGTAGCGCGTGGACTAGTCGTCGCAAGCACTTGGCGGCTACACTTCAAATACCGCAATGGGGTCTTAGATGACATGTGTGTGCGAACCTCAATGCTAGCAGCAAATCACACGGCAACGTATAATGGGAGATTGTCAACTACTCAAATATAATTTCAGACAGGAATCCACGGGGCAAAATTTTATGACAGGTAGGGAGTTCCTATATCGATAAACTTGACTATCGATGCTTTTTTCTAGATAGTGATCGTCCCCAGCATTGTGTGTATTTTTGTATAAACTGTATTGTTCTGAAGCCGAGTATCAAGTTCACACTCAAGTATATTTTAAATAATCGCTAAGTTATAACTTATAAGTAACATTGCTCCATGAAAAAGTTTTCTATAATACCTCTTTAGATAATTATCAGTCAAGACGGCGACGTTTAACGCCCGATTTTTTTTTGCAAAAGCAGAAGAGAATTACGTTATTATATTATTTTGTTTAATTTTTACATTTTAATAAAAACATATTTTTACAAAAAAAACTTGGAGTGATCACTAGTATATGAAAAAGCATCGATAATTAAGTTTATCGATATAGGAACACCCTACCTGTCATAAAATTGGGCCCCGTGGATTCTTATGTGTGAATTAATTTTATTATGTACATTGTATACGACAAACATAATATAACAAACTGCCGTGTTAGAAAAAAAATATGAAGGTTTACAGATTATTTCATATACGTAACCAAAAATAGAGTAAGGTCCCTTTTGTTATGCATGGCAAACTTTCACTTAAGATGAAATATGAAATATATTTCTTCATGAATTACGAATATTCGGTACAACTAAATGTGCGACGGTACAAACATTTATAGGTACTTTTATCTAACTAAAAAAAATGTTAAGATTTGAAAAATGCGCCTAAATCTTAAGGGGAAAAATTATAAGATAAATGTATGTAATTAATAAATCCTTGTTTCTTTAACTGCTGTTTAGAATTGGCTGTTTTGCTGTAATAATCTGCACTATTTCGTTTTTAGGTGTCACCGTGGAAACGATTACGCGGGGGTGTGAGATTCGTCAGCGAGATACCCAAGACAGGAAGCGGCAAAATACTCCGACGATTATTGCGCGACATGTTGAAGGTCAAAAGCAAGATATAATTCCAAATAACATAATTTCATTTCCTTCTTATTATATCTATTCCTATAGATATGACTAAAGTGGAAAAAGTTCTGACATGTAGTACTTAGAATATATTTTCTTTGGGCTGTAGACAATCTAGACATTATTTAAGTAATATTGTCTTCGGTTGCCGCGATAGTTATTCATGAAATAAAACAATTAAAAACGGATTGACCCGTTGACCACGAACGCTGTAAAGTGTTCGAAACGTCGGGATGTAATTTAAGCTCAGTACACGCGATAAAATCCGTTTTTAATTGTTTTTATTTCATTATTTAAGTAATTCACAACATAAATGATTTCATCTTGTCTTTACTTGATTGGCTAAATCCTGCGATTCGTTGGTCAACTCCACCCGTGTTATTTTTTATTACATACAGAGTGATTTTGGGGTCGTGGAGCGATAGTAATGAAGGTGGTAATTATTCTTTTATCACCAATATTGATCATTATTATTCAGATGATAAATAGACAAATACATTTTTGCATACAATTTGGTCACCCTACTCAATGTGCCGTCTTGTCGTTTCCCATACAGCGCATGTCAAAAGACTATCAAAGATTATTTATACTTAAACAAATAAGAAAATTAAATTGATTCTATGTTGAGAAAATAATATAGGTACAGTAATGTTGAGCAGTTACCGAATCTGAAAAAGTGTCTCCGGATCACTGAATGTATATGAAAAGGTACTTAGCCGTCTTTGTACAAAATTTCTCAGAAGATCTACTTACAAGTAATATTTTTCTGCTAAAGATTTGTAGGTGTTATAGAAACGGTGAGTACCTACCTATACAAATGCTTTAAATTACGGATGTTTCAAATTCTTTGCCATATGCAAAGTTTCTTTGGCGGGGATGATATGTTTGCTAAATAATAGAAACTGATAATTATTTTTGCGCTACCCTTAACTAAGGAACATTTTACTTGTTTGGAACACTAACTCGAAGCAAAGGCAAAGCTGGCCCATGTCATTTAATTATTGCTTCGCTGCGACCCGTGTTACGTATGCATGACGAAATTATTACGACCTCCCTGCGTTCGAGTCTCGTGCAAGTAGATACCATATTAAATACCAGCCACGAAATATTATATCGTAATATACAAAAAGTTATTGTAACTATCCTTTTCTATTTAAACATGTAACACCCCTGCTGTGATGCCTGCTGTGTAATAAAACTAAGTTTATTACTAATAAACTGATTTTTTAAACACGCCGTTCGTTTTTTTATCGATATCACCCTCATAGTTGACAAGCATGCTACCGTTGTAGGTATCAATTTAGTATTTATAACTTAGCATAAAAACACTGCAGATCAAATTTCATTGGTTGCAAAAACGGTCAATGTGACTGTTAGGTATTGTAGGTATATCGAGACAACCCCATACTTGAATTACCTGCTTAAGTCTGTTTTTAGGGTTCCGTAGTCAACTAGGAACCCTTATAGTTTCGCCATGTCTGCCCGTCCGTCCGTCCGTCCGTCCGCGGATAATCTCAGTGACCGTTAGCACTAGAAAGCTGAAATTTAGTACTAATATGTATATCAATCACGCCGACAAAGTGGTAAAATAAAAAGTGGATTTTTTTTATTTATTAGGGTACCTCCCCTATACGTAAAGTGGGGAGTGATTTTTTTTTTCATTTCAACCCTAACGTGTGATATATTGTTGGATAGGTATTTAAAAATGAATAGGGGTTTACTAAAATCATTTTTCGATAATGTAAATATTTTCGGAAATAATCGCTCCAGAAGTAAAAAAATATGCGTCCCGTCCCCCCCCCCCTCTAACTTTTGAACCATAAGTTTTAATAATATGAATAAAATCTCAAAAGTAGAACTTTATATAAACTTTCTAGGAAAATTATTTTGAACTTGATAGGATGAATAGTTTTTGAAAAAAAATTGCAAAATAATTTCTGAACTAAGTTTGTAATTTAACCGTATAAGCAGGTGTTTATTGTACCTGTAATTTCTACAAAATTACAATGAAATGACGAGCTTTCAAATAAAGTAAAAACGGTGAAAATCGGTTCACGCAATAAAGAATTATTCCATAAAAATCATCTTCCATACTTTAAGCTCGCGCGCAATAGTTTACTTAATTTGCCGATAGATGTCGCTGTACGTGGAACTCTCATATCATATCCTACATGGCGGTGTTATTAACTCTTAAGTGGGGACACTTACTGTGACGGACGGAAAACTACGGAACCCTACACTGAGCGTGGCCCGACACGCTCTTGGCCGGTTTTTTTATTACAGAGACAGAAAATGACAGTTCGATTGAACGATTATCACCCATTTTATCTGGTTCTATACTAGAATAACATTAGGGTACGGTAGTACAATTAGTTATTCCGTGATTAGGTTTAGGTAGTAAAATAGATATTTATATAGCTTTTTATTAAAAAGAATTCAGTGAATTTAGTTAGCTCCAGTTATTATTTTGACACCTGGAATTTAAAAAAAAAAACACACTAATAGTGCGCCTACCATAAAGCTCTATAAATGGAGTACGCATCGCCTCATCTTCCAAACAAAAAAGTCTGCCAAAATCCGAGGGGGGCGAGGTAGCACGTATGTGATATTTTCAAGTCAAAGGTACATCGTTGTCAGTTGTTAATACAGTTTATTTCCAAATGATTTTTATGGCAGCAACGCTTTATTGACAACCGACAAAGATGTACCTTTGACTTGAAAACACCAAACATATTTGACATATTATTTTTATACTTCATAACACTACATGGAGCAATAGATAGTCGACTGTACGAATGTTAACATATGGTTCATTATTGGATGCAGTCATTGCAAATGTCAAACAAAAAAGCCAAGGATCATTTTTGATTGTATTTTCAAACAACATATAGAAGACAGCAATCCTTAAGCGCGTTAAATATGGAGAAGTGTCAAACGTCAAATAGTTACTGCCTGTCAGAAAGAAAACGATTATCTTTGAATCGATTCTGTAAACGAAGCTTGATTTTCGATTTAGGTTAAATCTTTTATTACGAAAGTAATGATAAATAAAGTAAAACTGTACTTACATCTGAAATGCTATTTCATCTTTTTGTAAACTAGACGAAATATAACATTTTTTACATCCAAAAACAGTTTTTATCCATTGACAGCGATGACGAAAATGCGTGACATCGATTATTGAAATAGTTTTTATAGATGTACTAGATTTTTCTGCCAATACTTTTGACAGAGGGGAAATGATACCTAAGGCCTCTCCTGGTTTAGAACTTTCTGGCGCCTACGGATAGTTCCAATAACTTGCGCAGCTACATACCTGTTTTCTTTTAAGAGACAAAATTTTCAAGTTAGTTTAAGTACTTAAAAAAAACAAATAAGAAAATGTAAATATTCATTTCTATTTACTTTATCGTAACTAATTTCGTTCCTATTTTGGTAGTAGGTACATATTCGAAACAACGTTTTCCAATTACGTACCTTTGTAAAAGCTATGCCCTCCTGCGGTGTAATTTAATCAAATTACTTGTACAATAATTCCATGTAATAATTTGCATTTTGTTAAATACAATTGGGTACTTTCCTGGGTAAAAAAAATATAATTCTATTTAGTCCGTCAGTTAGATTATCAAAAAATATTGGACACGTATTTTTTATTTTGTTAATCAAACAAAAATTGGTGAAGATATAGCCCGTTAAAGTTCCGCGTGACGTCACATTATACTAAAAATTGTACTGAAATGTGACGTCACGCGGAACTTTAACGGGCTATATCTTCACCAATTTTTGTTTGATTGATAAAATAAAAAATACGTGTCCAATATTTTTTGATAATCTAACTGACGGACTAAATATATTTTTTTAGGAAAATAGCCAATTTTGTATAATACAATGTACCCTTGTCAAACAATAAATAGCTAGTTTGGATAATTTAGTTGCTACACTATTCTTGGAAAAGCAAAAAATTATTCAAATTGGGTACCTAATATACATAAAGGCCGTAAGACATTGACTTTTTTATGTTCTCGTCGAGTAAATTGCATGGGATACCAGTAGGTATCCGAGGCATCGCAGCCTGCGCCCACGCATCCACAACTATGGCGCTAATAGCGCCACGCACTGCCGTTACAAAGCCCGACCTATTGTTTGGTCATTTCAATGTCGAAAGCTAACTTTCCGTATACATTTTGACCATTAAAAACGTGACTAAATTACTCCAAGTCAATCTGAAGAGTACTCGTAAACAAATTACCTTTTGTGTGTAAAGTTTGTAAATACGGAACAAGTACATTCAGATAAATTGATATTTACTGAGCAAAGAACCTTCAAAAGATAGTCTAACAACGCCTATTTTTATAAAAAAAACCGGCCAAAAGTGTGTCGGGCCACGCTCAGTGTAGGGTTTCATGTAGTTTTCCGTCCGTCACAGTAAGTGTCCCCACTTAAGAGTTAAAATAACACCACCATGTAGGATATGATATGAGCGTTCCACGTACAGCGACATCTATCGGCAAATTAAGTATACTATTGCGCGCGAGCTTAAAGTATGGAAGATGATTTTTATGGAATAATTCTTTATTGCTTTAGTCCGATTTTCACCGTTTTTACTTTATTTGAAAGCACGTCATTTCATTGTGATTTTGTAGAAATTACAGGTACAATAAACACCTGCTTATACGGTTAAATTACAAACTTAGTTCAGAAATTATTTTGTAATTTTTTTTCAAAAACTATTTAACCTATCAAGTTCAAAATAATTTTCCTAGAAAGATTTTATAAAGTTCTACTTTTGAGATTTTTTTCATATTTTTTAAACTTATGGTTCAAAAGTTAGAGGGGGGGGGGCACATTTTTTTTTACTTCTGGAGCGATTATTTCCTAAAATATTTACATTATCAAAAAATGATTTTACTAAACCCCTATTCATTTTTAAATACCTATCCAACAATATATCACACGTTAGGGTTGAAATAAAAAAAAACACTCCCCACTTTACGTATAGGGGAGGTACCCTAATAAAACATTTTTTTCCACTTTTTATTTTACCACTTTGTCGGCGTGATTGATATACATATTAGTACCAAATTTCAGCTTTCTAGTGCTAACGGTCACTGAGATTATCCGCGGACGGATGGACGGACGGACAGACATGGCGAAACTATATGGGTTCCTAGTTGACTACGGAACCCTATAAATGTTTGAGTCGTACAAAAGGTTAAAGTCCCGCACAAGAGTAGGTAAATTTATACAATATATTAGCATATCTTCGATAAAATAATGTCGATAACTTTTTGTTTTTTTCTGTTAAATGCCTCACTATTATTTTACCTGGAGCGACGTTAATCTTGATCCTGATTGATGAAGGTGCGAGTTCTGCCTTCAATTACCTACGAGTATCTTCAACGACTACAATTTTTGTCAACTTTTTATAAAAATATAACTAATAAATGGCATAAATAATGTAAAATAATTGGTAGTAATACCTTAATAATATTATGCAAAACAAGTTATAAAGAAAATATACCTTTATGGCTAAGAAAAATTGGATCGAAGTGTTATTGTTTGTTCTGCTTGCATTTGTTTACACGTAATAACGAGTTGTACGTACGCATTAGTTAAAAACCTCCCTCAAACTATAATTAGTCGGTACTTAACCCGTTAGTGTTGGTTTGATATATTGTAGATAATCGTTTAGATAGGTACCTACGAGATACCTAGGTACGTTGTAATCCTCTCGGTGTGCAAGACCTAATGCAAGACAAGGGCCGCGATTCGAAAAATAAACACACACACTGGACAGACACAGCTCCAACCCAACTCAACGCAACTCAACTCAACGCTATAACGACATTGACATTTGCTATTCGAACAGATTTTCATTCAACATTGGTCTCACATTGTTCGCACATTGGTCACACATTGTACCAATGTTGTACCAATGCGAGACCAATGTGTGACCAAGGTGCGAACAATGTGAGACCAATGTTGAATGAATATCTGTTCGAATAGCAAATGTCAATGTCGTTATAGCGTTGAGTTGAGTTGGGTTGTGTTGGGTTGGAGCTGTGTCTGTCCAGTGTGTGTGTTTATTTTTCGAATCGCCGCCATGAGCAATTACAATTTCCAGGGCAGCATTACAATTTACAACCTTATTATAAGTCCTCTTTAAGATGAGCAATCTTTTTAGAACCATTTCATCATCATTTCATAGATACATTGTATTTACAATCAAAATTTTAAATATACAGTCACCGGCAATAGTATCTTCACATTCGAATGCCGCAAAAATATGTGACAAGCTCTTATGGCACGACAAATAAGAGCATGTCACTTGTTTTAGCGGCCTTCATGTAGAAATATACTATTGCCGGTGACTGTACCTAAATAAAAGCATACTTACATACTTAAGCATATTTCAATACTCAGGAGAATGTTAAAACAGTTACAAATAACATAATGAGAACTAGCAAATAAGCGAAGACGGTTTTATAGCCTCCGCTTGAACACGCCGACACCTTATTCGTACTTGACGACAAATATTTACCTTTCAAGGCGGCGTTTACTCTGTCCAAATCGTAAAGTGACAGTGGAAGGGGCTCGTTCAGCAGGCGCAGTCGCGGCTCGCTCCCGCTGTCGAAGCCTTTATGGAACCCGTCGCTCAAAAATATTCCCGAGGAATGTCTGTACAACTTGTAAGCGCACTTATTCGTCCGGAGCCAGTCCACAAACACAATTGCCCCATTCAAGGTGCGCGCGTTCCCTGAAAAGATGCGACTTTTCAACTCTTCCGCGTCTCCTTTCATAAGTACACGGACGTATAGTTTATAATACATAAACACTTTCGCATTAGGTTTCTTTCCATGTTTTATCTTCCTCACGCTTAAGACCCTAGCTGTGAAAATGTACTTAGACTCAGACACAGCAGACGACAGAATCTCGTAGTCATTAGTAATCGTCTCGTTTAAAACACATTTGGGAGCATTTGTATTTTTCTTGCGGTGTATCGTGTCCCGCTTCTTTACAACTTCCCTTATACGGAACTGGGCATGAATTATCGTGATGATGTAAAGTAACATCACTAAAAGGTGTAGCTTCATTTTTATTGTGTGAGCTTTTTTGTGTATTGGTACATATGAGTGTAAATAAAACCCATTTTAGTGTTTCTACTTGGAAGCTTTTGATTGAGATGGCTCGTAAACACGCGGCGAATACAAGGTTGCGCAAGTCGATGGCGCCGCCGAGACGCGTGCGCTAGCGCAGCCTCACGCGTAGACTGGAGACCTCGCAATTCGCTGTAACCTTCGACAACGTAAACAAACGTGGACTTACCGTAAGCATTGTGGCATTCCTAATTAAGGAGATTATTACGCAATCGGACCACGCAAGCACTAGAGAATAGCAGAGAAAGGCAGAAGCTTTGTAAACTAATTTATCAGATTGCTGCCCGTCTGATTTGGGAAGTTAGCCTTAATATTGTATGAGAGTTGCCACGAAGTAAATGGGTCCAAGTTAACAGTTATTGCTAAACGTGCCAGCTGACTACGCGACTGAATATTCATGTGGGCGGGTGGTGCAGCTGTAGGAAGGGTGGATAAAAACTTTCCCGATGTTTAATGCTCTTTACATATTCTTAATTTTTGCATACTAAGCCAAAGTTTCCGGTGATTCTACTTAATGCGCTTGAACTTATTCAGCGGCAAATTAAAATTTTATAACAATTAAAAAGTAATAATTAGCAAACAAGCTTACTTGATAAAGCTTTTGTATTTCCTCTCTATTTCGAAACTACAGGTAAATGGGGTGGTGAGCAAATTTCGTTTCAATGTAATTTTATTGCTAGTTGTGTATTAATTAATTCCTCGTTTAATAGGCCCATAAAATATCAATTTCCAAATTCATGTTAGGTAGTATTTGTGTAGAGATTGCAAATAGTATTTTCACGTGAAATCACTTTGTGTCAAACATGAGCTATTATTATTGTTATATTTGAAACACGATACATTATTGTTATATTTAAAAATGTTCCCGTTTAGTTTTTGCTATCGTCTCGTAAGTAAGTGATTGCAAGTGCTTATACGAGGAATTTGGAAAGCGGCGTTCGCGTGGGCGGGCAAGTCGCGCCGCTCGCCGCTCGCTTGACGAATCTTCCATCCAGACTCCCAGAGCCAACCAAGACGCGTCGGTAACATTTCTCATTTGCCTTAATTTAACTGTCTTTCTTAATACCACGAACGACTGAAGGTCATCTAATCAATATTCAATCTAATCAGAATATTATGTTAAACGCAATGTATGTCCCATAAAAAGCAGTTAAAACTGTTATTGTTTTAATCTTATGGCTTTTGAGAAATTAAATGGGTTGAGTTAAATTAATATTAAAATGCTGTTATATCATGCAAGTAATTTTAACACTTATAAGGTTAAGGCTTCTCATGTTTATCTCTGTGGAGTGAGTGTCATTTGTGGCGAGCTCAAAATAAATATACGTACAGTACGTTTCCTACTCCATAAAAGACTGGGTATTTAAAAAGGAATAGCTGCAATTTAAGTTAAGCACGCAGTACCTATGTAGTTATTAGTTTTATTGCATACGACTACTATTACTACTAATAATACCGACACGGTTTCAGAATACCGTAAAACGGGGTAAGAAGGGATGAGGTGGGCAGTTGGGTTATGAATTGGGAGAATAAAGATACTAGAGGGCGAGTAGGTATTTTTTGACCAAGGTTGTTAAAGAATATCTTATTTAAGTAGCGATCCACGTAAATAAGATATTCTCTTAACAAGTCATATATAAATACAAATACAACAATTTTCCCAACTCACCTTATTGCTATCCCTACCAACTTAACTACGGGGTGTGGTGGGATTTCCCACTATTTTGTGTTTATCAATCAAACTATGAAATTAATCAACAAATAAAAAATAAAATATTAGAATTCATACAAACGGACTTTTTTATGTAAGTACGAAAATCAACGTGCCACATATAAAAAAATTACTTTTATTTTAAAACCTAGATTTGTTGCGGTGTTGTCCCTACTCACCCCATTTTACGGTATGTTTATATTTTATTCGTACGTAACGACAAGAACGGAGTACCAAACAATCGAATGTCAGCAAAAGCTGCGAATTAAATGTTTTTCCTTCGTGTGCGGTAAAGTATTATCGCGATGGCAGAACTAAACCATTACTTTCCCTGGAATCCACGCCTCCCAAGATGGTAGCCCATGATATCATACAAGCACCACACATTTTACTGGTAAACTATCAATAAATCGATGCGGTAGGTACTAAACTACCTATTAAGACTAATTACACCCTATGTCTGTAACGACATTTTCATTTCATATGTTCTTGGTTAGAAATATAAATGATTAAGCTTGTAAATTGTTTCATTTTGAAATTACCGTTTAGTAGGAAATGAAATACCCATTTAAGAATGGTTCACGCTGTAGCGTTCCGCATCCTACACGACACTTCCGACAGTTAATTTTATACCACGACGGTGGCAAACAAGCATACGACCAACCCGATAGTAAGCAGTTACCGTAGCATATGGACGCCTGCAACCCCAGAGGATTCACATGCGCGTTACCTACCCTTTAGGAATCTATACACTCCTTTTTAGGGTTCCGTAGTCAACTAGGAACCCTTATAGTTTCGCCATGTCTGCCCGTCCGTCCGTCCGTCCGCGGATAATCTCAGTGACCGTTAGCACTAGAAAGCTGAAATTTGGTACTAATATGTATATCAATCACGCCGACAAAATGGTAAAATAAAAAGTGGAAAAAAATGTTTTATTAGGGTACCTCCCCTATACGTAAAGTGGGGGTTGATTTTTTTTTTTCATTTCAACCCTAACGTGTGATATATTGTTGGATAGGTATTTAAAAATGAATAGGGGTTTACTACAATCATTTTTTGATAATGTAAATATTTTCGGAAATAATCGCGCCAGAAGTAAAAAGATGTGTCCCCCCCCTCTAACTTTTGAACCATAAGTTTTAAAAATATGAAAAAAAATCTCAAAAGTAGAACTTTATAAAAACTTTCTAGGAAAATTATTTTGAACGTGATAGGTTGAATAGTTTAAAAAAAAATTACAAAATAATTTCTGAACTAAGTTTGTAATTTAACCGTATAAGCGTTTATTGTACCTGTAATTTCTACAAAATCACAATGAAATGACGTGCTTTTAAATAAAGTAAAAACGGTGAAAATCGGTTCACGCAATAAAGAATTATCCCATAAAGATCATCTTCCATACTTTAAGCTTACGCAATAGTTTACTTAATTTTCCGATAGATGTCGCTGTACGTGGAACGCTCATATCATATCCTACATGGCGGTGTTATTTTAACTCTTAAGTGGGGACACTTACTGTGACGGACGGAAAACTATGGAACCCTACACTGAGCGTGGCCCGACATGCTCTTGGCCGGTTTTTTGAAGAACCTCATACTGTAGCCCACTGGAAAAACCTCGGCAAGGAGTTCATTCCACAGCCGCAGCGTTCGGGGGAGGAAATTCTTCTTAAACCGTACTGTGCGCGACCCATTGGGATGCAGGGTGTAATTTTGTATAGAAAGCTTCACGTGATCCCTACAACGTGAACCATCCCTTTGTCATTCAGTTGTTAGGAGCCATGGAAAAAAGTGGCCAAAACTGGTTGGGGCTCCTTTCAAATATTTCATTAAAGAAAAAAAGGTCTTATTAGCAGTGGAAATTGACTTAAAATAGTAATATATTTTCAATGACTCAGTACAAAAAGAATGTCATAATTCCTTATTGACACAAAATGACGGACGTCTGAACTGAACAGCCAAACTCTCCATAAAGTGGCCTAAACCGGGGCATCTAACCTACATATGTGATTCATTCCTATAAAAATATGCAAGGCACGCTACGGGTATAAAAAAGTAAAAAGGGCTGGCCGAATTGAACGGCTTTCAATTTGACTTTGAAAGTATGACAACCCCCAAAGTTTTAAAGTTACTATATTTACATACAATTTCTGAAAGTACAAATCAATAAATTTCAAAGCCATTTATTCAGCCTAAAATCCGTATGTCTCAAAATAATCCCCCTTACTCCCCTTAGATTACGATCTCCCTGTCTCAACTTTATAGTCCGGTTCTCTTGCGTTGGTCCCCCATTACATCGTTTTAGCTAATCTGTAATCAAACTGAAATTAAGAATTTAAATAAGGATGATTTAGTGAAAGATGAACACTATTTGTCAGTTGTAGAATAAAAATCCCAACGATGTGTTTAGTGTCAATGTTCTTAGAAAATCAATATAGTTAAATTCCTTGAACTAAATATCAACTTTGTTCTAATCTGGAAGGAGCATATTAATTCCATATATACTAGACTTGACCGCTTCTCATTCACTCTGAGAAAACTAAGACAATCTGTATGTATCAATCTGTACTATGGGTATGTTTCATCCATCCTCAGCTATGGCCTTATGGGGTAACTTTGTGGATGTAGAAAGAGCTTTCATAGTGCAAAAGAATTGTATTCGTGCAATATTTCTATATTCTAATCAAGCATTCTTGCTTGATTAGACAGCAATTGCAAACCTTTGTTTAGTTAAACAGCTCAACATTTTAACAGTAGAAAAAATTGAAACCATTTACACATCAACCTACCAAAAATACATAAGGTTAATGATTCCCTTTAGTTAAAAAATAGTGGTAAAAAAATATGGTAGCATTTAAAGTAATATTTTGTATAAAATAAAAATAAATAAATAAATATTATAGTACAATCTTACACAAATCGACCTAGGCCCACAGTAAGCTCAATAAGGCTTGTGTTATGGGTACTAGACGACGATATATATAATAGATAAATATGAATAAATACATAAATACATAGAAAACACCCATAACTCAGGAACAAATATCTGTAATAACACACAAATAAATGCCCTGACCAGGATTCGAACCCGGGACCTCCTGCTTCGTAGGTTGTATGTAAAAGTAAAATTTCTTTATTAGAATAAAATACAAATAGAAAACAAAAAATATATACAAAAATGGACGATGACGGTATTAACGGGGCAAGGCTGGTTAATAATATTTAAAATATTGCATGTCAAATTACATTACATTGGTACTTATTTATTAATACATTATTTATACTTAATTATTAAATTTAGATTTTAAACGCATGTGTTGACCCTTCTTCTGCAAATAAATTGTTTGTTGTTTGATTAAATACGTAAATTGCATGCTAAGCTTAATTGTATTAAGCTTGTCTATTGAAAACCTATTAATAAACAGAGTAAACACCAAAGTGGACACTAACAAATAAATCACATAAATGTAAAGATAATGATGAGGTTTTAAGTACAGTAGCTAGTTTATCAATCATGCATGCAGATTAAAAAGTATATAAATATTATTAATAAAATATGAGCCTCATCCACTCAACCGGCCGCGTGATTTGTTGCGTTTCTTGTCGCGCTACTAATCTGTTCGCGGGCCGGGCGCCGCGCGCGATGCGTATCGCTCGCGCTCGCCGTGAGAATCCCCGCAGATAAAACACCAGATCCAGACGTACGCGATTGATTTAATCTGCTTCATTAGACATCAAGGCAATGCATAGTCAAGATGCACACGAGAACAGTGGGTACATAAATAGGTTTTGCTAGCAAAGGAGCATGTCGTGATTAAGAGAACACGCTTAGCGACCAGATTCAAACGATTTTTGTGATTGCTTGAAAAAGAATAGACTTTTATTTTACTACTAGCTGTGCCCGCGGCTCCGCCCGCGTGGAATTCGGTCTGTGTCAGTAAGCGGCTAATTCACCCCTAATTTCTCTCCCGCTACCCTGGAGGCGGAACTTGAAGTTAAGTTGACAGATGGATACGCTAGAGGACAGTAGTCCTAATAAAATATTTTACAATTACCACTAAATGAAACTACACTTTTTTTTATTATATTTGTTTTTGGCATGATTTAAACGACATAGAGAGTAGTAGGTGTATATCGGACGATACAGGACCACTTTTGTATTTATACGTTCATGTCTACGGCAAATATCATCCAAATGCCATGACCAACATTATTGCGCCGGCGGTCGGGGGGCATGCCGGCGGTCGTGGGGGCGGATTTTCATTACGTTACCGTAGGTAATGAATTTTCATACGTTTTTACCACACTGTCACAGATAATACACTGATGTTACGTTATTGGTTGCAATAATGTTGGTAATTAATTACATACGGTTCCGAACGCGGAATAGAGGATTTATGATATTGGTGTAGATGAAGATATTTATTCGTCAATGTAAGCACATTACAATGTACTACTCGTAATGAACGTCAGAGAAAAATAAAATACGTCAGTGTCGTGGAAATTGTGTGAATCAAGTGCGATTGGAACAAAGTTATGTTATTTCATTTTTTACTTTTTCGTAAATTTTGTGGTTTTAATTTTTTTTGCATTTTTTAAAAATTTTGGAAATAGTGGAAATTTTGGAAATAGTGGAAAATTTGGAAATTTTGGAAATTTTGGAAATTTTGGAAATTTTGGAAATTTTGGAAATTTTGGAAATTTTGGAAATTTTGGAAATTTTGGAAATTTTGGAAATTTTGGAAATTTTGGAAATTTTGGAAATATATGAAATTTTTGAGATATTGAAATTTTAAATTTTTGACATTTTCGAAATTATTGACATTTTCGACATTTTTAAAATTCTCGACTTTTGAGGTTCTCGACTTTTTTCACTTTTATCACTTTGCCACTTCTCAGTTTCACTACACTTCACTTCACTTTATTCTATTTTATATATTTTTTATTTCATTCCATTTTACATGTTTCTCAATCGTATGGGTGTCGCGTTTTCGTGACGTGACGCTTTTTCGTAACGGTCACGTGACTTTTTTTCGCCTAGGCCCTCTTCCGCGAACCGTCCGTTAAGGAACTTCGTTCCAAAACTCCACCGGTTCTAACCCTGTAGGTGTGTGTACCAAGAAGTATTATGACCGAAAAGAAATTCGACGGGACTTATTTTTTTCAAAACAGTAATACATTATTACATCTTAAAGATACAAAATAATGCGTAGTTCTTCAAGAAGACATATCAAAACTGCTTGAGAGACAGATAATGTACCTATTGTTTAATTATAAAGAAAAATAAATCCTAATCTGACTGCTTCACAAAACGTTTGATATGTTTTCCTACCTAAACGGTGTCCTATAAATGTTAGATGATTTTGTAGTAGTTTTTTGGTTTGCTGCAATAACCCTTTGACATTCATGACATTTTCAAATATTTCTTAAGAGCGGGTAAAGGTAAATTTAAAGCATCGACGGGTAACATGTTATAAATATGAACACCTTGACCAAAAATTACAAATTATTTCAATACCAACTTTCAACATACAAACTTTCAACCCCCTTTTCACCCCTTCCAGGGTTGATTTTCGGGATGAAAACTGTTTATTGTCCTTTCCCGGGACTCAAACTATCTCTACACAAAATTTCATCATTATCCGTTCAGCCGTTAACTAATTAAAAATACTTGGAACGTGTTCTGTTATCGATTCTAAGTATCTCCAGCCAACTTTTTTTCGAATATATTCCATGAACAGACTTTCGACCCTCTTCAGCTTTATTATATGTATAGATAGTTTTTATTGAAAGTACCTTTCAGGCGTCACTTCCATTATTTTTTTCAATTTTTTTGGACCTACGGTTCTAAAGTAAGATGGGGGGGGGGGGGGGGGTTGAAGAAGAAACTATCTTTTGTCATTTCTCGTGACCCATACTATCTCTATACCAATTTTCATCTAAATCAGTTCAGCGGTAAAAAAAATCCTCATACCACCTTCCAACCCCCTTTTCACCCCCACAAGGGTTTGAAAACTATCCTATGACGTTTCTCGAGACTCATTTTATCTCCATACTCATTTCTATCTAAATCGTTTCAGCGGTAAAAAATTCTCCATACAAACTTTCAACCCCATTTTCACCCCCACCAGGGTTGATTTTCGGGATTAAAACTATATATTATCCTTTCCCAGGACTCAAACTATATCTATCCAAAATTTCATCAAAATCCGTTCAGCCGTTTTCACGTGATGCGCGGTCAAATAAACAGACAAACAGATAAACAGATAAACAGATAAACAGACAAACAGATAAACAGACAAAAATTCTAAAAATTGTTGGAACGTGTTCTGTTATCGATTCTAAGTATCCCCAGACAACTTTTTTTCGATTATCTTCCATGTACAGACTTTCGACCCTCTTCAGCTTTATTATATGTATAGATTCTTGGAATATTTGCCTTTAAATTAAAAACTCATCGACCTGATTCTGCTATACTTCCGACAGTTCCATAGTAAATAGTTCAATCATTGCCGAGTCACCTAAAGAGTTTAAAACCACTGTTAAACCATTTCATTAATAAATTATAATGTCCTTAGTAATTTTAGGTTGTTTGCTCGAATCACAAAGGAAATAGGTACAACATATAACTTAAACCATTAGCATAATGTTTATGTTCACCATTGTCGGCAAACACAAACGAAGCAAAAGCATTCGCTCCATTAAGTTAACGAACAGTTGTCGAGATGTCGATCAAAATCACATCTTAATGCCCCCACAGTGTACCCTCGGCGGCGTGTGCGTGCACCTCTTACACATTCCTTCAAATAAGATGCATGGATCTTGGCTGTGTTGCCCAGTGTACGTGCTTTACGGGTACAACACCCACACTTCATTACAAAGTATGATCTTGAACCAATGATTGTCGGTCGTGTAGTTTTGCTCTATTTTCACAATGCTGACGTTGTTCATTATAATGTCAGATTTTTTTTTTAAACGCGAAATTAACAATCATTACCATGCATTACTGAGATTTACTTACAATATTGAACTAATCTCGTTCTAGTCAGTTGGTAATAGTTTAGTTTGTCGTTTGCCAAGCGCAAGTAGTTAAACTTAACTGCTTGTCAATTTAATGTCCTGTGCGTTGAGCGCTTTTGCTGTTAGTTGATGAATCATTCGGGTCACAGCGGCTAAGCGTGTAAGAGATTTACGCAAGAAATTATGGTATAAATTTCTGAGATTGATGGCGCGTTGTAGTAGGTAATACAAAGGATTTTAAATCGATATACTTTCTCATGTTAACATCTGAAAGCTTCCATATCCGGATAGAGACCGGGTCCATTTTATCGCCATTAATTCCCGTCACTACCGGTCTGATGTATCGCCCTACGTATAGATAGTACGATTATTTTAAGATGTCGGAATTGTCGGTAGAACTCCTTAGATTGCGACAACTTAAAAAAATACCACTATACCTACATATATACCCTAATAGTCTAGCTATAAGTTCTTTTACAAATGAAATTATGAATAAATGCTATAACACTATCTTAAATGTATGTTAAACATAAACAATGTTTATTTATTTTCATTTGTAAGAGAATTTATGGGTATTCTACGTATCAACAATATACGATGAGTTTGTTTGTCGTTGCTGTAAAAAGAGCTTTACCTGTAACAGCTGCGTTGATTCGGTCGAGATGATAAAGAGTCAGCGGAACTGGGTCAGTAGTGAGCTGCAGACGCGGCGTTGGCCCCCTGACGGTCGGGCTGTCACCCACGTCACTGAAGAAAATGGCAGACAGGCGAGGCCTCGGCCCCGGAGCACAGGACTCATGGGCCCGAGGCCGCTCCAGCATCAACGTCGATCCACTCAACGTCTCGGCTGATCCTTCCAACTTCACAAACGTCCTTAATTCACTCACGTCTCCTTTAAGCACTCTCCGCAGATGCACTCTGTACAAGTTCGATCGCTTCCCATTATCCTGCACCGATCTCTTCTTCACATTTAAAACCTTCCCTGTGAATATGTACTTCGATTTCCCTATCGCTTCCATCAACGACCACTCGTTCTCTATAATCGTCTCATTAAAAGGACAAGGTGGCAGAATCGCGCGGTGCCGCCGGTGGGCGCTGGACCTTTTTCTCACTTTGCCGCGGATCCTGATCTCCGCCCCGACGATCGCCGCCGCGATAACATAAACAATAACCATCGAAAGCTTCATGTCGCACAATCGCTGGTTAAACACTCCTAAATGCGGGTGCTACAAATGTATCTGTCACATTATATCTGTTATTTATGTGTGCCGAAGGGCGTAAAGTAGCGGCGGCGGTATATTAAAGCGGTGAGGCGTTGACATCTCACTAACAGAAGTCGTCAAATCGAGTATTTAATTTCCAGATGTAATCTGTTTAAAATGCAAGTGAGTCTCATGCAAGACTGGAAAGCATAGTGGTCGAGTAGTCGTAGCAGATCGTTATCGTGTTAGTAAACAATCGTAGGCCGCGATCGATGCGGAGCGAACGCGTGCGCTCGCGCAGTACCCCGGCGCCGACTGGGCCGTACCGCCTATCAAGCGCAGCCTCCCGAGAATAAGCTCATCGGCCCACAAGTATTGTACCTAAACACTTAACTTCACTTTTATGTTAGTTTTGTTGATTGCTTTTACAACTCCGAACAACTTTATGTTCATAAATTTAAATGGTACTTTCAATTATAATTTGTTGGATGCATGTAGCTGCACTGGATTGGACAAATATATGTTTATCGTTTAAATTACATTTGAACTCTCTTGAGACACGAGAAATGGACCCATCCTTCAACCGTGTCCAGCGGAGATAAGATCCTTCAGATCATTTAGTCGCAAACCAATCGCCTCGATCTCTATGAGCATAAACATAACGGGATTTGAGAGTGTTGAGTGTAAACCAACCTACAAACAAAACTTTTCACTAAAAATAATTACATGGAACAGATCGCTTTTTAACGATAAGATCGCCTCTTGTTACCAAATTTTAAGCTTATTGTAAAAACTCTTTATATTATTATTTTATTTTGGTGCAATGAATAATATTTACTGACTTACTTTACTTACATATACATTGCCAAGTCATTCTATTTATTATAAAAATGCGATTGCGATCCTTTGAATATTAGATTGGCATTTTTGTACATGTAATGTTTTTAATTGGATGTCATTCCCATTTCTCCTTTCGCGTTCATGCTCTTGCACTTTTCCATACGTATTCTCACACAGAAACTCGTACGCTTGCCCATATCCAAGGGTATTACGTAGTCCAGAGGGTACCTTACTTAGGTACCTAACCTATACTATCTAATTAGGTACTGTAAAAAAAGGTAAAATTTTATCAACAGAAAAAATAACTTTGCTGTCGCATATATTTATATGGGATTACAATGTTACTTGTTGCAGTTTGTAAAACTAGACAACCCGATATTGCGGTATGTTTAGTCTTTCAGTTGCTTTATAGCCTAAACACTAGAAGCATTCAAAATTTGGAGCTTGTGGAACTTCTCGAAGTACCTCAGATATACGATGATCGTGAATTAGTGACAAAATTAAGAAACTTGGACTTGCAATTACATATTCTAAAAGTATATGTTGAAATTCTAGGATATTAGGAATATATGTTCCTTGTGTTATGGCCTCTTGTTCACAGAAATTTCAGACTTTATTGACAACATAATTAGAGGGGGGTCGAAAATGGCCTGAATGGCTACGGGAAAAGGATGGTACGGCCGAGCCTTTGTCGTTTGTTTTGTTCGACTTGGCAGGTCACTACCGTGGCCTATGGAACCTGCTTGTGGAAGCAAATTTGTTGGTACATAATGTAGCTTTTTTATGGTATCACTTTAGAATTGCGAACTCTTTCTGCAGCTGATTAACAGCTGCTTTCAAGCGAATTAATTACTATCCTCAATGAATCACCCTTCTTAAAAAACAAATATGTAAAAAACGCGGGCGAATTCACATTTATTCAATGAGGTAAAATGTATTCTCCATATAATCTTTTTCACTGTAGATTTGTAAAGCTGTAGACTACTGTCCGTCAGTAGTACATATTTATGTATTATCTGTTCTATGGTAAAAGCTCTGCAGGCTGATTTACAATTGCTATCAAATGGATTGATGTTATCACTTTCAAGAGAATCACACAGGAGCCGCAAGGATATTTTTATACCGCGACGATAGGAACTAGCATACGGCCCACCTGATGGTATGCAGCTACCGTAGCCTATAAACGTCTACAACTCCAGAGGTGTCACATGCGCCGCTTCTCTTACTCGGTGAACAAACTCTACATTATTCAATATGGTAAGATGCACTTTCCATTGGGAGTTGTGACTCTATACTTACTGTAGTTTCTTAATATACAGGAGGAGGTATCTTCAAAAATGGAGTGTACAGGTTTTTAGAAGGTCGGTAACACGCACGTAACACCCCTGGAGTTGCAGGCGTCCATAGGCTACAATGAGCGCTTATCAGGCGGGCTGTATATTTGTTTGACACCGACGTGGTATAACTTATAGAGCTGTAGACCTGTCTGTACATATTATTTATTGTATTATCATAGTTTCTGTAATGAAAATTGCAGATTGTTTTTTGACTGAAAACATGAAGAAGACTGCTTAAAAGACGTAAAAAAAGCGCTGGTAGCCTGGGCGTCAGATGTCCGACTCTCAATCCGGAGGTCTCGAGTTCAAACCCCGGCTCGTGCCACTGAGTTTTTCGGAACTTGTGTACGAAATATCATTTGATGTTTAATAGTTTTCGGTGAAGGATAACATAAGGAAACCGGATCTAATCCCAATAGACCTAGTTTCACCTCTGATTGGAAGGTAAAATGGCAGTCGCATCCGTAAAAACTAGATCCAATTTATGGGATTACATTGCCAAGCGGATCCCAGATCGGATCGATTGGAGGACGATGTATACTTGTAGAGCTGTAGTCCTTCTGTACCTTAGTATTATCTACTCGTATTCTATGGTGAAAGCTCGCGATGCGTGCGACGCGTGGGCGGACCGGCTGTGCGCTTGCGCCGCGCGGTGCAAGGTTAAAGTTAAAGCTTATAGCATGTTTAGACGCGCATTAGCCGCTCTGATGGTTCTGTCATCGGATCCGCAATTACGTCATTGTGCATTCAAGCGGTAAACTTGGTGTTGCATATTCTTTTGTATTTGTTTTTTGTTTGCAGAATAACGATTTTATGCTGTAAAAGATTTTTTATGCGAATACAGTAGAGAACACATGAAACAATTATTAACAGTAACGAGTAGCTAAATATTACTGTACTTTTTATTGTAAAAGTTTTTGATGGTAGCTACACATCGTCATCCATCATCATTTACAGTATTAGGTATAGAATTTTATTATAATATTCATTCGCAAAAAAAAAAGATTTTCTTGTAAATTTTATTTATTTATTTTGAATCGCCCATAGTTTTTTTGGTACCTACTAATTTAATTACAGTATCAATAACTTTAACATTTCTAAGCGTTCCAGCACGGTTGGATCTTATCAACAATCACCACATTTATTGAGTTTGGCAGCAAACGTCAGGCCGTCAGCTAGGGTTGTCGCCTGCTTTTGCCACCGCGGCAGCAGCCTGAATTCTGAGGGTGTGATAGCAGTACGGAACGCGAACATAATCAGCTCGGTTAAGGTCATTCTCCATTGGCCGGCAAGACTAAGATATTACATAATAACGCAATAAAACGAGTTAATCGTTTCTCTCAAAGTGCAAGCGAGAGATGTGGATGTGCTTGAGCTTCCGTGATCCGCGTGACAAATATATATAGGTACATTATAATTTCCTAACAATGAAAGTGACAAAGATGTAGATTGCAAACATAGATATACCCAACCGATTGAAAATTGTAAACTAATAAGTTTCGATAGGTAAGTATCTATGGAATTTTATTAGCAAATCTCCATAATTATTGACTTTAGCAGCAAACGTCTGCTAAGGCTATCACGTGCGCAGACTACAAATCTGAAGGCCTAATAGCGGTGCGGGACGCAAATATTAGCAGCTCGGTTAAGGTTATGTTCCACTGGCGGGCATGATCATGGGTACGGGAGCTGCAATCCATACTATTTATAATAATATTATTATTTAAAAATAATGTTGGTAATGAAAAGGGTACGTAAGGATGTTTAAGTGCTATAATTGAATATTTGCTATTATATCTTATTTAGGCACATACGAATCCGTGACTAAATCTAGTTTTGATATGTCGCATTACACTTACTTATTTTAAAGCTAGCAGCTTTCTTACTGGGTACGCTACTTAGTTAATAGATTACTATTTATTGTAAAATTAACGCGATTGCAAAACAATTATTTTCCAAGTAAAAAATGGATTAGTACACTTTTACTACTAAAAGCAATAATACGCTATACGTTTTGCGTCACTAAAGAGCAAAACTAACAAACAGGTCTCCTAAAATTTGAATCCACCCTTACTTATTTATACAATTTAATTAATTAATATTAATGTTACCATTAATAATAATTATTCAATATGATTTGGTGTCAAATTAATATATGTATAATATTCAATCTAAATATATAAAAGAAGAAACTGACTGACTGACTGACTGACTGACTGATTGATTGACTGACTGACTGACTGACTGACTGACTGACTGACTGACTGACTGACTGACTGACTGACTGACTGACTGACTGACTGACTGACATATCAACGCACAGCCCAAACCGCTGGTTCTAGAGATTCCAAATTTGGCACGTAGGTTCCTTATAAGGTCTAGGGGTGCACTAAGAAAGGATTTTTCAAAATTCACCCCCTAAGGGGGTAAAATGGGGGTCCAAAGTTTGTATGGCGAATCAAGATTTGTTAGACTATTTTATTCGAAACTTCACAGGAGTATTTCTAACAATAAATGAGTAAACACGTGTTTCAGGTTTTATGTAAATTCAACCCCTAAAAGGGGCAAATGTGGTCACAAAGTCTGAAAATCAACATGGGTATCGTATGCTTTTTGAGTACTTATAGTACGCGGGCGAAGCCACGGGAAAAGGCTAGTATATTCATATCGGAGCTTCACCTTGATTACCTAGTTGTTAAACGTGCAAATTGATGGTACGTATTGTATATACCTATATTTTATACTCATCCTAGCAAGTGAACGTAATGTAAATACACTAATGAGCTCTAAACAATATACATAATTAAACAATTTCACGCCTTAGAGTATGGCAATATATAACTTATAACATCGTTACATGGGCAGTTTTCTTTAGATAAATACTGAAACATAAATGGCAAAACCATGTACCTGGAGCGGGGAGATAATGAAATATGAATTAAGTAAATACCGATCTAAATATTCATAAGACAGGTATTTAATAGTAAGGGACCGAAAACTGGATTAACACAATTAGAATTTAGAACGACCGTTGTTGCTTTTCACAGACCACTTACCGACTGGACTAGATGGAATATTTATTTAGCCTTATATTTTTAGCGCTTAACGCAAATTGGTTCATGGAGAAAAACCGGAAACATCGAAGATGTCTTTATTGGTCTCTTCCTTCATCAGAGTGAAAGAGACACAGATAAATTCTACCTGTAAATTCTTCTTTAAATTATTTAGTATTTTACCAAGTTTATAAGTATTAAGAATGTTTGATTAAATAACGATTGCGTATGTTTGTGTTAATATGCTCGAAATACCTACTGTATTTTAAAGGTCGAAACTTAAATTATTGTTGATGAAATATCTGCAGTAGCCAAGAAGGTTAACGAAAATTTATTGTTTCATCAATTTAACATTTTATGTAAAAATGTTTCTTTATTGTTGCGTATGTAGTCGTAAAAAAAGTATTGTGTATGCAACGTTGTATAACTGGGTCAAAAATGCTCGTGGCGTCTCCCTTTACGATGTTCGCCTTTCGGCTTACATCGTAGATCACGCCACTCGCCTTTTTTGACCTCTCTTATACAACTGTTGCATAAAATACTATTAAAGTGCGGAGCCTAATGGGAGGTATTTCATGTCGCTGTCACACCTACTTGTAACTTGGAGACATTTACAGTAGAGAACGTGAGAATCAAAGTTCTCATGATGTTGACTACGCGGTTAGCTAAGTTGCTTCTGACTTTAGGGTGTAATTCTCGAATGTAAGTTTGCGTGTCAGTAATAGTATACATATATGTCGATACTCGTTTTGTATGCAACGCAAGGTACCTACTATACCTACCTACAGTGAGAAACCGACTTCCAACCTGGAGATCTCGGGTTAAAACCCTGGCCCGTACCACTGAGTTTTTTGGAATTCAATAAAGAAACACCAGTCGATATTCGGTAAAATAATACATCGTTACCGGATTTTCGGTAAAATATAACACCGTAAGCAAACCAGACTAATAAGGCCTAGTTACCCCACTGGGTTGGATGCTTAGGCCGATCAGATGGCAGTCGCTCTCGGAAAAAAACTAGTGCCTACGACAGTTAAATTAATGGGATTAGCGAGCAGGCCCCCGGTTCAATTAAGGCGTTGAATTATAAAGCCGCGACGATTTTGGATGATGAGAAATTGGTTACAAAATGATCCATCTTACCCGACTCCCGAAGGTAAGTTGAGTTACTTGTATATAGTGTTTTATTTTATTATACAAAGAATTGTTGGTGTAGCTGTCAGAATCATAATAATTTTCCAAGAATAAAGATGACTCATGACCATTATCAAAATTGCATAAAGCAACTTTTGTTCCTAAACTTATTTTACAGGTACGAAGAACACAGATAAATGGATATACTCCTAAGCGCCATCCCACGCGACTGCACGTATTATAACTGCATTATGTACTATTCCGCAAACAACATCGTATCTCTTTTACTCGTCACTTCGTAAAATGAACCATGAACAATTCTATTAAGGAATATTTTTGTATATGCACCATTACACGTCGAAAGAACTTGATATAACACGCATTTGTTATGTTTGCGAGGCTTGCATGCATGGTTTTGTTTCGTGTACTTGCTTTAACATTCTCATATTTAATATGGACCACTTAAGTTATGAGACTTATAAGCATTTACGTATCTGTAGAACAAGAACTTAAGAACAGACTGTGATTGCCTGTGCTTAATTATAGAACAATTATGTAATTAACTAGTTGATTAAATGTAATTACCTGTTGTACCTAAATTGTTCATTTTGTTTTGCTTTTAGATATTAAGATAATTTAGTAGTTACATAATTACTTGAGAAAAACTCTCATTTAAGTTAATTAGCTACAAATTACATACCCATAATGTTTGACCCAGACAAAAATGTTGTAAGTCTGTGTGAGTTACATCTATCGCAAAATAAATAAGTATTCGAGTTTTTAAAAGATTTAGAGAAAATTGAAAGCCATGTTAGCATAAGATGTGCGTCAAAATCAACAGCAATCCAAGTCAATATTGCAATTTATATCAAATTCCAGCCAACATTAATATTGACATCTATCTATACATATAATAAAGCTGAAGAGGGTCGAAAGTCTGTACATGGAAGATAATCGAAAAAAAGTTGGCTGGGGATACTTAGAATCGATAACAGAACACGTTACAACAATTTTTAGAATTTTTGTCTGTTTGTCTGTTTATCTGTTTGTCTGTTTATTTGACCGCGCATCACGTGAAAACGGCTGAACGGATTTTGATGAAATTTTGTATAGAGATAGTTTGAGTCCCGGGAAAGGATAATATATAGTTTTAATCCCGAAAATCAACCCTGGTGGGGGTGAAAATGGGGTTGAAAGTTTGTATGGAGAATTTTTAACCGCTGAAACGATTTAGATAGAAATGAGTATGAAGATAATTTGAGTCTCGAGAAACGTCATAGGATAGTTTTCAAACCCTTGTGGGGGTGAAAAGGGGGTTGGAAGTTGGTATGAGGAATTTTTTACCGCTGAACTGATTTAGATGGAAATGTGTATAGAGATAGTATGGGTCTCGAGAAAGGACAAAGGATAGTTTTTACCCCAAAATCAACCCTAAAGGGGTGAAAAGGGAGTTGGAAATTTGTATAGGGAATTATTAACCGCAGAATCGATTTAGATAAAATTTGGTATGGAGATAATTTGAGCTCTGGAAAAGGAAATAAAATAGTTTTATCTCGGAAATTATCCCTTAAGGCTCCTTATTCCCTAAAAGGTCGAAAAACTCTATTAATGAAAAAAGCCGCATAAAATGCTATCTATAAGACAGTTTGAAGTATTAGTAATACAAAAAAATACTTTTGAACCATATTTATTATTATTAAGAACCCAAAAATACGATTCTTACAGAAAGTGTCCTGTGAAGTGTGATTTATAGGTCATTTTTAAAAATTCATACTAAATTAAAACGTACCACTATAGTAGGTAATGATATTTTTTATCGTGATAGAAATATAGTTTAACTTTCATATGATAATCTTTTTAGGGCAAAATATTCATAGAGTTTTCGTGGAAAAAATTAAATGTAAACGTGTTTTCATCAAAAAACTGGCATATAATCAGGAGGTATTTTGTCTATTATCCAAGATGAATCTTCGATATTTATGGCCGTCTCAGACATGATATACTCAATTGAATTTTATTCAAGTTGAATAAGAATTGACACCCTTTTTTGCGTAATTTGGAAATGAACGGTACATCTAACTGGAAAATCCGGAAAGGCCTTCCAAGACGACCAATTTTTTTCATGTTTTACTCTTTAAAATTTAATATTTGCCCCGATGGCCGTCTATCTATAGATAAAGAAATGAAATATTATATGCATCAATAGTTGATTTAAAAAAACTAAGTACTTTAGCCATAGCCTTCGAAGAAAATGAAGCATTTTAAGAAATTCGCGCGTTTTGGGATCGCCTCTTAAGCGGATGCAAAAAGTTTACATGGGGAAGAAACGACCAATAACCGCTGTACGTATTTAGATGAAATTTGGTATTGAAATAATTTGTAATTTTTTGGTCAAGGTGTTCATATTTATAACATGTTACCCGTCGATGCTTTAAATTTACCTTTACCCGCTCTTAAGAAATATTTGAAAATGTCATGAATGTTATTCCAGGTTCGAGGACTATATATGACAGACAAAGATGCATGGCCCAAACCAAAAAACTACTACAAAATCATCTAACATTTATAGGACACCGTTTAGGTAGGAAAACATATCAAACGTTTTATGAAGCAGTCAGATTAGGATTTATTTTTCTTTATAATTAAACAATGGGTACATTATCTGTTTCTCAAGCTGTTTTGATATGTCTTCTTGAAGAACTACGCATTATTATGTATCTTTAAGATCTAATAATGTATTACTTACTGTTTTGAAAAAAATAAGTCCCGTCGAGTTTCTTTTCGGTCATAAATGTCATAATACTTCTTGGGCCAGAGGTGTATGTAGGGTTAGAACCGGTGGTAGTTTTGGAACGAAGTTCCTTATCGGACGGTTCGCGGATGGGAGGCTAGGCGAAAAAAAGTCACGAAAAAGCGTCACGTCACGAAAACGCGACACCCATACGATTGAGAAACATGTAAAATGGAATGAAACAAAAAATATATAAAATAGAATAAAGTGAAGTGAAGTGGACTGTAGTGAAAAGTTAAAGTGAGAAGTGACAAAGTGATAAAAGTGAAAAAATTCGGAAACCTAAAAGTAAACAATGGCAAAATTTTCAAAAATTTTCATAAATTTCGTAAATTTCAAAAATTTCCAAAAAAATTTAAAATTAAATAACATAACTTCGTTCCAATCGCGTGTTCCACGACACTCACGTATTTTATTTTTCTCTGACGTTAATTAGTGCAGTGTAATGTGCTTACATTGATAAATAAATATTTTGATTTATCTGTGATAGTGTGGTAAAAACGTATGAAAATTCATTACCCCCGACCGCCGGCACGCCCCCCCCCCCTGGATTTTTAATATGTGTGTTGGTAAAGCAGTGTATGCTTCTGTACATAATTAGGCCTTATTACGTAACAGTTACATAACTACTATTTATCTCTTTTTAGGGTTCCGTAGTCAACTAGGAACCCTTATAGTTTCGCTATGTCCGTCCGTCTGTCCGCGGTCTAGCTCAGTTACCGTTCGCACTAGAAAGCTGAAATTTGGTGAGGCCTGATAAGAACTCTCAATAAAAACTATATTGAATAAAATCGGTTCAGCCGTTTTTGAATTATCAGTCAAAAACGCATAGTGAAAGGAAGTGCCGAATAGTAAAATGACGTAAGCGCCACCTTTTGAACGGATGTTTTGTAACAGGGCGGCCTCTACGAAACTCTACACTGAGCATCGCCCGACATGGTCTTGGCCGGTTCTCATCTCATCATGCTCAAATTCAACGTCTAAAAGCCCCCCCCCTTTTAGCGTCGGTGTAATGACGGTCATTCTAATGGTTTCAATGGATTTTTAATATGTGTGTAGGTAAAGCAGTGTATGCTTCTGTACATAATTAGGCCTTATTACGTAACAGTTATATCGCCATGTCCGTCCGTCTGTCCGCGGTCTAGCTCAGTTACCGTTCGCACTAGAAAGCTGAAATTTGGTGAGGCCTGATAAGAACTTTCAATAAAAACTATGTTGAATAAAATCGGTCCAGCCGTTTTTGAATTATTAGTCAAAAACGCATATTGAAAGGAAGTGCCGAATAGTAAAATGACGTAAGCGCCGCCAAATAAACGACCTTTTGAACGGATGTTTTGTAACAGGGCAGCATCTACGAAACTCTACACGGAGCATCGCCCGACATGCTCTTGGCCGATTTTTTTTTGCATTGTTATCCCGGAAATCACCCCTTAAGGATTACTAATTCCAATTCCAGAAAATCCCCAGCCAGGTTATACGTAGCCTATAAAAATTCAACGTCTAAAAGAGGGGAGGGGGGTAGCCACTACACTCGATTGAGTTAAATTTGCATGGGTCATTGACCCCCTCCCCGCTCCAAGTGCACCTCAAATAGAAAAAAATCATTTCTACATTTGTGACCCCCCCCCCCCCCCCCCAATTTCAACCGCGCCTGTTCTTACCTTTCATGCTTAGACTGATTTGACGGGAGGATCGATTTGGATGATATTTGCCGTGGACATGAACGTATAAATACAAAAGTGGTCCTGTATCGTCCGATATACACCTACTACTCTATGTCGTTTAAATCATGCCAAAAAAATAATATGATAAAAAAAGTATTCATTTTTGAGTGTACTTTCATTTAGTGGTAATTGTAAAATATTTTATTAGGACTACTGTCCTCTAGCGTCATCTGTCAACTTTACTTCAAGTTCCGCCTCCAGGGTAGCGGGAGAGAAATTAGGGGTGAATTAGCCGCTTACTGACACAGACCGAATTCCACGCGGGCGGAGCCGCGGGCACAGCTAGTAGATTAATAATTCCCGAAACGAGTACACAGCCCTTTCCCGCAATAATTCACGGTTCGGTCTCCCCCACTAATCCCGATTTACTGAAACGATCACGCCGCGATATTAAATCACTCTGTCAAACTACAACAAGCCGCTCATTAAGCCCGCCCCTAGTAAATACCGATACACCCCTATTATACTAGACTAACTCAATTAATGTGCCGACACGACCACTCGCATAGTCTTAAGTCTGGCTAAAAACACACACGAATACATTCCTTCGAGTCAATAATGTTAAAGGTTTTAATGCTGCAAAGTTGTCTAAATTGAAAATGCAAATCTACGCCAACAGTAAGCTTATTAAGATTACTTTCTTGTAAAGTATGTTTTATAGAGCGGGCACCGTAACCAGAGGCCCATCGTCAGTTAATGGGCGTTTTCAACGGTAATTATCGTAAAATGATGTTGTCAATTTCCTTCCAGCTTCCTCTTCATAAAGTAATTTGTGGCTCGACTTAATGGGTGGTCGCCTTAAACAATATTGAACAAATTAAAAGATGAAACATTGAGTAGGCAACCCAACAAGTTAAGGACGCGAATTACCAGTCTTTTTGTTTTTTTCTCAGAGTATAGAAATTAGATTTCTCTTGTAGGTATTTCTATGATTTGATTAATATTTAAATTAGATTAATTAATTTTTTTTTTTCGTGAAATGATTTCATTATAAAAGATGCATTTTGACAAGCGCAAAACTTATGTAAAATGTTGGTTCATGAAAATCATAAAAGTTCGTCAATGGTCTGCCCTTGGATGAATGGGTCTGCCTAAGTATCCCATAATCGGGTGCCTAGAGCGTAATGAATTCAAACTTGCCTGGAATAGGCTAGATAACGTTTTTAGTGTCTGCCACATTTCCGAGTAGTAGCGTGAGAAGTACGTTACTGACCGTTTTCTGTGAGTTTAGCTATGGTTTATCCACAAACCAAAGCGATCTGCCCCCTTTCCAGTATTACCTAACTATCTTAAACTCAAAAATCAAACGTATACGGCGAGTATCTCGTTTTTATTAGTAGTTATAATGTTAATGAACCATGGTCGATCAATCACTAATAGGACCCAAATCTACCAGTCGGAACCAAATCTTAATTCCCTTCTCTATCCTGACCAATTTTTTTATAAAAACGCATAAACCCTCGTATTTTACGTTACTCTCAGTACATTTAATAGAAACACGGGAGCCTCCCGTCGGGATAGAAGCTGAAACAGTCACCCGCGTAAGCCTCTTTCGATTTATGCGCAGCTCCTGCAAAGCCTCGCTGAATCGACTGCAGGTACCAGGGCACCAGGACACTCGTAAACTTCTCGTCGACGTCTACCAGCAGAGTTTAAAGTGAGTCTGTTGTGTCAGAACTGTTGATGACAGAGGGTGACCTAATTCTTTGCTTTTATAATGAATACTCCGTCCTTTCTCTTTATAATCTGGACATTTTCCAAAAACAAGTTATTAGCTAATCTCTTTTTTCGCTAAAATGACCACTCAGTCGGCCAAAATCTAACCCAATCTGCCTAATCCAATTGTTATTTTAATACACAACTAGAAAGTTCTCCTGTTTACTACATATATTCCACCCAATCCAACTGATTTGATTGAAATATATTATTTCACTGTTTCATTTCGCAGAATTGCGATGTATTTAAGTAAGTGCTTTCACGCTTAACGTTAAGTGTTAGAGCTTGATACGCTATTCTATAGAATATGATTAAATTTACTTACCTACATATTCTGTGTGTCGTGGTAGCTGGTAGCTATGTATTATTATGTCAATCTTTAATAACTCATGATAACGTTCAATATTAAGGGACTTAATTGTAAACCTTTAAACAATATTTACTGTTTACATTTTTCGAAAATATTATAGGAAGTTTATTTACTCAGATTCCCGAAACTGGAATGCTACCGATAAATATCTAAATCTAAGTATCTAAATTGTAAATAATTCATCGATTTACTTTTGAACTGCGATTTTACCAGTTTGTGTTTTAGTTTTGTATCATCTCATCTGTTCAGTTACATGTAATGGGATATGAAGAGCAGAAGTGGAAAAGTCGTTATTCTGTAAATAACTAAATGGACGAAGAGCTGGCCACGTCAGATATGACACAATAATAAGACCAACAAAACCCGTCTAATTAGATTGCTATATAATCCTTAATGCTAGATCTGGGCATCTGGCAGCTTTTAATGGGTGGAGGTCAGAGTGACAGACTAGCAAAATTTTAGAATTGGAAAATAGTAATACAAAAATAGGTAAAAACTGCCGAAGTTGTCTCAGGTTTAAAGGACAGGGCCTATATTTTTAACCGACTTCAAGATTTCAAAAGAGGAGGTTCTCAATTCGGCGTGTATGTTTTTTTTTATGTTTGTTACTCCATAACATGTCTGAACCTATTGTGAAAATTCTTTCTTTGATTTTAAGTATATATATATCCGTTTTTGTCAAAACGCAGTTCTGGTGGTGGGATCCGTGAGGAATTGAGGGAACCTCAAATCTTAAAGGCATAGTGATTTTTTTTTTTTATCAACAAAACAAATCAAGCATTTTCATTCAAAAGAGTGACATTTGATGAAGTGGAACTGCTGATCATGATCAGAACAGAACTCTTCCACGACGCATGGTTCGCGTTTGTCGATTTGTTCTCTTCGCTCTGTTTGTTAAGCAAGTTATTTCATTGTATGGAGTCTAAGAGTGCACCATCTACAATAATCCTTCACCGGCTTCCCCCATTGAAGTCGGTTTTTTTTTCTTAAAAATTATTACTTTAGAACAAAAAACATTGCGTACAAACAAATTATGAATTACACTATACGTCGTTTGGCACTACTTTCGCCCTACAGAAACTTTATATATGATATAATCTAATTATTAACTTAATTAATACGCTAGTAGGCTACGTATAATTAATGATAATTAATGATATAATCTAATTATTTAAGTATATAATTTCTCATAATATTTCATCAAACCCAGAACTCTAGGATTGGTTTTCTTGAAGTGGTTTGCATGATTTGACCTTTACAGCTGTCAAATGTCCAGTCTAGAAATAAGCATAGTATAGCAAACTGACTAGAGAGGTTACGTTGCTCTCATTATTATGTCATATCTGACGTGGCTAGCTCTCCGTCTTTAACACAAATCGCCAGCGAACATACCAAATAAGGAAATGTATACCTATAATTGTTTTTAGTAGGGGATCTTTCAAGTCATAATGCTACTGCATCGCCGCTTTCAAGTAGTGGTACAAATGTAGTTCCGTTCGGCGAGTTGACACCTTTGTGCTTTGAACGTTCCGTGTCTGAAATCTGTAAGACACTAATGATGTCCCCAATTTCCTGCAGTCGACGTAGTTGGTACTTTTATCAGCTGTTACTTGTGAAAGTAAAATAATGGCGGGCTTTTGAAAGGCCAACTTCAGAGAAACAACTGTAATTTTCCTAGTTTTGGTATTAGGTAACTATTTAGAGTCTCGTTATCAAAAGTTGTACTCTTAATTATTGTACTAAATCTAACATCGATATGTACGTCAAGTTATAGTACAGTAAAGATACGGTGGCGTCAAACATTAATTTATAATAGCCTGATTTTTTTATTTTTTATTCTTATGGGATATTTATAGCTAACATATGCAACAATCCTACAAACTTTTCACCCGGAAGTAGTTAAATAGGTTAAAAAAAATATTTAAAAAAATTGTATATTTTTATTTTCAATAATATCAATTATTGTTATTTGTAAACATGACGATATTTAAGTCTTCTTTCTGTTGAAAGCGAAAAACAAGAAACCGTGTCCATGTAAAACCACATATTTTACAAAATGTACGGCGCGGGCGATATATATCCTAATTCATTAGAAACAAATAGTAATAAGTAGTAGGTTTTTCTTACAACTTTAAAAAAACTTAGAAACGATATATTCATTAAAATCCTACAAGAAAAACGCTGGTAATATGTATGTACATATTTGTGGCGGTTAGCGAATAACGATATTTTGTAGGATTTTATTGCGTAAATAATACTAGTATCATGATATATATCCGTTACACTAAAAATATTAGCTATTATTAATTATTTTCAATTCTCCATACTAGCCGCCCGTAAAATGACTGTAGTATTATGGCACTACAGGGTAGAACAGTTTTTGCTTTACCAAGAATCATAACATCGACCTAATGTGCGGAACTCTCATCCAACGTCCTCACCTAAAGATCGTCGATCCACCTAGCTTCTGGCTTCCCACCGTTGTGCTGCTACCGGCAAACCCATTACGAGATGTGATGTGTTTGTGTAGTATTATTATTAGTAGAGGTAATATCGTAACTCATAATAACTTACGTCAAAAAAACCAACAAAAGTAGTTTGGAAGCGAAGTAGTTTCGAAGTAGTTAGTAGTAATCTGGCGAAGATTTAGGTTCTTAAACAATATTGTGTAATTACTGTATTACCATATAGTAATTTACATTTTTTTAATTTTATTTACCAATAAAACAATTTTGAAGTGCTCAGGCCTGTGAATATGTCTTCACGAAAATAGTAAAGGTAAGGCTACGGGTAAATATAGGTACTTTACTTTACTTTTGTACAGATGTTCCTACTTTCTGTATTCGAACGGTAAATTGAGGCGTTGATCATCACCCCGGACTGCGAACCGATCCGTTATACCTCAGTAAAGGTGCGACCACACCGCTGCTTAAAATACGGCGACGTTACGGAATCGCAGTGACGCATCGTATCCGCACCGTTTTAATCGCATGTCCCAATCGCATGTCATTGCGATTCCGTACCATCAGCGTATTTCGAGCATGAAGTTAAATACAATCTGGAGGTCATACTTCGACCACAAAGTGAGGCCGAAAGAGAGGGTAATGTGGGGGCTGCATCTCATTCTAAGTAGAGTGACCATATGTACTATGATGTATGTGAGATAGGGATAGTATGAAGATAAATATAAAATAAAATATGCTTGTCGTCTAGTAAGTATTGTCCAGAAAGATAAGTCTCATGGTTCATATGGGAACTTATACATTCTACTGACTTAAGGAGCTGGCCACTTCAGATACGTTGACGCAATAATGAGAGCAGAGAACCCCTCTAATTAGTTTACTATTTTAAACTTATTGCTGGATCCGGGCATCTGGCAGCTATTTATCGGAGGACGTCAGAGTGACAGACCAGCAAAACATTTCAGTTAATAGGTAAAAACTGTCGAAGCCTATCGCTAATATAATAACAAAAAAGTAAAAACATTGCGTATCGCTAGGGAAAAAAAAACAGTAGGTAGGCGACATACAATACATTAACGTAACGTCATTTTGCATTATTTTCTCCCAACAGAAACTCCTGAAAATGATATAATCTTATTAATTACATGATACTGCACTGCATCAAACCTAGGACTGTAAGATATTTTATCTACACTCACATTGTAAGTTCTCTAAAACGTGTTCGAAAACGGCAGGCAATGGCTAGCATTACCACAACCGATTTTACTATGATAAGCTTTTTATCTGTGGCAGTAACGTAATTTTAACTTTACATGCTCAAATATTGATGTGTTATGAGTTTTGATAACATAATATACACCTGCACGCGCCCGCGCGACCGCCGGCACAATCGAGTTGGCCATGGCGGTGCAATGGCGGCCATTCCATGGTTTCCGAATACGGCATTTAGGATAAATAATATGAGTGTAGATAAAGCAGTGTATGCAACTGTACGTAATTAGGCCTTAAAACACTCGTGTGATCTTATTATGAAACTCGCCTGCGGCTCGTTTCATAAAACCACACTCATGTTTTGAGGACACTTATTACGTAACAGTTACATAAACTACTATATTTCTTACAACTCGTTTGCATAACACCGATGAACAATTGCGTTTTAATATAGGGGATAGTTAGTGTAGCAAACTAAAACTAAGTAAGTACAGGGGGTTCGTGGCTCTCACTATTGCGTCATATCTGATGTGGACAGTTCTCCGACTTTAATATACTTAAAGGTAAATAAAGAAAACATCAATACATCAAACTGCTCAATGGTTGACTGGAAGAGATCTCCTCCATGTACAAATATTGTATATTCTTCCTGTTGTATTTTTCTTTGTTGTACAAATGTTGTACAATAAAGTATATTTTAACGGCCTCCTAGCCTAGTCGGTAGTGACCCTGCCTATGAAGAAGGAGGTCCCGGGTTCGAATCCTGGTCAGGGCATTTATTTGTGTGTTTATCACGGATATTTGTTCCTGAGTTATGGATGTTTTCTATGTATTTAAGTATTTTTATATGTATATATCTATTACATATATCGTCGTCTAGTACCCACAACACAAGCCTTATTGAGCTTACTGTGGGACTAGGTTGATTTGTGTAAGATTGTCCCATAATATTTATTTAATATTTATTTATTTATTTATTATACTGCCACTATTACATTTTTTTGTATGGCCTTGTGCCATTTTAGGACCCTTTCGAAAGGGCTTAAAAAGACCCGCGGGCCACTCCTGTCCTGTGTAAGTAATACTTAGGAACAGACCATGTACTTATGTACATTTCTGTAAAAACAACAAAACCGACCCGCAGCTTGCCGACATCATAGTCACCCTATTGTTTGACAATCTTAACTTGTTGTTAAATCGTAAAATTGAATGATTTTGGTTTACCGGTGAAAGGAAAGTCTACTTTATTGTAAAGTCTCACCCCTGCACCCTTTTACGCAACATATCTTGACCATTTTTACTTAAAAATGTTGTTACGAAATGTTGTTGAGCTGAGCAGTGTCATTTGAAATAATAGCAGTGACATACTATGTCAGTGATGGGACTGATAGGATGGGGATACCAGACCGTATTTTAAATATTACAAAACTTACTACTGTCTGCAGTATTAATTGCAATTCTTTAATTTAATGAATGAATAATATTTACGTCGTAAAAAAATTCAAAGCAGCTAAAAGGGAATAAAGTATTAATTCAAAACTTGCAATAAATTACTATAAGTAGGAATTAACTTCTAGTGTGTTACTAAAATAAATGTATATAAATAAAACCATATTGGTAAGTTTCTTAGGTTGGCAGCATTGTGCGAGTGAGACACCGGCCCCTACATTATGCTCTCTATCGGACCGTTTTTATTACTTTTTACTAGTGACCTATGAACGAATGTTTTGCTCGGTAATAAGGTTCAACTGTGGTTACGGAAATATAGTAAAAGTGCTATCCGGATTGTTATCTGATCCGTGATTTCGAGCAGCGGTGTGGAAGGCATGCGATAAAAACGGTACGGATACGATGCGTCACTGCGATTCCGTAACGTCGCCGTATTTTAAGCAGCGGTGTGGTCGCACCTTTAAATTGTACATGTTACTCAATTAAAAAATCTATTTATAAAGTTACATGGGATTAATTTAATAAATGTATGTATATATACGTTAAAACAAGAGTGCCGATACTTTTGGATGAAATTAATACGAAAAACCTAGCAATATGATGGATTGTTGGCGAATAGATTGAAGAGACCGTATAACGTTATTAAAATTCAATGCCAGATATCAAGCCATACTGTTTCACCACTCAAATATTTTTTAAGCATATTTTAAAAGTACAAATAACTTTTTCTATTTAAATATTTCCAGTCGGTTTTTTTTTCAACTGCTCGTTTCACCAGAAAAATCGGAGTTATTAATATGTCATTCGCAATATGTGTTATATTTTGTTATTAATGAAAGGAAAAACATTCCAATATAAAATGGAGGCATAGATACTGGGCAAAAATCAACGATTTCCAAATAAACTAAGAATATCTGAGAACTGTCAGTCGAAAGCCGATTTTCTCAATCAGATTATGGACTCGTTCATGATCAAGGGGATTGAAACTTAAATATTGTATTTTGTTATTTTAAAGCTACTTTCTGGTGTACCCGAGGATGAATAGAAGAGGATATTTTTATCAGATGATTTATGTTTGTACGTACTTTTTTACGTACTGTAAAAAATTACGCTTCGCCTAAAGATGGGTAGTGAGTAAATACTCAGGAGTAAATGCCGAATTTTTTTTCTCAATATACTCAGTATTTACTCGTTTATACTCAAATTGATGGGTATAAACTATGTACAGTGCTGGCAGGGGTATAGAAATTTAAAACATATGTGTTTTTTGTTAGCCGCTACTGGATTATATAGTCAAAGTAGTAAAAAATATATTTTTAAGAGGGGCACTCCATACATGTAACTAATTGTCACCAAAAAAATAATAGAAACCGTCAATGTGTGACACGTCATTCAATGAGTCTTCAAAAAAACTTGAATGTTTCTAATTATTATTTTTTGATAAATTGAATGCTTTTGGAAAAAATCGTTTCGAACGGCCAGAATTATGTTTATCCCTCTATAATTTTTGAACCGTGGTTCAAAAAAATATAAAAAATGCCAGGACAATAGGGGCTCGAAAACACTATTAAAATAATGACTTTGAACATGATCGGTTAAGCCATTTTCGAGATTTCCTTAAAAAACATTGAATAAAAGGACGTAAGTGCCGCGTAAACACGCACTTTTGTTTGTAAGGGGTCAGGTTTGTTAATGTCCGAAGGTTCGATTTGCCGTCTACCTGGTTATTTCAGTAGCCCAATGACGGATCTGTGGATTCTAACCTGGTCCTCATTGCCAATCACTGATAATTACCTTTTTTTTTCAGAAACTAAGCCTCCTCTATGCCTGCTTTTATATAAATATTGTTAATACACGTTAGAACTATTCAATAAAAAACAATTTCGTTCTTAAATCATACTTTTTAGGGTTCCGTAGTCAACTAGGAACCCTTATAGTTTCGCCATGTCTGTCCGTCCGTCCGTCCGTCCGCGAATAATCTCAGTGACCGTTAGCACTAGAAAGCTGAAATTTGGTACTAATATGTATATCAATCACGCCGACAAAGTGGTAAAATAAAAAGTGGAAAAAAATGTATTATTAGGGTACCCCCCCCCCCCCCCCCTATACGTAAAGTGGGGAGTGATTTTTTTTTTTTTTCATTTCAACCCTAACGTGTGATATATTGTTGGATAGGTATTTAAAAATAAATAGGGGTTAACACAAATCATTTTTTGATAATGTAAATATTTTCGGAAATAATCGCTCCAGAAGTAAAAAAATGTGTCCCCCCCCCCCCCGACCTTTGAACCATAAGTTTTAAAAATATGAAAAAAATCTCAAAAGTAGAACTTTATAAAAACGTTCTAGGAAAATTATTTTGAACTTGATAGGTTGAATATTTTTTGAAAAAAAATTACATAATAATTTCTGAACTAAGTTTGTAATTTAACCGTACAAGCAGGTGTTTATTGTACCTGTAATTTCTACAAAACCACAATGAAATGACGTGCTTTCAAATAAAGTTTTGAAAAAACTCATTTTTTTACTCTTAACTGGGGACACTTACTGTGACGGACGGAAAACTACGGAACCCTACACTGAGCGTGGCCCGACACGCTCTTGGCCGGTTTTTTAAATATTTTATTAGTTACAGTTTTACCCACCGAAATGAGAAAATATTGGGTGCTTTGGATAAATACTGCGTAAATACTCAGTATTTACTCACCCCTACCCATCTCTAGCTCCGCCTAAAGGCACTAGGACACTTAGACAGGTATAGGCATAATATTTGCCCGCCGAAAATGAAAAAAATTGGATCTTGGGCTCCTTTCGGAAACATTATCAGAAAGTACTATGAAGATAAAGAGAATGTCATAGACATTTTCAGACTAGATACCTATGAATCAAATTCGACTTAGATCGACTTGGCGCTTCAATTCAAAACACAAAGCAAATCAAACGTGACGTACCTATTCCGTCTGACTTACTAATATCATGAATATAAATTGAAACATCATGGATATTTATGCCGGGTGCCCGCGGATATTGCTCACGCCGATACGACGGGCAGGTGTTCAGACAATGCGCCCGCCGGCAATAGATTGCTGATACCGATATTTATGCCTATTACCGACCGCCCCAGAAGAAATACAATACCGTAATTTGACCTGATATTCATGGCCATCCCGAAAATTCTGTAATCTTTCCATTATGCGTTACGCGTGGTCGGTCACATATATATCTTCGCATGCAGCACCGATATGCGAGACATTTTGTTCGTTACCATGTTATTCAAGCTATAGCAAACCAACAGTGAGGCTTTTACTTGTAACATAGGTTATCGGCCTTTATACCAGGACGCATATCTAGATCCGAACGGAGATCTCCAAAGTACGGCCAGTATACGGAAAGAAACTGGAGAGCCAAATGCTATACAATCCGGCCCGCGAAAAGGCAGTTGGAAGAGTCAAAGTCGGAGGCTTTGCCGTGGTTTTCATATACATATATACTTTCACATAGATACATTTCAATTTCATATACATACTACTTGGACACATGCTACGACACGACAAGTTCAAAGAATATCATACAAGGGAGAGTTGAGGCAAAGAGGAAGTCAATGAAGGGAAGCCAAGAAGAGCATACATGGATCAAAGTAAAGGAAAAAATAAACGTCGTGTCGCAACAGGCTGAGAAGGAGAAGGCATAGGACAGACATGCAAGGAAATTGCTCCACTGACAAGAACCCAGCTCTTAAGTATTATAATGATGATCGAGTACTAACCTATATTAAACTGTTCGTTAGGTTCGGGTGGATCTGTTGACGCCTCGTTCTTCAACAAATAAACCGCAGTAAAGTGGGTTACTAAACGCGGATTTTGTACCGTTCCGTATGTTCTTAGGCTAGCCAAAAGACCCAATTAAAGCTATCTATGTTCTAAATCGTTCACAATGAACTGAACTATGTAATTTGCAGTTTTTTTATTTATTGATAATTTCATTGTGTTATTCCATATAGACGGAGAGCTAGCCACGTCAGATATGACACAATAATGACAGCAACGAAACCCCTCTAGTCAGTAGTTTTGGACATCTGGCAGCTCTAAAGTTCTGGGTTTGGTGCAATATTATGAGAAATCATTTCTGCTGGGGGAAAGTAGTGCCAAACGACGTACAATGTAATTCATAGTTTGTCGCCTACTGTTTTTGTTTCCGTAATAATACGCAATGATTTTTGTACTAATGTTAAAATATAGGCCCTCTTCATTGTAACTGAGACAACTTAGGTAGTTTTTACCTATTTTGGTGATACTATTTACCAATTTAAAAATTTTGCTTGTCTGTCACTCTTACCTCCATCGATTAAAAGCTTAGTATAGCAATCACTTAGACGGGTTTTGTTGGTCTCATTATCTGACATGGCCAGCTCTTAGTCCATTACACCAATATGTATTTTCCTATCGTCAGTCCTCGCTCGCATATTTCAATGTTAATGTACTACATATATTTCATAACAGTCTACATAAGTCTATTTGTTCATAAAAAATACACTTTTTACTTAGTAGTAATGTTCCTATAGAGTCATAAGAATGTACTTTTAACATTTGTAAAGCCAAAATGAGGAATGAGCTTAATGATTCTGGTCGAAGTCTGGTGTTTAATTATAATCTCATTAAGGTGAAATGTGTTTGACACATTATACGTAGGTACTAGAGGTGTGCGCCGATGGCAAAATCATCGGCGGCGGCGTCCGATCGTTTTTTGACCGGCGGCGGCGTGATCGGCGTGAAATCGGCGTGGTACATATTTTTAATATGCCTGGGGAATTTGACCAATTACTTTCTAAATTAAAGCCTACTGAGTATTTATAAGGATAAACTGCTTTAATAAAACACCCCAAATCATTGAAAACGTAGGATTGTCTCGAAAACATTGCACATTTTAAATCAAAGACTTGATTTTAAATAATTTTCCAACAGATGGACTACATAGTTATGGTCCACATCTATAGCTCCGTACTTAATGTTTTATCTATGTAGAACTGGCCACACCACTTGCCTGGAAATCAACTACGATCATAATACAAAAAGCCCCGAAGTTAACAAGTGCAGAACAGACTGATTTACAATTTGTAATTTGTGAGAGAAAATGTTGATTCTAAGTTCTAAAGGACAAAGATGCTTGCGGTAGCGGGAATTTGCTAACGAAATAAAATCTACATTTTATTTTATCCTTCTTCGATGGATGGATTGGATTCTAGTTTGTTATTAAATCAAATACGAAAATTTAAAAATATCAAACCCAGTTGAGCTTGAACCAACAACAGCGGCCTTGCCAGGGCTCGATCGCTTTACCGATTTGCAACATACATGAATTTTTGGGACGAAGTCATTTGAATCTATTTCCTGTTAGATTCAAATGTCTCTGATGAACCTACTATCTATTGTAGAAGTAGTAGTAGTAGTAGTAAAACACTTTATTGCACAAAACAAGTACATGACTAACAAAAATATTGTGAGTGTGTAAAAAGGCGAACTTATCCCTTTAAGGGATCTCTTCCAGCTAACCTTTAAGCACCTGAGAGAAAACGGTCAGAAATGGTAGACAAAAATTTGTACATTACTTGTACCATCGGGTTCAAAAGTGCATACCCAATTTATCAATGAATTCATTCATAAATTGGGTATGCAATTATGAACCCGATAGTACATGACGGTAAAACTGCAGAGAAGTTACTAAACCTATTGTTCTATTGTAGCCTTGAAACGTCAAAAATGCGAAAATACGTTAGGCATCTGCGCCGCGAGTCAAACGTCCCATACAAAAAACGTAAGGTTTATACCGTCCTCAAAGTTGCGGAAAACTGTTTGGAAGGAATAAGTTTTTGGAATGTTTTTGTAACTTTTGGGCACGAAATAATGCGTTTATACCTATACAGTTGTTATACTTTTTTTTCTTGTAAGAACCCAAGTAATCGAATTGAGGTTTTGAAAATATATTTGGGGTATTCAAAAAATTGCTCAATTTTGACGTTTTTAAACCGCAATACCTATACAAATTCAATTAAATATTTTTCACGCATGTTCCTAACTAAGCTATGGGTCAAGTAACTAAGATGAAGAAATGTTCAATGCATCACTCTAAAATAATTATGGATTAGATTCCTTGATTACCTAACATAATTCATCTTTTTCAATTATTTGTGTTACTTATTTCATCCAATCATCCCCGCTGCGAGCGGCTTGCGAAGTTCTATTCTATGTTAATAGCAAAAACATAAGTGCTGATGAACATCGATGAACCACGATAAATCCATGCGCCTAATGCACGTCAGTAGCATCGGATAAAAAGAACAAGTAACTTTAAAAAAATTGAACCATTTTTTCCAAATAGTTTATGTTGACATAATTTTATAGTGATATCCACAGTTACACTTTACTATTGAGTATTAAGTGTCGCTAGCTGAGCGAAAATGTGCGAGCTATTATAAATGATGACATTAATGATTTTATAATTTGTTACCAATTTTAATGTATTATTTGATGTTGAAATTTATTGTTATTTATTTATTGAGTTCTATTTTATTCGCCTAAGTTAAGAAACTTGTAAATTTGTATTGTATACTACTAACATGAATTCTGTATTTACTAACGCACGTAAATTACAATTAACTGCAGGTGTAACGTTACATAACTATACTTAACATTAACGTAAATATATATCTCTCTCTCGATCCCAAAATCAAACTTGACCTAATGAGAATGGGTCATTTAAACAAAAAAAACTAACCCAGTCGTCTTGGCGAAAACAACAAATGAGAACCTGCAGCTTTTTGGAGTCAGTCATAAATTAAAAATGTGTTACTTCACTCTTATTTTAGGCAAAATTAAAAGAAAATCAAAATTCTTTCTATTCAAAAGCCGGAAAAAGCAAATTATATAAAAATATAAACCTATCATTTAAAACCCAGACGTTGTCATAAATTATCGATAAGTCGTCGACGTAAATTTTACGATAGCATCGAAATGACAGCAAAAATAACGTTAGTTGGTACAGCGGCAAGGAATAAGTAAAGAAGGAAAAGCATTATTTTAAAAGAAGTAGTATACTGGCCACTCATTACCATTTCCGGGCATTAAAACAAGATAAAGACTTAAAAATTGCCACGCCGATTCTTCAAAATCATCGGCGGCGGCGGCGTGGAAAAATTGTCGGCGGCGGCGGCGCGGCGGCGCGGCGCACATGTCTAGTAGGTACTGTGCCCGGTGACCACATTTCTCCCTCAACACCGCTAATATGCCGCAGACCTAATACAAATACTAGATATATATATAGGTAGGTATAATAAAAAATCAAGATCATAAAAACGTATGGCGTATAAAAATGTGACAGTAATATGAAAAGGTACCACTTGGCAGAAGGCGCTTACGTCGTATGTTGTACAGGGTGCGAAGCCAACGTGCCAATCGTTCAGGCTCCGTAGCGAACGAAACGCAACTGTCACTGTCGCACTAATATGCAAGAGTGATAGAGAGAGGTGACTACGATATGCTACGGAGCGTTAACGATTGGCACGTTGGCTACGCACTTAGATTCAATATTGCATTTGAGAAATAAAAGCGTAAGCGATGGCCGGCAAATGGTACCTTTTACTTACTAAAAACCATTCAATTATAATAAGACACCATGGATTTATAAGAAGTGGATCCATTCTCACACGTTTTTACTAACCACAGTTGACCCTTATTACCGAGTAAAACAGTCGTTCATAGGTGACTATTAAAAAGTAGTATTAACGACCCGATAGAGAGCATAATGTAGGGGCATAAAGCTCTATAAATGGAGTACGCTTCGCCTCATCTTTCCAAACAAAAAAGTCAGCCAAAATCTGAGGGGGGCGAGGTAGCACGCATGTGATGTTTTCTAGTCAAAGGTACATCATTGTCGGTTGTTAATACAGTTTATTTCTAAATGAATTTTTATGGCAGCAACGCTTTATTGACAACCGACAAAGATGTACCTTTGACTTGAAAACACCAAACATATTTGACATATTCTTTTTATACTTCATAACACTAAATGGGGCAATAGATAGTCGACTGTACACACGTTAACATATGGTTCATTATTGGATGCAGTCTTTGCAAATGTCAAACAAAAAAGCCAAGGATCATTTTTGATTGTATTTTCAAACAAAATATAGAAGACAGCAATCCTTAAGCGCGTTAAATATGGAGAAATGTCAAACGTCAAGTAGTTACAGCCCGTCAGAAAGAAAACGATTGTCTTTGAATCGATTCTGTTAAACGAAGCTTGATTTTCGATTTAGGTTAAATCTTTTATTACGAAAGTAATGATAAATAAAGTAAAACTTTATAGGTACTTACATCTGAAATGGTATTTCATCTTTTTGTAAACTAGACGAAATATAACATTTTTTACATCCAAAAACAGCGCATAAGGGCATTTTCACGGAGCTTGTTATCCATCGACAGCGATGACGAAAATGCGTGACATCGATTATTGAAATAGTTTTTATATATAGATGTACTAGATTTTCCTGCCAATACTTTTGACAAAGGGGAAATGATCCTCTCCTGGTTTAGAACTCTCTGTGTAGGGGGCGGTGTCTCACTCGCACTCATTACAAAATTGTCATTTTGATTGTTTGATGACGTCATTACCTCCTTAGTCAAAAAGAAACTCAGTCCCCTAGTTAATCTCCTCTGGCGGCCTCAATTTGTGACTGAAGAATGAGGATTATCGCGTATGAAATTTCCGCTAGGGTAGACTATGAGGTCTTCGAAATGTCAAATTCCATAGTAATGAAATTGGATTCGCGGAATCATTTCTAATTTAACAATGTTTTGAATATTTTGCCATACCAGGATATTAATTATGGCAAATATGAGTTACGAGTCATTAAATGTGAATGTTTTAAAAGCGGAACTAAGAAAATCCTCCTATTCTTCCAAATAAAGCGGAACTGCGCAACACTGCGGCCTCGTCGATATTTTTACAATATTAAATATATATTAAATATTATTTAACTTACACTTGGTTTTCACAAACGTACTTAATAAAAATTACAGCTGTATTTCAGGACCTCAGTCTACAGTGGTGAGTAAAAAAACGGAGCCCTCAATATAAATCCATGTAAGGCACATGAGATAAATAAATATCACAATTTTATTATGACAAAATCCACAAGCTCAATCATAATTATAATTATATTAGGGTATAATTTGAGGTGTGCAAGAATAGTAGTTTATGTTACTGTTACGTAATAAGGGTCCTTAAAATACGAGTGTGGTTTCATAATAAGATAACACGAGTGTTTTAAGGCCTAATTACGTACAGTCATACACTGCTTTATCTACACTCATATTATTTATCCTAAATGCCGTATTCAGAAACCATAGAATGGCCGCCATTGCACCGCCATGGCCAACTCGATTGTGCCGGCGGTCGGGGAGGCGCGTGTCGGCGGCCGCTAGGGAGCGTGCAGGTGTATGTACATTATGTTATCAAAACTCATAACACATCAATAGTTGAGCATGTAAAGTTAAAATTACGTTACTGCCACACATAAAAAGCTTATCATAGTAAAATCTGTTGTGGTAATGCTAGCCATTGCCTACCGTTTTTGAACACGTTTTAGAGGGCTTACAATGTGAGTGTAGACAAAGAGTATTTATGTTATGTTCTCTAATGTACAAAAAAAGTAGTCCGTACCAAAAATATTAAAAAGGATCCTTTATATTTATTATTTCTGTATCTTAAATATATCTTGGGTAGGCACATACGCTATCGATTTGAAATTTGGAATGCATAAATAGTTATAAACAAGACTAACTAGCTTGTACTTATCTTTTTTACTTATCAGTTTCGAAATCAATGCAAAACCTCGTAAGCAGTTCAGAAACCCCTTGCGTTGCAGAAATGCGTTGAGCGATACCACCATATCGCCTACAACAAATTGCATTCCTGTAGTATCTATCTAGTATCCAGATAATGTAGGCGGCACCTAATAGGTGGAAAGTGAGCTTACGCTGATTTACGGGCTGCGTAGGCCTAAACATCGACCCAACAGTAATAGGATATGTCAAACATTGGTTTCTTGTTAACAACGTCGAAAATAAAGACTATAAAAAAATCGTTTATACTAACAATTTCGTAAATAATTTCTTTTGGCTGTGGCAGCAGAAGAAAAATTCTGATCCTTGACCTCGGTGCGAGGCGTGAGTGAGAGTGAAAGCAGGCACTGATTCTAACGCGAAAAAAAACTGCGTCCCTGATAAAACCTTCCCGTTTTGATATTCGTAAGAGACCGGTAACATTTTATAGTTTCGCCATGTCTGTCCGTCCGTCCATCCGTCTGCGGATAATCTCAGTGACCGTTAGCACTAGAAAGCTGAAATTTAGTACTAATATGTATATCAATCACGCCGACAAAGTGGTAAAATAAATAGTGGAAAAAAATGTTTTATTAGGGTACCTCCCCTATACGTAAAGTGGGGAGTGATTTTTTTTTTTTCATTTCAACCCTAACGTGTGATATATTGTTGGATAGGTATTTAAAAATGAATAGGGGTTTAGTACAATCATTTTTTGATAATGTAAATATTTTCGGAAATAATCGCTCCAGAAGTAAAAAAAATGTGTCCCTCTAGCTTTTGAACCATAAGTTTTAAAAATATGAAAAAAAATCTCAAAAGTAGAACTTTATAAAAACGTTCTAGGAAAACTATTTTGAGCTTGATAGGATGAATAGTTTTTGAAAAAAAAAATACAAAATAATTTCTGAACTAAGTTTGTAATTTTACCGTTTTAACTCTTAAGTGGGGACACTTACTGTGACGGACGGAAAACTACGGAACCCTACACTGAGCGTGACCCGACACGCTCTTGGCCGGATTTTTCGATTTCGTTCAACTTTTTGATACCATTTTGCAGTAACTAACAAGACTTCTATTAGTTCGTATGCATATTTTTAGAGATCGTTTCCTTTTAAACGGAATAAGTGGAACACTTTTTAGATTTTTTGTTTTATTAATAAATAATTTACCTTAATCTAACAGCTATCTTTTTCCTTTTCCTTTTGCTTGTTTCGACTAAAGGACTACTACTACACACTACATACATAAATTATATAATTTACTTTAATTTAATTACCACTTTTTGTTCAAAAAGTGTTGTTTATAATTATAAATTGTTGTATTTTTTAACTTCACATATTGTAAATACACTGTTTAATTTTTAATACTGCATGTCCTATACTTGAATTAGCTGTGTTTACCTATAATTAGATAAACATCTATCTGTTATCAACTTAAGCTATGAATTAATTAAACATGATGTAAAATAAATAAAAAATAAAACAGCTGTTTCGCGATGTTTGCTTGGATAGTATAATAAAGTAAAAAATTTATTGATTAAAATTATGCTAAACTATTATGTAAAATATGTAAAAATAAATACGATGGAAAATGAGTCGATTAAGGAAGAGGCGGAACAGTTTTTTTTTTCATTTTTATATATTTTTTTAGCAAGAGTATATACATACTTTAGCAAAATAGCCTAAGTTTAGGTTGTATTTGTGGGAATGTATTAAAGTTTTTCAAAAAATTTAACATGTAGAAGTACACTAGATTTTATGCTCTCATCAAATAATATAAAACATTAGGCATACAAAATAATAACAATAAATCAAACGAAAACTTTGCACTAATCAACATCCTCACTATATACAAGCTCTATAAGGATTGAGTTTTCGGGTATAAAATAATGATCATCATCATATCAGCCGAAAGACGTCCACTGCTGGACATAGGCCTCCCCCAAAGAGTGCCACAATGACCGGTCCTGCGCCACCCGCATCCAGCGGACTCCCGCGACCTTCACGAGGTCATCAGTCCACCTTGCGGGGGGTCTACCCACGCTGCGCCTTCCGGTTCGTGGTCGCCACTCGAGAACCTTTCCGCCCCAACGGCCATCGGTTCTACGAGCAATGTGCCCCGCCCACTGCCACTTTAGTTTAGCGATTCGGAGGGCTATATCGGTTACTTTGGTTCTGCTGCGGATGGCCTCATTTCTGATGCGATCACGCAGAGAGACTCCAACCATAGCCCTCTCCATTGCCCTTTGGTTGACTTTAAGCTTTCTTATGAGGCCCATTGTAAGCGACCACGATAAATAATGATATATACGTACCAAAAGTATATTTTTGCAATAACAAGGCTTCAAACTTTGTTATCAAATGCAATTTATGTGCGTTATTTCATTATTAGCGATTTTCGTTTTCAAATCGTTACCGAACTCTTAAAAATTACTCGAATGCTACCTTGTACGCAGGAGCCATTGTGAATCATTGGTTTTGTACAACATACCATAACTGTCGCTCTGCATACTGTCACAAAAGATTATTCACGACACTGACTGAGCTCTTTTGTTTTATTAGTTAGTTACTACTTTTATTAATTTAAGGCAAAAGCAATAAATTATGCTTTACTAAATAAATGTTACCAAAAGTCAATAAAAGAAATCCACAAAATATATTATATTATATGTGTGTCTACCCCCCAGCAGCCCGCGGTTTCAACTGCGAGAGGGAAGAATATGTAACTGGATCCTAATGGGGCATATTTTTGTCGCTTTAGTGCCGCCTGTGTCTCGGCTGCCGCTCCGGCCGTGCGAGAGGTACGGCTAATGTGGGAGGCGGCGAATGTGCTGACACATGTAGCGTCCCACACCAAACACCGCCCCCGTTCCCAAGGCACTAAAGTCAAGCCGTCAGGCCTTTTACCGTCTGTACGGCTAAGGCCCGGCGGCTCGAGCACCGATGGCACACCAGCCGACCTAAGGGCCCTTTGGACAGTGTCGTTGAGGGCATGGTGCCGCGGATGCCTGCCGGTGCATCGGCGGCAACTCAGTGCGTGATGCCCGTCAGCCCCCACCATGGTACCGCAGATACATATGTGCGGTTGACATACGTCGCAGCCAAGGCGGAAAGCAACGGCCACGCGCAGCGAGTCCCCGTCGAGTAAAGTGCCCAGTTGAGGCGAAGGCAACGCATGCAACCACGCCCCTGATTCTGACTGCGACACTGCCAGAAGCCTTGCGCGGTCTACTCCCACGGCGTCAGTAATAAGTCTGTCTAATGTGGCTTTAGAGCCTATATGATCCCACGCACGCTGGATGTTGGGGTTTTCCGGCACGGTTGCACTCGGATTAAGATCTAACCACGACCTCGAGGCGTCGGCCACAAAGGGTATGCTTGTCCTGTTGCCATTTTGAGATAGAATATTAGCAACGAGGTCTGTTACCCCATGGGCCGACGCCAAAAAGGCTGGCAGGCACACATCCCGTACACGTCGTACGCCGAGGCCACCGTGTCGAACCGGCAGAGTCGCTTGTTTCCACTGGGTTTCGTTCATGGAGACGTTTACGATAGACTCGATAATATATTTAATACAAGCGTCGAAAGAGGCTATGTTGTCGGGAAATAACCATACTGGCGCCGTACGTAGTAGATAGTTTACCTTGGGTACGGCGAAACACCTCTGCATGAGAGCCAAAGCTACATGTGGGTTGATGCCTCTCAGGCGTTCGCCGGCAGTCTGGAGGAGTTGTTTGCGTGATAGCATGGCATCGGGAACCGCAGAAGTGAATATTGGTGCTCCGAGTAAACTAAGGGAGCTAGAACTGCGTTCCGTGAGGCCAGGCAGTATTGAAGAAAAAGCAGGAAAAACAGAGGATGACGCCGGTCCGCACGCGAAAAACTCGCACTTTGACGTGTTTACTTCTAAACCCAACTCCTCAAGGCGTGGTAACAAGGTAAGTAAGTCCTGTTCCACCTCTTCTGGTTTACCCCCAATGGTTCCGTCGTCCAGGTACCAGACGTTAAGTGGTGATTTAAGCTCGGATATTATCTTATGGATGGAGAGGCTAAAAGTGAGGGGGCCAAGCGGATCTCCCTGTTGAGCACCTACTTGGGATATAATTAGATCGGAGTCATAGAAGAGGTTAGATGGTAAGTGATAGACCTGGTAGAGGAAGGGATACAGTAATGGAATATTCTCCCTAACCTCGTTTAATAAAGCGTCCCTTTCAACACAGTTAAAGGCGTTTTTTAAATCAAGCTTGATAACTACGCTACCTGCATTATTGGGGTCCATACAAATGAACGTAAGGCGTGTATTGCAGCCTCACATCCTAAGCGGGTTCCGAATCCCAGCTGATGTGGCTGAAGGTAGGAAGCCATCTCCTGCTTCACTGCGTGGCACGCAAGTTTGGCGACGAGGCGGCGGAAAGTACTTCCCACGGCTATAGGTCTCACGCCTCCTTCTTTTTTTTTTAAAGCACAGAGAGTAGCCCCGTATAAATACGGACAGACATCTGGATGTAGATTACCGTTTAGCAGAAAATTACAGAGTTTAGTAAGGGCCTCCATCAAGCGCCCTCCACTGTCTCCAGCTGCGCTAGACGTCAGCTCTTTTAGGTGGTCTGGGCGAAGGCCGTCTAAGCCAGCTGCTGAACCGCTATGAAAAGAGCTTACTGCTAAGGCCACATCCTCAACATTAACTGACAAGATTGGGCAGTTCGGATCCGGCTCCGCAGGGAAATGAAGAGGACGAGATGGACTCGGGTGTTTGGACTTCAAAGCTGCTAGTGTGTCTGGGCTTGCAGGCGCGACTGTGTCCTCGCTCATAAGCAAACGAACAGCACCTCTCAAGTCGCCCTCATGAACTTTGGCCTCAATTAATTTTGTGAGTGACAGCGACCGAGCGGCCCCCGTACAATCATTGGACGATAAATAGGAGAAGGTATCTATATTAGCCTTAACCTTCGCGGTGAGAGATCCTGCCTCGCCCGTTTCAGGAGTTTTTAACGCTCTATAAGAAAAAGATAGGAGGGCGTTCCACTCGTTCAAACCATTAACTGCTACACAACTATTAATAATACTGCACAACTTACTAGCGGCCGTACTTCTCGCTCCTTTTGGGATGTGCCGAAGAACACGCACTGACTTCTTTAATGAGGCGAGTTGGTCTAGGGTACAGCCATGTGTTTGTGAATTCGTACTGCTGATAGGCCGCGGGCCTGCAGGGTGGGGAATATCTTTATGTTTACGAGTAATGTGCACCTTAAGGCCTCGCGACGTAAAGACTCGCAATGAGCCGTCACAATGAGGGCACGTCGAATCAGGCGGCGAACTCATTACTAACACTATAAACTACTAACATTGAAAATATAAGACTAAATCACTAATATAACAAACACAAAAACAATATAAATAAATATCTGCACAAAACGTCTGTCACGACTGTCAACCGCAGTTCCGATTTCGATACGTGGCGCGCCGCCTCCGCCGCGGCCGCCGGCAGCACGGCAGCTAGGTCTTTTGCCAACCACACAGGAGCGCTGGGAATCTAAAAAGCCTTAGAGCAGGCGAATTCCGAAGCACAATATCTTATTGTGTAGTCCATTTGACATATGTCGCAGGCCATGCTCATAAAACGGAGCAAATTACCAAATTTTAAGTATCCTTTTCATGTTAAAAATAAAGGAATAGATGATTGGCCTAGAACAGATACCAAAAACTTAATTTCTTGTGTTTCTCAGGCATTTAAACTGATTTAAATAAATTTCAAAATACGCAACAAATTTTGCGTGGCAGCTGTCAATCATTGATTATATATTATATTGATTGAAGATGTGATCCGCTTCGGAGCAGTTAGATTGTCAGATCATAGCGCCACAGACTGAACGGATAGTTTCAATTAATTGATGGATAGGTATAGCCGGAATACTAAAGATGAAGTCAGTGAGTGAACGATGGACCTGCAACTAAGCCGTACCAACAATTATTTTACCCAACAGTATGTAACCTAACGAGCCATTTACTAGAGTCAGCGTGCGCTCAGAAATCACGGGCAATCCTCCGAGACGGAATATCGAGCGTATAATATACCCCCAGGCGATAACTGCGTCCAGTTGAGGCTTCGATCAAACCACCCGTTCCGAGACTATTAGAGAGAAGCGTGAAGCGTGTGCGGTCGGCTTCGTCCCGCCCGAATACAGACATTCCATTAATTAACAGCCAACTTAGATCCACTCTGCAGCCGAACGACCGCAAGTATCAGAATATCATTTGTGCGCTCAGTTCGACAAATCTTGAGGTTGTTGCTTAGAAATGTCATTTTAAAAGCTATGAATTAAATTATTCACTTAAGGAAGCTGATGTTTTTTTATTTATATCTCGGATTGTCTATGGAACGTAAGCATAGTTTATGCTAGTTTTGATTTTTTTTACTAGGCTGAAGCAAGGTGGTTTAAATTCCCAGAAAAACTCCCCATAAGACTTAAAGATCCCTAAAGTTTTCGAATCCCTAAATGCTGATATCAAGTCAGGGATTCAGTTGAGGGGTTCAAAACACACATTTGCTTATTATTAAACAAACGTCTGCTAAACAAAAGTGCTGCTGTGCTGTAATTGTGTGACCTCAAGCATTTAAATTTATTTGTTTAGCGCAAATACTGTTGACCACAACTAAATGTTCAGCAAAACGATGTTTTACTTTCCAATGTTTTTTTTATGCTACGATGCCCGCCTGATTGTAAGCAGTTACCGTATCCTATGGACGCCTGTAACTCCAGAGGATTCACATGCGCGTTGCCTACCCTTTAAGAACCTATACACAAGAGGATTTTGAAGAACCTCATACTGGCCTTCTGGGAAAATCTCGGCATGTTCATTCCATTCCATTCCACAGCCAGAGCATTCGCGGGAGGAAATTCCTCTTAAACCGCACTGTGCATGTTTAGCAGGCACGACAGGTTCTAAACTAAATCATGGTAATTGAGTTGATGAGCGAGATGTAGTGATGTTTGTCGTAGCGTTCACTGCAAGTAGTGCAAGTAACCTACAATTTGGAGCGTATTTAAATGTGACCTGTTCACTTCGTTTTAAAAACAAGATTTCAATTAACTAGTAGTCCGCCTCGAACTGAGAACTCGGGATTACCTGCAAACGAATTGACCAATATAACAAGACCCATATGAATATCGTTTCGCGCCTTCTAACTCCATAACCCCTTGATCGATCCTGCTCATAAACGAACTCTCAAATTGTATTTATCTCTGCTACAACCTCACCAAATTTCGTAGAGATCATAAAAACGATAGTAAAATTATCGCGGAACAACTATTCTAAATCAAAAAGCCATCGAAATGCACAGACGTCTAGGTAGCCAGCTGACAGTTCCATTGTGTTGTGTCCGAAGTTATCTGTAAGAATTTCACTTCGCTTACGCTCCGCTCGTTTGAAAATATAAGTAGGTTCAGAAAGGAGACTTAGCGTATTTACTGAACTCTTAATCCGTTCTGAGGAAATGTCTCCTACGATCGTCCTTGCCTACGTATTATGTAGCTAGTATATTTTTTTATGCAACGTTTCGGAACATTAACTTCTGACACTTGAAAACTTTGTATGCTTTGTACCCATGGTATTCATATCTATCCAAAGTTTAAATTATAGCGGAACGAAAAATTATTAAAATATATTAAATTTTTCACAAGTCAACAAAGGCTTTAATTTTGTTACCAACCGGTATAGGTAAAATTCCAATCCTTGTTGAAACATGGCTTTCATGGTGCATTATTTTCAGCGGAAATTTTACAGTACCATAGCTTTACGAGGATAAATGAGTTTCCCCGAATAATGTTATTAATGTTATTACGTTGCTAAGGAATTATCGGTAAATCATAAAGTGGAAACATCATTTCAATTAAAAATATTTCAATAAGCCAAACTATAATCCACAAAACCTAGGTTTTACTCGTAAACAGAAATGATTATCGAATAATAATAATACCGGTAAGTATAGCTAGGTACAGTCGCGATCGTATTATACGTATATAGGACTGGAGCGACCAAGGAGCTCACAAAAATCTGAACACACCTCTATTTTCAAGAAGGAAGAAGCCCATTATAAGTATTAAGGTTTTTAGGCATCTTGGCACATATATCTTGATGGCGACTGTACTAAGCCTAGTTTGGACTGTTAGGTTAGGCAACATACTATAACAAAAAAAGTAAATTAATTTAAGGACCCGTAACAAAAGTAAAGTACTATCTAATGCTAGTCAAGTTAATATGTGAAGGGGGCAACAGTAACTACAATACAACCCAGCTCTAAGGAGGCTCTTAAATTTCCTCAAAGACAAAACTTCAACATAGTAATACCTAATATACCTTTAGCCCAATAGAATGTATTTTATTTATTAACGATTTATTTAATCTTGCGATTAACGATCCTATTAATTTTAATAAAGTCATTAATTACTTTAATTTTCTTAGGTGTATCAATAACATAATTATGTAGTTATCTAAATATTTATGTAAGTGTATGACATACCGATACATTAATTTAATATTTCGAAAAGTTACGTATTTACGTATGATTTTTTTGCGTTTATTTTGAAATATAAACTTTATTTATTAATATTACTGGCTATAGCAATAATTAGCTTAGAAATAACGCACGTCGTAAATACCATTTGCCGGTGCAGTAAAAAATGCAAATAAAAAACGCATTCATAGTCGTAAAAGTTAGCTCAACTTCAACAGCGTCCCATCACGAATACTAACTCGAGTAATTGTTATTTATTGCCAAATGGAACGTCTTTTTATGTGCCATCTAATAGATTCAGGATTGTCCATTGGACGAAGACTTTAATCGCTCGGGATTTGTAAAGGCCCTCGTTGGGGTTATTGTTATATTTCAGTTTTATGGGGTTGGTCAAACGAGCGGGCATTGTGCCGTTTAAGACTGGATGGCTATCGATTTAAAGGCCGCATTGTTGATGTTACCGTCCACAATTTGCAGCCGGAGGCTCCATAACAGAAAAACGGCCGCCAAATATGATTGCGCTTTGGATTTACGTACCTATGTTAGACAACATTCTAATCACTTTTTTTATCGTTTCTGATTTCTATATCTTTCTTTCTTCACAGGAATGTAAAACAGATATTTTAGAATTATATTGTAGGGTTTCTATCCTATTAACGATGAAAGGAGTGTAATATTTTATTAGGAATACGTGTGTCTCATGCATGTCTATTTCTCATGTTTTGTGTTTTTGTGGGTTGACACATTATTGCTTATCGGCATCCATATAGGTACTACTTGTTAGTAGATAGAAACAAGAAAAACGGTTAGATAATTGTATATACTAGATGCAATCAGGATACTTATGCTGAATTATATACCTCAAATCACTTCTGTCATTTTTGCAAAACGACGATCAGTATCTACGTTTTGAAAAATGACAGAAGTGATTTGAGGTATATAATTTTTTTTAAACAATAAATAAAGTTAACACAAACAACACAAATCTGTATTCACGTGATCCGTATTTTGCAATAAAGCGTTAAGTTTCATAGCTTGTTTCGAAAACGTCAAACGTGCTTTTATAAAAGCATTATAATGCCAAGAAAGTTGCAAGTGTCTTAACACAGTTGCAATAATCACTTTTTGTTGAAAATCTACCATATTAACTTACTATACAGTTTTTGTTGAAAATTAACCATATTAAGTAATAAAAATGCATGTAGAGGGTTCTCATTATTGTCTTTTCTAGATTAGGGTGGTAACTTAGAAAATGTTGTACTTAAGTTATTATTGCAAAATGAAAAAGCAACGCTATTTATGAGCACTTGATTGATTTTTGCAAAATATAGTTAAATATTAATCTAAAAAGTTTTACGTGCTAGAACATATTCAATTTTTGGTATACATAGATTCCACATTTTATAAGTAAAACAAAACAGTGTTAAGTGTAATAACGCATATGTCGAGAATTTTAATGTTCTAAATTATTTAGCAATAAACAAAAAAATAGCAATAAATAAGTACTTTTAAACATGTTTCAGGTAATTAACAACAGTTAGTTTATATAATTTCTACTTTTTAGAACAAAGAAGTCCAAACCATAAAAAAACTTTTAAGCGCCATTTTCATCATTCAAAATGGTGGTCATGTGTGTTGACACATTATTGCTCATCAGCATCCATATTATCTTGTCTCACTCACTAATTCATCCATTAAGAAACCTTTAACTTGTAAAAATAACGAGTTAAGTGAAAATTACTAATAATAATGACATAGAAAATTCACAAGCTACTACATCGTGTTTATACTTTGAATAAATTTCGGGTGATAGTAGCCTATCGACAATGTCGGACCGGGTGCTGATGTCGCCAGGAAACATGCAAATTAAGACATGACGTCGAGATCCGATGTTTATACCGCAGCTCGTAGGGTTATCGAACCTCAGTCAGTACTATTCCGAATAAGTCAGGAATTTTCATTTCATTTTATCTGGAATGCGAAAACGATATAGGCAACAACAGTGTACCTATTGCCATTTTTTTATCAAGGCGATCCTTTTTTTACGTTTTTTTAAGACCTTGCTGAAAAGTAGCAGTCAAAATGCCATACCATGGTAGCAAAATCTTCGGAAAGTAATTTCTCAAAAAATTGCCACCACGTAATTTATATAGCTTTTTTTTATGAGGATCATAAGAATGCAATTCACGGAATTGATAACTTGCGAAAGGAAGAAATTTATTTGATTATCTTAATAGATTTTTATATGCAGGTAGAGGAACGAACCAGCCTATTTGGCAAGTGGCGACGTAATTTTTTTTTGTTAAGGGTCAGAAGTATTCAATAAAATCAGTTATTTTCCAGGACCTGTCAGATTTCCATTAGGTGACCCTAAGCTCCAGAGCCCCAGATGTTCACGCTAGTGTCGTGTTGTCGTCCTCGCCACCATCTTAAACGCGTTTTACGTAACGCCGAGCACTTGATAGCTATCTACATAAATTTGAGGTTATTTGTAGTCTCATAACGGCGTAATTTGCGGGAACACCGTTTAAGTGCTCACACTCCTATTCGTTTGATGGTTCTGTAATAATATTAGCCGTGTTAGTATTAAATGGTGCATGAAATATTTTGATTAGGTAGTCTTCTCTAGCTGTATGTACAATCTATGGATCCTTAATTGATTTTTATTTTATCTTGTCTAGACATTTGAGTGATAGAAAATTAGTAAACAGGCAATTTAAATCCAAAATTAATAGTAGTTTTAGTTTGATATTCTTAATAGTTATTATTTTATTTAAGTTTTTTATGTATAAATATTTAATAGTATACTCGTACTTAAATAACAATTAATATACTTATTTATACAGTCAGCAGAGCGCTGGTAGCCTGGCGGTAAGACGTCCGACTTTCAATCAAATATATCAGAGCGGCCAGGGTACTTAAAAATATCTGAACATACACTTAATCGCCTTGACAATACAGGCGTTGTTCAGATATTTGTGACTGATCTGATATCTGATATCTGATGGCGACTGTACCACTGAGTTTTTCGGAACTTATGTACGGAATATCATTTGATATTTACTAGTCGCTTTTCGGTGAAGGAAAACATCGCAAGGAAACCGGACCTAATCCCGATAAGGCCTAGTTTCCCCTCTGGGTTGAAAGGTCAGATGGCAGTCGCTTTCATAAAATCTAGTGCCTACGCCAATTCATGGGATTAGGTTGTCAAAGCGGACCCCAAGCCGGGACAAACGCTAGGAGGAAGAAAAGAGAGATAATACAGTCAGCAGCATTCTGACTAGTTTAACGCGAATATTTTAGAATTCTAATAGCTAAGCCATTTTACACATCAACTTTGTCGCGCTAACTTAACAGCCATTTTAAACCTTTTAACCGATATTTCAGCGGCGCTGTGTCAGCCACAGTTGCGAGATAAAATATCGGGAAAATAAATAATTTCTCCCTTCAACGTGAACAAAGGACGGCTTAATACTATTAATATATTGAAAATCAGCGAACGTAAGCTCTGAATATATTACGGACAATTGGAAAGGTGTCAACTGAATTGCTTAAGTGGTGTCCCAGAAATTTTCACGTAAAGCATTAAATTTGCCTTTCTGGCTGCATTTCTGTACCGGCAGAGGCAGATATCTATTGTTAAATTATTATATCTACTTAAATTGCATTTTCCATGGTAATACAGTTAAATTATGCGTTGCATTAGTCATCAGTATTCGCAATAGTTTGTGTGACAAAGATAATTTGTATAAGTTATCAATGTCAATTGTCAATCGTTGTAAGCAAAGCAAATATAAACTAAGTAAACAGGATGATTTTGGGGTAGTGATCCAGAACCACTTTTTCTAACTCTGTATTTGACTAAATCTTAATTAATCAATTTTATTTTTTCTTTGAAAATAAATCATAAACTAAGTAAATCATGGTCTCTCTATTACTATGACATACGTTGTTAGGGAAGTGACAAGATGTCCCATTGAGTAGGGTGACCAAACTGAATGCAAAAATGTATTTTTCTACGTTTAAAAAGAAAAATAATTATGAATACAACAAAAACTGGCCAAGTGCGTATCGGACCACACATAATGGAATATCAAAAGGTCGTATCTGCCAAGGAAAGAAGTTTTTTGGAGATAACTCGAAAACGCCTTAACCGATAATCATCATCTTCCTGGACCTTTTTCCCTATTCGGAGTCGGCCTTCCTTGTCCTTAACCTCCAGGTAGCACGGTTTTTGGTAAGATTCTTGTCAATATTCTGGTCCGGCCTTAGGTATTTTTGAACCATCGTCAACCAAATGGCGGTGGATCTTCCGTTTCCACGCTTCGTCGTTGGCAAGATTAAGGCAGTTTTGACAATGTGGTCTTCGGGTCGTCTTTGTATATGACCGTACCATCTAAGGCGTTTTTCAACAACTTTCTCGTTAATAGGAGCGACTTTAAGGCTGCCCCTAACAAATACATGTCACTTTATCCAGTGGATTAAAATCATTTTGACCATTCTCGATTAAGGCGTCACTTATCCGAGAGTGTTTAAAATAATTTTAATTGAAAGAATATTTTTGGGTCTCCGGTTTAAATGTTACTGGACACAACTTTTTTGACTTTCGTGATGATTAAATACCTATTTCTCAAAAACTAAATCAAAAAAAGTTCAAACAAACTTCAATGTTATTTTTAAAGACCTATCGATTGAAGTGAAACATGTTGATATTTGGTATAAATATTTGACAATTAGTAGTAGTATGGAGTGTCCCCCTAAAATATTTTTTTTTGCAAATTTACTACAAAGATAAGTAGCGGCATACAAAATACACCTTATCTTAAAATTGTATTAAGATACGTCTTATAGTTTCCGAGTAAAATGGTTGTAATATACGGATAGACGGACATTACAAAACTATAAGGGTTCCGTTTTTGCCATTTTGGTTACGAAACCCTGAAAATTATAGACCATCAATAAGGTTTATCTATCGTTTTAGGCATATCCTAATTTTTCGAGCACTATTTATTAACATCGATATACTCGTATGATACCCTATATCGATGACTATTAAAAACACAAACAACAATACAGGGACACAATAATGAAAGATTGTTAATTCTGTATCATGTCATTCTAATTATAAATTACGTAAACAATACACTATTAACAAAATTTATATCAATAACTCCAACACTCAACAAAGAATCAACCAATATCAGAGTTATATTGAAGTTGGATCGGAATATTTTTTATGCTAATTCTGATATTTCTGATTCAGACGTTAGGCGCTAGCTGTATTGCATAATTAATTCATTGGAGTTATATTGAAGTTACTAGCTTTCCGCCTGCGACTTCGTCCGTGTATAATACGGTTCCTCATACAGAGTTTCATATCCAATTTTATCTTCTTAACTAACTTTTGTTAATACCCGAACCATCTTCTTAATCGATTTATACTTATAGCTATACAAACTTTCAACCCCTTTTTTACCCTGTTAGAGGTTGAATTTTATAAAAATGCTGAAATTACTTTTATTGTGTTTTAATTATTAGTAAACGTACGAAGTTTCAAATCTCTAACTCAAAATTTTAAACCCCATCCATACAAACTTTCAACCCCCTTTATACCCCCTTAGGGGATGAATTTAGAAAAAACCCTTCTTAGTGGATACTAACGTTCAAAAACAACCTATTGTGAAAAATTCAGCTCTCTAGGTCCAACGGTTAGGGCTGGGCGTTGATTTAAGTGAGTCAGTCAGTCAGTCAATCAGTCAGTCAGTCAGGACTTTTACGTTTATATATTTAGATAATGTGGTGGTGGTGGTAGAAGGTTATAATGTGTGTTTCAAATTGACAAAGCCTGTGGCGGATTTCATCTTTGATTGTTATGTGACTAAACCTGGGGTTGATCTTTTTTGTGTATACACCTGACGAAGCCTGCGTTGCGGATTATAAAATTGTAGTTAAAATAGTTATGTATGTTTTAAAATAAAATAGTTCATAATTGAAGTTGCATCGTGTCTAAACGTGTTTTAAAATTAGAATACGTCCCCTGCTCTCTTGCTTCACGAACCCTAAGTCAAACAATCTAAACAAGGTGTACTTACAAGTTAAAAGGAACTTGCATTGAATAGAAAATACTGAGCGGATTGCACCATTATTAATAAAATAGGTACTTACTTTAAAGTAAAATCTACATGTTATGTAATTATATGAACTCGAGTGAGCCTTACTATCACACTGTATTTCAGTTTTAATTAACGCGAAGTATAATGTTACTAGGCACCGAGAAAAAGCTATTATTTGTATGTGCAGTTGCGTTTAATTAACGTTTTACAGTAAAGAGAATTCAGTTCAGTCGCAAATGACGTTTGCATCACACGAACCATTAAGCCATTGTCTTAAAGTGTAATTAAGTCGAGTGGTTCGTAATGCCCACGCGCACCATTAGGCTCCCCTTACCTCCCGCCGTGAAATAAGCGGCGGAGGCTAGCAATTTGTCTCATTGATCCCTTTGCATACGTCTCAGTCAATGCAGGAGAACGGCTTTACCTAATCTCATAACCATTCGACCATGGCCGACGAGATTTTATACTTTATCCTTTTCTTACCTACGTCGCCTGCTAAGGATAGATGAGCAAGCGTTATTGCTCGGTACAATTGAGCTGCAGCGAGATTGTGAATCGAACGGGACCTTGCTGAAATTGATTTATTACGATTTTGTAGTACGGGGCGACTGAAAGGGGAATATTGAAAGCGTTTTCCCGCAATTATTTAGAATCACGATAAACTGTCCATTTTTACTCAGGGTAACTTTGCCTATTGAGTAATCATGGGAAATAACGGACATACGGGAAATGGCTAGTAACTGGCCACCTCATACTAATAATGAACTCTGTTTACCTATAAACAGACTTCATTTTAGTACTTATAAGGTTTCAATTACTGGCCACCCTTCAAGAACTGGATAAGTTATACTAAAATAAAATTCTGTTTGTAGGTGAATAGAGTTCATTTTTAGTATGAGGGGGCCAGTTTTTGACAGGTGGCCAGTTACTGGCGATTTACCCTATCATACACATAAACAGAAAAAAAAACCGGCCAAGAGCATGTCGGGCCATGCTCGGTGTAGGGTTCCGTAGTTGCCGGCCTGTTACAATACAACCGTTCAAAAAGTCGTTTATTAAGATATATATGGCGGCGGTTACATCATTTCATTATCCAGCAGTTACGTCCTTTCACTATGCGTTTTTGAGTGATAATTCAAAAACGGTTCAACCGATTTTATTCAATATAGTTTTCATTTTAATTACTTATCAGGCCTCACTTCCATGTTTTTTTTTTGGACCCGCGGTTCTAAAGTAAGATGGGACGCCCTTTTTTGAACTTTCAGAGGTATTATTTACATACGACATTATCAAAAATCACCCCCCAATTAATGTGTACCTATAAAGATATTTTTTCAGTTTTTATTCTACCACTTTGTCGGCGTGATTGATGCACGTACTCATGCCAAATTTCAGCTTTCTAGTGCTAACGGTCACTGAGCTAGACCTCGAACAGACGGACAGACGGACGGACGGACACGGCGAAACTATAAGGGTTCCTAGTTGACTACGGAATCCTAAAAATTAACAGTTCATGGATATTAAGGGTAGGGTTGGTTGCACCCATCCTGTCTGTTACGGCTAAAATATTCGAAATGTTGTATTTTCAGTATCGATTATATTTATTTATCGTATGGCTACATTGGCTACATGTCACTAAATATGGATAGGCATTTCTTCCCTGGGCTAGTAGTAGTAGGAAAGCAGATGATAATGAAAATCCAGTGACTGCTGCGAGGTCCGGATGGGATGGGACAGTGCAGCTGCTAAGTATCTATTGGAAAGTTGCATAGCTCTCAGCCGAGTTACCTACGACGTTGATTAGTGTGTCGAGTCCATTGAGTTGATGCAACTGATTGGTGGTTTGATTACTATTTAATTCTGTGCCGTTTTGTTATTGATATTAGTTGATATATTTTATGAGCGACATTTACCAAAGTTAGAGGGTACGCAGAATAAAATATTTTTTTAATATTGGAGCTTCTTATTTTGAAGCGCTGGTGGCCTGGCGGTAAGTTAGACTTGCAATCCGAAGGTCTCGGGTTCAATCCCAGGCTCGTACCACTGAGTTTTTCGGAACTTATGTACGAAATATCATTTGATATTTACCAGTCGCTTTTCGGTGAAGGAAACATCGTGAGGACACCGGATCTAATCCCAACAAGGCACAGTATCCCCTCTGGGTTGGAAGGTTAGATGGCCGTCGCTTTCGAAAGACTAGTGCTTACGCCAATTCATGGACACATTCACAAACGCTAGGAGAAAGACAAGAGAGAGAAGTCAGCAGCATTCTGACTAGTTGGGCAGGATCAATAGAGCAAAAAGCAGGGACAAATCCTAGGAAGGAGAAGTTAGAGCTTAATATTATATTATGTTATACTAGTTATATTAATGTTATAGCATCTAAACGAGGGTGTTTCGTATCATTAAACACTGGCTCATTTCTTGCGCAGAGAATCGGCATCGCGATTCAGCCAGGAAATGTAGCCAGCATTATGGGCACCCTTCCGCACCTTCTTTGTTCGTTGTAAGTTAGTTTTTGAAGTGAAAACTTCTTTAGCGGCGCTGTGCACTTTTTGTGATGGGGAAAAAATGTTAAACTCGCGACAGGGTCACGTGACCGACAGATTCGACAGGTTCAGTGTTGCCAATTTAGCACTTTTGGGGCTAAATTTAGCACTATTTAGACTGACTGACTTAGCCCTAATTTTATTCATAATTTCATTCGCTAGTATCCTTAACAGTACCAGGGTCACATAAGACGTTAGTAGTCGATTTGTAATACGATCGCCACAGTGCTAAGCAGGATTGACCGGCCCAGCTAGGTTCGCAAATGTGATGAATACTGTACAGACTAGGGTCGCATGGCACAATAAGAGTTCATTTGAATAATTTGATAATTTTTGCATCCTATCAACTAATAGTAGGAGAGCCAATGACACTAAACCTAGTTCGATAAGTCTCCTATATGAGACATGGATATATATAATTAGACGCGTCTTTAATGGGGGAACACGAAATGCTGATGCTGCAATGCAAAAAAAATGGTGGCGTATTTTATTTAATTTTTTTGAAAAAAAATAATAACCCGGTTTCTCGTACGATAAGTCAGATTTCCTTTGTTCCTCGAAGCAGGGGAGGGGTAGGGCTACACGATAATGCGGTGCTGCAAGCCCCCGTGCGTGGCCTTGTCAGTGGCAGCAGCATCAAAAGATTGTAGATGTATGAAAAAACAAAGCGCCTGATCTTTTAAAATATAAAATCATTTTAATAACGTAACATCTTGTTGCAGTTCAGGCGCTAAGTTTAGGTTACATCTTTGATAAATACAAAGGGAATAGATATGGTACCAGGCGCACGATCGTGTGCCATCAAATATAGGTTCCGGCGCCTATATTGAATCAGTCGTGTCATGGCCGCCGAAGAGCGTGCTTTCAAGAATAACGACTAAAATACCCGTAAATCATGCCAAATTGTGCCTTTTTTTAAAGCTTTAATAGCTCAAAACATAATAACAAAGCTCACGGAATAACTTTTCATTCGTAAGTACTGTTTTAAATAAGCAAACATATTTTTTTATCAAAATTTATCAAAAACATTTTTGTTATTGAGTAAGCGAGACAGCTAAATAGGCAGTACCCACGCGTGAAACACGTATGTCCGAGTGTCATGCCCCGTTGGGTAGCGTTAGCAAATAATATGCTGATAAAAATGCATTTTTATTTCATCCTGTTCTCCTAGTGCTTGAAACCGTTGCCAAGCTAAACGTATGTACAAATTATTTATGTATAAATGCTAATAATGTCAAATACCTAATTTTCAATGTTAAATAATTTTAAGTTACAAAAAATATAAAGAATGTGGCAAAGGAATGTGAAATGGCATGTGCAATGACAAAATTTGTTTAATATTTAATATGTGGGTAGGTTTACATATTGTGATAGTTTTTGAACGGAGGTAATTGTATATTTTTCCTCAGTCGACCCGTTGACCACGAACGCTGAAAAGTGTTCGAAACGTCGGGATGTAATTTAAGCTCAGTACTCTCGATATAATCCGTTTTTAGTTGTTTTATTTCATGTCAAAACCTTTTAAGCAATTATCTTTAATACCAGATACTAGAGAATAAATACGTCTAAGAAAATATCATTCGGTGACAACCAAAACTCAGTAATTGCAATAAAATTAATAAACTAAAATCAACCTTGTTCTGTTACTAATATGGTTCATTACGGCTTTAAACTTGTGGTAGTAATTAGTGAGTTTTGGGTGTTACCCGATTAATGTAAGCAATTATCTTTAATACCCGAATTACCCGATAATGAAAACGTTTCTAGAAAGTATATTACTTAAATTTCTAACAGTTTTATTTGCTCTTGCTCATTTAGCCGTGAACACAGTGAATCCTTCGGTGACAACCAAAACTCAGTAATTGCAATAAAATTATTAAACTAAAATCAACCTTGTTTTGTTACTAATATGATTCATTACGGCTTTAAACTTGTAGTAGTAATTAGTGAGTTTTGGGTGTTACCCGATTAATGTAAGCAATTATCTTTAATACCCGAATTACCCGATAATGAAAACGTTTCTAGAAAGTATATTACTTAAATTTCTAACAGTTTTATTTGCTCTTGCTCATTTAGCCGTGAACACAGTGAATCCTCCTTTTGTAAAGGGTCGGCAACGCGCATGTGACACCTCTGGAGTTGCAGGCGTCCATAGGCTACGGGTAGCTGCTTACCATCAGGCGGGCCGTATGCTTGTTTGTCACCGTCGTGGTATTAAAAAGTTTTATTTGCTAACCCTACCTACGAAATTAGGCACCTAGCGCTGATTCCCGAGACTTACAATTCGTTCAGGATAAGTAAATCTTTTTTACCATTATAACTATACACAATCGGAGGTCACACCTTTACATTGGTTTTTTTGAGTCGTGCGCGAGGTAGGCGATGGAAATTAAAGTACTAGGACCACACGGATCATTCGCCGTTTCTGTGTAGTGCAATATAACCGTCGCTTACCATACACGTCTCTTTTGACAAACCATTATTGCATTAAAATGAGAAACCTCTATATCCGTAACAACTACTCGAATTAGTAGATGCCTTTATACTGGTTTTTTGAGACGATCGTTCGTTACCCATTTCGTTGAACACTGGAATATTCGACTAGAGCACCAGAAGTTTAGAACTAGAAATTTATTCATATTTTAAAAATATAGTATGCTATTGACTCGACATTTAATTTTCTATCTCGGTCCATCTTGCCCGCTTTCATATTGATGCGACAAGGACTTACTACGATTAATATCAATTCATTATTTTAATTTTTTCAAACCCAAATGACTCTCTTTTTACTTCTATACGTCATTGTTAGAAATATGACGATCTTGTCTACACTACTGTAAATTATATTAGTTGGTCTCTGTCACACTTTGTGCAATGCGCAAAATATGGAAGTCTCGCTTACACGCCCGTGTTAAGTATATTGGTGTATCTCTTTTACCCCTGATGCACATGTACATTATAGCATTTATAGCAGTGTAAGCATTTACAAGTGTGTGGGTGCCGGAACACATTTCAGTTTTGTCAGCTATAGTCAGGGGGGTTTCACTACGCAGTTTAGGTACATTTGGCCGGCGCGCCTCCCGGGCAGGCGTATGGCAGTGGGCTGCCACTCGGCTCGCACGATAGTCGTGTCACGTGGCGCTCGCGCAAAATTGAAAATACACAATGGCTTCGAAACCTAAATCTCGATCTAATCTGTATAAAAGATGTCTTTACGGATGTCTGCATAAACGGAAGCAGAAATAAGATTTTTAAATTCCGGACGATATTGAAAGGTCCCGAAGTCCTTACTTAGTAATAGTTAAAATAAACATCCTTAATTTATTGAAAATTGGTTATATCCCAGAAACATTATTACGAACTGACCGACATATTTTCAAAGGAATACGGCTGTGGCATACCTACTTCCGTGGGAATCAGACATAATCTCTATAAAAATTTCTATTTCCGGATAAAAATTTCATGTTTACAGAATCAACGTATGTAATTCCTACATATTTATCTTAAAAATAATAAATCAGTAGGTATAAGTACAAAAACTTGTCAAGTGACAGCCCCGTGACGACGCTCACAGCTCGGTCATAAAACTGCGGCGCGCAAAGAAGATTCACGGTTCGTGCGCGGTTATAAGTTTCAATTTTGCTTGCAGGCGGCGAGTATAGGTATAATTTTATACCTAAATCTGACTTTTGTGAAGGAGTGAATTTTCTGTACGGTAGTACTATTAGTTATTCTGTACTATGAACGTCAGGTATCTTCCTCTTTTTACTTTAATCAAAGGATAGCACGCTATTAGTTAGATCTCAAGAAAGTAGGAAATCTCGGTTCTTATTTATTTTGGCGTAACGTTGTAATTTGGAGCAAACGATCGGTTCGCGACGCGTAAAATCGACTGAGTTTGGCAGTGGATTTGATCGCATCGCGAAATGATACGTAGTACGTGCTAATTGAACAGTAAGGCCGTGGGTGGTTGACGTCGGTTGCGGCCAAGTGCGTGTCGGACCACGCGTAATGGCGGGTTCCGTACCTTCAACAGATTAAGGAAAAATAATCAAAAGGTTGTATCTGCCTTTGGAAGAGGGTTTTAGGAGATAACTCGAGCATGATTTAATTCACAAGTTACAGCCCCCCCCTATACAATATTTTAGACGGAATGATTATTTCTGAAAATATTTACTTCATTATAAAATATGTTTAAAAAAGCTTAATGTTATTTCTGAAGACCTATCGATTGATGTGCAACATGTTGATTTTTGGTAAAAAAAAATGTTTTTGGCAATTAGTTACATGCATAAGTACATGGACTTAAATATTTTTTCAGCAATTTTATTACAATACTAAATATGGCATACAAACTACAACTAATGTTCAAATTTTATTAAGATACGTTTAGCAGTTTCCGAGTAAAATGGCTGAATAAATAATTGTAATAGTTCTGAAGTGTTAAATTTTTAATTAATTAATATAAATTGTCATGTTTGTGTACGATAGCGCAATAAATGAATATTGTATTTTACCACATAAATTATAGTACTTTTATACTGATAATTAAAGCAATTCGTGCAAATTTATTTCCTAACCATTCCAAAATATCAAAGTTTTCACTTCTACCGGCACTCCCGGAGTGCACCCCGTTGTTTTTTTTTTAGTGTAGTTTTAATATAAGTATTTAATAAGTGTAATTTTAAGGTATATCAATGTAATTCTTGCTTGTTTTATAAATAAAGACCTCTTAAGGACTTAAATACTTAAACTTGTCCCAATTTACGAGAGTATGGTTCAAACTAACAAAATTACCCTATTTTTCTTTTTTTTTGCGTGTGGTTCACCGACTATTTGAAGACAGCTGGACCGATTAGCTAAATTCTTTTCTTGTTTGAAACAGTATACTTCACAGTTAGTTCCATTGTTATCAGGTCAGTATCTGATGATGGGATCCTGGAGAAGTTGAGAGAACTCTTCAACTATTATAGGTACACCTATAGTGATTTCAGTATTTTTACAGCAGCTCGAGCATTTGCTTTTGGAAAGGTGAAGGCTAAGCAAAGTGAAGTCGGTTCTTTTTTGTTTAAAATGATACTGTTTGGTAATATATGTATAGAGTTTATTTACAAGCATTGATTGATAACATAATGGTTCCCACAATTCGGCAATTCCATTTAATCTTGAAATTGCTTTCAGGTTGAACGTCATCGTAATATATTTAGTTATTGAAATATGCCAAAGGGAACAACAGAATCTAATTTGTCTGAATAGGAATCAATTGCTATAGCCATTTTGTTATGTTCGAATATAGATTCGGTTTTGGTATTCAAAATTCTAACAAAAAAACTACAGTTATATAAGTAGATGAAATAAATAATCACCTAAGAAGTCTTTGAAACTGTCTTGTAGAGAGAACTCTCAGTACCTACTTAAAGTTATTATACTAAGATGTTCGATAAATAGTTCTAGTAATTAAATAGGTACTATAACTAAATACGGCATTTTTTAAAGATTAGTAGGTATTCTACTCACTAGGTTAATTTTTTTATAAGTTAATTTATTTATTCAAATTCAAATCGTCAACAGCAACACACAGAAAAAACAATAAACAACTAGGTTAATGTTTTTGTTTTTAAATAATTCTCGCTTATAGTTTTTTTGCTTTAAAGATTCATCGTTGCTGATTCTGTATACGTGAGTAGACATGTTTAATAATCGCTGTGAGCGATCTCAGTAAAGTAAACCCATGTATGGGACACCTGTAAGAAAATTAGGCTTAAAATGAAGTTTGCTCGGTCAAGCGGTAGTTAAACGAAGATTAGTGTGCCGCCGTAGTTGTTTAAACTTTACCCCATTAAAAGAGCATCGGCAAAGTGCGCCCGGTGCGGTGGGAGTCAAACTACATGAGCCACTGCATGAGTAAAAGCCAGGAAAATGGACTTCGTTATTCATTTTACACTTCTAAATAGGTTTTGAGATAGATGTGAATAAATGTTTCATGACATAAGAAACTATTCTTTTATTAAAGACAAAATTACTTAAAATTCAGCTGCGGACATCTCTATATATAGACCCAGCTTTATATACCTACGTAGTCTATTTATTAGTTTTATTACATACTAAAAGGATAGCAACACCTCCAATAAGCACCGCACTAGTGACAGCGGTTGGCATCGGGGTGGCACTTTACTAGCAGCGTCGCTTCAACTGTCATTCGCGTATTAGGCTTTGACCGCGCCCTTTTCAGATATCTGTTTAGAACTATATGTGTGTTTCCATCTGTTTCTTAAATGTATTTCAATAATACTAAATCATGTACTTACAATGGTGTTTGATGTCTTTACCCTTTTTTTTAATTTTTTTTTATTTATCAACAAAATTGGTACAATATACATTTATATTAAATACATACGCAGTATATAAATAAATGAATACTTAAGCAGTTACTTCCTATAACCTATGAGACTCGACTCAAACCGATCCAAAACGTATGACTGTCGTGTACAGACCTACGGTATTTACAGTGACCGAGGCACGCGAAGCTCTCGTTAAGCAAACAATTCAACCCTCAATAATAAATATGTTACACGCACAAGAAACGAGTACTTATGGCAAATAATAGTAAATTTTCTCGCATTGTTAATATTTTAATAGGTGCTAATGACTTGCTATCCTAAGTTTTTATGAAGGTTTTTTTTGTCAAAAACCAAAAATTTTTTTTCAATTTATTGGAACTATTAACGTTTACAAACCAAAGGCGAACTTAATGCTTTAAAGTTAGTCAATCTTAAAGCAAAGCAGAAAGAATGTAGGCCTTGCTACTAAGTACTATGCTGACGGACAAGAACAACAGAACATGTATAAATTTACATTTCGTTTTTAATGCATTTATTTAGGCAGGTACCTAGTGTATGTACAATGTAAACCAATTTAAATAAATAAATAAATATTTGGGGACAATCTTATACAAATCAACCTAGTCCCAAACTAAGCAAAGCTTGTACTATGGGTACTAGGCGACGATATACTCGTACATACTTATATAGATAAATATATTCTTAGATACATAGAAAACACCCATAACTCAGGAACAAATGTTCGTGATAAACACACAAATAAATGCCCTTACCAGGATTTGAACCCGGGACCTCCTGCTTCGTAGGCAGGGTCACTACCGACTGGGCTAGGAGGCCGTTTAATAATATTAAGAACATAAAAATGATGTTTATCTTTCAATTGATATTGGGTTTCGTAAACAATAATGTTTATGTTGACTGCATCCTGGAGTCGCGAGTTCGCCGAATCTCGTCCGAGGCAGTGGATTTTTCCGTTATTTAAAAAAAAATTTGTATCGTTAGCAGATGTTTCTACTTAATACAAAATTAAATGTAAAATAACGTTTATGCTCACCATGTGCCGTACCAAAATTGCTTCCTTAGCCGGGAATAAATGCAAGTAGGTCCCCAGTACCGATGTAGTAGCTGCTAAAGGTTCACTAAATTAGGCCGAACTAACTAGTACCTAACTCATCGCGATGTGCGTAATCAAGATACGGCACTGGTTATTACATACCTATTAAGTTAGAAGCAAGTTCATATAAGGGTTAAGTAACTTAAGTAAGGTCTCAAGTGAACAATAAATTTCGGACATTTCGTAGTTAAGTCTTGACAATCTTGTCATACCCTCTATAGAATGTAATTGAAGCCACTTCTAAAGGCAATTGCTATCTTAACTGCATCGTTTGAGATAAGCAGTCGTGTTGAAGGCACAGTTCTTAATGTAACAGTAACATTATGGCGAAGTAATATAACGTATAAGCTAAAGGAATATAAATATATATCAAATTCAATAAGCGGCAAGGTCATAATATCCCTATTTCCATTGTATTTCGATTTCAAAAAGATCCTACTGCTAATGGTTTCCGCAAAATATCAACAAAATTATATTTTCGCGAACTGGAACAACTATACAAAATTTCGCACAATATACACGTACAGTCACGAACTCGGATTGTTGAGCGACTTGCCCTTGTTCGTAATTTAGCCGTGAAATAAATGACTAATGTTACCGACAGTTAATAGCTAGTCGGTAACATCGATCATTCATATCACGGCTAAATTACGAACAAAGGCAAGTGGCCCAACAATCCGGGTTCTTGACTGTACATAAATTGCATCACACGGAATTCACACTGACGACGTACACAACAGAATTGGTCCGATATTGATACCCGTACAGGTTAAAATTGATTTGCTAAAGTTAAATTAGTCACACGCTGGCTGTTCATTATGTTGTTGAGCATTTCAGCGCATTCATTGGTTTTACACTTTTCGAGTTAGTCGGGAGCGTGTTTCTGCGCATAAATTGAAAACAGCCCGTAAACAAAAGTATGGCGTTAAATCACAGTACTCAGAAATTACTATCAGTGAACCACCGCATTAAAACGATTAAAATGTCGTATTTCACACAAGTCACACAAATTTTTATGGAATAGTAATGCTTTAAGTTAGCAAAATTAAGAGTTTCCGCGTAGGTTTTGGTAGTTAGACTAGATGACAATTTTAGTAAATAAAAGCGTGTGCCTTCAATAATTTTATTAATATTAAGCTATCTTATCCTAATATTTTGAGGATGTACCAGATGTACCTATAGTATAACCATGTTGTTGCCATATCATTTTAATGTGATCTTAGGTACAGTCGCCATCAAATATATCGGAGCGGCCAAGGTACTCAAAAATATCTGAACAGGCACTTTATCGTCTTGACAATAGAGGCGTTGTTCAGATATTTGTGACCACCTTGGCCGCTCCGATATATCTGATGGCGTCTGTACAATGAAACTATGCGACGTGACGTGGCCCCAGGTAGTGTTGGTAGAGACTCGAGTCCTTGTAGTCTTCATTTGTAAGACTCGACTTGGTTTTTTAGACTCTAGTCATCGAATCGAAGCTCAAGTTCTTTTGAACTTCGGGGGGACTTGAGTCTTCTGTAGTCTTATCTATATAACTACTACTACTATAGACTCGAGTCCTCTATAGAGGCTCGCGTGTTTTGTTTACTCTTAAGGCCTTTAAAACAACTGAGTCATTATTAGAACTCAACTGGACTTGTAATTGTAAGAACACTTGAGATTATGAGATTACGGAAAATACTGAGTAAAGTAATATACAGGGCTATCAATCCAAATGGGTCAGTATGGAGAAGTCAGAAACTATGAAAGATAGCGAAATCTGTTCTTAGGAACCATGTCGATTTTAATAACAAGTAAAACTGCATGCATAGATTTAAAAAAAAACTTGTACCCAGTTTGGGAATTTATTATCATGTTAATTATTATGTCAGATTAATTAAATTAAAGAATATGAAATACAATGCAGTTTATAAATTTTTGATATCGTGTTTCATAGTAACATTTACTGCTTATGACCTACACAATCGATATCCAAATAGAAATAATGTAAGTAAGTTTTAGTTTTCAAAACGACCAGGTTCGATTCCCGAACTGAGTACAAGATTTTTTTTAATCTATGTATGCAGTTTTTCTTGTTATTAAAATCGAAGCCATGGTTCCTAAGAACAGATATCGCTATCTCGCATAGTTTCTGACTTCTCCCTACTGACCCATTTGGATTGATCACCCTGTATGGCAATCAGTAATTATATCTTTCTATTGATTTTAATGCTGTCTGGTTTCCATAATGAATTAATTGTGACTTAAGGGTATTAGTGCTGATAAAATGAGTATTAGGGACTTACCCCATTCACGTCTTAACTGATTAATCTTTTTTGACGAAATTAAGCAAATATAGGAAATGTCATTATTATTATAACAAACGGGACTTAATTGCGTCTAACTGCACAATACCTCTACCATCCTTCCTTTCGAGACCATGAACGTCGCAGCACGTTCGAAACACGTAGAGGTAAATAGCACAGTTATACGCGATTAAGTCCTGTTTGATATAATAATAATGTGTCAAAATCGTGAAAGTTTAAACCAATACAATGTCATTATTCCGGGGATGAACATAGGGTTGATGCTACAGTTCCCTTTTCATACATTTGTCTTACAAATATAAGAAAAAGATACATACCCATACCTACATATTTTTTGGTAGGAAATATTAAATTTATAAACATTTTTATATGCTAATAATAAGTTGCGGCTTTAGTCAACACTGATAGTGGTAGGTACGGTGTACTTTTGTTTTGTCGACAACCTTTTCATCGAATATTATTTCATCGACAACGATTCATCGAAACTTTAGTACTAGTAATATTGTTTGGCGTTATTTCATTTCAACTACTATTTATTTAAATTTATGCTACTACGTAAAAATACTATTCAACGAATATTACTTAATCGCTGATTTGTTTCAAATTATCTTAATTGGCACAACTACAAATGGATCCGGTCACCTAGGGCCACTTCCTTGTACGGCCACCGTGTAAATTCCTACATCGTCCATTTCCTTGTTCGGGCGTTTCCTACTACGGCCATTTCCCCGAACGACCACAATGCAAAATCACTGCAAATTCCTACTACGGCCGTTTCCCTGAAAGACATTATTTATATTGAATTATGATATTCACACCACTTACTTATATTACATTGTGATTGACATAATGGATAAACAAACCAATAATTTCCATTTCATTAAAAAGCAGATAGTGGCCAGTTATCACATAATTAATTCAAGTAGGCGACAAGAAACAGGTAGATTTAGCCTGAATAATGCTTGTAAATATTTATTTATTTATCCTTAGGAAGATCTGAGCACAAAATACGGATTTAATGCCGTAAGGTATTCTCTGCCAGTCAGCCTTAAGGCAGGAACAACAAAGGTCAAAGGACCCCGGACCTAAAGTATGGGAAAGTGGTTGGTTATGGATTTCAGTTCCCTGAATAAAAGTCTCTATGGGTGCTACCACTGTTTCCGAGTTACTTTGAAAGTTATTAGACTCTGTTCGGAATGAAAAGTGTCGTGGAATGTATGAGCTTCCATACAAACTGCGACACTTTTCATTCCGAACAGACTCTAATGATGTTAATATCACATTATTATCAAGCTGTATAATGATACATCAGCACCACAGATATGGATAGTGCAGTAAGGATGGCAATTTCACATACATACAAACAATTAATACTATGAAAGTAACTCGTAACCAGTGGTTGCACCCATAGAGACTTTTATTCAGGGCATTTAACTGAAATCAGTTAAATGTGGCTGCAGCCGATAGAAAAGTGGCCCTGCTAGGAATGAGGCCGATGGAAAATTGGCTGCTTACGGATTGTGGCCGTTCGAGGAATGTGGCTGTAACCGAGAGACAAGTGGCCGTTCACGAGAAGTGGCCGATGGGTGAACCGAGACAAGTGGCCGTTCCCGAGAAGTGGCCGATAGGTGAACCTAGAGACAAGTGGCCGTTCACGAAAAGTGGCCGATGGGTGAGGTGGCCGATCACGGGAAGTGGCCGCTCAAAAAATGTGGCCGTAGGTGACCGGATCCCTACAAATCGTTGCAATTCATTTCTTCGACGTATTACTTTAATACAATTTTATGTCCTACTGCACATTTATACTACTGCATATTTCTGTTGCCAGAAGTGGGTTAGGTTAGGTTAGAACTGCGATCCCCAAGAAAACGAACTGTGGCCAAAAATAATGTGGTAAAAATATTTCCATGTATGGTATAGCTGTTTGAATATGTTGGGTGCAACTTTAAAAGTGCCATCTAAAAGCCAGTATGTCGCACGGCTTAAAGCTGATATAATATAACAATCCGCAAGTATAAACACTAATCGCCAATGAGTCAATTTGTTCGTACTTACCTACATTGTCATAAAAATAAGTGAGCGGTTGCGCTTACCCACGATGTTAATAAAATAATATAACGTAGTTGCTAAACGAAACGGAATTGCTAAATGAAGCAATTGGTAAACAATAAATAACTAAGTGTATATTATGCCAACTAAAACATTCTACGACATGAAAGTTGGCATTTTGAAAATTGACGTTATAAAACACAGACCAAACTATTGGGTTGGGAAATAAAAAAAAACATTTGATAAGTTGGGAAATGAAAATTCGGCGAAATGAAATTCCGCCAAACGTGAATTGGGAAGTGATCATCGGCCATACCATTTTCGGCGATAAATAAGAGAACCAAAGTAATTTTTTTGCTCTCTGGTTTGGGAAAAAGTTCCCTTAGTGGACTGTGGTGTAGCCAAAAGCCTGGAAAACGCTTGAAATACGATGACGCCCAATACCCATAACACATGGTCTACCACGTATCACAAACACCCACCTACGCGCGGTAAACGATGAGATTCCTTCTAGAAAAAAAAACTTGACACTTAAAAAATCTGCGTAAATCTCACGAAATATTTAGTTACTTTGGGATCTTGGCACTTTCTAAGTTGAATCCCAAAGAAGCACGAAATGTTCCCGCCTCAGGAAAGAAAACAACTGATACTCATACTGATTATAAATCAGTTGCTGTAATGCCCACGTCCATTAAACCTTTACGATTGGTAGCGGGTCTCGTTTCGACGTTGCCGGCGACGCGTGCTGAATTATAGTTATTTTAATGTATTCAATGCTGTGTTTTGTTTATCTGCATGCTAAAATGTACTTACTGTACTAAGCCTGTTTTGTTCCTAATTTTTAATTATCATTAACATTACTTGTTGAAAACATTAACATTCTTTTCAATTGTAGTAGGTATTTTATACATTTAAATTGGGATTCCAAGGTGTATTTCAATTCCCCAACTCACTTTCATTAGCCCAATCACTCTCGTGAAGTCATAACATATTGAAAGCATTATTATTGATAAATACTTTAACTTGTAAGGATAACTACTTTTTATTTAACATTTAAAAGACTGTCAATTGATTATTCCTTGTTACTCGTTCCCGCCATTTTGATGTTATAAAATGACGGGTATACAGCTGCGGCCGCCATTCGGATCTTGACCAGATTGTTGTAAAGATGTCTTGAAAATATTATTGTCATATAGTGTAATTTATTCATATTTAAACCTTGTAACAAACGAATACAAGTGTAAATACTGGTAAAGTACTGGTTTATTTTATAATCCTAGTGATATCCCCTACATCTCAGCAGTGGGATCTAACAAAAATCGACAGGATTGTTGCCACGCCGCACAGAAACGTAAGGTTTTCATTTTTTATTATTTTAAATAATAAATTAGATTGATTGGTGAAACTATATTTTCCGTAACGGAGTAAGTCCGGAGGTTTATATGGTTAGTTTAACATGGTCATTTTGCCAAAGGTTACTCTTTTGGATATGCACATGTTGGATGGTATGTTTATTGATAATTGAAGGTAAACTGTATTTTCCGTAACGGAGTAATTCCGGAGGTTTATATGGTTAATCTTGCATGGACATTTTGCCAAAGGTTACTCTTTTGGATATGCACATGTTAGATGGTATGTTTATTGATAATTGAAGGTAAACTGTATTTTCCGTAACGGAGTAAGTCCGGAGGTTTATATGGTTAGTCTTACATGGACATTTTTCCAAAGGTTGCTCTTTTGGATATGCACACGTTAGATGGAGATGTTTGTTATGTTGTTACATAATCAATATAATTAATTATCAGAGAGAATAGTAAGTCGGATATTGTTGTCATCATTCCTAATAAAGATAACTTCACAATCCATAAAAACATGTCCTGTTATTTAAAATCAACTTTTATGACCTAAACTTCAATACAATAAGTATAGTTTGATATTCGCTTAAATTTTGAATAAAATAACGCTGGTATTATTATAACCGTATAATTTGCCTACAGTATGTTTCAATGGTATATATGTTTATATTTATATTTTGCAATAGTCAAATTAATTTTTTAAAATACTACCCGGTAATTTATATTCGAAGATCTGCGGGGAATAATTTTAAATTAATTATTTCATATGAAGGAAATTATTTTTTCGATATCTTATGATATTATTTAAAAATGCAATTATGAAGCCCTTTTTGGAAAGCGCATATTATTTGAAAACAATTTTACGAATATCATGCCATAAGCAGGCTGCATTCAAAATACTTTGTATCTCTTTCTAATAAGTAAATTTGTAAACAAGTTGAAAATAATAATAAATCTTAGGAAAAGGTAATTTAAATTCCTTTTCCATTAATACCACAAACAAATATAACATTATTTCGACAACGGAATAATGGCGGAATATTTCGAAACGGAATTTCAGTAATGAAATGAATATGCTTTATGAATATGATTAAAAGAAACAATAATTTATTAGAAACTCCTTAATGCCTGTAGTGTGTACAATGTCTCTAAGTGGTTCACGCTTATGTATCACTTCATATTATTAAAATGTTTATAATTACTATTTCTTCTCGTGAACCTTCTCGTAAAATAATTATGGTTAAATGTCAATTAATACCAAGTGCGTTTGGATATACATAAAAGTGTAAAGTTTTCAAGTTAACGTGGGCCGCGATTCGAAAAATAAAGACACACACTGGAGAGACACGGCTCCAACCCAACTCAACCCAACTCAACTCAACGCTATAACGACATTGACATTTGCTATTCGAACAGATTTTCATTCAAAATTGGTCTCACATTGGTCACACATTGGTCTCACATTGGTACAACATTGGTACAACAGTGGTACAATGTGTGACCAATGTGAGACCAATGTTGAATGAAAATCTGTTCGAATAGCAAATGTCAATGTCGTTATAGCGTTGAGTTGAGTTGGGTTGGAGCTGTGTCTCTCCAGTGTGTGTGTGTTTATTTTTCGAATCGCGGCCGTGATCGTTCACGCCACAGCTAAGTAACAGCTTGAGACTGGTATTAACTTGGATTTAGTATAAATCAATTTCAGATAGATCATATGACCAAGGTGATTAAATAAAGTGTGTAAAGAAAAGAAAGTATAATTTACAATAATTAATAAATGGCCTGTATAGCTTTGTCTAAGTACAAGTTATATCCCGTACATATTTCGTCTTAATAAACGGTACTATAAAGTTCATAGAAATTACCTTTTATACTTATATAAGTCTCGGTGTGGTAACCGACCACGTATTTTAGAGTTCTCTACTTCCTTACTGTATTCAACCCAATAAATAAAGTTGATGATTAAATCACAATAGTTAAGTTGAATGGGTACATTGACTATTCAGATGTCTGTTTATATACAACATAAAGTAACAAAATAAGAACAAGAGCCTAGTCGAGATTTGTTAATCTCGTGTATGTCGTCGGCATATTACCACGCATATAATCCCATGTGTGTATTCTGTTTTATCGAGGTATATGATCATAAATAATATAATCACTTATAATGTCAATTGATCTCTATTTTTCGCCTGATAAAGGTTTAGATGGCAATTAACAAATTAAAGGATATTACCGATTTTAATTACACAGGAAGTTGATGGAAAATCGACGTGACATGATGATTTGACGATCTATTATAATTGTGTCCACTAATGACTAATGAGCAAAGTATTGCTTAGAAATTTACGAACTGAGCCCTTTTTACACAATATCAAAAGAAAGGAGAGTTATTATTTAATCATAGAGTGAGAAGAATACGCCAATGATAGTCAAAACGCGTATAAATGCCAATGATAGTCAAACGCGAATAAATAAAACTGAAGTTGCTTGAATATAATAACTAGTATGTCGAGTATAATCGTTATAACATTTATTTTAGATAATTAATTTAAACGTTAATTCAAGCAATACCTGTATTTAACAGGTAGAGTGACATGTAGAGTCACATGTAGAGTCTACATGTAGAGTCACATGTAGAGTCGACATGTAGAGTCACATGTAGAGTCACATGTAGAGTCACATGTAGAGTCACATGTAGAGTCACATGTAGAGTCACATGTAGACTCGATATGTAGAGTCGATATGTAGAGTCGATATGTAGAGTCGATATGTAGAGTCGATATGTAGAGTCGATATGTAGAGTCGATATGTAGGGTCGATATGTAGGGTCGATATGTAGGGTCGATATGTAGGGTCGATATGTAGGGTCGATATGTAGGGTCGATATGTAGGGTCGATATGTAGGGTCGATATGTAGGGTCGATATGTAGGGTCGATATGTAGGGTCGATATGTAGGGTCGATATGTAGGGTCGATATGTAGGGTCGATATGTAGGGTCGATATGTAGGGTCGATATGTAGGGTCGATATGTAGGGTCGATATGTAGGGTCGATATGTAGGGTCGATATGTAGGGTCGATATGTAGGGTCGATATGTAGAGTCGATATGTAGAGTCAAGTCACATAAAGTTACTTATAGTGTCGAAATATAAAGTCACGTATAGTGTCAAAATATAAAGTCACGTATATTGTCAAAATATAAAGTCACATTTGGAGTCGATGTAGACAACGTGTAGAGACGAAAAATGACATGTAGAGTCAAATGCAGAATAAAAACTTATGATTCTTATGTAAAGCCAAATGTTTGAGGTGACACGTATAAAGTGGACTACGCATATGGTGGGGTTAATGCAACAAGCGTGAATGGACATGTCAGACCTTTTTTCAGGCCTACCTAAATAGATCTATTTACCTATATAACCTACTTATGTGAAGCACGTGAATGAACGTGCAGGAATTTTATTCAGACCTACCTTAATAATCTAGTACCTATGAAACGCACGTGGATGAACGTGCGGTACTTTGAATCAAACCTACTTGAATGTATCAAGTACCTGCGCAACGCACGTGAATAATGTGCGAAACTCTCATTCAGTTTTACCGTAATATAATACCTAGCAATATTTTAGGAAAGTAATCAATAAACTTTGAATTTCATACGATAATGAGAATGAACGATATACATCATCATATATTTAAGAGCTTGGCTCTTGTACGTGTACGTAAAACGCCAATACATTCATCTGTAGTCATGTATAGTATGGACAACTCAAATGAAATAAATCACAGATAATCAAATCAAATAAGACGTCAAAAAAGTGGTTTTAGTGGTCTCTGATTACATTTACTATTTTATTATTAAAGCTCATCAATTATCATTGTAATATTTTGTATGTATGCCTAACAAATATCAGACGTTAATTCAATCGTTTATGCAGTTTGAGAATTTTAATTTAATGGAGCGCAATACCTATTTCTATGAATTACCTACCTACATTTAACCTAATAGTAAACGTTGACGACATTTAACATGAAAGCTGGGTAACAGGCAAATCCCTTTTACTAAATGGCTGAATGCATCTTAGAAAAGTCCATTGTATGAATCTTTTTGAATTTATTATACTGAGCTAAACGTACAGTTAGTTAAAAGAATGTAGTAACTATAATAAACATAAGAAGAGAAATTAGAGGAATTAAACAACATATTTAATATTACCCGTACAGTTAGTTAAAATAATATAGTAACAATAATAAACATAAGAAGAATAAATAAAGGAATTAAACATTATAGTTAATATTATTCGTTATCATGTTATGTCCTGAGATCAGTGACAAAAGGGCAAAATTAGGTTTGTTAAATTCATGTATCCAATAGTATGTTATTCAATCAAATACAAACACTGAAAACATTGAAAAAATAATCAACCCAGCAGGATTTGAACCTCGCATCGATACGCCTTACCGGGGCTCGATCGCTTTACCAATTAAGCTATGGGTTCAGTTACTGAGTTGACGAAATTCTCAATGCCTTCAATCATCTTTTTGCATTTATTTTTACATCGACTTTATAGCAGCCGTAAGCGACATCTAGGTGCTAACTACTAGAGTTAGATACCTTTCCCGCCGACCCTATTGCATCATACGGCGATTATAATATTTAGGTAATCACATATGTTGAAAATAACAAGACTAAATTATTCACGTTTCTAAAGAAAGTGTTACAAGTTTCAGACTGACGACCCAGGAGCGTCCAGGTGAAAGGGCCAGGGTTTGGTATTTCTTTACCACCCAGGAGTGCCCAGGTGAGAGGGTCGGGGTGTAGAACACTTCCGACCCAGGAGCGCCAAAGTGAGATGGCTAGGGTTATGATATTCTTCTTCTTCAAAAAAGGCATCATCTTCACCTACATCTTCTCTGACGCTACGCTCTCGAAAGAATGATAATGGTCGTCACGGCATGTGTAGTGGTGTGGTTCAGAACGCCACGCCACTCTGCACGACTCTCCGCTGTCGTTATGTATTCAACTACGTTGTGAGTGTTAATAAAATTGGTCTGTATCAATCATGTGGTTATACATGTGGTGTTGTGCGATATTCATGTGAAAGTGATAAGTATTATGTTATTTGTATGTATTTTATGTTATAAAGTTTCCTTCTAATTTGAATTTTAAAATGCATTAAACAGTCTAATAATATTTTATTCAATAACGTAAACAATAATTGCGCTTACAAATTAACTACTGGTTTGATCTTTGCTGATGTATAGAAATGTATCAAACTTAATCACTATTGTTATTATTTAACCTTGATGATGAAGTCTTCTTAATTAAATATCATGTAAAATAACTATTGGTTTGATCTTTGCTGTATTGATATATCAAACTATCATTATTCAATCATTTTAACGACTGTGTTACACCTTATTGGTATTACTTAAGCTTGATGATGAAGTCATGGTAATTAAATATTATGAAGAAGAATTATTATTTTGATCTTTCTTATGAAGTCGATAAGCAATATATTATGAAGTTAAGAAGTCGGTAGAATAATCATTTATTTCCTTTGTTGTTTACACTGAATGAAATAAACTTGTACTACTTTTACAATGAGCACTTATGCACAAAGGCCAACTTAATCATAAAGATAATGAGTAATCAACTCTTTGTGAACTTCTTGTGAAGTTCTATATTTTATTATCGATGACAGTTCATTTTACATTGTATAATCATTTATAATAATATACTACAATGATGTGTAACTGATAGTCAAGGGTTAACATGACCATGAGTAAAATAAAAACATTATTTCATTAACTTATTACAAGAGAAAATGTATTAAATCCGATGTGTTAAGATTCAAAACTCTAATTATGTTATTAATATGGGTATTTAAACAGTTTGTATTCATTACCTTTTATTGTCAGAATTGATCTGTAAATTATCTTATTTGAGCTATTATTATTATCTTTCTTATCGATCGTTCTATACTTTATTATCGATGATAATTCATTTTACATTGTATAATCATTTATAATAATATACTACAATGATGTGAAACTGACAGTCAAGTGTTGACATGTTCATGAGTAATATAAAAACATTATTTCATTAACTTATTACAAGAGAAAATGTATTAAATTCGATGTGTTAAGATCCAAAACTCTAATTATGTTATTAATATGGGTATTTAAACAGTTTGTATTCATTACCTTTTTATTGTCAGAATTGATCTGTAAATTATTTTATTTGAGCTATTATTTCATTAAGTTTTGGCGAAGGATCTCGCCTCGATTAGGATGGCCGAGCTGTAAGCATTATTATTGATAAATACTTTAACTTGTAAGGATAACTACTTTTTATTTAACATCATCTTAAAAGACTGTCAATTGATTATTCCTTGTTGCTCGTTCCCGCCATTTTGATGTTATAAAATGACGGGTATACAGCTGCGGCCGCCATTCGGATCTTGACCAGATTGTTGTAAAGACGTCTTAAAAATATTATTGTCATATAGTGTAATTTATTCATATTTAAACCTTGTAACAAACGAATACAAGTGTAAATACTGGTAAAGTACTGGTTTATTTTATAATCCTAGTGATATCCCCTACAATATACAGTCACGTCTGAAAATATGGATACATTTAATGTGACAAAAACATGTAGCCACGACTCTATTACCAAGGCGTTATCACATTAAAAAGGTTATTGTCACATTAAATTAAATGTATCTATATTTTCAGACGTGATCGTACGATAGCCACAATAAGCCAACATACTTATAAATGAAATTATATATTGGTTAAAAATGAATAAGTAGATATTTTTAAGTATTATATATGATGTAGGTCAAACACGGAACCCAATTTTTAAGTGTTACCTTTGAATAAACATAAATGAATATTAATTGTTTACCTATTTCAGACCATGGTTGCTTTAGATCTGTTACCCAGACAAACGGAAAGAGCTATCGTTAGTTATTTGATGCATAATTGGTGCTTAGAACTACTTGTTAGTTAGCGAAAAACCCCATTTGTCATTTAAAGTTTTACAATTATCTCACATGCGTGATATGAACAAGTAATTTGTGATATGTAATGTTTTTAATCCTTCCTAAAATCGGATAACGCCCGACCCTAAATTGTTTATTATACGGGAAACATCACAAAATGTATTGTCATTTATGCAAACGTCATAAGCGACCTTACTCCAAGAATTGTAGGCCGAGGTTCAAGCAACTCAGAAAAAACAAATGATTACAAGAACATAACGTATTGTGAAAAAATTTCAAATACTCAGATGTCACATTTTTACCGTACGTAACTTTTTCATTTTCCTGCTCTTTGCTACACCCTCGCTAATTACCTAAACCACAATATAATTATATTGCGATTTTGGCAGGCTGGACAAAACAATTTAAAGAGATTAATAATTAATTAATCATTGACAAATTTATTTGATATTTAACTTTACGTCATCGGTTGTTCTCGAATTAAAAATTAATTAAGGGTAAGCTTTTACACGTGTTTACTGTGGGTACATATGGTTTAATCAGATTCATGCTAAGGCGTTTTATTTATTTATAATATATTTTAATTATAATTATTTTTAGCCTTTTAATTATTTTTGGCACCTCGTATTTTCATTTTACAGTTTCTTAACTCCGCTACCCTAAGGTTGTCTAGAAGAACTCGCTTATTAAAGATAATACCACCTGTTGTTTGCCTCTGTTCATATAAGGTGTGCAATAAAGATACTTACTATTACTTAATTTATTAGAAATATTTTCTATGCTTAGGTTGTCTAGTGTATTTGGATACCAAAACAGTGTTACCCTGATGAGTCTAAGTCTAAGTATTCAGATTACCAAATTCAAGAGAATCCGATAAGTTTATTTAAATGTGTACGGTGGGTACCTATAAATTTGAATACCAAGATCTCTGAGGTAGGTATCTAAAATATTTTGAAAAGTATCGTTACCACACGACCAAAAATGTCGTTATACGGTTTTCAGTTCTTACATATTATTAACGTAATATAACGTAATGGATACAAATTAATTCTCAGTCTAAGAACATTGAATTTAGGGATTAGCGCCAAGTACTTGATGCAATAACCTTCGCTACGCTTGAAACTATGAGGATTTTTCAGTTTTAAATTTTGTAATAAGTAAAGCACAACTTTGCGAGGTAACCAAATAGCCACAACGTAGAAGGTTGGTTATGTGGCTTTACATAATATTCATAGTGTTGTTTTAGGATTAAGTCAACAGGAGAACCTAACTCCGACAACATATTAATTGAAAATGACCGACTCTTGTTACCTTCTCGTTGCCTTTAAAAATACGAAGGAGATGTTTAATTTTAACCGACCAAAATTATGTAATTTTCGTGTGTATAGGTGCGGCTAGATGTATTAAAAACGAACAAATCCACATTTTTATACCACGGCGGTGGCAAACTAGCATACGGCCCGCCTGATGGTAAGCAGCTACAGTAGCCTATGGACGCCTGCAACTCCAGAGGTGTCACATGCGCGTTGCCGACCCTTTACTCAAATGACACACCAACACCACATTTTATTTTACTGCACTATTCAGTTAATATTTAACTGATTCATAAATTGTACTTACAGTACTTACAGATAGTTTTTCGGACCATACACTAACAATAATACAGGATGATTTAGAGCAAGACAACAAGGCATGATACAGAACTTAAAAATGAACCTAGTGATGGTGGTCATTATTTTTTGCTGCTTATTATTGATAATTATTTTTCAGATGATAAGTAGAAACAGAACATTTTTGCATACAATTTGGTCACCCTACTCAATGTGACATCTTGTCGTTTCTCATACAGCGTATGTCAAAAGTCATGGGATGACCATGATGTTTGGAGAAAATACTACCATACAATAATGTTGATCAGTTACAAAGTCAGAAAAAGGGGTTCCAGATCACGACCCAGAAATTACCCTGTATAAATAGTCGTTCTTTTGTTCCTTTCAAGTTTCGTGTTATGTTAGTTTCATCACATCACTGTCAGTCGGAGATTAAGTAAATTCCTTAAAGTTCTGATATTTATTATATTGAGTATCTGCGCCGCATCATATTTATGGTTACTATCAATACTCATCTAACGGGGACAAATAACACCACGTATAGCTACATACACCGTGTTTTAGCGGTCCGTAGCCAAAATAAAAACCGGCCAAGAGCGTGTCGGGCCACGCTCAGTGTAGGGTTTCGTAGTTTTCCGTCCGTCACAGTAAGTGTCCTCACTTAAGAGTTAAAATAACACCGCCATGTAGGATATGATATGAGCATTCCACGTACAGCGACATCTATCGGCAAATTAAGTAAACTATTGCGCGCGAGCTTAAAGTATGGAAGATGATTTCTATGGGATAATTCTTTATTTGCGTGAACCGATTTTCACCGTTTTTACTTTACTTGAAAGCACGTCATTTCATTGTGATTTTGTAGAAATTACAGGTACAATAAACACCTGCTTATACGGTTAAATTACAAACTTAGTTCAGAAATTATTTTGTAATTTTTTTTCAAAAACTATTCAACCTATCAAGTTCAAAATAATTTCCCTAGAAAGTTTTTATAAAGTTCTACATTTGAGATTTTTTTCATATTTTTAAAACTTATGGTTCAAAAGTTAGAGGGGGGGACACACACCTTTTTTTACTTCAGGAGCGATTATTTCCGAAAATATTTACATTATCAATAAATGATTTTAGTAAACTCCTATTCATTTTTAAATACCTATTCCTATCACACGTTAGGGTTGAAATGAAAAAAAATCACTCCCCACTTTACGTATAGGGGAGGTACCCTAAAAAAACAGTTTTTCCCACTTTGTCGGCGTGATTGATATACCTACATATTAGTACCAAATTTGAGCTTTCTAGTGCTAACGGTCACTGAGATTAGCCGCGGACGGACGGACGGACGGACAGACATGGAGAAACTATAAGGGTTCCTAGTTGACTACGGAACCCTAAAAAACGGAACCCTTATAGTTTTGTCATGTCATGTCAGAGCCATTTTACTCGGAAACTATAAGTTAAAGTTAGACATAAGTTATATTTTGTATGCCACTATTTAGTTATGTAGTTAAATTGCAGAAGAAGAAGATTCCTAAGCGAAGTATATTTCTCAAATACACCAGTATCCTAATTAGCTTCAGTTCTGAAATAATCTATAAGTAGTTAATTTTTATCTTTTTGATTGCGTAAACCTACATAAAATTATTTTTGTACTCTGAGACACCGCAATAAATGATGCACCTGTGTGTTATGTCATTAAAACATTTTTCCTTTGTATTTCGGAGTATTGTAATGTTCAAAATTACATAGACATGCCATTATTTTCAATTGTTTGGTTGAGTTAATCACAACACCCTAATACCCTAGTTACATAAGTGACTAATATAACAAATTATTGTATGAAAAAAATAATTAAACTAATTATGCCAATTGGTTTCCTTTATCGTACCTAACTATAAACATATGCTGAAATTAACGGAAATCAAAAAACACGGTGAATAAATCCGTTAAGAAAGTGGGCGGGTTAATCCGGCATGATGTCATTAGTAGTTGACATGAATTGTTTGCAGAAGCGTGAAATAGCTAATGGTCTAAGAGCTGGCCACGTCAGATATGACACAATAATGAGAGCAATGAAACCTAACTAGTTAGATTGCTTTACCATCCTTATTGCTAGATCCGGGCATCTGGCAGCTTTTAATGGGTGGAGGTCAGAGTGACAGACCAACAAAGTTTTATGTTGGAAAAAAGTAATATAAAAATAAGTATTTTTTATAGAGGACAGGGCCTATATTTTAACATTATTAATTAAAAACCATTGTCTATTATTGCGAAAACAAAAACAGTAGGTGACTAACTAAAAATTGCATTATACATCATTTGGCACTACTTTCCCCAACAGAAACTTCTGGCTATGATATAATCTAATTGATTACATAATTTCCCATAATATTGCATCAAACCCAGAACTCTAGGATTTGTTTTCTTCAAGTTATTTGCATTCTTTAACCTCCACCACTTTACAGCTGCCAGATGTCCGGATCTAGAAATAAGCATAGTATAGCAAATTAACTAGAGGGGTTTCGTTGCTTTCATTATAGTGTCATATCTGACGTGGCCAGCTCTCCGTCTATAATAGGTACGCCGCTGCTCAGCTGCCGTAAGCACGTTCAGTAAACTTTGTACTGCGCTAATCGAATCGACCCATAACTTGCGACGGCGTCTCGTAAATACGTAGGACCCACTTTATTATCTGTACCAGATTTAACAACGTTACTTTATCCTCGGTCCCTCAACTCTCATCGGTGCTTAACACTGTAACAATCGCGCAACACGCAATTAATATAGCTTGCACGGCTCGTCAACACTTAACTGAAAAGTAAAAGTAACGTAACGTATTCAAAAAGTGACTAAAAACCTCTCGTGAATACCGCGACGAAGTGAAAAAGCGATGCATGCAGCATGCACTCGTGTGACAGCTCGTTGTGTGTAGTGTTTTATGAAATTTTATGCCTTTGACTGGCCTCTGTCAGTCGCTGCTTTAATTGAATCGCGCGTCAGAGCCGTGATATACGAGAGGCGCGGTTCGCCGTCTGCCCGAGCCGCCGGCCCGAACCGGACAATTAATACCACATAAACAATTTATACGGACGGAGACTGATTTATATTCGATAAATTCGACGAATCAGAACACCGAGCCGTCACCTGTTTGTTAATGAAGGACAACTTAATTACAATCGAGTCTTAATGTTTTACGATTTAATTCCAAAACGCCCTCAGGTAAGTGATTCAATTTATTTAATAATTAAGTGAAATGATCGCCGGCCCCATAAGCATGTTTGCGACTCAGCGGAGTTTGAAGCCGGTGTTGTTTCCCCAAAGGATCCGAAGTTAGCCTAAGCTGAAGCGAACTCGATCATCAACTTTAACGACCTGCAAAGTTTAGACATTAAACTCCACTTTTACTTAGTTATCTTACATATATAATTTTGGGTTATTCGGATTCTAGATTACTAAGCTCTGTAACTTTAATATAGGAAATTATTAGGGATAAATTTAGCGGATCACGTAACAAGTAATAAAGGTAGTATAAAGCGCGAAGTTGATTTTAGCTTGTATAACTTTCAGCGCAGTTGCGATGTTCATGGATATTACTCAGGACCTAGTAGCGTACAGTATTTACTTTATGTGTTGTCTGAAAGTTTATTGAAACAAATCTTTGCGATGCAATGATCTAACTTCCTCAGACGTTTGCACTTACGTTCAGCCGCTCCTTAGATTTCGCCCTCATAAATGAGAAGAACTAGGGAATAGAACTGAATTTACATAAAATTGTATCGCGTATGACGTAATAAAAGTAGATGAGTCATTGTCAGAGTTCTGGAGTGTATTCTCCATGAGTCGTAAAACGAAGCAACAGCCTTACGCAACGTATTCACTTTGATTGAAATCGAATGTTTTATTGTTACCAAATCCAAAGAGGATTCTACTCTAAATACTCTTAAGGCTGATTTATAACAATAATAAACACAGTGGTGCTTAATATACTATTTTAATTAGGCACGGTGTAAACAGTTCTAGATTTACTTTCTAAGATTTATACTTAATAACAATAAAAGCGGGCCGTCTTGTACGAAAAATGATATAGGTACGAAGTTCTTTGCTTATAGTTACGATTTAACTTCCTCTTAGGTACCAATTTATTTAAAATAAGCTTGGTTTTAGTTTATATCTAGAAATTCGCCGTGCGAATCGTCGACGATCCCAAACTCACGAGCGACATTGAACCTTTAAGTCTAAGGAGAGACTTTGCCTCCTTACATGTGTTCTGTCGCTTGTACAATGGGTTGTGCTCTGAAGAACTGTTTGACATGATGCTCACGGCCGCTTTTTATCACCGCACCGCTCGCCTACGGCAGGGTGTTCATTCTCACACCCTGGAGCCTAAAAGGTCGGGCACTGTGCCCGACCTTTAAGAGGAATTTCCTCCCACGAACGCTTTGGCTGTGAAATGAACATCCTGCCGAGGTTTTCCCAGAGAGCTCATGCTGGACAGTATGAGGTTCTTCAAAAAAGAAGTGTATAGGTTCTTAAAGGGCAACTTTCTTATTAGGCAACGGGCATGTGAATCCTGTGGAGTTATAGGCGTCCATAGGATGCGGTACTTACCATCAGGCGGGCCGTATGCTTGTTTGCCACCGTCGTAGTATTTAAAAAATCTATTGACGCAAAACTTGAATTAATCAAGTCAACACAAGTATAAGTCGGTACACGGGAATTAATAAAATTAATATCTCATGGAGTTGCGGCAAGGTAAACGAAACTTCAATATGAGAAGCAACTTCCTAGAGACATGGAACTAGAAAATTTAATATTCCACCGTGGCTTGCAGTTAGTAGTTACATACACGAAGGCAGTCGGACACGACTCGGTAAATATCATGCAGTATGCATCGACCTGCCAACACTATGCATACGGATAAACCTCCCTTTGTTTCTGGCTGCCTGTTTTTGGACTGAAAATTCTGTTTGGTTATTTACCCAAATTGTTTTGAGTTTCGCATTACGGTGTTAATGGATCTTCTCTTTACCAGGCTTTCGCGTATTTGACTGCCGTAGGTGGCAAAGCGATACGCTAAAATACTATGTAATTTAGTCTGTACAAAAGTTCTCGTACCTACTTGTAATATAAATACAATCAAGAATGCCCGTTTTAGTCTATCTGATGAATATTGGTGCACCAGGCACAATTGTTCTCCTAAGCGCCAGGCACTTACGGTAATGTCCGTCATCCGACGGCCGTCCCGCCTTTCGACTAATTGCCCTCCGCTTGTTTATTTATTTACGCACTTACATACATTAAAATATGTGCTCGTGTTTAACCGTAAAAAGGCGCTTTTAAGTTTCATGAATAATATGGCAGTTACTGCGCAGGACTTTCATAGCACATGATAGATTACATAACGTAATACATAACGTATTTATTCACGAAATATATAAGTAAAATGTGTTACCAAAATGATATTAAAATGATTTCGTATTGGTTTTTATTGGTGTAATAGTATTTAATTAATGTACGCATACTCGTAAATCTCGGTAGTTTTGTTTCCAAATATGTTTGTTATTAAATAGCATCGTAATTGAAGTGTTATATTAAACATAGTGCGTCGGTGCTTAAAGTGGACTTCATAATAAATAAATACACTTGCCTTTTACAGCTGATTCAATTATCTCCAGATTCCGTAGCGTGAGCGGCATAGGTTCAACAACTAAATTCAGCCTAGGTTGTCCATTGGCTCGCATCGTCTCCACTAGGAATATAGCGTACGTCCGAAGGCGCAGCGGCGGGCACTCGAACCAGTGGGAGCTCTCCACCAAAACGGTAGCCCCGCTGAAACGTAGCGCACTCGCCGCGCCAAACCTAACCATCACACCAACATCGTTCATATCACCTTTTAACACTCTCCGAATCGTCACTTTGTAAATTCTCGTATCATTATAACCAATTTTCGCACCGTATACTTTACCGGTGAATATGTATTTCGACGTAGAAGTGATGCGTTTCATAAACACCCTATTGTAAACAATATTGCTACAGCTGAACGGAACGGACCGTTGTCGTCTGTGAAGCACTCTTGCGACCGATAATTGCGCGTCCATGTTGACGATCGCAAATATGAGCGTCAATAATACAAACACTGCGACGGCCCGCATCTCGCATAAATAAACAAAACACGAAAGTTTCAGTAGGTCAGAACATTTTGCGTAAATTATCAATAAAATATGAAAGGTTCAGTGGTCCTAGCGTGCGCTCGTGCGCAACTCGCGCCGAAGGCTGCGCCGCGCCTGCGTCTTGCACCCACTCACTCCAGATCGTTCACTTACCCCACATATTTCCATACTGATTGGTCTCGCGTAAATAACACCACGCACCTTGTAATAGGACACCTGGCGATTGGATGCGACGTTTATCGCCGACACCATCTTGATTTGTCGCGGAACCGACTAACGCTTCCTTTCCACGTCTATAGAACGTCCATTTGTTACCCAAATGTCTCTATAAACATAATGTAGTACAAAGGATATCAATAAATAAAGTAAGCTTATACACAGTATAAACAGCTCGTAGCGCGTAGAGAGTATCTTCTGCGCTTTTAATATGAAACAACTACTTAGTTATAAGTATAGGCAAAATCTTCTAACGCGGGAAGCTTAGCGTCCTACAAAAACAACCCAGCGCGGGGTATAGGTAAGCTCAGAACAATAATAAATAGAAAATTATGAGCATTAGAAACAACAATAGATCAAGGAAGGTAGAATTATGGTGATATCAAAAGTTTGCGGTTTATCCATTTATTTTGACAAAGAGTATTATAATATATTTAACAGAGCGACACAGTCTAGGAACTTTTTGAAGCTCCAAGTTTTGATGTGCCATTTGAACGAGAGCAACCCAAAGTTACCGTAGTAATATCGTAATAATAGTAACGCTACCAATTACAAGATGGCGCTGTACTCTCTCCTCTACATTTACGGTAGGTTTGAGTTGCTGTCGTTCAGATGGCGCTGCAGATTTGGAGCTTCAAACGGTTCTTAGACTGTGCCGCTCTACTAAATATAATACTCTCTGCTTTTGATCAGATTTCGCATTATTTCATACACACCTCGTAGCACATCTAAGAAATGAGTAGTCAGAGTATAGCAAAGGGGATCCGATTTTTTTATAAAATAAGATTTTTTTTTATATACCCGTAAAGCCTTCTACAACTTTCACCCCCTATGTCCTAAGGCCCATCCTTTTACACATTGAGTGTTAAGTGCGAGTCCATACATTTCCTACTTGTGTTTAGTAACAAATGTATGAACTCGCACTTAACACTAATCAATGTGTAAATGGGCCTTAACAGCATAAAAGATGAGACCCATATTAATTTATCGAGACTTACGAGTAGGATGAAATTATCATAGCTTCAAAATTTCCCGTTTATCGTAACGTTTTCACTGAGGCTTTAAATCATAATCATGATTGCAGATTCCGCCCACGGAGCTCGCGTAATGTGCGTGTACCCCCGGCGAACGTAAAGATGATTGAATGTGCTTGATTATGGGTGTGTGCAAAGAAAATGGGTAACACGTAAGCAATTACAGACAAATATTAATACAAACAAAATACGACAAAACTCGAAATCCGTCGGACAGTTTTGAAATTTAGTTTATCTACACTCATACTGTAAGTACTCTAAAATGCGTTCAAAAACCGTAGACAATGACAAGCATTACAACAAACGATTTAACTATGATAAGTTTCTTACCTGCGGCAGTAACGTAATTTTAACTTTGCATGCTCAAATATTGTTAAGCAATGAGTTTCAAATTTGGAACATCGAATTTGATAACATAATGTTACCGCCATGGCCAACTCGATTGGTCCCGCGCGAGCCCCGACACAATCGAGTTGGCCACGCCGACACAATCGAGATGGCCGCGGCGGTGCAATGGCGGCCATTCTATGATTTCCGAATACGGCATTTATAATAAATAATATGAGTGTAGATAAAGCAGTGTATGCAACTGTACGTAATTAGGCCTTAAAACACTCGTGTGATCTTATTATGAAATTCGCCTGCGGCTCATTTCATAAAACCACACTCATGTTTTAAGGACCCTTATTACGTAACAGTTACATAAACTACTATTATCTACACTCACACTGTAAGTCCTCTAAAACGTGTTCAAAAACGGTAGGCAATGGCTAGCATTACCACAACCGATTTTACTATGATAAGCTTTTTATCTGTGGCAGTAACGTAATTTTAACTTTACATGTTCAAATATTGATGTGCTATGAGTTTTGATAACATAATGTAAATCCTGTGGTCCTTCCTGACCAACGGCACGCGCCCGCGCGGCCGCCGACACGCGCCTCCCCGACCGCCGACACAATCGAGTTGGCCATGGCGGTGCAATGGCGGTCATTCTATGGTTTCCGAGCACTTATTTTAATATATATAATATGAGTGTAGATAAAGCAGTGTATGCAACTGTACGTAATTAGGCCTTATTACGTAACAGTTACATAAACTACTATTATGTAACTGTTACGTTTTAAGGCCTAATTACGTACAGTTGCATACACTGCTTTATCTACGCTCATATTATTTATCCTAAATGCCGTATTCCGAAACCATAGAATGGCCGCCATTGCACCGCCATGGCCAACTCGATTATGCCGGCGGTCGGGGAGGCGCGTGTCGGCGGCCGCGCGGGCGCGTGCCGTTGGTCAGGAAGGAGCACAGGATTTACATTATGTTATCAAAACTCATAGCACATTAATATTTGAGCATGTAAAGTTAAAATTACGTTACTGCCACACATAAAAAGCTTATCATAGTAAAATCGGTTGTGGTAATGCTAGCCATTGCCTACCATTTTGAACACGTTTTAGAGGACTTACAATGTGAGTGTAGATAAAGTAAATTTTACGATGCACCACAGATACAGATTTCTTAATTATTATAGCCGTTAGCTTAGCGTTTCTGAACATATTATAGGGACGTTATGATATGGGTGCACATAAATCATTTTGCATGTTATCGTAATTTTCTTCATAAAGTTCTAACAATATAAAAATAAGCAATATTTAACACGTGGCAGAGTCAATTAAGTTGTCAGTTAAATTGAATTAGTTCTTTTACTATTTTTCATAGGGAATAATCAAAGTGTGAAATACTTTTTCACCACTCCACCTCGGAAACGCGCTCTTTATCCCTTGAAAGCGGTGGGGGAAAATGCAATTTATCCACATGCGGGGAAAGTAATTTGGTACAAGTTCTAACTTGTTTTTTCACCTTATCTGGCAGGATGGACTTTAAAGAGATGATTTTTAATTATAGAATTTTGAAAGCATTAATTTGGTTGCGATTTTATAGGTATATTTTTCCTGAGGTAGTGTGGTGAAAAATTTTATCTACACTCATACTGTAAGTACTCTAAAATGCGTTCAAAAACCGTAGATAATGACAAGCATTACAACAAACGATTTAACTATGATAAGTTTCTTATCTGCGGCAGTAACATAATTTTAACTTTGCATGCTCAAATATTGTTAAGCAATGAGTTTCAAATTTCGAACATCGAATTTGATAACATAATGTTACCGCCATGGCCAACTCGATTGGTCCCGCGCGAGCGCCGGCACAATCGAGTTGGCCACGCCGACACAATCGAGATGGCCACGGCGGTGCAAAGGCGGCCATTCTATGATTTCCGAATACGGCATTTATAATAAATAATATGAGTGTAGATAAAGCAGTGTATGCAACTGTACGTAATTAGGCCTTAAAACACTCGTGTGATCTTATTATGAAATTCGCCTGCGGCTCATTTCATAAAACCACACTCATGTTTTAAGGACCCTTATTACGTAACAGTTACATAAACTACTAGTATATGTTGATTAGAGATCCCGTTTTTATTGTCCACACCATTTGACATTTCAGGACTTCGAGGAACCGCCAGCACCTTGGAAAATGTCCTCCATCCTGAAGAAATTCGCTTTTCCTTCCGAATCTACGCACTCTATGAAAATATGATCTAGGCCAATATTAAAGCTCATTAAATTCTACATAGAAACATGCGTACAATTTTGCCGTAAAATGCACCTCCTTAGAGATAGCACTTGAGGAAGTGAAGTGCCTTGCCAGGGGATATTCTCATGATATGAAACTTGAAAGAATACAAAGTTAACATTTATTTATAGTTTTGTAGGTCAGCTACACCAATATTAACATTTTAACCGACTGCGACAAAAACAGTAAGAAGGGTAATGGTGTCAAACCAGAAAACTGAATACAACTAAGAAGGCTAAGTTTTTGAGAAATGTTGTTTCTTATTTGGAATTTAATGAAGTTTCGTTTGCTATACACATTCATTCCATAACTATTACAATTTTTTATAAGCGTACAAAAACCTAGAACCGGCCAAGAGCGTGTCGGGTTCCGTAGTTTTCCGTCCGTCACAGTAAGTGTCCCCACTTAAGAGTTAATAACACCGCCATGTAGGATATGATATGAGAGTTCCACGTACAGCGACATATATCGGCAAATTAAGTAAACTATTGCGCGCGAGCTTAAAGTATGGAAGATGATTTTTATGGAATAATTCTTTATTGCGTGAACCGATTTTCACCGTTTTTACTTTATTTGAAAGCACGTCATTTCATTGTAATTTTGTACAAATTACAGGTACAATAAACACCTGCTTATACGGTTAAATTACAAACTTAGTTCAGAAATGATTTTGTAATTTTTTTTCAAAAACTATTCATCCTATCAAGTTCAAAATAATTTTTCTAGAAAGTTTTTATGAAGTTCTACTTTTGAGATTTTTTTCATATTTTTAAAATTTATGGTTCAAAAGTTAGAGGGGGGGAGACGCATATTTTTTTACTTCTGGAGCGATTATTTCCGAAAATATTTACATTATCGAAAAATGATTTTAGTAAACCCCTATTCATTTTTAAATACCTATCCAACAATATATCACACGTTAGGGTTGAAATGAAAAAAAAAATCACTCTCCACTTTACGTATAGGGGAGGTACCCTAATAATAAAAAAATTCCACTTTTTATTTTACCACTTTGTCGGCGTGATTGATATACATATTAGTACCAAATTTCAGCTTTCTAGTGCTAACGGTCACTGAGATTATCCGCGGACGGACGGACGGACGGACGGACGGGCAGACATGGCGAAACTATAAGGGTTCCTAGTTGACTACGGAACCCTAAAAATGGATATACTTTGTATGATGGCAACCGACTCTGGTGGTCCTGCCAGCTCTTGTTTTCAGACATGCATACTAGGATCCCAGAGAACATAGGTGTCAAGTTTCAATACTGCCACTATTGGTTGACCTCCAATTAAGACCTAAAATAGGGTTTCATTTTCAAATTATTTTGCCTTCGTGATTTATCCCTCATACTTTTTAGAAAATTTACATTGCATAGCACTGGTGTGTTCATTAAAAACTTCCTGATATATCTTTTATTGAAATCCGCGCTATAGTTTAGGCACCAGGGAAAAAAAATATTTCATATTTGGTGACCTCTTGCCACCGCCATATTGTTTTTTTTATATATAAGTGTGGACTCATTGTTCAGAAGTGGAATTAAGGGATATATCAGTTGTAGAAATCAGCTGAGCATCATAGGCTACAGAATGTATTCAGTTTTATGGTTTGAAACCATTACCCTTCTTACTGTTTTTGTCGCAGTCGGTTAAAATTTTGATATTGGTGTAGCTGACATACAAAACTATAAATAAATGTTAACTTTGTATTCTTAAAATTTTCATATCATGAGAATATCCCCTGGAAAGGCATTGACGATACACTTCACTTCCTGAAGTGATATCTCTAAGAAGACCATTTTTCAGTAAAACTGTACGCATGTTTCTATGTAGAATTTAATGGGCTTTAAGACGATTGTCGCCGAGTGTCCTTGAGCGTTTGGGCGCTCTCTACCCTCGCCACCCGCGTACCCCTCTCATTGCGATCGTGCGTAAATCTGCCGCGATGCACCGCAACAATGTTCAAAGAATATGACTTTACTCAGAGGCGCGCGGACAGCTTTATAATAATTATAATCCTTTTGCGGATGTTTTGTGATTTGAATACTGTGATTAAGTACTACGGTGACATTTTTAGGAATGCTACTTACCTATTAAATAAGATAAGTACTTACCTAATAACGATCTCGATTAGTAGATTTTTATGTAAAAAAATAAAAACCTAGATTTTGAATTTGAAGTACAGTGAGCGGTAAAATATTTATGAATTTACGAAATATGGTTAAAAATATTCCGCATATCAGAAAAAAAAAGAAATACTGACTGGTACAGCAAAAAAAAACTGAATGCCCATCAAAGCGGTGTTTTCATGTGAATTTGGATTTTTTTTGCTGTGCAAGTGAGGTTATATTTTGTTGCGATTTTAAATATTAACCGTAAAAATTCACTTAATTACGATAAATTAACAAAACTAAGCCTGTTGCGAGTTGCGAATAGTAAAAATGCACATATGAGGAGCGGCATTTGTGAACGAAATCATCATACAATTGTCATGAGAGCTGTAAGCCCATTAAATTTAGATCTTTAAAATATAACACAGCGCAATCACTTCTTAGGGTTCCATAGCCAAAATGGCAAAAACAGAACCCCTAAAACTTTTTTGAAACATGTCCGTCTGTCCGTCCGTATGTCAAAGCCATTTTTATTATAAAACATATATTACTGAAATTTTATCTAGAGGTGTGTCTCATGTGCCGCTACTTACTTAGTTTTCTGGCTAAATTGCTAAAAAACTTTTAGTGTAGGCACTCCATACATATGCCAAACTAAATGTCAAAAATATATTTTTTGTAAATATGAACATGTTGTACGATACGGTTTTAAAAATATCTATCGGAAACACATTGTTGGATAGGTATTTCAAGAATAATAAGCCTTAAACAACTTTTAGACAAAACGAATACTTTCGTAAATAACTAATAGCTCTGAAAGTAAAACATGCTCTTTGATTTTTGAAGGGTGGGTCCAAAATATTTTAAAAATTCCTGGAAGTGAGGCCATTGTAATACTTATCACGTATTTTCAATAAAAACTATATGGAATAAAATCGGTTGAGCCGTTTTTGAGTTATGCCTATAGTAAAATAACCTAAGTGCCACAAAACATCTCTTTATATCGCAACTACGGATCCTTACACTGAGCATAGCCCGACATTCTCTCGGTCGGTTTATTTATATGCAATCCTTTGCAGTTTACTTGGCAATTTCTTGATTTGATAAATTAGTATAAAGTATAACATTAAATATTGTGTTTAATCTTTAAAAAAAACGCATATTACATTCGTTTAGAACACGGTATTCTTAAATAAATATGTTTAAATAAATTCGGTCCTTTGGAGTTTTTATTAAATTGATTATTAGTCTATTGTATTGCAGTACTAGCAGATTTCCGCAACTCGACGACTAACGCCTATTTTGCGTGATGCATTAGTCTACTAAAACATAATAATTGTAGTTTACTTACATGCCCAAATTTGTTTTTAGAGCATTATGAGATTCATGATTTTTGTTTTTCCTCCATTTTTATTTTATTTGTTTTTTACTTGTATTATAATCTAAATAAAATACACTTGTTATACGAACGTACATGAACATGCATACGAGAACATTTGCTTAAAAGATAAAACGTCTATACATTATTGATTCCGGGAAGACACGTTATGTCCGCATCGCATGAACTCTCTGCAGTTATTTAGTCTTTAGGCACAGTAAGTCCGATATTATTGCTCGCGGGCCAATCACAAGTATATGTAGTACAAGGGAAGCACGGAGCGACGAGCGACACAGCCTCCTCGTCTCAAAGCTAGCTCACGACTGCCAGCAACGCCGTTTTCGAGCTACCAACGCACGAAATGTGGAATTATGATCAAGTTGTTTAAGAAAATTTAATCAATTTAAATATCCTACGTTGTGTTTGTAGTGTTTTATAGTACACATTTTTTAGTTCATCAATATATAAGCATATAAGCAAAATTAACCGTAAAACGACATTTCGTTACGTTACACGAGTTATTCAAACGTTGACAATGTTGTATATGAAATGGTAATTAACATATATTTTTTTCAAATTTTTTGAATAACTCGTTATTGAGATATATTCCTTAGAAAGTAACAGTTTTTGGCAACATTCAGCGCCTAGCGCCTTAATATTGTACTAGATTATATTTTCATAGAGTGCGTAGATTTGGAAGGAAAAGCGAATTTCTTCAGGATGGAGGACATTTTCCTGGGTGCTGGCGGTTCCTCGAGGTCCTGAAATTTCAAATGGTGTGGACAATAAAACTGGACCTTTAATCAACATAGGTACACACCAAATTTCAAAACTGAATTTCCGGTTTTGTCATCATATATTGATTGTATTTTATGTAGTAACCAACGTGTTAAGTGACGTTCCATTTTGACTTTTACAGTACCGGTCGTATTATCCTTACCTTTGTGATTCTCTGTATTCTGAGCAAACATTTGGTTAAAAGTATCTTTAAACAAATACATAGGTAATGAATTTTAAATAAAACACTTACTGAGAAAAATAACATGAGACTGAAGATTTCTTCTACGGCTGTGGAATGAACTCCCATCGAGGGTTTCCCAGCGGGCTACAGGTTCTGAAAGGGTAGGCAACGCGCATTTGAATCCTCTGGGGTTGCAGGCGTCCATAAGCTACGGTAGTTGCTTACCATCAGGCGGGCCGTATGATTGTTCGTCACCGTCGTGGTATAAAAAAAAACTTAAAAAGTAAAAAAAAATAGTTTCATAAATTAAAAAAAAAAATACCAGTACGAAACAACCATTACTTGTGACATTTTCCATGATGGTTTTCTTATCACTGGCCCAACGGATCTAACTAGATATCAAAGTAGTAACTTTCCATAAAAAAATATGAAGGTGTTATTGGTCACTACTGTATATCTAATCCAGTCTACCTACTTCTAATTTCCGCAAAGTCAGGTTAGGGATATGACTAAGGTAAATAATTTAGGTATTTTCTGTATGAATACAATAAAAAGTTTTTGGGTAATTTTGAACTAAAAATGGACTTCGTTATGGGGAAATTATCAGTTATCTACTGATCATTGAAGGCAAGACGTCCGGTAAATAATTTATTAGGTATTATTTTGATATAAATAACAACAGGATAACGAATAAACAAATCTTTACATGAAAATATCGGGTAGCCACGAATTTGCGGATGTCGTTCAATTGGATTTTGTTAGGTTATTGACATTAACAAACATGTACCTATATATAAATAAAGGAAAAATTTGAAAACAGAAAAACTAAATACTTATTTCATTTCAATTATGGTATCGCAAGCGACATCAAAATCCAATTTATTGTCTATTCCCTTGCCTCTACTGTTTACACCGTTTTTGCGATTTAACAAATATTTTCGGGGAATACAATTTGTAACAGTCAATTACAGAAGATTTGCTTGCGTATCCTTAATAGGCCTGAACCGTGAAATGCGCTTATGCTTAGAAGCCGTTTTATTAAATCAGGATTAGGATTACGTAGAGCGATTGGAAACCAGATTTTTCAAAGATATTCTATGGGCACATTCTTGGACCGAGGGCAGGCTATAAATTAGGACTATCTGTTACCGTGCCCAGCCGGAACGACACCTGAGACTGGGATCCGGCACTGATCTTGTGCAATTTTACAAGGATTTACTATAACGTTATTGATCGCCAAGGTAGTCTTCGTCGACCGGATATCAAATGAAGATTATATCGACCCGTGAACAAACTTTCCGAAAAAATGAATATATTTTTATTTCGGGGCTGGCACATCAACCCGTGTGTGTACAACGTCAACGTAAGCGTCAAATAATTAAAATTCATGGCTACAAAGGCGTCCTAGTGGAGTTGCAATTAATATGAAAATCTCTGGACAATATTTATGACACTGACACAGGCGAAATTATAGCTGAGTTTAATATTTACTGACGGCCATATTTTACAGGCGAGGGGATTACGTGCGAAATATAAACGTAAGCTGCGTTATCCAAATTTAATGGTCGCTATTTGACACTTGATCATTCGCCGCCCCATACGACTCATTCCAACGTAGCCTCGTAACAATTCTCAGTTTATTACTGTCGGCGCTCCATATTCATCGGCAGATTTACCTGCCACCGATTACATCTTGGCGTTTACGTTGCTGAAAATAAACGCCAACAACGGAAAGTTACATAAATATAGATTAGCACAGTCGATCGATGCACACACAGAAGACCAGAGACAGAAGCGGTTGAGCTAAAATTTGTCAGTACACTGGGACAATTGGGCTGAAATAAATCTGGAATCAATAATACATTCTGCCAGTGCATCGCAAACGAGCTCGCGCATCGCGGCGGCGGAGCGTCTACGAACAGCAACAATACGACCAGCCTACAGCAGGATAATTTCCGACATGTTTGCAGCGATTAGTTTCGCAACTGCCACCCGACCGCGCTGTGAAATATGACCGCACCTACGTTTACGTTTTCAAATAATCCTCTGTGCTCGCGAGTTATAACCCGTGAATACATAAAAGGCGCGGCGAGCTGTAATTCCGCGCGGGAAGAGCCGTAAATAATTGTCGTGGCTTTAGCGTTAATTCCTTACCAAGAGTGAATCTATGAGATCACTTGCGCGCTTTATTATGGAAATTGCAGACGTTTATTTGCTAGGTACATAATTTTGCTCTTAGAGCTTCCCACTCGGAATGAATTCTAAGTAATTTGACGACTTTATTGTTCATTGAAGATATCATGACAAAATTTACCATAATCGTTTACGATTTGAAAACGGTAAATTATTTTTTCTTATTAAATGAAACAACGACCGTTACTTTTATCGTACTCCTAATAATATCCACATGTTATCCAGGCTACTTTCAAGTGCGTTTTTTTATTAGCATTTCTGTGACGTAAATTACAAATCTTGTAATCGTAAAAACAGTCTAATAGCCTCTTAAAACTTGTTATCATTTAGCGTCTCCGGTGGTACATTTACATCAGAAATCCATCATAACATCTTGTCCCTGTCACATAGCGTAAAACTAATTCCTTATTTACAGATTAAAACCGACTAAGCAAACAAACTCTGATAGTAGACCAAAGTTCATAACCAGCATACAGCAACCGCACCTGCAAGATGGGAACTGGACCTGTATTCTAGTCACATGGCGAGCTTTTGCTTTGGACGAACTAAGCCATTTTTGAACGCACACATCTGTATAGGTGCGTCCAGATCGGTCAAATACGATACGAGTATGCAGCGCGTGAGCACGCAAGTTTGCTATAGATTGGGCGCCTAACTAGCGTAACTTATCCAAATCCCAAACTGGCGTGCGCGGCGCATTGGCATAGGTAATTTGCGGCCGTAAAGGCAACAAGTGGTTCAGTTTAGGCGCAAAACCAAACATGGGTTCGGGAAGAACAGTACCATTCATTTATGTTGCTAACAAATTAGATACTAATATTCTTAAAAGTGAATACATTTAAGTAAAACATATTATAATGTAAATTTTTGTAAAGTGTAAATTTTGTAAATAATATTCGTTATTTCTTTTCATATTTTGAAGTATACATTAAAAAAAAATACTTATCAAGTTTATGTTAATTTTAAATAATTAGAGAAATAGTTATTTGTTATACAAGGGTGCAATGTTGTATTTTAACCGCGAGTGTGGAATTGAAGCACGAGCTAGCGAATGGATTCTAGAGTTGAACTGCGAGGTAGCGAATGGATTCTATGGTTGAACCACGAGCGAAGCGAGTGGTTTGAAAATAGAATCCTGAGCGAAGCGAGTAGTTCAAAAATAGAATCCTGAGCGTAGCAAGTGTTGCAACACACGAGACGTAAAAATAATTTTGCAGCCGTGTGTAACACAAATCTTTTCACCTCACTAAAGTGAGGAAAATATAGTCTGGCCAGTCAACGAACGCAGTAGCAATGTACATCAAACAAAACTTAGTATTTTTTGGACGCCTGTCGCGCGCTTTTGTACGTCATTTCGAAAATTGTAATTCTGCATTGAATAATAAAATAATTGATAATTCTGATATATTTATGACTTAACAATGAAAAAGAAGGTGCGAAGAATTTAAAATAACAACATAAAAATGACAGAAGATTATGCGGTCAAAATACAATAGTTGACATCCACGAAGGAATGTAACATTGATACTTACAATGATTGCTAAAATCATAAGGCCAGTCGATGGAACCGAGTAACTACCTATATCGGATTATGCGATGTTTATGCCATTATTGTTTCTACCTAGTAGCGATTCTACACGATACGAATTCCACACAGCTGAAGTTTATCACATGCGTTATTCTTCACAGTCATTATTTCTAAACAATCTTGACTCTACCTAGTAGCGATTCTACACAATATTAATTCCACACTGCCGAAGTTTATCGCATGCGTTATTCTTCACACAATTATATTTCTATACAATTGCAATTAACCATTATTGTTTACATTCGCTGGGTGAGAAGTATTAGGTGGGGGCAATACGAGCAATATTATCTATCCACAGGTATCAGTGAAAAGCTGATCAGCTCTACTAAGTTGAACGTTTTCTATACTTTCGATCTATTCTCACTAACGTACTTATAAGTAAGTAAAAAAAAGATAGACACCATGCTGTCGGACAGGTCTTCACCTGTCATTATCCCAGTAATTCATGAAATCGTGGCGAGAGTTATATAGCGCAGCGAAAGATAATTCTCTAAAGATCGTAACTTCAATGTCTATACATAGATAAGATACCTGGATATAATAGTAAGAGAGCCCATGACACTGAACCTAGTTCGATAAGTCTCCTAGATGAGATATATATAATTAGAGGCGTCTTTAATGGGGGAACACGAAATGCTGATGCTGCAATGCAAAAAAAGTGGTGGCGAATTTTATTTAATTTTTTTAAATAATTAAAAAATCCGGTCTCTAGTACGGTAAGTCTCCTAGATTTCCTTTGTTCCTCGAACCAGGGGAGGGGTAGGGCTATACAATAATGCGGTGCAGCAAGCCCCCGTGCGTGGCCTTGTGCCCTTGGGCCCCGTGGTTGGATCAGGCGCTTTGTTTTTTCATACATCTACAATCTTTTGATGCTGCTGCCAATGACAAGGCCACACACGGGGGCTTGCAGCACCGCATTATCGTGTAGCCCTACCCCTCCCCTGCTTCGAGGAACAAAGGAAATCCAGGAGGCTTATCGTACTAGAAACCGGTTTTTTATTTTTTTCTAAAAAAAAAAAAAGATACGCCACCACTTTTTTTGCATTGCAGCATCAGCATTTCGTGTTCCCCCATTAAAGACGCGTCTAATTATATATATCTCATCTAGGAGACTTATCGAACTAGGTTCAGTGTCATGGGCTCACTTACTATTATAGCAAGGTATCTTATCTATGTATAGACATTGAAGTTACGATGTTTAGAGAGTTATCTTTCGCTGCGCTATATAACTCTCGCCACGATTTCATGAATTACTGGGATAATGACAGGTGAAGACCTGTCCGACAGCATGGTGTCTATCTTTTTCTTACTTACACGTTAGTGAGAATAGATCGAAAATATAGAAAACGTTCAACTTAGTAGAGCTGATCAGCTTTTCACTGATACCTGTGGATATATAATATTGCTCATATTGCCCCCACCTAATACTTCTCACCCAGCGAATGTAAACAATAATGGTTAATTGCAATTGTATAGAAATATAATTGTGTGAAGAATAATGCATGCGATAAACTTCAGCTGTGTGGAATTAATATTGTGTAGAATCGCTACTAGGTAGAGTCAAGATTGTGTAGAAATAATGACTGTGAATAATAACGCATGTGATAAATTTTAGCTGTGTGGAATTAATATTGTGTAAAATCGCTACTAGGTAGAGTCAAGATTGTTTAGAAATAATGACTGTGAAGAATAACGCATGTGATAAACTTCAGCTGTGTGGAATTAATATTGTGTAGAATCGCTACTAGGTAGAGTCAAGTTTGTGTAGAAATAATGACTGTGAATAATAACGCATGTGATAAATTTTAGCTGTGTGGAATTAATATTGTGTAGAATCGCTACTAGGTAGAGTCAAGATTGTTTAGAAATAATGACTGTGAAGAATAACGCATGTGATAAACTTCAGCTGTGTGGAATTCGTATCGTGTAGAATCGCTACTAGGTAGAAACAATAATGGCATAAACATCGCATAATCCCCTATATCTACCAGAAAATACAACTTTTCAGTTTAGAATGGAACAGGATTAGCTTTATTATCTGTATGAATAAGAGAGTCATGTTAATTTACATATATTATATCACTCAGTATACTCCTACTTAGGGGGCGTCCATTAATCGCGTCATATTGTTTAGGGGGGGGGAGGGGGTCAAGAAAAAATCACCAATGATCACCACAGGGGGGAGGGGGGTCTGGACACATATCACGTGTAATTTTTTTGTTCCTTGTGCTACACTGTATTATGGCCAATAAAATAAATATTATCAACTATTAAATGAATCAATCTGTCAAAAGCAGAGTAAAATTGCACTAGCACTATGATTGTAAATATTTTTAATGGCATTTGGCATATTATTTTGTGAAGTAGGTTTTTGGGGTTCCGTAGCCAAAGTGGCAAAAAAATAACCCTTATAGTTTCGTTATATCCGTCTGTCCGTCCGTCCGTCCGTATATCACAGCCATTTTACTCGGAAACTATAAAACGTATATCTTAATAAATATTTAAATATAAGGTGTGTTTTTGTATGCCGCTACTTAGTTTTGTAGTAAAATTGCTGAAAAAGATATTTTAAGGAGGGGCACTACTCCATACATGTAATATTTGTCAAAAAAAATTGAGGTCTGTTTGAATTTTTTTTATTTAGTGAATATTTTAAGAAAAAAATCACCCCGTAAGTCTAAAAAACTTGTGTCCCACCTGTCACTTTTGAACCGGAGATCAAAAAAAATTGAGAACATTATCGGTTTAGGAATTATTGAGTTATCTCCTAAAAACTCATTTCATACGCAGATACGACCTTTTGATATTACTTTTTCGATAGTAGGTACGAAACCGCATGGTCCGACACGCACTTGGCCGGTTATTTTTCTATTAAAGATAATTTTATTTTATATGTATGCATGTAGTTACATTTATTTACCCTTTACGTGTACGTACGTTACGTTAGTAGGTTCACGTGTTAGAAAACTGTACTTACTTTAGTTAGCAAAAAATTACACGTCATATTGGACAGGGGGGGGAGGGGTCCTGAAAATATCACCAAAGATCACCATGGGGGAGGGGGGGGTCTAAAACAAGCCAAAAACGTATGACGCGATTAATGGACGCCCCCTTATTGATTATGATTTCCTTTTATCATTTCGTTTGACGACTACTATTTTAGGTAGGCACTTATCAACCGACTTCAAGATTTCGAAGGAGGAGGTTATCAATTCGTCGGGATCTTTGTTTTTGCTATTTTTTTTTTTTTTTTTTTTTATGTATGTTCACCGATTATTCGAAGACGGCTGGACCGATTTGGAAAATTCTTTTTTTGTTTGAAAGAGTATACTTCACAGTTGGTCCCATTGTAACCAGGTCAGGATCTGATGATGGGATCCTGGAGAAATCGAGGGAACTCTTCAACTATTATAGGCACACCTGTAGTGATTTGAGTATTTTTTACAGCAGCTCGAGCATTTGGTGTTGGAAAGGTGGATGCTTAGTGAAGTCGGTTCTTTTTTGTTTAAAATTATTTAATCTAATGTACGAATTGTATAATTGAATTATCAATAAACGCACGTGAGGTTTTGGTATTTATTTATTTTATACATAGCTTAGGTAGGTACATAAAGGAAAACATTTCAAAGGCTTGATAAAAGTCTGTTGTAGGTAGCGGGATGCTTGGTGCTTAAACCTGTTAAATTGTAGTGTTTTCTTGCTTTGTGACAATATGCAGCACTTGCTCCTATGCAACAAACGATCTTGGACTTCATTTAGCACTAGTTTTCGCTTCAATTATTCGATTTTACACTGAAAGAAAGAACTTGAAATGATAGTTCGATACAAAACTCTACATAACCTCAAAGCAGGGACCGGAACCGGTAACCATTAAAGGGGTATTAGATTGGGTATTTGATAGAGTTGTTTTTAAAAACCCTATCAATTCAGTAAGCGTATCGTTTGACTTACCCGAACGAAAGGCTAACCATGTCAATACAGTTAATTCGGGTAAGTGGTTACAACCCAGCATATGGTTTCCCTATGAGATAGGGTTTTTCAAATGCGATTAAGCTATTTTAAACTCTGTGACCAATGCATTTGGCTTATTTATTATTCGAGCACCCTACGAGCTAAGCGCTGCCGATATGGCGGCACGAGCGAGCCTACAGACAAACAAGAATCTTTTTGCGTATGTTTTCGTACTTACGCCTTTGATATAGACGCTATTATTGCTTGTTAGTGCGCTAAAAGATCGTTGTGTGGTGCCGGTGTTTTTGTTCTTGCCATTCGAGCGTGACGGCTCGTGTCGATTGAATCTTAGACCCAGGCTTATAGGAACCAAAATCAAATGCATACTCGTATTGTGAAGTGTTAAAATATATAATTTTGTGTTATTCTAGTTATAGGTAGTACTTTGTTTCAATGGCTCCAGCAAAATGTGACGCCGTTCACCGATACTTCTAGTATAATGAAACGATCAATATCAGTCATTGTTGGACACTCAAGAATAAAATGATTATTTGAAAAAAATATCGTAAGAATAAACTTATGTTGATTGTATTCCCGTTAAAATGATTCAAAATAATTTCGTCTGGACTAATTCATATACAAAAAAAGGTAATAAAAATAATTGATTCTTAACAGAATTATTTAATCATGCTTTTTATTTTAAATAATGTTCCGCGTATAAGAATGTATTCTGGGTTTTTCGGTGTAAGAAAACATCGTGTGGAAACTGGACCTAATCCCAATAAGGCGTAGTTTCCCTTATGCCCAGCAAAAATTATATCTGTTTTAAAATCCACGGTAGGCAGATATACTCTTTTCACTTCTCATGCTCGTAAAGTTCGACTTTAAATCGTGCGTGGACGATATAAAATCGCATTTTAAGCTCTAGGGCATAAAGTAAAATTTTCTTCTAAGACCAAGAATGTGGCTCAACAGCCAAACAGAGTCAAAATATATTGCACAATTTAATTGAACAGTAAAATTTCGTAGAATACTGAAACTTGTTCTTTTATTATATTCTTGTACTCAGATAGAATAAGATTTCTGGCCCAGACAATTCCTATTGGATGGGATTTTTTTTTTGTATAGATCAAAGTGTCAGGAATTGATACCAATAAAATTTATAAGTGAATATTGGTGCCAAAAAAATTGTAAAAATGGTAAAAACCAGTTTTTCGCTTCTAGAGGAAAAACTACGGCTTCGACAAAAAATAGTTAAATGTAACAAATGTGCGCAATAAAAAAACAAAGAGAATGAGCCCCAGTAGAGCAAAATCTGTTTAGAGGATCGTCCGCAATGTGAAAAAAATTAAACCAGTGTAAGTCGACCTTTGTATAAGAATAATTACTAGGGCAGAAGAGGTCAAGTAAACATGGTTATTTAATTTTAAGAGAAATGAAGCATTATTGCAAATGGCACCTAAAATATAAGAATAGCAGAATTAAAATACTTAAATATAGTTTAAGTTAATTATTAATTTTTTAGGTGTCATTTGTAATAATCAGAGCTCGGATTTTTCACGGCAAAACAAAACACTAGCGTAATTTAGCCAGTGCTTGAAATATTATTTTATCGACACCTATCGAGTCTTACTAGAGTATATGACAGGTATTGCCTCAGTACATTTTTTCTTTTTTTATTCGATGGTACACCTATCAGTGTGAATGTCAAAATTTAAAAACTAACAAACGTGCGAAAATTTCGAAAAACAGGAGACTTACTAGAGCTCAAAATCAATATTTTTGACCAGTCTAAGGTGACCTACTGGGGGTTAGAAGGTTGTGCATTAATTACCGGACACCCTGTATAAGTAATAAAATAACTTTTCATTTTAGCTTTGCCATAGTCGAGCAACAAAGAGGTAGGTCTGCATGTACAACTTAGAACGAAGTAACTATACCACCTCATTTAAAATGATAGAAACGACTGCAAATTTCATCTCACATGACATATGACATTCACACTTTAACTGTCATTTCATTACGTATAAAACGTAAATTGCATCTAGGTATTATTTATTTCGCAACGCATTGAATCCGACGTGTTGGATATACGTATAATAACTTAATATTGCAAGGTATCAATTAATACAAAAATGAGTAATGTACAAGATCGAATCAAAACGTGGATTGAAAATCACCCTGAGTTAGTCTATAATGAAGTGACCTCCACTATATACTGCTCTATGTGCGATATGCATCTAAAACTGAAGAAATGCAATATTGAGAATCATGTGAAAAGCAACCGCCACAATTACCGTTCGGGGCAACCAAATAGGAAACATCAATTTTATTTCGATTTAATTATTTCATGCAACATACCATGGGCAACAGTCAACAACAATAATTTTCGTCATTTTTTTAACAAGTATTTATGTTGCGACTGCTCTATGACTTCTTTACCGGACGAATCGACCCTGCGAAAAATTTATTTAAATCTCGTGTACAAAAAAACTATACAGGGTATAAGAGAGGTAAACAAAACCAATTATTTGTGGATATCTATAGACGAAACACCAGATTTCATGGGAAAATGTGTGACAAACGTGGTGATTCGGTCTTTGCAAAAAAATTGTTCTAAGCAATTTTATCTTTTGGGGTCGAAGGTTTTAGAGAAGGTAAATGGGGAAACAATAGCAAACCTAATAATAAACCAATTAAAATTTTTGTTTCAAAATTCTTTCAATGATAACGTAAACAATTTGCTTTTACTTTGCACAGATAGTGCCGCATATATGCTTAAAGCCGGTCGTATTTTAAAAGCAACGTTTCCTCGTATGAAACACATTACGTGTTTAGCTCATGGTCTGCACCGGGTTGCCGAAGAAGTGCGAGATAATTTCAAAGGTGTGGATGGATTGATATCGAATGTCAAAAAGATATTCCTAAAATCTCCAGAGCGTGTACGCCTTTTTAAGGCAAAATATCCGTCCATTCCCCTACCTCCCGAGCCAATTATCACCAGATGGGGAACTTGGATATCTGCTGCGGTATATTACGCTCAATACTATGAGCAAATACGTGATGTCGTCTCCATACTTGCTAATGACTCGGCAGCTATAAGAGCTGCAAAAAAATGTTTTCAAACACGCAAACTACGACCGGAGTTAAATTTCATTCGCGACAACTACGAAGTAATAGCCTCTTCAATAGAACAATTGCAATGTTCGACTTTATCCATTGCGGAATCCTTCCTCATTCTGGATACTGTTCGTTGCTACGTAAACTGGAGTAAACTTTTACCAGTGATACGTAAATTTGAAGCCGTGCTCGAACGAAATCCTGATTACGAAATTTTAAGAGACATATCTGAAAATATTACCCGAACTGATAATGAATTCTATAAATTTGCTCCCTTGACGTCAACTGAAGTTGAACGTTATAGTGATAAACGCAACTGTTTACTCCCAGAGAATGTTGAAAAGATAATGATCATCTACTCCTATCACTATTACCCAAATAAAATGTCTTGTGCTGCTGTGTGTACTGACGTAGATTTTGAAGAAGAAATTGCGTCTGTTTCTAATATATAGTAACTTTATACAAATGTTTTTATTAGTTTTATTACATATTAATTTTATTTGGTGACTTTTATTTCTTCTAGTTCTGAATTATCGATATCGATAAAATAATATTTCAAGCACTGGCTAAATTACGCTAGTGTTTTGTTTTGCCGTGAAAAATCCGAGCTCTGGTAATAATGCTTCATTTCTCTTAAAATTACACATCCAAGTTTAGCTGACCTATTCTGCCCTAGTAATTATTCTTATACAAAGGTCAACTTACACTGGTTAAAACACGTTTTTTTTTTGCAAATATTGTAAATTCAATAACTCGCGTTCCGAAAGTTCTGGAGAGCTGAAATTTGAATATGATGTCAGTTTTGTGGTCCTCTAACTACAGTTATATGTTCAAATGAAAATGTTGTAAACTTTTTGCAAACCGTCGAATTATGCAAAAAGTGACCTTTTTTTTAAATCGACTGGGAGGGTATTTTAATTTTCGAAAAACGTTATAATTTCGATTTCTATGCATTACGGAGGAGTTGAACTACAAATTTCCAAGTATACAAATCATTTGACAAAGAATAAAGTTGTTTAAATAATCTATGAAGTTCAGGCACTTTTTGCGCGCGCGGCGGCGACGCACTATAGCCCAAACGCCCGATCTAGCTGGACAAAATTATTTTACACTCATAGACTAAAATTGACTATTTTTATTATAATTTTGGTATAATTATTGTGAAAAAAATTAACCAGTGTAAGTTGACCTTTGTATAAGAATAATTACTAGGGCAGAAGAGGTCAGCTAAACTTGGTTGTGTAATTTTAAGAGAAATGAAGCATTATTACAAATGGCACCTAAAAAAATTTATAATTTACTTAAACTATATTTAAGTATTTTAATTCTGCTATTCTTATATTTTAGGTGCCATTTGCAATAATGCTTCATTTCTCTTAAAATTAAATAACCATGTTTAGCTGATCTCTTTTGCCCTAGTAATTATTCTTATACAAAGGTCAACTTACACTGGTTAATTTTTTTCACATTAATTATACCAATATAATAATAAAAATAGTCAATTTTAGTCTATGAGTGTAAAATAATTTTGTCCAGCTAGATCGGGCGTTTGGGCCATAGTGCGCCGCTGCCGCGCGCGCAAAAAGTGGCTGATCTTCATAGATTATTTAAACAAGTTTATTCCTTGTCAAATGATCTGTAAATTTAGAAATTTGTAGTTCAACTCCTCCTTAATGCATAGAAACCGAAATTATAACGTTTTTCGAAAATTAAAATACCCTCCCAATCGATTGAAAAAAAGGTCACTTTTTGCAAAAGTCGACGGTTTGCAAAAAGTTTACAATATTTTAATTTGAACAATTAACTGTAGTTAGAGGACCACAAAACTGACATCATATTCAAATTTCAGCTCTCCAGCACTTCTGGAACGCGAGTTATTGAATTTACAATATTTGCAAAAAAAATGTGTTTTTTTGCGAAACGAAAACGAAACGAAAACGAAACGAAAACGAAACGAAAACGAAACGAAAACGAAACGAAAACGAAACGAAAACGAAACGAAAACGAAACGAAAACGAAACGAAAACGAAACGAAAACGAAACGAAAACGAAACGAAAACGAAACGAAAACGAAACGAAAACGAAACGAAAACGAAACGAAAACGAAACGAAAACGAAACGAAAACGAAACGAAAACGAAACGAAAACGAAACGAAAACGAAACGAAAACGAAACGAAAACGAAACGAAAACGAAACGAAAACGAAACGAAAACGAAACGAAAACGAAACGAAAACGAAACGAAAACGAAACGAAAACGAAACGAAAACGAAACGAAAACGAAACGAAAACGAAACGAAAACGAAACGAAAACGAAACGAAAACGAAACGAAAACGAAACGAAAACGAAACGAAAACGAAACGAAAACGAAACGAAAACGAAACGAAAACGAAACGAAAACGAAACGAAAACGAAACGAAAACGAAACGAAAATAAAACGGAAAAAAATGAAAATAAAACGAAAATAAAATGAAAAAAAAAGAAAAAAAATATTATACACTGAATTTTTTTAATATAAATAGAAAAAAAATATATATACACGGTGAATCTGAGTATCCCGACAGATTTTAACCATAAATTCCTGATAATTGACTGATACATAACTTACTGAGACTAAAATGTCGTATAAACTTTTCTGGAATTAGCCTAGTTTCAGAGTTCTTCTTCTTTGTCGTTACACTCTTTACAGAGTGGTCGTGGCCAAAATGTACTAATTTATTTTAATTGACAGTTTTACCAATAACATTTATGTTTTTATGTTCAAAAGCATTTTAAAAATCCGAAAAATGAAAAAAATTTTTTTTTTTTGCGAAATCGACCTAAATTCGTAAAACATTTATTACTCCTTATGACCTCAGGAATGTATGGTTGAAATCTTTCGGGTTACTCAGATTCACCGTGTATAATAATAATAATAAAAAAACCAGTCTATCTTGAATTTTAAAACAGATATAATTTATACACCCCGAATAATTAACCGAAAATAACTACCATGACTATTTTTCAGTAAAAAGTATATAACCGCCATCTTGGATTATAAAACAGAAATCATTTTCGAAATTACATCCCCTAATTATAAATATTAATTATTTGAAACGGGGTATTTACCTCGCACCCGAAATATCGGGTGCCCAATAAGGGTAATATACATGGTAAATACCCCGTTTCAAATAATATTTATAATGTGAATGACCATGTGAGCTTAAAAAATCGTATATCCCATAATTAGCTGAAAACGACTACCAATCCCTACGCCAATTCATGGGATTAGGTTGCCAAGCGGACCACAGGCTCAACAGAGCCGTGGCAAAAGCCGGGACAAACTCTAGGAGGATGAATATTGGTTTGTGTCAAATCGATTTGAATATGAATAAAAAATGTGTTTTTATTCTTATTCAAAATAATTATTGCCCATCTCATCAGTACGTGCGAACTATGCAAAAATGAACTGAACGTAAGACACATTTCTTTAACAGAAATTCTTTAACTGAAAGTTGTGTACGTGAGCAGAGGACTGGACTGTGAGTGTGACTTTTCCAGAATGAATAAACGACAGCAAATCTTATATTTACTCAATTTGTTCCGCCGCCACCTCTCCTGTTCCATTTCAAATGAGAAAGATAGAACCGCCTGCCTGCGTGGAAAAGAGACAGGAAAAGGGTAGCCCTATGATAGGGTAAGCGCATAAAGCTCTATAAATGGAGTACGCTTCGCCTCATCTTTCCAAACAAAAAAGTCTGCCAAAATCTGAGGGGGCCGAGGTAGCACGCATGTGATGTTTTCAAGTCAAAGGTACATCATTGTCGGTTGTTAATACAGTTTATTTCTAAATGAATTTTTATGGCAGCAACGCTTTATTGACAACCGACAAAGATGTACCTTTGACTTGAAAACACCAAACATATTTGACATATTCTTTTTATACTTCATAGCACTAAATGGAGCAATAGACAGTCGACTGTACATACGTTAACATATGGTTCATTATTGGATGCAGTATTTGCAAATGTCAAACAAAAAAGCCAAGGATCATTTTTGATTGTATTTTCAAACAAAATATAGAAGACAGCAATCCTTAAGCGCGTTAAATATGGAGAAATGTCTAACGTCAAATAGTTACTGCCCGTCAGAAAGAAAACGATTGTCTTTGAATCGATTCTGTAAACGAAGCTTGATTTTCGATTTAGGTTAAATCTTTTATTACGAAAGTAATGATAAATAAAGTAAAACTTTACTTAATCTGAAATGGTATTTCATCTTTTTGTAAACTAGACGAAATATAACATTTTTTACATCCAAAAACAGCGCATAAGGGCATTTTCACGGAGCTTGTTATCCATCGACAGCGATGACGAAAGTGCGTGACATCGATTATTGAAATAGTTTTTATAGATGTACTAGATTTTCCTGCTAATACTTTTGACAGAGGGGAAATGATACCTAAGGCCTCTCCTGGTTTAGAACTCTCTGGGTAAGCGGTAAATATTAAAGCTATCTTTACCCCATTCGACTCGGAAACCACATTGAAAAGGGTTAAGCCTATTCAAAATGATTTCCATATCGATAGGGTAACCCAATGATAGGGTAACCCTATCATTAGGGTAAGACTTTAATAGGGTTACCCTATCGAAACGATTAATCAAATGAAGGGGTTTTCCGGTCCCTGCCTCAAAGTCACATATATCACGACAAATGTATTGTATGTACCTACATAAATATCTCAGCTGGTCTTTGCGTTGATTTAATACATTTATTGAAAGGTGATGGAAGATATTACATTAATAAATAATAAAAAACGCAATCTGAAACTTAAAAATATAAGTAAACAAAACTAACTTTTTAAAATTAAAAAGTTACATGTCACAGATAAAACAAAAACAATGCACAATTTAAAATGGATCGATCAAAATAATATTTCTTAAAACATTTAAAGCGTTTTATAGTAAAATCATGAAACAAAATTGTTTACACTAAATGTTTTTAATTGAATACAATTAAATATAAAAAAAAAATTGCGTCCACAGCACCTGATTTGATCAGACAATTTAATCAGATGGGCGAAGATTGTCCTGTCTGGAGTGGCCTTTACATGTTATTATGTTTAAAAAAGTGACTAATATCACGTTCGAATTTCAAATATTCTTTGCACTCTTGTGAATAAAATGCAGTTTTGCTATCTGTTTTTAAAGAATAAAAAAACCGGCCAAGAGCGTGTCGGGCCACGCTCAGTGTAGGGTTCCGTAGTTTTCCGTCCGTCACAGTAAGTGTCCCCACTTAAGAGTTAAAATAACACCGCCATGTAGGATATGATATGAGCGTTCCACGTACAGCGACATCTATCGGCAAATTAAGTAAACTATTGCGCGCGAGCTTAAAGTATGGAAGATGATTTTTATGAATTCTTTATTGCGTAAACCGATTTTCACCGTTTTTACTTTATTTGAAAGCACGTACGACAGGGATGCATCATATCTCCCATACTATTTAACATATATGGGGAGTACATAATGCGTCACACCCTTGAAAGCTGGGAGGGTGGTGTGAAAGTCGGAGGAGTACTTGTATCCAACCTTCGCTACGCAGACGATACTACCCTCCTTGCATCGTCCGAAATGGAGATGGCGGAGCTTTTGGAACGGCTTAAGATAACCAGCCGTAGAATGGGGCTCGAAATCAACGCAGGAAAGACAAAGCTGATGGTGGTGGACCGTTTTGGTGTTGAACAGCGTACAGATGCACTGAAAGATTTCGAGACCGTGGATCGTTTTCAGTACCTCGGCTCAGTCATCACCAATAAAGGGGCCTGTGAACCAGAGATACGCAGACGTATCGGCATGGCGAAAACGGCGATGACCCAACTTGAGAAAATATGGAGAGACAGGAACATCTCGAACCGGACCAAAACACATCTCGTCCGCACACTTGTCTTCTCCATTTTTCTCTATGGAGCCGAAACTTGGACGCTAAAAGCCGCCGACAGGCAGAGGATCGATGCTTTCGAAATGTGGTGCTGGCGTCGCATGCTGAGAATTCCTTGGACAGCCCACCGAACAAACGTCTCGGTCCTCAAAGAGCTAAGAATGGAGAACACCCAACGTCTGTCCTCGATTTGTCTGCACCGCGTTGTTGCCTACTTTGGCCATATTGCACGAAGGGGGGCCAATAACCTCGAAAAGCTGGTAGTGACGGGAAAGGTTGAAGGCAAAAGACCGAGAGGACGAAGTCCAAAGAGATGGTCGGATCAGATCTCCGAACAGCTGGAGCTCCCTGTCAGCACCGCCCTTCACCAAGCTACAGACAGAGATAGTTGGAGGCGATTTATAAGCAAAAGGAGTCACGATCCTCAGCAATGGGGGACCGACTAAGAAGAGAAGAGAGAAAGCACGTCATTTCATTGTGATTTTGTAGAAATTACAGGTACAATAAACACCTGCTTATACGGTTAAATTACAAACTTAGTTCAGAAATTATTTTGTAATTTTTTTTCAAAAACTATTCAACCTATCAAGTTCAAAATAATTTTCCTAGAAAGTTTTTATAAAGTTCTACTTTTGAGATTTTTTTCATATTTTTAAAACTTATGGTTCAAAAGTTAGAGGGGGGGACACATTTTTTTTACTTCTGGAGCGATTATTTCCGAAAATATTTACATTATCAAAAAATGATTTTAGAAAACCCCTATTCATTTTTAAATACCTATCCAACAATATATCACACATTAGGGTTGAAATGAAAAAAAATATCACTCCCCACTTTACGTACAGGGGAGGTACCCTAATAAAACATTTTTTTCCACTTTTTATTTTACCACTTTGTCGGCGTGATTGATATACATATTAGTACCAAATTTCAGCTTTCTAGTGCTAACGGTCACTGAGATTATCCGTGGACGGACGGACGGACGGACGGACGGACGGGACGGACGGACGGGCAGACATGGCGAAACTATAAGGGTTCCTAGTTGACTACGGAACCCTAAAAAGAGCTTTCCGAGCCAGTGAGGTGAAAACAAATTTACCACGTAAACCATCTTGTTAATGAGATAATCAATAATTCTGTAACAGTCTCCTTGATTATTTATAAATCTATCACTTAACTGGCCACTTTTCTGTAGGTTACACCTCTCACCTCACACCTCGTAAAGTATTCGTATCTAATATGTTAACATATTAGATAATATATTGCAGTAAAACACTTCTATAATTGCATTAACACGTTTAATTTTGAAGACAAAGTAAAAATATTTAAGATTAGCAAAAATAGTCAATTATTTAAAATTTAGCATTTCACGTAAAAATCACAATAACGGCATCTATATAAGGATATTTCACATTCAATAACTTCCCTAGTGGTCAGAATGCAATTAAATTACAATAATAAAAATATTTAAAATTAGCACTTCACTTAAAAATGAAGACAACTGTACCTATTTCACATTCACATTCAACAACCAGAATGTAATTAAATTACAATAATAAAAATATTTAATATTAGCACTTCACTTAAAAATGAAGACAACTGTACCTATATAAGGATATTTCACATTCAATAGTTAGCAAAACTGGTAAGTAAAAATAAAGACTCGGCTGGTAATAATTTGGCTGCAGGAAAATAATGGGTTAATGAGGCGGGTGATATGGATGGTGACAGATGATTCGCTGGCTGAACGTAGCCTAAATTAAAGAGACAGGTCTTTATATGCCCGTCAAACGAGGCAATTGGAATTTGGGGAAATTTAGCAAAACAACAAAAAAAACTATTATGGCACAAAAATACTGGATACAAAGAAAAGGAATCGGATTTATAACGTTTTTAAAAAAAATGTAAATAATTTGATATTCTCGAAAGCAGGATGGCTAAAGCTGTTGTTTTAAATTAAAAAGAGTTCGTGGGCAAGTGTCCGCTTTGATTTAGGCGGACCCAATAGCTCGCTGAACTCCTTTTCTCACTTGGAGAGCCCGCTGGATGCGGACTCTAATTCTCCGATGAATGGTGAAGAAACCCGCGGAAAACGCGGCAGTTGCAGACCGTCTCGCCGGTCCGGTACCCACAAGTGCCTTCCGGAATCCTTCCGGCTCAGGCGGTCCCTCTGGTTGCCTTTTTGTCCGGCGACGTATTTGGTTTTTAAAAATTTGTATTTAATAATGTATTAGCTCTTGCTATATAATGTTTGAGCGCAAAGATCTACAGAAATAGATCGCACTTCAACTCGATGCAACTAAGCAAATTACAGCAAAACTCTCAGACACAACCAGAATATCTGTTTTTCTTTAAAAATCTCCCGTCGCTCTCACACACTCAATCAAAAATCAACTTTTTTCTTTTTGACAATCTGGAATACCTCAAAAATTCACATTCAAAATTAGCGCGAGTATTATCTAAATTTTATAACTGCCAGACGTATTACAAAATGCGGACTGATATAAGCGCCATCTAACTGTAATGCCGTGAATCACAATGTACGCTTTTTATATATCAACCGTGACCTAGCCTTAGACCTCCCTTAGACACAGAAGTTCAGAAGTTCTAAAGAAAGTCGACAGATGTCGTACGATACGTAGCGTCATGCTACAATATATAATAACATAACATATAAAATATCCTAGATATAATACGTAATCAATTTTCCGTGAAGGCAAACGTTGTAAGGAAACCACCCTATGGTATTGGACCCAACATGTCACTCATTCTACAAACATGCTACACGTATTAAGATGGCTCATGGTTCATGGTGGGCTTATAGCTACGACATAAATGCATATTTGTATAATACTCCTTTTGGGATCATACTTTTAAATATCACCATGGTGACGATGACAAGAAAAAGCAGATCCATGGAGGGTACAGCTATCCCGGTTTCACTGAGGATAAACGAGGCTGTGGAAACAACCGCCGTGCGCCGACTGTCTCCGTCGAGTGTCACGCTGGTAATTAAACATTCCGCCCTCTTGATATTAACCCGTTTGAAAATTCTAACAATGTCGCCGACTAGACGCTTCCTATGAAAATACTCCGCAATAAACATCGCGATATATTATTATGCACGCACGGAGGTATTTGAAATGCTTTCATGTTTAAACGCTAAATTCCATTTACTTGTAATTGGTACATAGTATGGGTGTAATGCTAATTTGATTTTATGCGATTATGGTAAGCGGGTATCGGTAAGAGAATCTTGTTGGAAAATACCTGTTTACAATAAATATGTCGGCGGTATCTAATGTGGAACAAAAGTCTCATAATGTATTTTTGTTATTTTTACGATCTTGTGTTACAATCGTCATTCACTTCGATCAGTCAATGATCATTATTTTTCTCAAAAATGGTATGTAATGTTGCCATAATATCCCTAAAATGTATCCAGAAAGTGAACTCTACCGGAGACATATTCACAACTATCCAGTAAGAAGCGAGATTTTAAATTTGGAATCTCCTACTGTCCAGTAAGTAAGTATGTCATTTACCTACTGGACAGTAGGTCATCCTCTTTAGATCTGCTTAGAAAAAAAAACATAGTACCAGACACAGATTAGAGTGTAGCCATATAACATGGTTATAGGCTCCCTCCTATAACCATGCTCCAAATATATATCTATCTCTCTTTTCGGTATGTCATTTTATGAGATAGATATATTTTTGGAGCCTTAAACAGCCATTTTATAGTCTGTGACACTTAACGCGACGCAGAAAAAGTATGCACGTTGCGTTTTGTTCTTAGTAATGTTGTAGAAGTATAGTGGGATTTTATGTTTGTATTTAGTAATTTCAGTTTATAAATCATGTTGGATTAAAACTTTCCATTCTAAAATTAACATGGAGTTTCAAAAACAATAATTTACATTTTTTTACTAAAACATTCATGTAAGTAATGTAAAAATAGAACAATGTTCCAAACTAAACGCAAACTTTTTAGTAAAAAAAAACAACGACTGGCGGGATTTCACATTCAATTGCGACAATTGTGTTTTATTTTACCGCGTGAACATAAATAATCCCAAAAAATGAGTTCAAGCGAATCCGATTCGGAAATAGATGGCACTCCTCCTGATTTAAAAGCTGAGGCCGAATTAGCAAAAAACAATTTACTTCCTCCAAAATCCAAGGAGCGATATATGAAAACTTATGAAAAATTTATGAAGTGGAAGTCAGAAAAACAAGCCAACAGTTGGTCTGAAAGTGTATTCTTGGCATATTTCAGCTTTCTTCGCCAAACAATGCAGCCGACAAGTTTATGGGCTGTGTATTCTATGCTTCGATGTGTAGTGCAAAATAAACACGATGTAAACATTAAGAATTATTCCAATTTAATCACTTGGTTGAAAAGACAATCGACTGGCTACAAAGGAAAAAAATCGAGTGTATTTACCAGCCAACACATACAGAAGTTTTTAAATGAAGCACCCGATGATGTTTATCTAGCAGCGAAGGTAATATTTATTTTATTTACTTATTTCATTTAAATTGTTGTGATGTAAGTTGTCTGTTAGTCGGTTGCAATAATATAATTATGCTATTAAATCTGGTTCCAATTAACAGATACTTATTTTTATATTCTCGATTTAAAACAGTTTTTTTTTGTTTTTAGGTTATTACTATAATGGGAGTTAATGGCGCCTGCCGAAGTATAGAGCTCTGTAATATTAAAAACAGTGACGTGGAATACCATAATGAAATAATTTTGGTAAAAGTACGAGAAACAAAAACAAAAATTGATCGCTCTTTTGTTATACACAAGGAGTCAGCTCATATTGTAAGGAAATACCATGACCTGCGCCCTGAAAATACGAAAAGCGATCGTTTTTTTATCAATTATAGAAGCGGGACATGCTTGCGGCAAAACATCGGTCGTCATAAGATTGCCACAATGCCTAAACAAATAGCAGAATATTTGAATTTACCAAATCCAGAGAGCTATACTGGCCATTGTTTCCGGAGGTCGTCTGCTACCCTTCTGGCTGACTCTGGAGCCAATCTCACGACAATAAAACGACACGGGGGGTGGAAATCGGACCGAGTTGCAGAAGGATATATAGAAGAGTCATTAGAAAATAAAAGTGAAATTACAAGCAATATAAATAAAAAAATTAAATTGAATACTCAAAAAACACCATCTTTCACCTCCCCGCAGCCGTCTACATCGCGTCAACAGCCGCTAAGCCTGACTCCGCAGCCATCTACCTCTCGCCAAGAACCGACCACTATTCCCCTGACCGTAACATCATCGCAACCATCCACCTTCCCAAACAACCAAATTAATGTTTCACAGACATTTACTGTCAGCCAAGAGTCCATTAATCCAGATGTACAAGAAACAAACATAAATGCCCCCGGTAAATCGATAAAAATATCTATCAGTAATTGCCCGTATATGAATGTAACCTTCAATATTAATTAAACGAATTTGTTGTTAAACTTTCTTTCATTTTTGAGAAAAGCACTATACAAGCCTCAACCAGTAAGAAAGCCATCCTGGCCTCGTATATAACCGGACCTCACCTGCGGTTCGGTCCGGTTAACTCATCCTTGGCCAGGAAGGCTTACTTACTGGATTCTGCAGTAATGTACTATTAAACGAATATAATGCTTCCTCGTTATTTTATATCAAAGGAAATCAACGGTAAGATTGCGCTTACTGTGTATTCTTTTGGAAATTCACTGAACTGTCACGTTATTTAGTTTAGTGCTAAAAGGGTGCCTTTTTATGTATTTCTCCAATATTTATATACTAAACTATTTTTAGTATTTAGAGTCAACCGATTCTATTGTAACATACAATGTTGTTATCGACAAACTAAAATGTCGTACATAATTCATTATTTATATAAAATCGTGACTTTATCGCGCAAACTTACTCGTACTTTTATTATTTTCCTGACTTTTCCCTCAGGGCTGTCAGCGTCACGTTCGAAACATCAGGATAATAAAGTGTACGCGATTAAATCCCGTTTTTATTTAAAAGATTGAAAAACGTACATAATTGCTTTGTCCCTATCCATTGTATACACTTTGTATACAGAACACCATGTGATCTCCGAGGATCACGTGACGCTTTCTATACAAAATGGACGCCGAAAGTTACAGCGTAAACCATTCTTAAACGGGTAAAATGTAGAGTGGCGTCCATAGAACTTGATTCTCACCGTTTTGGATGCGTATTGGATGCCCCTCGGAGTAAATGACCTCAACACTGGTTAATTAATATCGTCTATTTAAGTAATATATAAGATATACAGATTTATATTTAGTTAGATGTAATGTAACTTGGAATTTAAGTTTTATGTTTGCTACTCGTTCCCCGCACTATTGTTTTTATCTGTTTGGCCTGATGGTTGACTGGTAGAGAATGCCCTGTGGCATTAAGTCTGCCCTTTGTACTTAGTATTATCTTCTATCTATATATATAACTCAAAGGTGACTGACTGACTGACTGACATAGTGATCTATCAACGCACAGTCCAAACCGCTGGTTCTAGAGATTCCAAATTTGGCACGTAGGTTCCTTATAAGGTCTAGGGGTGCACTAAGAAAGGATTTTTCAAAATTCATCCCCTAAGGGCGTGAAATGGGGGTCCAAAGTTTGTATGGGGAAACAAGATTAGTTAGTCTATTTTATTCGAAACTTCACAGAAGTATTCCTAACAATAAATGAGTAAATACGTGTTGCAGGTTTTTTGAGAATTCAACCCCTAAAAGGGGGAAATGTGGTGACAAAGTCTAAAAATCAACATGGGTATTGTTTCTATGGTTTATCGGGTCGCTGATTACGAAAACAACAACGATTTTAAAATCTAACGTGGCGGACGTGAAATACCATCTCTCCTGTTGGGGTGCGATGGGGTGGAAATGTCTAAATATCAATATGGGTGTCGTTTTTATGGTTTTTTGGGACCTAAATTACGAAAATGACATTGATTTGGAAGTTTAATATTGTGGACATGAAAGTGTTTGTGCCAAATTACAATCTAATCTAAGTATATAAAAGAAGAAACTGACTGACTAAGTGACATATCATGACTGACAAATGGAGATAGTTTGAGTTCTGGGGAAGGATATATAATAGTTGTTATCCCAGAAGTCATTCCTTAAGCGGTTAAAAAGGAGGGTGGATTACTAAATCCACGCAGACAAAGTCGCGGGGAAAAGCTTCTATTCAAGAGTAGAAATCTGCATTAATCATGATCTCTTAATAGTAGTAAGTCGTTGCTGGCGTAACAATTCAACAATTATTGCAAGCATTTCTTTAAAAAAAATAAGGGAACCGCCTTCACCAAAACGTGGTATACGCATAGCCCGAAAATAACAGGGTAGTTTTCATCCAGAAAATCAATCCTTAAAGGGGTGAAAAGTGGGTTGGAAGTATGTATGGGAAATTTTTAACAGTTGAACCTATTTATGAGATATGAAACTTGGTATACAGACAGTTTTAGTCCCGGGACGGAACATGAAATAGTTTATATCGCGAAAATCAACCCTTAAAGGGGTGAAATGGCGGTTGGAGGTTTGTATGGAGAATTATTAACAGCGAACCGATTTAGACAAAATTTGGTATGGATATAGTTTGAGTCCCGGGAAACAATATAGGATAGTTTTTATCCCGATAAACAATCCTAGAGTGGTAGAAAAGGGGTTGGTAGTTTGTATGGCGAAATATTAACCGCTGAACCGACGACGATGAAATTTCGTAAATGAATTTAATATTATAAATGCGAAAGTCTGTCCGTCTGTTAGCTTTCACGCTTAAGCTGCTGAACCGGTTTAGATAAATCTTGGTATAGATATGGTTTAAATCCCGGGAAATATCATAGGGTAGTTTTCATCCCGAAAATCGACCCTAAAGGGGGTGAAATGGGGGTTGGAGGTAGTATGGGATTTTTTTAACAGCTGAACCGCTTTAGATTAAACTTGGTATACCTACAGATAGTTTGAGTATCGGAAAAGGATTAGGATAGTTTTAACACTTCAAGGGGTGAAACGGGGGTCGAAAGTTTGTATGGGGAATTTTTAAACGTTGAACCGATTTAGATGAAACTTGGTATAGTTTAAGTCCCGGGAAGGAACTTAAAATAGTTTTTAACGTGAAAATCAATCCTTAAGGTTAAGGGGTAAAATGGGGGTTGGAGGTTTGAATGGCTAATTTTTAACCACTGAACCGATTTAGATGAAACTTAGTATAGAGATAGTTTGAGTATCGGGAAAGGATATTCTTAGGAGGATAGATAGTTCTTCCTCCTAATATCAACACTTAAGTAAGTAAATAGGTGAAATAGGGGTTGAAAGTTTGTATGAGGAAAACGTGGTAAAGAGATAGTTTGAGTCCTGGGAAACGACATAGGACAGTTTTTATCCCGAAAATAAATCCCTATGAGGGTGAAGTGGGGGTTGGAGGTCTGTATGGAGAATTTTTACCGCGAACTGATTTAGATAAAATTTGTTGTGGATATAGTTTGAGTCCCGGCAAACAATAAAGGACAGTTTTTGTCCCGAAAAACAGTCCTAGAGGGGTAGAAAAGGGGTTGGTAATTTGCATGGCGAATTATTAACCGCTGAACCTATTTAGATGATTGGTATGGAGACAGTTTGAGTACCTGGGAAGGATATATAATAGTTGTTATCCCAGAAGTTATTCCTTAAGCGGGTAAAAAGGAGGTTGGATTACTAATTCCATGCAGACGAAGTCGCAGGGTAAAGCTACTAGTCAAGAGTATAAATCTGCATTTATCATAATCTCTTTTAGTAGAAAGTGGTTGCTGACGTATTACATTCAACAATGATTACAATCATTTCTTGAAAAAAATAAGGGAACCGCCTTCACCAAAACGTGGTATACTGAAACCTCCAGAATGTAAAAAACACTTTTCCGAAAACCGCATCTAAATCGGTTCAGCCAAATGCGAAATAAAAGCGGACAAGCGGAGGAACATACGGGTCAAACTGAGAACCTTCTTTTTTAGTACTTTTAGTACGCGGGCGAAGCCGCGGGCAAAAGCTAGTTGTGCAATAAAGTTTAAGTAAATAAATAAATAACCCTGTCTTAAATAGCATTTTTTTAAATAGTTAAATCAGTATTGCGGACTTTATCGGCGTATCCATACTGTATTGCATCCGAATCCGAAACGCTGATCACTGCCTACTCATAAAGAAAAAGAAATTACCTACTGTTGTATTTAATAGCGTGAAATTAAGATATCCCAAAAACATTCTTACACCTTAATGATACTTTTATGGGTATCATAAGTAGTGATCGGAATAGGTAGTGCCATTTCGGGCGAATGACCTTAAACATTGTACATAACATGGATAAGACTTGAGATTCTTAGACTCGTATTTCTCACGGAAAATTTTCTTCAAATCGCAAAAGTAAAGAAAATTGTCATTATAAATACATCATTCATTTAAAATTACTTTCGTTTAACAGTTACAATTAACAATAAAACAATTATAAAATAAAACACGAAACATCAACATCATTATATTAAACTAGCTGTGCCCGCGGCTCCGCCCGCGTGGAATTCGGTCTGTGTCAGTAAGCGGCTAATTCACCCCTAATTTCTCTCCCGCTACCCTGGAGGCGGAACTTGAAGTAAAGTTGACAGATGGATACGCTAGAGGGCAGTAGTCCTAATAAAATATTTTACAATTACCACTAAATGAAACTACACTCATAAATGTGTACTTTTTATTTATTATATTTGTTTTTGGCATGATTTAAACGACATAGAGAGTAGTAGGTGTATATCGGACGATACAGGACCACTTTTGTATTGGGGGGGGGGGGGTGTCACAAATGCAGAAATGATTTTTTTCTATTTTAGGTGCACTTGGAGGGGGGGGGGTCCATGACCCATGCAAATTTAACTCAATCGAGTGTAGTGGCTACCCCCCCCCCCTTTTAGTTGTTGAATTTTTATAGGCTACGTATAACCTGGCTGGGGATTTTCTAGAATTGGAATTAGTAATCCTTAATTGGGTGATTTCCGGGATAACAATGAAAAAAAAAACCGGCCAAGAGCATGTCGGGCGATGCTCAGTGTAGAGTTTCGTAGATGCTGCCCTGTTACAAAACATCCGTTCTAAAGGTCGTTTATTTAGCGGCGCTTACGTCAGTTTACTATTCGGCACTTCCTTTCACTATACGTTTTTGACTAATAATTCAAAAACGGCGGAACCGATTTTATTCAATATAGTTTTTATTTAAAGTTCTTATCAGGCCTCACCAAATTTTAGCTTTCTAGTGCGAACGGTAACTGAGCTAGACCGCGGACAGACGGACGGACATGGCGATGTAACTGTTACGTAATAAGGCCAAATTATGTACAGAAGCATACACTGCTTTACCCACACACATATTAAAAATCCATTCAAACCATTAGAATGACCACCATTACACCGCCATGGCCAACATTATTGCGCCGGCGGTCGGGGGGGCGAATTCTCATTACGTTACCGTAGGTAATGAATTTTCATACGTTTTTACCACACTGTCACAGATAATACACTGATGTTACGTTATTGGTTGCAATAATGTTGGTAATTAATTACATACGGTTCCGAACGCGGAATAGAGGATTTATGATATTGGTGTAGATCAAGATATTTGTTCGTCAATGTAAGCACATTACAATGCACTAATGAACGTCAGAGAAAAATAAAATACGTGAGTGTCGTGGAAAGTGTGTGAATCAAGTGCGATTGGAACGAAGTTATGTTATTTAATTTTTTACTTTTTCGTAAATTTTTGGGCGTTAATTTTTTTGCAGTTTTTAAAAATTTTGGAAATTTTGGAAATAGTGGAAAATTTGGAAATTTTGGACGTTTTGGAGATTTTGGAAATTTTGGAAATTTTGGAAATTTTGGAAATTTTGGAAATTTTGGAAATAGTGGAAATTTTGGAAATGGTGGAAAGTTGGGAGATTTTGGAAATATAGGAAATTTTGGAAATTTTGGTTATTTTGGAGATTTTGGAAATTTTGGAAATTTAAAAATTTTAAATTTTTGACATTTTCGAAATTTTTGACATTTTTGACATTTTCGACATTTTTAAAATTCTCCACTTTTGAGGTTCTCGACTTTTTTCACTTTTATCACTTTGCCACTTCTCAGTTTCACTACACTTCACTTCACTTTATTCTATTTTATATATTTTTTATTTCATTCCATTTTACATGTTTCTCAATCGTATGGGTGTCGAGTTTTCGTGACGCGACGCTTTTTCGTAACGGTCACGTGACTTTTTTTCGCCTAGGCCCCCATCCGCGAACCGTCCGATAAGGAACTTCGTTCCAAAACTCCACCGGTTCTAACCCTGTAGGTGTACCTCTGGCCCAAGAAGTATTATGACCGAAAAGAAATTCGACGGGACTTATTTTTTTCAAAACAGTAATACATTATTACATTATTAGATCTTAAAGATACAAAATAATGCGTAGTTCTTCAAGAAGACATATCAAAACTGCTTGAGAGACAGATAATGTACCTATTGTTTAATTATAAAGAAAAATAAATCCTAATCTGACTGCTGCACAAAACGTTTGATATGTTTTCCTACCTAAACGGTGTCCTATAAATGTTAGATGATTTTGTAGTAGTTTTTTGGTTTGCTGCAATAACCCTTTGACATTCATGACATTTTCAAATATTTCTTAAGAGCGGGTAAAGGTAAATTTAAAGCATCGACGGGTAACATGTTATAAATATGAACACCTTGACCAAAAAATTACAAATTATTTCAATACCAACTTTCAACATACAAACTTTCAACCCCCTTTTCACCCCTTCCAGGGTTGATTTTCGGGATGAAAACTGTTCATTGTCCTTTCCCGGGACTCAAACTATCTCTACACAAAATGTCATTATTATCCGTTCAGCCGTTAACTAATTAAAAATTCTTGGAACGTGTTCTGTTATCGATTCTAAGTATTTCCAGAAAACTTTTTTTCGAATATATTCCATGAACAGACTTTCGACCCTCTTCAGCTTTATTATATGTATAGATAGTTTTTATTGAAAGCACCTTTCAGGCGTCACTTCCATTATTTTTTTCAAATTTTTTGGACCTACCGTTCTAAAGTAAGATGGGGGGGGGGGGTGGTTTGAAGAAGAAACTATCCTTTCTTATTTCTCGAGACCCATACTATCTCTATACCAATTTTCATCTAAATCAGTTCAGCGGTAACAAAATCCTCATACCACCTTCCAACCCCCTTTTCACCCCCACAAGGGTTTGAAAACTATCCTATGACGTTTCTCGAGACTCAAATTATCTCCATACTCATTTTTATCAAAATTGTTTCAGCGGTAAAAAATTCCCCATACAAACTTTCAACCTCATTTTCACCCCCACCAGGGTTGATTTTCGGGATTAAAACTATATATTATCCTTTCCCAGGACTCAAACTATATCTATCCAAAATTTCATCAAAATCCGTTCAGCCGTTTTCACGTGATGCGCGGTCAAATAAACAGACAAACAGATAAACAAATAAACAGACAAACAGATAAACAGACAAACAGATAAACAGATAAACAGACAAAAATTCTAAAAATTGTTGGAACGTGTTCTGTTATCGATTCTAAGTATCCCCAGACGACTTTTTTTCGATTATCTTCCATGTACAGACTTTCGACCCTCTTCAGCTTTATTATATGTATAGATGAACATTATTAAATTATTACTTTTTTGAAATTATAGTAGCAAACCATTTTTTTTTTTCAATATTTCCTACTGTCTAATATACTCGTAATCTATTTCTTTTGACGTCCAATATCTAACTGAAACCACATTTTTCATACGTTAGGCCCCCGGTTCTTTAAAACATTTTTTAAACCAAACTTAAACTTTAAAATTTTCATATCAAATCCCGGGGTTCAAAACTATATCCATACCAAGCTTACGCACCAAGGTCCCGCGAAATGGCACTACCAATTCCAATCACTGATCATAAGTATTACTTATGCCACAATGTCACCCTCTTTCCTGGGTAGCTCCGTTAATTATTATTTTAGTATGTAATCAAAAACTTTTAACCTCATCGCGTAGATATGTTTTTGTTTACACTTACATAATGGCAGTAATAATAGGATCTCCAACAATACCAACAACGAAGGTGCAGATAAGCCCATAATCGCGACACTGCGCGTAGCAGTAACACCTCTTATAAAGTTTCCTTTGTTACACCCGACCGCTTCTGTAATTCGACCCATGACACCGACCCTTTACCTTTTGCAGACCAGAGATACGCCTACTTATTGTTTCCCAGCTCGTTTGAAAACTACTTTAGAAGCACGCACAAATAAATACCTACTTGGTTGATGGTTCGTAGTCATAGATAACCCGATGTAACACTTGTAAGCCAATTCGAAGTGGCAATGGACATTGTGATCCATCCTAGGAAACTACATTATGGGACAAAGTGTGCGCAATCCAAGTGTCATGTTCAACACCACTCGAAATTATGACCCTTCCTCCTTCAGATGACAATGTAAGTAGTAAGCTACATTCGAGAAAGAGCCGGTTGCAGGACAGCATCTAACATAACGTTCGTTAATCGATGGTGAACGAACGACTGCCTGTAGAGTGACATATATACTCGTATATAGAGTAGCACCGTGGGGTTCCTTTTTTACCATTTTGGTACGGAACCATAAAAACGAAATTTTAACGTATTTTGGATAGAAACTGTTATTGTAGATTTTACTTTCATTCATATTGCCTATGAATCAGGAGGTCAGGGAAATTATTTGTGTGTTTATCACGGATATTTGTTCCTGAGTTACGGATATTTTCTATGTAAGTATGTATTTAACTATTTATCTATATCTTATCTATTATATATATCGTCGCCTAGTACCCACAAGCCTTATTGAGTTTACTGTGGGACTAGGTTGATTTGTGTAAGATTTTCCCATAATATTTATTTATTTATGTCATAACATAATCAAAGATCAATAATTCGAACGATATTGTTTAGTTAAAGGATCGCGATTTGATTCTTGTCTCTATTATCAGAACAATAGCATAACAACGGTCATTGCATCATCGTATTATATCAAACTTAAATGCATTGATACCTACATAAATTAAGTTAATATGTACCTATATGTACGAGTATATCTTTCAATCGGGCTTAGCACGCCGGTAAAAAAGATGGCAAAGGAATGATTGCCGTGTCTACCAACAGTGACAAGACTGAACTGACAAGTTCGATACCTACCTACTTAACTTTGTTTTTAACTTAATTACGAAAACTAAACCAAAATTACCAATGTACTTAATGTGAGATAGTATGATGATTTCTACGTACTGTGTATTACAATTGCAAATAACACTGCCATAGTTGCCTAGAACTAGCTCTCATACAGGATACAAGTTCCCGTCAACACAATAGGCGTGCTCCGGCTCCGATTCAACTCGAAATCGAATTCCTAACACAGGAAATCTAACACTTACCATAACTACCGTCCTACATAAGATGATATTGATCCGTAACCTCGCATGTACTCTCATATTTCACTCATTCCGTCTTATTTCGATTGAAATTCGGAGTAAAGCTACTCCATTTCAGGGATGTTGCGGATGCAACATTTTTAACTTATGCGAATGCGAATATTATAAAGCTCACATCCGCGAATGCGAATGTACTCGTATGATTAGGCACAAAAAACCTTTTTTATTTAAAACCTAAAATTTTAATAATCTCGTCGCTTTACGTCGCTGTCATTCATTAGGGCCACGATATCCTTGAACAAGCAGCGAACGTTCATGAGCGTAAGCGCTCGGGCTATAAAAAACAAAAACAAAACGAATTCTATTGGTTAATAGCGAACCTCCCTTGCACAGCAGCACATGGACTGCAATGCAACGGTTGCAGTCGTTCCTGTTTTTGTTCAACATCCGCATCCTTATTAAAATCCACATCTAGACACGCGGTAGTGTGTCAAGCCAAGTTCAAGTATAACAGAACTGGCGAGCAGCACCGTGTGTAATATATGAACCATTTGGAGCCACTTTTGGTATTCGGATTGCAATACCGAATAGGGCGCTCTACGTGTCGCGCTTGCATCACTCCACCGTGGTCGACGATGTGGTGGAGTACGTTCACCGGAAGACTGGCTTAACGTTGAGGGTGCACCAGCTACAGTCCCGGCACTACGTGCACTTCAACTCGTTTGTGGTGCGCGTGCCGCGGCCGCTGCAGGACACCATCGCGAGTGCAGATTTCTGGCCGAAGGGGAGATTCCGGGGCAATCTGCCGAATCCTACGCTCGATCAGACGACGCAACGGAGCCACGCAGTTACGTCGTCTAAATCAACCTAGTATTAAGTCATTTTATGTTTATTTTGTAGTTCGCAGTGCCTTGGTTTTTACTGTAATGCTGTGTAACTGTTTTTTGAATAATAAATAAATAATATTAAATAATGTATAAATAATAATAATGTATGTCAAATTTGGCTCATATATTGAAACTTGCAAGATACATATGTTCTCCAAATTTCATAAACACACTTCAAACGGTTATTTAGATATTAACGTCCAAAAATCGACATTTTATCACCTATTGACCTATAGACCAAAACTCTATTAACCCTGTTCCAGATGACTTAGAAAGTTCAAATTTGGCATCCAGATAGGTAGTTGGGTGAATACAAAGAAATAAATCAGAAACTAGTTTCATCATTTTATTATAATTTTTCAACTAAATGATTCTATTACGAACTTCGTAATATGTGGATTTTTAGGTCTTCACGTGAATAAGAACCTCCTAATAATTTCTGTACAAAAAGTAATGATAACCCATCAAACACATAAATGTGAAATGAGAGCCAAGTTCAATGTATTATATATGCCTTGGTTGTTGTCTTCAACGACAAAAGAAGTGAGATCTTAATGAGTGCCAAGTTCAGTGGTCAGTCCAGTAAATTTATTTATAACAATTTTTTTTATAACACCTCAAAATATAATTTCTTCTTAAAACTTAGGATAATATATAACCTAAGGTTTGACTAGGCTAGTTCTGATGGGATTGGTTTTTACGGATGCGGTTGTTGAATTTAATGCAGAAGTTCAGCTGTTGCGGATGCGAATATCTGCACACCCCTAGTCCATTTCAGAAGCACCGGTTCAGTTCATCGAACAAATCCACCTATTATTTACTGTTTTATGTGCATCCGAAAGCGACGAGATTGCGACGCAGAAAATGAAGACTAATAATAAAGCGAGGCAAATGTTTACAATTAAGAATACTCACGATTTCCTATTTCGAGAGTTTTATTGTAGTTTATAGTTACGTACCGCGAATACGCTTACTTACATTGGTTACTGTAGGTGTAGGAGTCGAGCTTGTTATCTACATATATTTTGGTCACCAGACCTATCAATTCTATTTGTATTCTATTCTAATTATTTGTTGTCATGGAGGCGATGAAAATACACATATGACATATATGTCGATACCCTAGTTCACACTCATGCCTTTTAATTACGGGGATTTTTTTTTTAATTAGACTTTAAATTTGTGCTCAATGATAGGTACCGTAAAGGAGATCGTCAATTTTTGTTAGGTGCTCTGGCCCAGATTATTTAGGACCGTTTAGGAATGATTCTTACCTTTAAAAAATCGTCATAATGTCTAGATCAGGACGGTGGTAAAAAAATTGCGAAATCTAATGGGAAAATTGAATAATCATGCATTTAAAACTTGAATCTGACAAGGACAATATTTGAAAGCATGCATGCCTATGATTTATATATGAATGTAAAAAAGTACCGGTTTTTTAAAGAAAACGTACAAAAGCGGACTTAATAACAAAACGGGAATCATGATGAAATAATAAGAAGTCATATTTTGATCGTATTTATAGTTCCTGTATTTCGGTAAACAAAGACGGCTGTCAAACCATCGTTGATACTATTAACTGAACATTGCTAACACCTATTGCGAAGGGATAAGGTTTACCACCGTTAAGTGCAATACCACTAGTATCTGACATTGCAAAATTGAAAAAAAGATGCGTTTCGTTATGGAAGGAGCATGATAGTATGCCATTAGGAAACCCACTTTTATTATTCAAAAATGCAAAAATACACATTTTCAATCTTTAGGCTTTTAATACAGTCGATTTCTAATTTAAACTTCCATACTCGTAGGCTTAGATATTACTTTAATATTACAATATTCTAACTTACCGAGCAGTATCAAAACGCAGATTATGTAACAGTAGACATTGACAGTGTCAAACCAAAAAACAAACCCGTTACAGCCCAGGTGAAGTTAAACTTTATGTCAATGCCATAAGGACGTTAACGACTTGTCTTGCTGTATTTTAATCGCGGAAAGATCAACATAATGTGTATTTATTTAGTATTTCTAATTCCCGTTTCTTTTTTTTGTAATATTTTGTCTACTTTAGTAATAAAATGAGTATTTATTTTACATTGAAGTAGAAACTGTATACGGTTTATATCAGGTGGCCCACAATTGACGATCTCCTTTTGTTGTAATTAGTAGGTACTAATTACATCCAAATTTACGCAGTAATCAGTATAATTGTGAGCTGTCGATATTACCTATGTATTTTTTGAAATAAGTAAGTCTATATTTTTACCCATAGGAGCAGGTCTGCAGTCAGACAATGGAGGTAGTAATGGGATTTCGTAAGACCCTTCGGGCACAGAACTCTAAAAATAACCACAACAAAATAAGTTCTCAAACTACCAAGTTAACACCAGCTTCTTATTAGGCCACTTGTGCTACCGCCAATTTACGCCCGATTTGAAATTCAAAATCTCGCACCCTAATTTTCATCTCATTTCGTTTATAAAGAGTCTCCGGTAACGACGAGACCGTTCACAGCGTAGGAGCGTGAATGGTGGCTTTTAGCGATATTACTGCGTGGCAGGCGATTAGGCAAACGACTGTTATGACAAAATTAATGCCTCACGCCTAAGTGAGTGCTCATGCTCGTGTGGCTGCATGGTGAGCCGCCATCTGTCTTTATAGCAGTTATAGCTGACAAACGGCAGTTTCATGTAAGCTAAGAAAACCTTCTCCCAACGGTTTAAGGCTCCTATTTTGGGACTGATTAGTCTTGAAACTACTGGACCAATTGAGTTGAAATTTGGTACACATAATATATGTAAATCGATGATGCCAATACGGGAAATGAATTTTAAACATAGGAGGTCACTTTTAGAGGGCACTCCAAATATCCTCCCATAGATATCTCCGAAACAACATATTAATAGTAATGTACATTACTGCAGAGGCCGTGAAGTAAGGGATTTAAGGACGAGATTGCGGTAGACGGCCGAGTCTTAGACGAGGCCGGATAAAGCGAGTCCTGCAATCCCTATTCCGGCCAAGGATTGTATAGTGCTTTTCTCAAACAATGTAAGAAAAAATATTTAAATTGCCGCCTTTTTTATTTTTTAAACTTGACATTTGAAAAAGCTATTCGAGCTCCATGTTTAACCGCTTATAAATATAGTACAATATATATATATTTTTTTAATGTCGCAAGTATGCTTACAGAGAGAGTGGTCTTTGGTTGTATGTAATATTTCCTTTGTCAGTCTAATCTTAGTGTGCAAAAAGTTAGAGCAGCGGACAATAATGTACGTTTCATACTAACTCCCTACATTACTTCTTGGCCTAGGTCAAGAAGTAATGTAAGGAGCCATAAATGAGCAACTTCATGTCTTCATTTCGTGACATTAACGCATACATTTCGGAGTACGTTTGAGAAAATAGTTTTTTACATATAGCTTATTGAAAAAATTAACTAGGATTAAGTAGCGTCATTCGACCCGTACCACCTACTGCCCAGAATCTAAATACCTACTTTTTTAAAAGACATTTCCTATTATACTAAAACGAAGAAGAGAAGTTTCAAGATCCTTAAAGCGCGAGACCAGAAAATATCTAAGACCGAAGTTACAATTACCAACGTTTAAATTAATATGGCTGCTCATAACGACGCAGCGGACTTGTTATTATCTTTTCATTATTGATAAGGAAAAAACTGTAAAAAAAATAAACTTTTTACGACTTGCTTTCAGTTGTTCGTCTAACGGAATAATGGCTTTAAATTTGAAGTCCTTGGCTTTTATGAAGTAGACGGCGATAAGAGGGATTATAAAGGAAAGAGGGGCCGAAATGTAGATAAGAAAATAATGGGGCTCCGACGACGATGAAAACCGAGCGAAACGACTAGAAATTTATCTACTTTCTCTATTATTACGTATCAACACTGCGTAAATTATAACTTGACTTGTAAAATGTAATAAAAGTTTAAATGACCGCCCCAAATCGTAAAACTGTATTCGTAACTGTTGACAGTAAAAGTTGGTCGGAATAAAATATCTGCTTAGGAATACTCTGAGTATTGGATATATTTATATTATGGTACACTGTAAGTCATAGTTTCGATAAATATGTCATTTAGATTGGGTTTAATAAGTAGAATATTATATACCAATTTAGATTAAAAGATTTGTGTAAGTACCTGCCTACATTTTCTAATTACATATGTCATTTACATATGTAAAGTCAGAACCAAATGAGAAATAAAACAAGGTAGGTAACCAAATGTGGCTGCATTTCGTGGCAAAAAAGCAAGGTGCAAAATTGCAAGGTGTAACACCACGCTGCGCTCCAAGACACAAATCGTCGTATGTAGCTCGGAAGGCGGCGTAGTTAAAGTGGGACTGAGCTGACCACGTCTGCCAGATCCAGGATGAGTTGTGGGGTAAAATCACAGACACAATCACAGTGGGAGCGCCCGAAACCTCAATCCGGGACGCGGCAAACCCCGCAGATGATGGCGGGATTAACTAGACTCCTTTTTGAAGGAATCGTCAGACACGGCACAGGATAGAGATCGGTAGAAGATTTGGGGGAGGCCTTTGCCCAGCAGTGGGACACGATAGGCTCCATATAATAATAATAATAACATGGCAAAATATTATTATAGAAATTCGTTTTCATTTAAATATAAGTAATTAACGGATAATTTACCGAAAAATTAAAGTAAATAACAATGTTATTTAAAAGTGCAAGATCTCATAATATATTAGTTATATTACTTTATAGGTCCTAGATTACGGTAGGTATAATATATACACGGTGCTCGTGAGGATTGCGAGAGATTTTAACAGTGTATTCCTGATCATAATTGGAGACTAAAATGTCGTATTAACTTTTCTGGAATTCGCCTAGTTTCAGAGTTACTTACTACCAATTAAATAAAAAATCATTTTTTATTGTGACTCAGTGCAAAACGCTTTTTTGGTGGCGATTTCACCCTTTATGGGGGTCTAGACATTCTTATTGACAGATATCAAAGTGCCAAGGAATAGGTACTTTACGTAAACTATTTTTACGAAAAAAATTTACTAATTTATTTTAATCGACAGTTTACCAATAACATTTGTTTTCATGTTCAAAAGCATTTAAAAAATCGAAAAAAAAAAAACAAAAAAAAATATATTTTTTTTGGCGAAATTGACCTAAATTCATATAACATTTATGACTCCTTATGACCTCAGGAATTCGTGGTTAAAATCTATCGCAATGATCACGAGCACCGTGTATATAAGTAAGATGTTGCCGCTTTCTGTATAAAAAAGACTAAATCGCGATATCAAGTTGTTTTAATTATCAGTTTGTTATCAGCTCATCAGTTTTCGTTTAGTTAGCAAATCGCACTCCAGATGTCACTGTTTCATGAACATGCAATCGTATCAATATTTTTCTAGGAATAATGATTTCGAATTTTGTTTAATTTACAAATTACAAGCTAAATGGCGCTGGTATTGTAGGTACGTCTAGTAAAAATCCATCCGATACCATTCCATTTCGGTTAACCCTATTTATTGATTTAATGATGATGGTCTGGTCTGATTATAGGGTCTGGTGACCGAGACAATAATTATGTAGGAGGATGATTTAATACGAGTATAAAATAAAAAACGGACATACATTATTATCCATAACAAGATACTTTAATAAAATGCACAGCAAGTATTCGATATGTTATAGAAAATAGTGATACAACACACTGACTATCTTACAAGAACTTTATCACATTTTTCTTTTAAAATTTAAGTAGATTACATAGTTTTAATTTAGTAACTTGAGACCTTAAAACAATGGTTCAATATTTAATTATTTATTAATATTATAATTATAAATTTTTGCTTAAATTTGATATTACATTGTCTAATATCTAAATAGAAGCTGATAAAATTTAAAACATTTACAATTCATATTGTATGATAATTCAAAAACTTTAGCAAAATTCAAATTTGTAATACGCTTTTGGCACCATGATAACAATTCCGGTCCCTTTTTTTATGTTTAACAAATTCAATCGATTACTTCAAGTCTCATATTGTATACGTCCTTGCAATGTGTCCTAGCACATTTTATACTAAATTTAATGTAAAAAAACTTATGTGCTGTATTTATGCAATAATCGTGTTTCGTAGGTAGGTATTGTACACAGTAAACTATCAGCACGGCTAGCACGTCTTGCAAGAGCGAGTAAAGTCGCGGGTAGAGAAAACCTTCTCGCAAAATCGCCTCCTGTCAAACATCTCGCTTTCCGGTAGCATAACATGCACCCGCGGCTGCAACTGACGCGAAGAGAACTCAAAGTTGTGCTTAGGATATTAGTTAAAAGTCGCGACTCACTGTCATTTTATGACAGTGGCATTTGATCGCCAGTCCGTCGCTCCTTTCACGCGCAAGTTGTGCTGCCAACTAGCGACAACGCATGAAGTCGCGCAGATCTGTCTCTTGTCGCGTCAGTCGCGCGTAAGTCGTGCTAGCCGTGCAGCTCGCCTTAACAAAGAAACACTTGCAGCAAATCTGTATCTTGGAGGTGTTGACTGCGTGGTTTTGCGCTTAACTGATTTCCGATTTCTGTTTTTAAGGCGCCAAGTGTGAAGCGCCACCTGAACGCGAGCAAACCAAAGTTATACACAGCATGATGTAGGGGGACCGTACGGCGCCATCTAGTAATTGATAGGGTTGCTAGACGCGCTGTACGGTCCCCCTACATTGTGCGGCAACTTTGGTTCTCTCGTTCTCGTTCTCTTTCACTCGTTCAGATGGCGCTTCAGACTAGGAGCCCCAAAACGTTCTTAGACTGGGTTCCTCTGTTTAATACATACTCTCTGGTATTATCGAGACCCACTGTCGTATTTTTGCGGGATTAATATTAAGAGCTAATAAGACTACAGGGTGGATTTTACAAATGGATCAATGAGGACAACTATCAGATCCCAGAATGATATGCGAAAATCGTCATGAGATCTTCCCTTTTTGGGTAACAACGAGAAAAAAAAGTCGGCGAGAAAATCGTTTTTTTTTTGAGAAATAATGTTGATGCCCTCAAGCCTGGGCAGGGCAGTAGAAAAGCCCTAAATCAAAACTTACGTTTTCCATTTACTTATATTACATGATTTTTTATTACGCAAATCAGTCTTATTTCACTTTAATGATGATGATGATCCTTCCGGCCGATTTCGACCATAGCGACCACTTCAACTCCTAGTTATTTGTTCAGCGCTCGTGCGCCCGAAGATGGCTGACGTAGCCGATCTTCGAGATGAACCCCCGTGCACACTGAGGGCATGTGAGGACACCAGCCAGGTAGTGGTAGTGAATGGTAGCAGCTTGGCGTGTTTTTAGCTCGTCGCGTATAGCATCGAGGTCAAGCTTACGTTGCTCCTCGAAATCGCTTACCTTGTCCTGCACCAACCTGCGCCACTCAGGACGCTGTACTGCCAAACCTTCCCACTGAGAGGGCTCGGTGTTGCATCTTTTCATGTGCCGTTTCTGAACATCTTTATATCTGAGGAGTTGTCCGCCCTGTTTCCGCTTACCCTTCTCTAGTTCAGAATAAAAGATGCGCTTCGCCACTCTCTCCTCCGCCATACGCGATACGTGACCGCACCATCGAAGCTGTCGACGCATTAGATAAGCCTCTATTCCACCGACCTTGGCTTGTCGCAGAACTTCGGTATTTCGCACTCGGTCAGACCATCTAATATTCATGATCTTACGCAAGCATTTGAGGTGGAACCGGAAGGTACGAATGTGATGACGGTACACGCACCACGACTCGGAAGAGTATAAAAGGTTTGGCAACACAATCGCCATGTATACAGATATTTTGGTAGCCAGTTTTAGGTCGTGCGAGCAGAAGACCTTGACGCTGAGATCAACGGCAGGATCAGTGCTGCGGCTGCAGCGTTTGGGAAACTCCGTGCCAAGGTCTTCACTTTAATATCATTATTGTGTATGGAGGCATCACAAATTGCATCACTAAAATCAAAGTCAGGAATTATTTTTCGACTAAATATTATGTCTTTTTCATGTTTGTTTTTGGGCGATTCTGGTGCTAACTGTATGTTTTCTCTTCGCACATTTTTATGTTAGTACGCATCGTAAAACTGATAATCGTAAAAAACATATTAAATTCATTTTCACTTTTCCATAGTAAAAGTATGGAAAAACCTTTTTTTTATTTGTAGGTTTTCTAATACCCTAACCAGGGTTGGTCTGTTAGAGATTTGATCCCTATTTGGGCCACCTCACACTAGCCTCTTTCGAGCATCGACGTCGTGCCAGCGCCCGCGCAGCGGCGACGCGGCGTCGACGCAACGTCGGCGCGACGATTGTCGAGCATCGACGTCTCACCAGCACCGACGCAACGTCGGGGCGACGATTGTCGAGCATCGACGTCTCACCAGCACCGACGCAACGTCGGGGCGACGATTGTCGAGCATCGACGTCTCACCAGCACCGACGCAACGTCGGGGCGACGATAGTCAGGCGCGGCGTCTCACTAAGTGACACTACGGCATTGGAACGTGTCGGATACGTTTTCGGGGGTGTCAAAATCCCTTTCAAATATTATCGGCATGACCACAGATAAGATAAAATATTTAAGTAGTAGTAGTTTTGTACTTAAAATAATAATTTGATTGGGCAAATAAAGTAATAATAAAATAAAATCGGATATCTATATAGTCTTATATTAAAATTACGGAATTGGTAGCTGCCCTCACTGAATCCACTCTGTATAGTTTTGTCCTTTGCTGCGTGGCGCGCATTTATGTAAACAAATAGGGGTACACGACCTGCGCGAGGTTGTTCGTCGACTCGTCGTCAATACGCGTAGCCCCGGCCCGCGAAGAGTCAGGCCGCGCGCCGGCTGCCGCGTGCAGGCAGTGCACGCAGCCCACGAACCCGGCGTAGGGGCTCAGCACAAAATGTACTGTACACTGTTGGACGGGTAATGTGGCACGCTTGTAGGTAGATCACTAGGGGCACACGACCTGCGCGATGTTGCGCGGGGTGCAGGCGCGCAGGCCCTGCCCTCGTAAGGTCAGGCCGCGCGCCGGCGGGATCACGTCGCGCCCGCTCACGCGCAGGCGGTGCACGCAGCCTACGAACCCGGACAGGGTAGGGGCTCCTGGCAGCCTGCGAGCACAAAACATACGAAATTAATGATCATCGGTGACAAATGCTACTTACGTTTAAAGGCACCTGACACTTTTTATAGAAACGTTTTTGAGTTGTAGACTTAATTGTAGTGCATCTGCACTTATCAAACTTCATGTCCAGTTTGAAATCTTTAAACAGGAGTCAAGTGAAATCCGTAATCATGGTAAAATGTTATGTGTTTACCTTTTCGTTATGTTTTCTGGCGGACGACCGATGTAGATGAACGGGTCGATATCCAGCGAGCTCATCCGGCCCGGAGTCGAGCCTCGCGCGGTCGCCTTGCCCATCCGCAGCATCCCATCCTTCTTGTACCTTCTTGCAGAAATCTTCGACCGACCGTCAAATCTTATTTTCCCGGCTCGCAGTTCCATAGGTCCGCTGCCAGCGTCCCAACGTAACACAGCTTTGTTTTCGCCAAATCCGAGCCACAAGTTATCTCTCGGGCCGGCCGCGCTCAGTAGCGTTCCTTCGTCGCAAACTGAGGACACTTCTGCCCAGATATCAAACCGTTTCGCGGGCAGCCTCGTTCGAGCCGTCATCCTCGCGAAGCCGTCGAACAAAGGCATCCTGTATATTTCCTCTACGTCCTCAAATTCATCATAAATAGAATATTCGCCAAACTCATTCGTCAGCTCCTCTTCGATTTCCTCTACTATCATAGCGGTCGGTTTCGGAACGCATTGGGCCTGGATTTCGTTCGTTTGCATGGGATCATCACTGTTCTTTTCTGTAAATTTAATTAATCGGTACGTTTTATGATTAGGGTATATAGGTGCTTCTAGCGAATACTTAATGAATTGTGCGTGTAATGGAAGTGGAGCTAGCGCGTTCTAACGGTATCCGACGGGCGGGAGGATGTCGACGCAAATGAGTTCGGGCTCGGGGCTGTCCGGCTTGCCGCTGTCGGTGGTGTCGCCGGAGCCGGCCGCGGGCGCCGCGGGCGCCGCGGGTGCCGCGGGCGCCGCGGGTGCCGCGGGCGCCGCGGGCGCCGCGTGCGGGCGCGGGAGGGTGAGCGTGCCGGTGGAGCGACTACCTCGCCTAACGTGCGGGGCGTCGCCGCAGGGGCCGAAGGCCTGCACGACGACGTCGGATTGCGTCCTACAGGCGTGCGTGCGGAGGTGGCAAGCGGAGAGGTAGGTGCGTCCGTCGTTACCTAGAGATGAGAAAAAATAATCGATTATAGAATAAATCAATTTAGAATCGATTATTTTTTCAGTATACATCGAGTTTACAACTACTATTGAAATGGGGCATATTGTGTTTGTTTTTGAGTTCCCGATTTTCCTATTCGGCACAGTTACACGGGCCGTTTTAATAGTAGTCGTAATGACCATGTTACCTTATAATCGTAATAATAGTAGTTTATGCAACAGTTGTATAAGAGGGGTCAAAAAAGGTGAGTAGCGTGGGTAACAATTTGAGCCGTAGGCGAAAATTGTTAAGAAAAACGCCACGAACATTTTTTTACCTACTTATACGACGTTGCATACAATACTTTTTCTACGAATACACTTACTTTTACATAAAAAGCGAAATTGAAATCTTCATGGATATCGCAGTTATTTTGTCAACATAATCAACAATCATTTAAGTTTTACCTTTTAAAACACTATTTTTCAATAATACTAACATTACTAACACAAATACACACCGTCGTTATTTGATCAATTATTAAAGAGCTACAGAGATTAGTAAAAATACCTAAATTACTTTCAAAGTTTGCAATTCGCCCCAACAAACGAACGGGAAACGTAAAAAACTATGAAGTAGGTCTGTGGTTCTTACAATTTTTTCTTTTTTAAAGTTTTTTTTCTAAAAACGCTGCGTTTATTTAGGTTTCTTAGGTTGGCAGTAATTTATTTTATATTAATAGCCGTGTTTGCACGCGATTCCGCGATACTATTTTGGCGCTTTTATAGAACAAGTGTTATTTTGGGGAATAGACTAGATAGACTTTTCATCGAGTGTATTATCTATGTTCTTATAAAGGTGTTGACGAATGTATAAATGACAGATAAAAGTACAGGAGTAGAAAAATATATTTCATTAATCGGTTCATCAAAATAAATATTTAAAAAAAATTACTACCGATAGTAATACCAGAAACTACTTTTTACTTCGATTGCGAGAAAATAAAAAAATACTTACTTATTATTAATTATTATTTAAGCACAATGACTAATCTAAGGTGAAAAAATGGTTTAACGGATTGTGGAAAATCGCGAGTTCTCAGTTTGAGGCGGACTACTAGTTTAACTGTTTTGACACAAATACAAAACATAAACACCGCGACTAAATGCCACAGACGACGGTAGCATTGCCAAAAAAATTTAATGTTTTACAATGATTGTGAAGTAGAAACTAAAAAATATTCATGTTTTTGGAAATGAATTTCGTTTCCTGATTGGTTGATTTTAACATTGTTGATACTAAATACAATGTTTTTTTTAAGGAATTAAATTATTTAAGCAGTGTACACAACAACAAAGAATCCAGCGTTCCTATTAACTTCTATATGTGTTGTGATTGGTGGATTTGATATGGTGAAGTGTTCTGATTGGTCAATTTAAAATGTTTTGTAAATCATAAATATGTATACATATTTCCCTTAGAGGCTAAATGTACTACTTTAGTCCGCCTTAGCATAATATGACATACTTTTTGAGCATGAGAAGTGAAAAAGCGTTTACTTGTAGAAGTCGAGAAATGAAATTCAATAGCCATTAATCGATTCTTGGTGTTTGGTTAAATAATCGATACTCTTACGTTAGTAGTCCCACAAAGCTCGCGCCTTCCAATGGTACCCGCCATGCGGGGCCACAGTCGCCGCCACCGCACTCACACAGCGCGTGCTCACTACGCACCACGCAGTACGCGCCGAAGTAGCACGCCATGTGTTCGTAGCACGTCGTCGGCAGTTTGGTATAATCCGCTATATTTATCAATTGTTTATTTCAGAAGTATCACTCCCTACCGCAGACTGAGGGTGCCTCGGCGGGGCCGCAGTCGCCGCCGCCGCACTCGCACTGCGCGAGCCCGCTGCGCACCACGCAGTACGCGCCGAAGTAGCACGCCATATGCTCGCAGTTCGTCGCCGGGAGTTGCGTCGATTCCGCTGCATAAGTAAAAGATAATTCACATAAATACATCAAGCGCCACAGTAGTTTCGTAAAGTTTCTTATTCAGGCCTATGATACCTGAGTAACTATATAGCTTATTAGGTAGGTTACTAGAAAAAGTATGGCCCAGTTTCCTATCTCGGTTGGAAGGTCTGATTGCAGTCACTTTCATAAGAAACTGAGCCAACTCTAAGCAATGCAACTCAACATCATCAGCAACACAACTCGAGCTGTAGCATTTTTTTAGGCAGCAGTCCGGATCATCGTAATGGCTCCTTGTCAATGGTCTGGGTAATGGGGTGATCATCGTAATACGTACGGTCGAAACATCCATTGGGACCAAGCGCGTGTTCGTGGTTGGAGCACACGGTGCACTTCTGCCCTTGTATACCGGGCTTACACACACACCGTCCCGTCATTTGCTCACAGTCTTCGCGCACTGACCCGAACGCTGAGCATCCGCAAGCTGAAAATAAGCGTTTACAATGTAGCAAAAAATCATGTCTAAAACATTTAACTTAACACGTAATCTTGCAGTGATGCGCTGCTAAGGATTACTACAAATAGTAACTAATCGCGTTTTATTGTGTAGGTAATACGGATGGGAAAATTTATGTTTTTACACACATTTGTATATACTTTTTTACTCTGGTGGTCGTGTTATGTAATATTATGTATCGTCATTTTTCAGTATCCGAATGTTATGCTAAGCTAAACTCAGCTAGTTCTGACGCTGATTTTAGACACAAACTCACAATTTTTTTCAGACCAATGCGGTGAACAAGCCTCGAGAAGGAACTCATGGATACAGACCAAATAACCGGTTTCGATCCTCGGCAGCTCCCAGTAGCCAGGCTCGCAGTGGTCGCACTTCTGGCCGGCGACGCCGGGCCGGCAGTCACACTAGCCGCTCTCGTCGCACTGCTCCGACACGGATCCGAGCCGGTGGCAACATAGTAATACTCACGGATACAGCCCATATGTCCGGTCCCGATCCTCGGCAGCCCCCAGTAGCCAGGCTCGCAGCGGTCGCACTTCTGGCCGCCGACGCCGGGCCGGCAGTCGCACTGGCCGCTCTCGTCGCACTGCTCCGACACGGACCCGAGCCGGTGGCAACATAGTAATACTCACGGATTCAGCCCATATGTCCGGTCCCGATCCTGGGCAGCCCCCAGTAGCCAGGCTCGCAGCGGTCGCACTTCTGGCCGGCGACGCCGGGCCGGCAGTCGCACTGGCCGCTCTCGTCGCACTGCTCCGACACGGATCCGAGCCGGTGGCAACATAGTAATACTCACGGATACAGCCCATATGTCCGGTCCCGATCCTCGGCAGCCCCCAGTAGCCAGGCTCGCAGCGGTCGCACTTCTGGCCGCCGACGCCGGGCCGGCAGCCACACTGGCCGCTCTCGTCACACTGCTCCGACACGGATCCGAGCCGATGGCAACCGCACTGCGACGGGCAGCCGCTGCCGCCGGGCCCGCGCGCTGGCGTGACCCCGTCGGCGCAGCAACCGTGCCATGATTCTTGGCAGGTCTTTTTCTCGGGCTGCGTTTTGTCTGGAAGGCAAACATTTAATGAGTAATATGAATGAAATGTGTGTGAAACGTACCTAATAAATAATCGATAGTTTTAAGAGTCTAAAAGAAAAAGTACATTTTACGTTGATAGATGTTTTAGATTCAATTGCCGTAGCTAATGAAATGACTCAATCTGAGGGTGATTCTGATTAGAAACCTTTTCTGCAGCACCGGGCAGCTTTAGTGGTGTGGTGGCAGTAGCTGCCCACAGGGCAGTCCTTGCGATGGGGGCCGCCGCCGCAGTCTACCGGGCGCCCTTCCGCGTCCGTGACCGCCTCGTCGTCGCCACATGGCCTGAACTGTAATTAGAAAAACTCGTTTGCTAATACATTTTTTATTTTTGACATTTTGACGATCACCTGACATATCTAAGACGAATGTAATTTGCAAATATTTGCGAAAGGATTGATAACTTAATATCACAGGCATTTTCAACATTTTGTAGTAAGTATGATAAGTAGCGCGCTTGCAGATACACAAATGGGACGCAACTAGGTTGATAATTGTCAGATCTGCACACACCTTAAAAGGGGAACGACGCTCTATTGGCTCACCATTCTTTCTTAGACTTTAGGTACTAAATAATTCAGTTATGTATCTGGTTCTATTCTAGAAGTATTCGTGTACCTCTAGCCCGCGACAGAGCGCCAGCGGCCGCAGCCGCAGTTCCTCCTGCCGGCGGCACGACTCCAACTTCATGTGGCAGAGAGTCGGGTACAGGCGCAGGTCGGACGCGCACACCGGCGCTGACGTAGCCGCCGCGGCTGCTGCCGCCGCGCAATCGAACAGACACGCGCATCTGCAAACACAAAGTGAACTTATTTTACTTCATTCTCCAATCAAAAGTTCCAAAACGGTACTCATTTCTAAAAACTGCCCTGAATCGATGGTTAGAATTTATATGATGATTGTCTAAACTGAGGCATCAGAAAGCAACCAAAAATAATTTTAAACAAAAAAGAATCGACTTCACTTAGCCTCCACCGTTCCAAAAGTAAATGCCCGAGCTACTGTAAAAAATATTTAAATCACTATATAGGTGTGCCTATAATATTTGAAGAGTTCCCTCGATTTCTCCAGGATCCCATCATCAGATCCTGACCTGGTTACAATGGGACCAACTGTGAAGTATACTCTTTCAAACAAAAAAATAATTTTCCAAATCGGTCCAGAATTTTCGAAATCTTGAAGTCGGTTGATAAGAGTACAAAAGGAGGAGGAATAAGAAATTTTTGGCTGAAAAATATAGATTCAAAAGTTCCGAAACGCTACTCAGGACATTCTTTAAAGCCGCCCTGTGTCGATTCGATGGTTAGAATTTCTATGATGATTTTCTAAACTGAGGCATCAGAAAGCAACCAAAAAAAGAAGAATAGTGTTCCATATAGGTCACCTCGGTTGTCCATGCGAGTCAACTGCGCAAGTAGCTTCATACGCGCACTGAACGCGCGCGCACACCGCCGTGCCGGTCGGCTCGCTCGTATTCTCGTTCTCCCCTCTCTCTCTTTCGCTCGAGATCTCGTTTGTTGCCTCCGCGAGTTTAGCGCTTTTGTTCACACCTGCAAATAACAGAATTATCATAGAAGGAAAGGTCACAGCCGTCATATGGGACCTCTGTTTTTAGCAACGGTTTAGGGTTCCCACTTCCCACCAACGCGCTTCGACTGCCTTTTAACATGTACTACATATGTACTATATGTATGTAGGTACTTACATTGTGCTTACCAATGTATTAAAAGCACGCACTGCGTTGGTACAAATAAGCTGTTTTGTATTTTATTTGGAACTAAGTTCCTTATCGAACGGTGGGCCGATGGGGGTAAGGCGATAAAGTGTTAGATTTGACCGTCACGACCCATACAATTGTGAAATTAATAGTACATTACTTACCTAGGGCTGTAAAAAAAAGAAAGCCCGAAATCGCAGGTATTTGGGACCCGAGCCGCAGGCGAGGGTTGTAAATATGCGATAGAGGGCTTTCTTTTTTACTGCCCGTGGTGAGTACACAATTTTACGTCCCCACCTGGCCATAATGCGAGTTTTACCGTAAGCGTAGCGAGCGGTAAAACTCACATTATGGCCAGGTGTGACGTAAAATAAATTATTTTTTTGCATTTTTTATGTTCTTAACTATCAGAACAGAAAAGACAAATAAGTACCTAAATTTTTGAGGTCTGGGGCGTCAGTGTTGCCCTTCTAAATATCTAAGCGTGCGTAACATCTCTTCCAGTTCTACTAGGAACCTTAGGTGATATTTGTATTGTTACTTCTTGTACGAGGGCGGTTTGATAAGTCTTTTTAAAAAGTCAAAAATCATCAGTTTTTTTATACAAAATACATTTATTTCTCAACATAATCTCCTTCAAGGGCCAAACACTTATTCCAGCGAGTTTCCAATTTTTTTATCCCCTCCAAAAAATAGGATTCGTTGAGGTCTGCAAAATAGCCATTCACACCTGCTATACAGTTTTCATTTGTCAAAATTTTTTGTCCTCCAAGCCATCTCTTCAAATTTGGGAATAGGTAATAATCACACGGAGCTAAGTCCGGTGAATATGGAGCATGAGGAACCGGCTCGAAGCCTAATTCATGGATTTTTGCCATTGCAATAGTTGAGGTGTGCACTGGGGCGTTGTCTTGGTGAAAGAGTACTTTTTTCGGAGATAATCTTGGTAGTTTTCAACAATTCGGCTTTAAAACGGTCTAACAAATCTGCGTAATAACGGCCGGTGATAGTTTTCCCCTTAGCTAAGTAGTCGATCATGATGATCCCTTCGCTATCCCAGAAAACTGTCGCCATCACCTTCCCAGCCGACAAAACAGTCTTTGCCTTCTTTGGGGCACGTTCACCAGCAGCCATCCATTGTTTGAACTGTTGTTTTGACTCGGGCGTGTAATGGTGGACCCAAGTTTCGTCCACAGTGACAAATCGTTTCAAAAAGTTTCGAGGATTATGCTTCATCATATATCCAAACACAGTTTTGAAACTCGCTTTCGTTCGAGTTTTTGTTCGATCGTCAACAAACGTGGCACCCATCGTGCAGACAGCTTAGTCATGGCCAAATCTTCGTGTAGGATTTTATGTACACGCTCAGTAGAGATGTCTATCTTTTCAGCTACTTCACGCACCTTCACTCGGCGGTCGTAGAGTACGATATTATGAACTTCTTCAATAACGTCTTCAGTAGTGACTTCGATTGGACGACCAGAGCGTGGAGCATTAGATGTGCTTGACCGGCCATGTTTAAATTCATTTAACCAGTTGTAAATGGTTTGCAACGTCGGTGCATTAGTGCCACGAACAGAATCAAGTTAAATTTTTATAGTGGCAGCAGTGCAACCCTTCATAAAAAAGTGTTTAATAACGGCACGAAATTCAGATTTTTCCATAGTTGACAAAAATGCGTAGGTGATCTCAGTTAAGAAACGATAAAAGTGACGTATCTTTGTTTTTTTTTTCTTAATTTTTCGTCAGTTATCAATTGAAAGATCGTGCCAGCCAGTGTTAATACCATTTACCAAAAAAAGGTTTAATAAATAGTTTTTTAAAAGACTTTTCAAACGGCCCTCGTATATACCATAGTGCTTACATACATACTAGGTGTAACATCTGAAACGCTGTGATCCGGTATGTAACTACTTACCCGCAGTATTGTGTTCCTCCTCCGCGCACTCGCCGCGCATGCGCACCTCGCACGCGGCACGCTGCAGCGCGCACTCGTGCACGAACGTGCTGCACGTGTTGGAGCACACGGGCTCGCGCGGTGCGTCGGCGCACGGGTTGGAACATGCGCACTGCCCGCGTGCGCACCAAGTGGGTACATACCCGCAGTAGTGTGTTCCTCCTCTGCACACTCGCCGTAGTACGCGACGCGCAGCGGCGGCTCGCCGCGCATGCGCGCCTCGCACGCGGCACGCTGCAGCGCGCACTCGTGGACGAACGTGATGCGCGTGTTGGAGCACACGGGCTCGCGTGGTGCGTCGGCGCACGGGTTGGAGCATGCGCACTGCCCGCGGGCGCACCAGGTGCCGCTTGGACACTCTACGCCGATGCATGACTCTGGAAAGATTTTTTAATACAATTACTCAAAAAGTTTACTTTATGTAGCTGCAAATCGTGCGTTAACTTTGATTTTATGCACTAGTGCAAAAATGTAATCTGATCTGCAAATCGTGCGTAAAGTTTGATTTTACGCACGATTTGCATATCAGAATTTTAAATAAATAAGTATGATGCGAGACCCGCTTATAAATGAACCAAGTAACCTCGGTACTCGTGCAAAATGACATACTTCTCGCACTTGTATCGAAAACTACTATTGTAGTTGTATACTTCTTACACCATAGTCACCCTAAATAACCTGGTGAACTGGGTCTAGTTTTGCAGGATTCTCATTTCTCGAATTATCAATTGGCTTTCCCTCGTATTACCGTTGTCGAAGTTGGTTGCATAACAGTTCTATTTTAGAAAAATAATAGCACCTAAAGTAGCATTTCGTTATGTTTTGTTCTGTCTCTCTACTTGTTCTAACTAAGGGTTTAAGCTTACAACTTTCTGTTGGAGAATCTGAATTGTTCGGTGACCATCGCTTACAATGCGCTAATGTTAAAGCATGTAGACGGTGAATGAATCATATTCAGTTTAATACCTACACTTATAAATAATACGCATTTGCCTATTTGGCTTAGAATTAGTATCTCACCGCAAGAGCCCATATGTTTGACGTGGAGTCGCCGTTTCTCACGGCAGGCTACGTCACGCAACGAGCATACGCTGCTGTACGTCTTATTATCATTGCCGCACACTTCCTCGGTTTCCTGCAATCAATGTAAGCGAATTAAGTATTTGTGTTGTAGCTACTTTTGTGAATGGGCTCAGACCAGCGTTGCGTCGAGCTTCCACGGGATTTGAACAGCGTCACGGGGCGGACACGCCAATTCCAATCGGGGCGGGGCGTAACGTGGCCATTCTATATGAAATAATATTATTTATTCTGTGACAGCGTACAGTGAGGCCACTCACATACATTTGTATTTGTTTGCCATGAACGCGTTCCGTATGCACTCTTTTGGCCTCCTTGGCATGGATGTCTTCGTCAAATTGTTTACAAAATTATTCAGGATATTATTTGTAATACTTATAAGGTTACGTAGTGTAGCATGACGCTACGTTTATCGTACGACACCTGTCGACTTTCTTTAGAACTTCCGTGTCTAAGGAAGGTTAAAGGCTAGGTCGCGGTTGATATATAAAAAAGCGTACATTGTGATTCACGGCATTACGGGTAGATGGCGATTATTGCAGTCCGCATTTTGTAATACGACTGGCAGTTATAAAATTGAGATAATATTCGCGCTAATTTTGAATATGAATTTTTGAGGTATTCCAGATTGTCAAAAGGGGAAAAGTTGATTTTGATTAGAAGTGTCAGATCGACGGGGAGATTTTTTAAAGAAAAACACAGGAATTATTTGCAAATTGTCCTGTGCAAATCCTTTTTTTGTTCCCGGAAAGTGTTTACCACAGTTGCTTAATTCTCTAGAAGAGGGTGGCCGTCGGTGTAGGTTTTCCAATACCCAGTGCTCCCCTTCGGCCGTGTCTGAGGGTGCGGGTAGCGCCTGCCGAGGCCGCCAGTGGGACCGTCTGAGCCGGGAGGACTCCGGAAGGCGCTTGTGGGTGCCGGACTTGCGAGACGATCTGCAACCGCCGCGTGTTCCGCGTGGTTCTTCACCGTCGTCGGAGAATTAGAGCCCGCATCCAGCGTGGCTCTCCAAGTGAGACAGAGGGTTCAGCGAGCTGTTGGGTCCGCCTAAACCTAAGGGGGCGCCTGCCCACGAACTTATTTTAAATTCAGTTACAGTCTTGACCATTTCCTGACTTTCGAGAATATCATTTTATTTACATTTTTTTTAAACGTTATAAATCCGATTCCTTTTTTTTGTATCCAGTGTTTTTGTGCCATAATAGCTTTTTTGTTGTTTTGCCAAAATCTTCCCATAATTCTAATTGCCTCATTTGACGGGCGTACAAAGACCTGGCTCTTGAATTTAGGCTACGTTCAGCCAGCGAATCATCTGTCACCATCCATATCAGCCGCCTCATTAATCCATTATTTTCCCGCAGCTAAATTACCAGCCGAGTCTTTATTTGTACTTACTAGTTTTGCTAGTACTCCCTCTTTTTTATTTTCCTTTTGTGCGGAAAGTAGACGTTTACGATACTAAGGTAACTATTGAATGTGAAATATCTTTATATAGATACCGTTATCGTCATCTTTATGTCAAGTGCTAATATTAAATATTCTGATTATTGCAATTTAATTACATTCTAACCACTAAGGAAGTTATTGAATGTGAAATATCTTTATATAGATACCGTTATCTTCATTTTTATGTGAAGTGCTAATTTTAAATATTCTGATTATTGTAATTTAATTACATTCTAACCACTAAGGAAGTTATTGAATGTGATATATCTTGATATAGATACCGTTATCGTCATTTTTACGTGAAGTGCTAATTTTAAATGATCTGATTATTGTTGCTAATTTTAAATAATTTACTTTATCTTCAAAATTAAACGTGTTAATGCAATTATAGAAGTGTTTTACTGCAAATTGGCGCCCGATAAGGTAATGAACTCTGGATTTACTTTTAATAATTGTAATAATTGTAATTGTAATTTGTTTGAGCTCAAAGAGGACCCAGTGTGTTGACGATGAGGGACCCTATTGTTCCTTTAGCCGTCAACACAGTGAATCCTCCTTTTTGTAAAGGGTCGGCAACGCGCATGTGACTCCTGTGGAGTTACAGGCGTCCATAGGTTACGGTAGCTGCTTACCATCAGGCAGGCCGTATGCTTGTTTGCCACCGTCGTAGTATAAAAAAAAAAATTAAATAATTTTTTTTTGGATTTGTGAGACGGTGACCGTAGACCGGTCGCGGTTCTATTAACCTTAATTTTGGTTTGTTTCAGCCTGCTGCCTCCTTACGTCCCATCATTAACCCGAATTCCGTCATATTGAAATATTGCTTTTATTTATGTTAAAAAAAAAACAATTTATCTGTTGACCTTTACTTATGCCTTTTTCTCAATTACCCGTAACATATCCCCAATACCTTATTTCATAGTTTGAGTCCTGTAGTTAGAGCCCGTAGACGTTAGGGAATTCGCAGGTAAGTCAGACATAGAATGTATGATTTGCTTTTTGTTTTTTTTTTTCAGAAACTGAACTTGTTTTTTTTTAATTCGAACTCTAACTTAGCATTTAGACTTCGAGTTTTATTTTCTTTCTTTGGCTTAAGCGCTTGGTTTAGACCACTGATATACTCGAACATCGGATTTTAATTTTGAGGCCGATTAACTTTATTTTTTGTTTGAACTTGCAACGCAAGACAACATTCGACTTTTCGCCATGTCGCACTTAAGTAATGAAGGATCAATTGCTGAGACGCCTCATGCGCACTTATCTTTAAACTCGCACGATCCGAGGATTTTAGATCCAATGGCAAACGATGAAGAACAGTTTTTTGATTCTGAACCACGACCCCAGGTGATGCATATGTCCGGACTTCCCCCGCCTTATCCTTTCAAAGATTATTCACTTACGAAATGGAACTTGAACTTTCCCGGGGACACTTGTGTTCGCGAATTTTTCTTTCGAATCGAGGAAGAAGGTATGGCGCGTAACGTCAATCCTTCATATGTTGTCAGACGTTTCCATGAATTGTTGTCAGATAGTGCCTTGAAACATTTTAGGGCAATCAGATATCCGGGTCTTAATTACGCGGAATTAAAGTCTGAATTCGTTAAAACCTTCGACGTAGCCGATTTCGATTTCAAGCTTGAGAGCCAACTTCGCGCTTTATCACAGAAGGACAACCAGTCAGTGGTTGATTTTGTTATTCAGGCGCGCGATCTAAACGCAAAGCTTCGTACACCGGTTTCCGAAGACAACCTGTTTAACATTATTAAATATGGAATGAATCCTAGATATCATCCTTGTCTTGCAACTAACGTGGTTAGGGATATTGATGGTTTGTTAGAAATCGCGAAAAATTTTGAAGCCTTTCAAGGTTCACGTCCAGCACGTTTGGATATTGCACCGATTAGTGCTCAAGTTGTAGGTCAACCCAGTTCTATAGTGTGTATGAAGTGTGATGCAACTGGTCACAACTATCGTAATTGTCCTTACGTTTCAGGGGCAGTGTGCTTCCAGTGTAAGCGTGTTGGTGCAATCACCCGCGATTGTCCTAGTTGTAATTCTGGTCCGTCAAAAAACGAATTAGTGGCGCACTGAGAGGTCCATCGGTGTCGCCCGTTTATATTAATAATTCCCCGGATAATAGACTTTTTATTGATGTTTTAGTTGCTGGCTCTTCGGTAAGAGCTCTTTTGGACTCTGGTGCTCAGGTTTCACTAATTGATATATCCCTCCTATCGGAGCTCGGTATAACAAATCACGAGGATATCCGGCCTTATGTTGTCTCCGCCGACAATTCTCCTATTGAAATTCTAGGCGGTTTGGACGTCCCCATTCTTTTTAGTGGCATTCGCGTTCTGCACCCCTGTCTAGTGAGCAGTAATCTTCCTACTGCATTTATTTTAGGAATTGAGTTTTGAAATGCTGTTGGTCTCATTGACATTTTAAAGAAGGCATTCCGTGATGGTTTGTCAGGTAAGCTTTACGTCGCTTCACATCATGTTCCTGTCGCAGTCCCACGAGTAGGTGAGGTTCGCTATGTCCACCCTCGTACGGTGCTTGCACCACTGCAGGAATCAAAACTCCAATCTGTTATTGACGAGTTCGAGGAGATTTCTACTGATAAAGCTGGATTAGGTTGTACTTCGTGGCTTTCGCATAAGATTGAGACTGTTGGTTCGCCCATCCGCCAACGTTACTATCCCTTATCTCCAGTCAAGCTCAAGATTCGCAACGAAGAGATCGACAAGATGTTAGAGTCAGGCGTCATTCGTCCCTCACGATCACCCTGGGCTTCCCCAGTGGTGATGGTTACCAAGAAAGATGGTAGTGTCAGGTTTTGCGTGGACAGTAGGAAGTTGAACAGCGTTACCATCAGGGATTCATATCCTCTCCCGCGCGTCCAGGACATCCTTGATAACCTACGAGGTGCCAAATATCTAACTTCGTTGGATTTTAGGAGCGCCTTTTGGCAAATCCCCTTAGCTGATAAGGCCAGTTGTAAGAAAACGGCCTTTATTGTACCCCAAAGGGGCCTCTTTGAGTTCGTTCGTCTCCCTTTTGGTTTAACCAACGCTGCGTCGTAGATGCAGAGGCTTACTGACATGATTGTCAATTTTGAATATACCCCTGAGTCTGAGGATTTTATCTTCGGCTATGTTGATGATTTGATTTTGGTGTCTCGTGATTTTGACAGTCATATGCGGCTTATTCGTAAGGTTCGTGATAGGTTGAAAGAAGCTGGTCTTACGGTTAATTTAGATAAGTGCGAGTTTTGTAAGTCTGAATTGAAGTATCTCGGCTACAATGAGCGTGGTCTTCAAACTGATCCGAAGAAATTAGAAGCTATTAGGGATTACCCTACCCCTTCTTCTGCCAAGTCTCTACGTGCTTTCATTGGTATGTGTTCGTATTATCGCCGTTTCGTGGATGGTTTTTCTTCGATCATTGCTCCTCTGACGGCACTTATCGGTAAGAGAAAGGGACGTGATCCCATCGGTTGGAACGATAGTGCTAGTGAAGCCTTTTCTAAATTGAAGGATGCCTTGATGAGCGCTCCGTTGATGGCTTGCCCGGATTTTTCGAAACCTTTTATCCTTCAATGTGACGCTAGCCAGGTTGGCTTAGGCTCGGTCCTTGCTCATGAGTTGGACGGCGTTGAACATCCAATTGCTTATTATTCTCGTTTATTCACTAAAGCTGAACGTGGATACGGGACAACCGAACATGAGCTTCTCGCTGTTGTTGATTCCATAAAGCATTTCCGCGGGTATCTCGATGGAATGAGGTTTAAGATCATTACTGACCATATTGCTCTTAAATGGATGATCACCCTTGATAATCCTACGGGGCGCTTGGCTCGTTGGGCAACTTTGATTTCCCAATATAACTTTGAGATTGAACATAGAAAAGGTGTCCTTAATGTTGTTCCTGACGCCTTGTCCCGCGCTCAGGTTGGGCTTATCTCATTTGCGCGTGGCTCCTTCTGGAGATCCTTGGTATGAACGTATTTACCAGGGAGTTTTAGACAATCCTCAAATGTTTACAGCATTTGCTCTTCGGGATGGTGTCTTAATGCGCAGGGTATCTATCGAAAACCCTTTAGCACCTAATCCGTGGCGTATAGTTCTTCCTGCTTCAAGGACTAGAGAGGCGGTTGCTGAAATTCATAATGGATTTCCCAACGTTCATCCTGGTGTTATGAAGACGTATTTAAAAGCTCGTGATGTATATTATTGGCCGAATATGTACCGTGATGTTACCAGTTTCCTTTCCGAATGTCAGGTCTGCAAGTCTTTTAAAATTGCAAATTCACAACCTCGTGGCCTTCGTTTGTTCCCTCGTCCTGTTGCTGCTCCAATGGATCTTCTTTCCATTGACTTAATTGGTCCATTACCTGTTAGCCGTAGTGGTTTTCGTTATATTTTGACTTTGGTTGACGTTTTTACCAAATTTTTTTGGTTGGTTCCGTGAAAGTTGGTGAATGCGAGATCAATATCGACGGCATTAGAGTCGGAGGTTATTTTGCGGTACGGTGTTCCTACTAACATTCTCTGTGACAACGCTACAGTTTTTCATAGTCGTCAATTTCTGGATTTCCTGGCGAGCTATAATATTCCAGGTCCGTGTTATACCCCATATTATTCGCCACAAGCGAATGTTGTGGAGAGATATAACCAGGTCGTGATTACTACTTTGAGCATTTTAGTTGAAAATGACCAACGCAGTTGGTCGGGTCATTTACATCGGGTCGCTCTCTATTTGAATTCTTGTATAAATTTGGCTACTGCTTATACACCGAATTTTTTGATGTACGGCCGCGAGTTGTCAATGATTCGTGAACGTATTGAGAATCAGGTTGTGGACCAAGATGTGGGACTCAGCCGGATGGAACGCGCTTCGAATCTTCAGACGCTTCGTGAGGTGTACGATAAAGTTTCTGATCCGATGGCTTTGGCCTTTCATCGTAACGCCGCCAAGTTCAACACGAACCGTTCTTCGCCAAGAATCGTTGGTGACCAAATCGTTTGGCGTAGGAATTGCCAGCGTGGCTCCGCTGATCCTTTTCGAGGCGGTAAATTCGCTCCACGTTTCGTTCGGTGCCGTGTGGTTAGACGGGTGTCTCCACAGGTATATGTACTGGCTGATACCGATTCCGAGCACATCGGTACCTATCATATTAAAGATATCTTGAAATAGTTTCTTCTTTCGGCCCGTTCAGTTTTCTCAAAATTCTAAAATGCGCTTTAGTCCGCCCTTCCCTTATCGGTAATCCTTGCTTGATTCGTTTCTTATCGCTTTTTTGTTTTCGTTTAAGCGTTTCCTTGCTCCTTTTTCCAGATTTGACTTTTTTTACCGTTGGTGCTTAAGGCTTCGTTTATCTTTCCCGGTCTATGATAGCCTGGTTATATAATTTGATGACTCGATGTGAGGGATTAAGATCTGTGGCCAGGTGCAGTTTCTGTCCTATCCCGGCCGTCACGTCTTGGACCGCGTGACGCGTTGGTTGGCGTTTTGTCATCTTGTTAATCTATTAGGTTAGTCTTTAGGGGTAATGTTAATAACTGGTTGGTTTTGTTTTTTTGGAATTCGTTTAGGATTCTCTTGTTGTACCTTTTTTGGGCTTAGCATTAAGTTGTGTTTTTTTGTTGCTTGGGGTTAGTTTTCTTGTGTTTTCTTGTGTTGTTGTTTGTTTGTTTCTTTGTTTGGTAGGGAGATGCTGTAGCATGACGCTACGTTTATCGTACGACATCTGTCGAGTTTCTTTAGAACTTCCGTGTCTAAGGAAGGTTAAAGGCTAGGTCGCGGTTGATATATAAAAAAGCGTACATTGTGATTCACGGCATTACGGGTAGATGGCGCTTATATCAGTCCGCATTTTGTAATACGACTGGCAGTTATAAAATTGAGATAATATTCGCGCTAATTTTGAATATGAATTTTTGAGGTATTCCAGATTGTCAAAAAGGAGAAAGTTGATTTTGATTGGAAGTGTCAGATCGACGGAGAGATTTTTAAAGAAAAACACAGGAATTATCTGCAAATTGTTTTGTGCAAATCCTTTTATTGTTCCCGGAAAGTGTTTACCACAGTTGCTTAATTCTCTAGACGAGGGTGGCCGTCGGTGTAGGTTTTCCAATACCCAGTGCTCCCCTTCGGCCGTGTCTGAGGGTGCGGGTAGCGCCTGCCGAGGCCGCCAGTGGGACCGCCTGAGCCGGGAGGACTCCGGAGGGCGCTTGTGGGTGCCGGACTTGCGAGACGATCTGCAACCGCCGCGTGTTCCGCGTGGTTCTTCACCGTCGTCGGAGAATTAGAGCCCGCATCCAGCGTGGCTCTCCAAGTGAGACAGAGGGTTCAGCGAGCTGTTGGGTCCGCCTAAACCAAAGGCCCCACGAACTTATTTTAAATTCAGTTACAGTCTTGACCATTTCCTGACTTTCGAGAATATCATTTTATTTACATTTTTTTTAAACGTTATAAACACGATTCCTTTTTTTTGTATCCAGTGTTTTAGTGCCATAATAGCTTTTTTTGTTGTTTTGCCAAAATCTTCCCAAAATTCTAATTGCCTCATTTGACGGGCGTACAAAGACCTGGCTCTTGAATTTAGGCTACGTTCAGCCAGCGAATCATCTGTTACCATCCATATCACCCGCCTCATTAATCCATTATTTTCCCGCAGCTAAATTACCAGCCGAGTCTTTATTTGTACTTACTAGTTTTGCTAGTACTCCCTCTTTTTTATTTTCCTTTTGTGCGGAAAGTAGACGTTTACGATACTAAGGTAACTATTGAATGTGAAATATCTTTATATAGATACCGTTATCGTCATCTTTATATGAAGTCATTAAATATTCTGATTATTGTAATTTAATTACATTCTAACCACTAAGGAAGTTATTGAATGTGAAATATCTTTATATACCTAGATACCGTTATCTTCATTTTTATGTGAAGTGCTAATTTTAAATATTCTGATTATTGTAATTTAATTACATTCTAACCACTAAGGAAGTTATTGAATGTGAAATATCTTGATATAGATACCGTTATCGTCGTTTTTACGTGAAGTGCTAATTTTAAATAATCTGATTATTGTTGCTAATTTTAAATAATTTACTTTATCTTCAAAATTAAACGTGTTAATGCAATTATAGAAGTGTTTTACTGCAGTAGTTACTATTTTAAGATACTTACTGTTCCTTCCTCGCAGTGTTTGGGACAGACGCAACTTGCCTCTGAAATTCCGTCACTTTCACATACAGCATAGAACTCACACTTTTTGTTCTCACACCCATCTGAAAATAAAGAGTTCAATCCAAGAGCATGGGTCTTTCAAGAATTCAATAAGCTACCACGTCGTGACGCACCTGAGTAGGTACAGTGAACGCCAAAAATATATATACACTGTTGCACCCTACTCCATTGTAATAAGGTTCAAATTTGTACACATATTTTCGGTGTTGACTGTATTGCCGTGCTATGGCCCAGAGACATAGGCCGTCAACAAATGTCCAAAGACATTGGAAGTAATATCTTACTGCAAGGTCCATCGTAGAGAACGGTGACGTCCCTGCGATGCCGGCACGCCTCCAGTTGCAGCTTGCAGCGGTTGCCGTAGGAGATGCCGTCCGAGCCGCAGACGGGCGCGAACTCGTTGGAGCAGCGCGGGCAGCGGCACACGCCGCGCGCGCCCGACGCCACGCACTCGCCGCCATGCGGACACACGCGCCCCGCGCAGATGCCGTTTGAGCCTGAAGATGATACGGAATTTGTAATTAGTTATAAATTCTTTATTTCAGGCCTGTTCGCCCATAGATTGTTAGTTATATACAGACTTACAAAACTAATGTTAGTAGATCTTAACCTAGGTCTTACAGTTTTTACTTGGGGTCTTGGTACACAGGACGATGACCAGACGCCCAGTGACAAAAAACGGACAATCCCATCACTCCGCTATATCTACCAGCAAGATGTTGGTGCTACCCCGCAGGCGAAACATTTGAGAGGCGATTATTTTTTCCTCCTTATGGCATGAAAATCGTCCATTCGTGCTTGAGCAAACATGCCTGACGCACTGCAAAAGCGTGGTAGCCCCAACAGCATCCTGAAGCCATTATTGAACATATTAGATCTTACTGCCAGTGCTCTACGTTCCCTCTCAATATCCGCAACGTCCTTTAGAGTCTCGGTAATTACATGTCCCAGGTATGTAAAACTGGACACTCTGTTCAAGGCAACACCACCGAGTGTCACCGGCTCAATTATTGTATGTCACCGGCTCAATTAATGTAGGGTCTTATTACCAGCTCGAAAGATGAGTATCTCACTTTTTTTTATATTATAGGTGAGCCCGTGAGACTGTCACTGTCACATACGTGTCACACACCTTTAACAATTTATTCATAGCACTGATTGACGGGCTCAACAGCACCATGACTTATGAATTGTAGGTAATAGTTGCAGTCCAGCCAAAGCAGCTGTAAAAGGAACGGAATGCATGATGGTCTAAGAGCTGGCCACGTCAGATATGACATAATAATAAGGGCAATGAAATCCATGTAGTAAGATTGCAATACTATCCTTATTGCTAGATCCGGGCATCTGGCAGCTTTTAATGGGTGGATGTCAAAGTGACAGACTAGCAAAGTTTTTGAATTGGAAATAAGAAATACCAAAATAGGTAAAAATGGCTGAAGTTATCTTATTTATAGAGGATGGTGCCTATATTTTAACATTAGAACAAAAAAACATTGCGTAATATTTCGGAAACAGAAACAGTAGGCGACAAACCATGAATTACATTATACATCGTTGTGGACTACTTTCCCCCATCAGAAACTTTTGACAGTGATATGATTTAAATATTTATATAGTTTTTCATAATACTGCATCAAAACCAGAACTCTAGGTAAGGTGTAAGTACATAGTTATAAGGACCATTCACCTTCTATCTCTTTCTCTCATTGTATGGAATCTGGAAAAGCCCCCTACAATATGTTTTCACCGGCCTTCCCCATTCAAGTTTTTTTTTGCACTACTAACCTAGGTACCCTAGTAGCTGTCACTTTGACTGTCTGAGTGCAGACAAAAAGTATTATTTACCTACACTAGTAATCATATAGTACATTACTTACCAAGGACTGTAAAAGAAAGAAAGCCCGAAATCGCAGGTATTTGTAACCCGAGCCGCAGGCGAGGGTTGTAAATATGCGATAGAGGGCTTTCTTTTTTACTGCCTGTGGTGAGTACATAATTTTACGTCTCCACCTGGCCATAATGCGAATTTTACCGTACGCGTAGCGTGCGGTAAAACTCACATTATGACCAGGTGTGACGTAAATAACATTAATAATATACCTGTATTACCTATCGCAGGGTTGGGCATGGATGACCAGGCGATGGACACAACTTACCACATGGCCCGGCGTGGAGAACTCTTAACTCTCTTCCGAGCAGGCAAGCAGCGCGACGCAGCTCACACTCGCTGTCATGCGTCCCGTCAGACCCACATACAGGCCGCAGCACAGGCTCGCACGGCGGGGGACATGCACAGACGGCGGCACCGGCGCCCTCCACGCGGCACTCCGCACCGTGCTGACACTCCACTTCCGCGCATGGGTTCACTCCTGCCAGAAATATTGTTAAAGTTAGCAACTATCTATTGTTTTCAACCGACTTCAAGATTTCGAAGGAGGAGGTTATCAATTCGTCGGGATCTTTGTTTTTGCTATTTTTGACGTGATAACGTCTTTAAAATCGTTTTAGTCGGGTGACATGTTCAGAAACTTGTGTCACACCAAAACCTCACGAGCGCGATCGCAGGTATAACGAGAGAGAGACGGACCGATCTCCCGTCTCATCTCGAGCGCTGCCAGTCATTCCGTGAAACTTGTCACGCGGAATCCTCACGAGCGGTTAGACGTTATCACGTAAACATCTCGATCGTAAACCTACTTTACAAACAACCAATTTTTTTTTTTTTTTTTTATGTATGTTCACCGATTATTCGAAGACGGCTGGACCGATTTGGAAAATTCTTTTTTTGTTTGAAAGCGTATACTTCACAGTTGGTCCCATTGGAACCATGTCAGGATCTGATGATGGGATCCTGGAGAAATCGAGGGAACTCTTCAACTATTATAGGCACACCTACGGTGATTTGAGTATTTTTTACAGCAGATCGAGCATTTGGTGTTGGAAAGGTGGATGCTTAGTGAAGTCGGTTCTTTTTTGTTTAAAATTATTTATAACTAGTAGTCCGCCTCGAACTGAGAACTCGAGATTTTCTTGCAAACGAGTGACCAATATAACAAGATGACCTAATGGTGACTTCTTCGAGCTCCATAACCCCTTGATCGATCATGCTCATGAACGAACACTCAAATTGTATTGAGCTCTACTACAACCCCTACAAATTTCATATAAATCAGAAAAACTTTAGTAAAGTTATCGCGTGACAACTATTGAAAATCAAAAAGCCATCGAAATGCACAGACGTCTAGGTAGCCGAAGTTGTTTGAAAGAACTTTACTTCGCTTACGCTCCGCTCGTTCGATGATGCTACCGGTGGGAACCTATTATTGGTTCTTTGTTATTTACTCGTATCTATGTACATACATAGCTGTTGGTTGTCCGAATAAATAAATAACATAAAATTTAAATGGTAAACTATACGAAAGAGACCAAGATCTCCAGTGGTTGCTGGGATGACAAAAGCCATGTCATGACGACGGAATCGCAAGACTTGATGTTGTTTTTGCAGTCTTGAGAGTAAACCTTGCCATCAGAGAGACAAAACTAGGGATGACTTGAGCTGTCGAGTGATCTAATTTGGCTATCTTACCTGTACTACACTGCCCTTTGAAGATGATTCTCAATTGTTTTCTAGCGCGACAAGACTCCCTGTGCATTTGGCACTCGTTGGAGTAGGTCTTCCCGTCAGACGCGCAGACGGGAGAGAACTCGAGCGGGCAGGGCTCTGCGCAGCGGCAGGATGGGGCTCGGTTCTCGTCGAGTTGGCACAGTTCTGGATCTGGACAGGTCACGCCAGCGCACGGATCTACGGATATATGTAAAAGTAACTAACAAAGGCAAAAGATACAGCATTCCCGCGGAAGATGTTCGAAACGATGGATATAACTAACTATGAGGAATACAAAAGTACATAAGTAGTTACTAGATAGAACGTTCCTTTTCAACCGACTTCAAGATTTCGAAGGAGGAGGTTATCAATTCGTCGGGATCTTTGTTTTTGCTATTTTTTTTTTTTTATGTATGTTCACCGATTATTCGAAGACGGCTGGACCGATTTGAAAAATTCTTTTTTCGTTTGAAAGAGTATACTTCACAGTTGGTCCCATTGTAACCAGGTCAGGATCTGATGATGGGATCCTGGAGAAATCGAGGGAACTCTTCAACTATTATAGGCACACCTATAGTGATTTGAGTATTTTTTACAGCAGCTCGAGCATTTGCTTTTGGAAAGGTGGATGTTTAGTGAAGTCGGTTCTTTTTTGTTCAAAATTATATATATTTTTTATATCATGACCGGCTGGAACTTTTAAGACTTTGACTACCGAGAACCCGCCTGGTAGGCACTCGTAATGTTTGCACAGATGCCGGGCACGCGGCGTGCGGCATTGCGTTGCACGTCGTAGCCCGCTTGGCGGGTTCTGTCGGTTTCTGGGGTATTGTTCAAAATTTTGCCCGGTTGCGAAAGTGTTAATATTCAATTTGGACTTTATCAAATTCTTCGCATGCCTTTTAGTTTAAAAACGGCACCGGTAGCAACGTTCCAAAGAGAACGAAGATCCCATGAACTTCCCTCTCCTGGGAACGTGGTTTGGAGCCTTCATAGGCTGGTAAAAAGCAAGTTATTATATGTGGAAGTCGGTACCTATTAGGACGTGTACATTTATTATACTGTAGGTACCTATTGTTAGCGGTTGTACTCACCACATTTGCCGTAATACTTGAAGGTAATATTCGTATTGGTATCACAGGCGGCTCTTCGCATCTCACATTCGCCCGGATAGTCGTGCGCGTCGCTAGCACACAGCGGCCGCGAGCCCTCGTGATCCCCGTAGCTCGGGCACGACGTCGGGCATTCGCAGGTGTAGGTTTGAGCGTCAGCCGACGGCCGGCATTGGGCGCCTGGACCGCAAGTCACCCCGATGCAAGGGTTAGTTACGTCTACAAAAAAAAGAGAAGTCGAAATCCATAGATAATACGAGTAGGATGTTGCTTAGACACCTGCAAGATACGAAGAATTTATAACATCGTATAAGGAAGAATTGAAGCAGAGGAAGAGGATGGATCAATTAAAGGAGAAAGTAAACGTCGTATCAGGTTATAAATGAGAAGGCAAAAGACAGACGAGTAGCGATGCCCGGACGGTCTCGTCTCCGCATCCTCCTCTCGCATCGTCAGTAAGTGTTAGCTAATGCTAATGCACTAGAATATACTACTTACTCACCACTAGGGAAGAGATAACAACCGCTCGCGGCCGCCACCAGCAGAGACAGTAGCGTCGCCCGGATGGTCACCATCCTACCGTCACGTCTCCGCACTTTGCCACCATCACGCATCCTCCTCTCGCATCGTTTTATGTGTTAGCACTACAATACATTGAGAAAAATATTTAACATTTTCAAATATTGTGTTTTATTTAAATTAAGTAAAAATCTGTCTTACATTAAAATAAACACATCTGTGTTAGGTCTGGACTGGACTAGAAATTAGGCTCCGCAATTTTCGAAACAAAAAATAACTTTCGTGTTTGTAATTAGTATGATGATGATCAAGACAGTAAGAGCATGATATTCAAATAAGTACTTAATTTTGAACATCTCGTCAAATTTTCAATTCCTCAGCAATGCAATTATTATAAGTAGGTGACCATTAATTAAATCGAAGGCCTCAAGTTTTTGTGTTTTTTGCGGCTCCCAGACGGGTGAACCGATTACGATATATTATTTATTTACTATGTTAGATTTTTTCGTTTGTATGGTGGCTTGATTAAATGGTTTAACTGTGATGCAAAAACTAATTATAAATTATAAATTTTTAGGGCTCCATATTTTTATTAGTACCTATATACATACATTCGTACCTATTAACCTATTTGTTATCCTACGTACAAAAAGATTTCTCAGCTGCTTTAAATAATTAAGCTGCCTAGCTGTTCCTAATTGAATAGCGGCTCAATTAAGTAGCCGATAACAGCCTGCCTCATTATCACTGTAACAAATTCTAAAAGTATTATGTAGGTCACAGAAGTGCATCATAAATTCGGTACCTACGATATTAAAATAGCACTTCTGTCAATCGATAAAGCGTTGTTTTTGTTAGGAGCAATTTAATTAACGGCGGAACAAACTATAAGTAATATGATGAGCACTTCAGGTTATAGGAAGGCACTAGGTTTTATAGATAGCAAATGTACTTGTGACGAAGTAGGTTAAATGATAAAATTACGTATAAACAATTACCTGCACACAATATAGACCGGTCGAGAGGGTGACAATGTCTTCGGCTGAAAGATGAGGTACGACTGGGGCCTCGACTGAATGAACTGTAGACATGCGCAGTGGAGATGATCCTTAGTAATAAATAGAGCTGCATATAAACGCTACGTACTCCGGCATTAAAGCATCTGTTATTAGAACTGCGCTTTCAATGCTGTGTAAAAAATGGCGGTATATCAGAGACCGTATGTTCATTTCTTTACAATACACTTTCAAGCCTGAAATCATTACACGAAAATAAATTTAATGTAGGGGGCGTAAGTAAGTACTCTGGAGATATGTCTGGAGGGGAATGTATTTTTCTCAAACATGCTCGGAAATGTTCCTGTTACGTTAGTAATTAGAGACCAGTAGGGACTCTATTCCAAGGCAGGTTCAGCGCGACGTACGTAAAGGATTTTCATACAACATTAAATCACTCAGCCAGTAACTGAAGCACTAAACAAGTAATTTTATATAAATAAGTTTGAAAATTAGTCGTTTAAGGAATAAATGTAATTTTTTTTTTTCATTTTCATACATATTTTTTAAACATGAGTACGTTTACCTAGAGCAATTATAAGAAAAATTGCTTAAGTTTAGGTGGTATTTTTGGGTATGTATTAAAATATTTCCTTACATGTTTGAGAAAAGCACTATACATGCTTCGACCGTAATCAGCTTACCTGGCTTCGTATTGTAGCCGTCCTCGTCTTCGACTCGGACGGCTACTAAATACTCAGCCAGGAAAGCTTACTTACTGGTCTCTGCAGTAATGTACTATTAAAGCATTTCTATTACTGAGAACTAAACTAGGTATGTAACTACTGTATAGTGGTATTTTTTTAAGATGTCGGAATCTTACTAAGGAATTCTATCGACAATACCGACATTTAAAAAAATCATACTATAACTATTACTACCGTACCCGATAGTAGACAACAGCTTCGGGCTTTGTACGGTAACGTCTGAAAATATGGATACTTAATGTGACAAAATCATGTACCTAATAGAGTCGACTACATATTTTTGTCACGTTAAATGTATCCATATTTTCAGACGTGACTGTAGGTACTATTCCACCAGTGGCTGAGACACTTGGCCATCAGAGCGCTAAGTGTGCCCTCGGCCCCAGTGGTGAGCGTCCATCTCCCGTTCCAAGGGATTTGGGCAGAATTTACCGAGGCTACTCCAATACGTTTGCATTTGTTTGCCACGGACGCGTTCGGACGGCCACTCAGTTTTGCATACTAAGGGCGATTTCACATTATCCGATACGATATCTCATAGGACCACAAAGACAAATTTAAAATTTGAGCATTTAATATTTTTTTCTTAAAATACTAAATGTCCATTGCTCAAAAGAAAGCACTAACGCAAAAAGGGTTGACTTAAAGCCATAGGCACTCTCTGGAAGCTGTTTCTCCTTGGGCGATCCGATAACGGATCGGACACTGTGAAAACGCTCTAATGCTCGGTTGTACAGTCGACGTCAAAGATATGTTTACACTTTTGCACCCTATTACAAAGGCGTAAGGTGAAAAAGTGAAAACATATCTTTGGCGTCGACTGTACCAAACCATCAATAAAGATAATTCATAAATAGAGGCGCACAGTCTGAGGCTCCAAGTTCGATAGCTTTTGTTAGCATCCTCTACCTCGTCGGCGCCTAAACCAGTATAATAAGACCTACGAGAGCGCCATCTGTTGCGAGGCATCGAAGTTACCGGCCCATGTCATCATACGTCACACGAGAACGCCGCCTATGGTGGCGCTACTGAGCTTTCGAACTACGTCATTAATCGATTACATGATTATTATGATTAATTAATTTAATTCTTACTTTTAGTTAAGATATCTTATAAATTCAAATGTTTTGATCATTATTAATTATTTTCGAGAATTATAAGACTTGTACGTAATAAACTGTGGTAGATAGTGATTATTAAGTACGTTAAATGATTAATTTAGAGTCATTGATGGGGCTTGATGGCGTTAAAAAAAGGGGTTGTAACTGTGGCTCGAGCACTCTTTCCTTTAAGCTTTTGTACTAATAACTTGGATAAACCAGCGTCACAGTATAAACGGTTTTATTCTGAAAGCATCGTGTTCCTACTTCTCATCCTGAGAACTATAATACTTTATTACTAGATGGCGCTGTACAGCCTCATACATTATGCGATAACTCTGGTTCAGATGGCACTTCAGAGTTACCGCATAAAGTATGTGACGTTTCAACGCCATCTAGTAAAGCTATGAAACTTGGAGCCTCAAAAAGGCCCTAGACTATTTATACATTCTCTTTGCCGTCAGTCACTGTTAAAATGTTTGCTAAATTTAGTTACATGAACATTTTCATAGTACCCAGCCGGGTGAGGCTGGTGAGTCCGTCAAGTGGTTGGTGCAACTGACCCTAAAATACTATAGTACGTGTAACATTTACAGTAAAAGTAACATGTGTATGGTCAAGTTGGCTTAAGAAAAAACACAATTAACTTTAATATGTTTATTATCATGGTTTATACCATTAAGACGCTTTCACGCTCTCATTACATTGAATTGCATGTAACAGAGAATAAGACTTTACATAATGTATAAAAATAGGACTGTATGAGCCCCAATGGGACTCGAAAATGCACGTAGAACGAGAAACTAATGTACGAAAAAAACACTCTTTCCTGCCCACTGCTAAAATGCAATGACAATGTTTATGTGCCCCTTTCGTCAAGCTATACACTCTGAAATTGCACATGATTTTGAATAACATGCAAGCTTACTAACAATCGCTAATTTTGTACAATCACTATGAACTATATCACCTGTGTTTCTGTCTAATTAAAAATATAAGTTTATCGTGATCAGGCATCAAATAAATAGATAATCAGATTACAGTAAAATATTTTAAAGCGATAAAATCGGCAACAAATTGAAGTAATATAAAAATCAATGGTATTCATCTACAATCTGTACATTAACAATAGACAGATTCAGTAATAAATAAATTTACTATACAGTCTCACTTACAAAACACAGTCAATGAAATATTCAAAGTCTCCAGACGTAGATGCGCTCCGCTTATCACTTAGATAAAAACCACAGCACTATTTGTCACTTACACTTTACAGTTCACTCAGCCGTCCACGGGAAAGGATTACATTTAATCTCTAATTAAAACTAAGAATGTACACTATATTTACAGTTAAGCGTCACCGTCAGTGTGGTAAGTTTTAAGTGGGAGGGGCGCGTCGATCATAGTCCCTTCTGTAGACCTCGCGCTCGTAGTCTCGTTCGTCGTAGTACTCGGGCTGCGAGTAGCCGCGCCAGTCCTCGGGGTAGGAGCGCGCGGGGGGGAAGCCCATGCCGCTCGGCATGGCCGCGCCGTCGTAGTAGCCGCCGTAGCTGCCCGCCATCGCCCCGTAACCGTACCTACTGAAACATTTATTGAGTTACAATCACATCAAAATGAAGATGTTGTATTGTAGGTACCAAACTTTAAAAAGGATCGGAATTCAATTCGGTTCAAAGAAAATTAAAAGGCTTACTTGCAAAGTAATACTTCTAGTTGTAAATAAGCAGTATTTCTATTCGTAGCACTTACAGTACAATCAGTATATTCATAACTGGCTCATTCATGTTATGCACGCCTGTTGCTTTATTTGAAAATTTACAAATTACAATTAGTGATGGGTCTTTACCAGTATCTTACCAAAAGCGGAAACATTCCCAGCAGAGACTATATAGTAAAAGCAATGACGCGTAGTTTCAGTGACCGCGAGGCAACCGGATGGCTCGCGGTATTTAAGCTCCTGAAGTGATGAGAAACAGCCCTGTGCAACCCAAACTAACCCAACTTGGACTGGAGCGGAAATAGGGGGAGTGCAAACACCGATTGAAACAGCGGTTGCCTGAAACCCCCCCCCCCCCCCGCCCCCTTATTTCCGCTCCAGTCCAAGTTGGGTCAATTTGGGGTTGGGACAAGCTTAAATACCGCGAGCCATCCAGTTGCCTCGCGGTCACTGAAACTACGCGTCATTGCTCTGAATAATACATATATAGATAGCCACAGTCTAAGAATTTTTTGAGGCTCCAAATCTCAAGCACCAATTTTCAGCAATAGCTCCAATAGTCCAAAAAATGTGACACCCCTTTAAACTTTTGCCCTTTGGCTTCAAAAACTAAGGAAAAATTCACGAAAGTGAGGTTTAATAAATACTTCCGACGTTAAAAAAACTCATTTTCACCTCAGCAGCTCGAACAAGGGTTCTTTGGTGCTCAATAACAGTGAGCAAAATTCAATTTTGCTGCGAGCGTGAGACAAAATGACCTTGAGATGTCATCACACTCATCACCATCAGTAAAGACAGAAAGTAATATTTTCAAACTTCATATTCTCGCTTTTCTTTTTTATTTGAATATCAGACCCCCGATGCACACCATAGCTTTGAAAACTAATCACAAGATTTGACGCAGGCACTAGTTTTTAGTAAATGTGCTATTTGTAATAAAAAAGTGGCGAAATTGGATCGGAAGTCAATAAAAGAGGCGAGAATTGAATGGGCGTCAGTGAAAGTAGAGCGGAAGACAAGCGGAACTGGGTGGAAGTGGAGCGAAACTAGCGGAATTGGAGCGGAACTGGAGCGGGATTCAGTAAATGTTGCGGGAATTGAGTGGAAGTAGAGTGGAAGTGAAGAGGAACTGGTCGGAAGTGGAGGAAAACTGGCGGAAATGGAGCGGAACTGGCGTATTTAGAGCGGAAGTTGAGCGGAATGGCGGAATAGAAGCCCCCGCCGCTTCTTGTGTGGAAGTTAGTGGAAGTGGAGCGGAGCTGGGTGGAAGTGAAGCGGAACTGGCGGAACTGAAGCTGAACTTGAGCGGAACTCATTAAAAGTGGCGGGGATTGTGTAGAAGTTAGTGGAAGTGGAGCGGAGCTGGGTGGAGGTGGAGCGGAACTGGCGGAACTCGAGCGGAACTTAAGCGGAATTCATTCAAAGTGGCGGGGATTGTGTGGGAGTCAGTGGAAGGGGAGCGGAGCTGGGTGAAAGTGGAACGGAACTGGCGTAATTGAAGCGGAACTTGAGCGGAACTCATTAAAAGTGGCGGGAATTGAGTGGAAGTCATTGGAAGTAAAGCGGTGAACTAGGTGGAGGTGAAGCGGAACTTGAGCGGAACTCATTAAAAGTGGCGGGAATTGTGTGGAAGTTAGTGTAAGTGAAGCGGAGCTGGGTGGAGGTGAAGCGGAACTGGCGGAACTGAAGCGGAACTTGAGCGGAAATCATTAAAAGTGGCGGGGATTGTGTGGAAGTTAGTGGAAGTGGAGCGGAGCTGAACTTAAGCGGAACTCATTCAAAGTGGCGGGATTGTGTGGAAGTCAGTGGAAGGGGAGCGGAGCTGGGTGAAAGTGGAACGGTACTGGCGGAATTGAAGCGGAACTTGAGCGGAACTCATTTAAAGTGGCGAGAATTGAGTGGAAGTCATTGGAAGTAAAGCGGTACTAGGTGTAGGTGGAGCGGAACTGGCGGAATTGGAGCGGAAGTGATTGGAAGTGTGGTAGGAGTGGCGGAAATTGAGCGGAAGTGTGGTAGGAGTGGCGGAAATTGAGCGGAAGTGAAGTGGGATTGATCAGGATGGAGTGGAAGGAGTGAAAAATTATTTAAATTTTCTGCTATGTTCTCACTGCTGAGGTAAAAAGTTGTATGAGCAACATGAGACCCAAGTTATTTGCACCTCGTGCCTTTAAGTCACTCACTACGCTCAAGATTCTAACCTAGAATAGAATCTTTCGCTTGCTCGGGACTCAAAATTAGCACTCGAAGCAAAAACTAACTTTGCTCTCTTGTTGCACAAATATCTATTTTTCTTCAGTCGTAAATTTCGCATCTTACCACGTTTTGGAAATATTACCGGTAACATTGGTAACTTACTCGTAATATTACTAAATAGAAATTTACTGGTATGGTAGCTAGCGGTAACCTAACCGCGGCCCATCTCTTAATTACGTTATTACAATGCAATACAAAAGATTTAGTCATTGCACATTACCTCACTACATGATAGAGCATACCAAGACAACTCGGGATCACCGCGTACAAGCGCTCCCGTACTAATTTAGTAGGTATAGTATACGCGTTTACGACCTGCTCTCGTATTCATTAAAGATTTTCAAAAAAATTGAGTTTTAAGAGTGAAGTTGAGCGGTTGTAGCATTAAATGGTGTAGAAAGCTATACAGTATTCTTGAAACTGTGCGTCCTGTTGACCTTGTGCTCTTTTGTCAACGCTTCATGATGTAGTGTCTATGTAGTCTGTAAGTATTTGTCTCGAGTAGAAATAAGAATGTAATGGATCGTTACCTCCTCTTGTCCTGCGGCCGGGGGTTGCGGTCGCCGCGGTACTGGCGTGGGCCGGGGTAGGCGGGCGGCGTCCAGCCGGGGTGCGCGGGGTGCGCGGGGTGCGCCGCGTGCTCAGCGTGCGCGTGCGGCGGGTAGGCGGGGCGCGCGCGCGGCGTCACGCCCCCGCTGTCGCGCCGCGTCCGCGACCGGTCCCGATCCCGGTCCCGCTCTCTGTCCCGGTCCCGGTCGCGGTCCCGATCCCGCTCTCGGTCTCGTTCCCGCTCCGATCGACTACGTTCTCTGTAGGTCAAATCATCGCGCTTCAGGCTCCTATCCTTGCTCGAGTGCTTGTGTTTATGTCTGCAGGGATGTAAAAAAGCGAGATGGCGATGAAAGTACTAGGAGTAGTAAAACTATGAGGAAAGTTTACGGGCTAAAATGAAGTGGATTAAAATGAATGTGTCGCGAGCGAACGCTACATGTATATTAGTAAATGTAAACGATTTTTTTTAGGCACAATGAGGTCACATGATAATTTACCTTTCGTGCCGTTTATTTTCCTGGGGTTCTGGATCACATTCGCCTTCTTCCAGTTTTCTCTTGACACCCGAAGTGTTTGGTATCTTGTCATTAGTCTTGTCTGATTTCGTTTTCTCTAGTTTGGGCCTTTTCTCTTTCTTGACATTGTTTTCTTCATTTTTAGCCTCTTTATTATTTTTTACATGATTATTGGCATTATGATTATTTTTAACCTGGAAGCAATGTGTAACCATTAGTTGAATTTAAAAGAGATAACGGTTTAAAACAACACCGCTTTCAATGGCAACCAAGGGCTAAGTAATATTAAGATGCAAATAAAAATATTACTTACTACAGGGATCAGAAATTCAGATGCTTTTATACCTAAACTTCGGCCTCAGTACCTACACCGCGTTGTTGTTGAGTAGTATGGAGGCGGACTGAATTAAAATTTGCTTATAAATTTCCCGGGATTTCCGGGAAACCGGAAATTGAAATACATATACACATACGTATTAAAGTATTTAAATAACGATTTTTTTACGAGGAAACACATACATAATATAAATGCATAATTTCGCCAAACTGTAGAACAGTTGGCGAACAGTTGTTTCTATTTACAAAATACTATGTGGCTTGGTTAACTAACAGTACATTCTTTAACATCAAACTATGATTGACAGTTATCTCTATTCCCTGATGTTTTACAAAATCCCGGAATCCTGGAACTTAAATAATTAAAATAATATTTCTAAGAAGCCGACTCCATGCTTGCTGAGCTTTTTCCGGGAATTTGCTAATTGTAGGTATAAATGCATCCGAATTTCCGATCCCTGTATTAACATGTTACAAAAAAAGATTCTTATTTGAGGAGATATTTTTTTACCTTAACATTTTCTTTATGTTTTCCGGCTCTCTTTTGTTTGGTGGGAGTATCTGATTTCTTAAGACCATACTTATACAACTTATACAACTGTTTCGCATCAAAATTTGTAAATTTTGAAACAAAATACCAGAGATTACTTCTCCATTCAACTTTCTTCTCAGGATCTGGATATTCTTCTAAACATATGTCTATTTGAGTTCCTATTTGAGTCAAACATGTTCTGGTTTTCGTTACTTGTTCTGATTCAGTCAATGTTTGGTCTGGATTATCTAATGCTCTTAGAGCTTTCTTTACAGGTCTCATCTTTTCTTTACACTGCAAAAAGTTGGAAATGGTTAAAAACAATACAACTTAGGTGAAATCGTTTAAAACGTAGTGGGGCTTCCAATACCCGGATATTTTTGTGCGTGAATAGGATTGAATCGCAGTTAATAATTGTACCTCTTCAAAGACTGCCGGGTCGAGATCTCCTAAAACCTCCAACGCACGTGGCTCGTGATTAGCGGTAAAATGCATGGGTCCCGCCGCTTTCTTACGGCCTTTGACTTTGTCGCCTTTTGACCGATCCTTTTCGCCTTTCTTTGAGCGCTTTTTGGTTTTGTCCTTCTTGTCATTTCCTTCGTCGTGTGATATTTCTTGTTTAGTTTTATTCTAGAAGAGAGAGGAGATAGAAACATAAGTCCTGATATCTAACGGTACTACAGCCCAGTCTTAGGTGACTGCCTTTCAAAGCAAAGCTCTCGGTTACGGATATTTTCTATATATTTTAGCATAATATAGTAGTCATCCCGCTTGTGTGGGACTTACAGACTAGGTAGACTTCTAAGATTGTCTTATCAATTGCATATCAATACTTAAAATAAATAAAACTAGAAGAATATAAAATGATCACAAACCTTATCTGCCTTGTCATTCTTAGTTTTGTTTCCTTTCTTCTCATCGGCAGAACTATTATCATCTTCTATAATATCCTTAGTTACGGGTTCTTTGTTGCCTCTCTTCATTCGTGGCTTCCTCTGTTTCTGCTTCCCATTTTTCTGATCAAGAAGTTTCTTGATAAGTTTCAGCAAATATTCTGCTCTGGACTGTAAATGCTTCGCTTGAGGTTTCTTGTCTTCATTGGTCAAGATTTTCTCACCAATCTCAAAGGAGGAATCCATTTTGATAGCCTCCCAAGACCCCATTCCGTATTGATAAATACCAGCAAGTAATTTCGAATCGTCTGCTACTGTCCATTCAACGTCGAAATTGGCCGTCCTTGTCCTGTTTGAAACAAAAGAGTATCATGATGAATATTATGAGACATTTTACAAGTAGGTATAGTGGTAATTTTTTAAGATGTCGGAATCTTACTAAGGAATTCTATCGACAATACCGACATCTTAAAAAAAGTCGTACTATACGTAATAATATAATATTTACTCATTTTTGCAAGTAAAATATTAGGGAACTCGCCTGAAATCTAGTTGCCATTTTAACCTTTCGTCTTTAGTCTCTGGCAAAAATCCATCTAAGGGAGCAAGCTCGTCTTGGCAGGCTGCCAATGTCTTGGCATTCACAGGTACACCTCCGAGTTTAAACGTTTTTCTAGCATTCTTACGCCCATCGCCTGGTTCATCTAAAAAAATACACGAAAATGGGTGAAGACATGTTTTTGTGAGGACATGAAGTTATGTTTGATATATTATGAAACAAGAAAGAAACCGACGTATGAAGGACTGAACTTTGTGAAAGAAGAGAATTTTGGATAAGGGCAAGCATATGAATGGTCACTACGGTTACAATAAAAATAACAAAAGTCATGTACTCTGCAGCAGAAATAATTATTGTAATTTTTTATTTTAGGAAGTTAACATACTTGTCTGTGCTGAGGTATCATTCAGGACAGCTTTACACCTTTCTTGAAGTATTTCGCCTAGTTTCTTTAATTCCGCCAATGGTTTCTCTTGTAGTTCAGCATCACATGCTATACTGTCAAGATGTTTCAGAGGCGCAGAAAATTTCTTGTAACTCTTCACAAATCTCCTTATCTGTTAAAGAAATAACGTTATTATAACTGATGTTAAGGCCACGATTCTCTTTTGCATCATTGAAATACTCTTTACAAACTAGGTCAGTAAAAAAATAATGCTCGACTCCCCCAGTCCTAACGAGAAGAAATTGACTCACGATCTTCCACATATACACCTAGATCAGTCCAAACTCTATGAGATATGTTTATGACGCGGGGCCTCAGGAGATTAAAATAAATGAAAAATGGAAAAATTCACCACCTTCGGCGAGGCTCAAACTCGAGACTAGGCTTGAGTCGGTCAGGAACGAAGAACTAAAACGAACTAATTCCTTTGACAGGCCAAAATGAACTGTATCCTCATAAACAATCACAATTGGTCTTTAGTTCGTAGTAGCGATTTGTAAACATGAGAGCGAGACTGAGAAGGAGCGGCAATCAGTGACGCGCGCGGTGCGAACAGACAAATAGTATTGCTTGAAAACGAGTCAGATACGACGAACGAATTTTTCGCGATAGGCCCTGTCACTCGTTTGTCTCGTTCCTAGAGTCTCAGTATGACAGTTTGATCTTGAACCAAAGGAACGAAAAGACCTAAGAGTCCGAACTAGTTCCTTTGACGGATCGTCCGAGATATGAGCGCTCCCAAGACTGATTAAGCACAAGCCTACTCGCAACTCCTTGATAGGTGTTGGTTTAGTGACAGGACTGGTATCCCGGAGTCGCGAGTGTCAATCTCCGCCGTGGCAGTGATTTTTTACGTAATTTCTTACATTGTGGTATCCCTAGCAGACGTCTCTACTAATAAAATTGACATCTATACTTCTATCGAATGTCGTCGACCAATTTGTTTCCTAGGCCACAACATCTAAAACCTTGTCGTAATGGCAGTTGCCCGTGGATACGAGTAAACGTAACTGTGCATTACTAAAGTAGCAATTAAGGAATGGTTCTACGGTGGCCTAGGAATCAAATTGATTGGCTGTACCTCTTGATCCGTAAATCCTTTGATCTTCTCCCTGTGCGAGGCCGGCGGGCGGCCCCGCTTGCGCGGCCGGTCGTCGTCGGCGCTGGCATCGCCCTCCGAAGCGTAGCTGTCATCGGCCTCTCCGTCCCCGTCGCCTTCTCCTTCACCCGATACTCGACCAGCACGCTTTCTATTACGTCCTAAAATTATGGAACTTAAGTTTGTGTTCACGGAAGACTCGAAAAATTTACATTGTGACGTCACTTCATTGCTGGCATGATAGGCATAAAATATCACTAGAACTCTACTCTGGTCAAAGATAAGCTTGTTCAACCTACAGCTGCCAAGTGCCAACAAATTTTTATGAACATAGGCAAATTTCCAAGCGGATCAGTTATTAATTATACAAGGGAGCAAAGTTGTTGTTTTACCTCTCGTGCTTAAATATATTGTGAGACCCAGCGAAAGATTGTAAAATTGAGCCACGTGCGTAGCGAGTGGTTTAAAAAATGGAATGCAAGAAAGAGTGCGAGGGCCTTAAGCCATCCATGAGAGGTTGAACAAACTTTGCTGTCGAGTATAATACAAAATATTTGATCTACACTCACATTGTAAGTCCTCTAAAACGTGTTCAAAAACGGTAGGCATTAGCCGTGTCCACACCAGGCGCACAGCCTCGCGAGGAAATTGCCGCGCGAGGCGGCTCGGCTAGTGTGGACGTGCCTCGGCCGAGGCGGCGTGCATATTTGCCTCGGCCGCGGCCGATCGGCTCGGTGTCGGTATTTCGGCACGCTCAAAGGCGCCTCAGTCGTTTGCCTCGCGAGGGTCTGGACGTGTTTATTTGGTGCGCGTGGTTATTTTGTTCCGTGCGAAACATTGAGCAACAGGAGATTAAAATAATCGAGCTGATTAGATGAACTTTTATTTGTTTACTTAAGTATTACCTTTACACAATCCTTTAGATGTTATAAGATGGCATCACACTTCACTTCTGGGACAATTTTTGATATTGATTGTTTTGATATACGAAATAAATATTGGAGACTGGTGTAAGAGGCCCCTGTTGTAAAGTATCGTAATGTTACAAGCACTTTCTCCCTAACGGTGATCGATTCTCTAAACTTTGCATCTTGCCTTTTTAGTTTTGTATTTAATTGTAGACACAACAAAAACTCTATTTGTTCTTTTTCAATGCGTCCAATATTAGCAGAACTCGGATTTTTCACGGCAAAACAAAACACTAGCGTAATTTAGCCAGTGCTTGAAATATTATTTTATCGACACCTATCGAGTCTTACTAGAGTATATGACAGGTATTGCCTCAGTACATTTTTTCTTTTTTTATTCGATGGTACACCTATCAGTGTGAATGTCAAAATTTAAAAACTAACAAACGTGCGAAAATTTCGAAAAACAGGAGACTTACTAGAGCTCAAAATCAATATTTTTGACCAGTCTAAGGTGACCTACTGGGGGTTAGAAGGTTGTGCATTAATTACCGGACACCTGTATAAATAATAAAATAACTTTTCATTTTAGCTTTGCCATAGTCGAGCAACAAAGAGGTAGGTCTGCATGTACAACTTAGAACGAAGTAACTATACCACCTCATTTAAAATGATAGAAACGACTGCAAATTTCATCTCACATGACATATGACATTCACACTTTAACTGTCATTTCATTACGTATAAAACGTAAATTGCATCTAGGTATTATTTATTTCGCAACGCATTGAATCCGACGTGTTGGATATACGTATAATAACTTAATATTGCAAGGTATCAATTAATACAAAAATGAGTAATGTACAAGATCGGATCAAAACGTGGATTGAAAATCACCCTGAGTTAGTCTATAATGAAGTGACCTCCACTATATACTGCTCTATGTGCGATATGCATCTAAAACTGAAGAAATGCAATGTTGAGAATCATGTGAAAAGCAACCGCCACAATTACCGTTCGGGGCAACCAAATAGGAAACATCAATTTTATTTCGATTTAATTATTTTTCTTATTTCATGCAACATACCATGGGCAACAGTCAACAACAATAATTTTCGTCATTTTTTTAACAAGTATTTATGTTGCGACTGCTCTATGACTTCTTTACCGGACGAATCGACCCTGCGAAAAATTTATTTAAATCTCGTGTACAAAAAAACTATACAGGGTATAAGAGAGGTAAACAAAACCAATTATTTGTGGATATCTATAGACGAAACACCAGATTTCATGGGAAAATGTGTGACAAACGTGGTGATTCGGTCTTTGCAAAAAAATTGTTGTAAGCAATTTTATCTTTTGGGGTCGAAGGTTTTAGAGAAGGTAAATGGGGAAACAATAGCAAACCTAATAATAAACCAATTAAAATTTTTGTTTCAAAATTCTTTCAATGACAACGTAAACAATTTGCTTTTACTTTGCACAGATAGTGCCGCATATATGCTTAAAGCCGGTCGTATTTTAAAAGCAACGTTTCCTCGTATGAAACACATTACGTGTTTAGCTCATGGTCTGCACCGGGTTGCCGAAGTGCGAGATAATTTCAAAGGTGTGGATGGGTTAATATCGAATGTCAAAAAGATATTCCTAAAATCTCCAGAGCGTGTACGCCTTTTTAAGGCAAAATATCCGTCCATTCCCCTACCTCCCGAGCCAATTATCACCAGATGGGGAACTTGGATATCTGCTGCGGTATATTACGCTCAATACTATGAGCAAATACGTGATGTCGTCTCCATACTTGCTAATGACTCGGCAGCTATAAGAGCTGCAAAAAAATGTTTTCAAACACGCAAACTACGACCGGAGTTAAATTTCATTCGCGACAACTACGAAGTAATAGCCTCTTCAATAGAACAATTGCAATGTTCGACTTTATCCATTGCGGAATCCTTCCTCATTCTGGATACTGTTCGTTGCTACGTAAACTGGAGTAAACTTTTACCAGTGATACGTAAATTTGAAGCCGTGCTCGAACGAAATCCTGATTACGAAATTTTAAGAGACATATCTGAAAATATTACCCGAACTGATAATGAATTCTATAAATTTGCTCCCTTGACGTCAACTGAAGTTGAACGTACATTTAGTGTACATAAATGGATTTATAGTGATAAACGCAACTGTTTACTCCCAGAGAATGTTGAAAAGATAATGATCATCTACTCCTATCACTATTACCCAAATAAAATGTCTTGTGCTGCTGTGTGTACCTGACGTAGATTTTGAAGAAGAAATTGCGTCTGTTTCTAATATACAGGGTGATTCATGAGACGTGAGCAGGCTTAACACTAAGGATTCAGTTAAAACTAAGCTATTGTTTGATATCAGTATTAGTGTGATAAGCGCAAAAAAAATTTTTTAAATAAAAATAAAACGTTTGAAATTATTTACGACACGCATGGTCACTCTACAATTAGAATACTTCGTCGAGTACTGATATTCTCTTGTTTTTCTGTGATATGTGTCAAATTGATGTCTGGTTACTTTTGAGACATCGTATCTCACTTAATTTTTTTTTTAATTTTTCATAATCAAAGTGCTGTCATGATTGTCAAAGAGGTTTTATCTTTATTGATTTGTTTATGTGGGGTGACCATGATTACAGAGAATAAAATTTCTACGAAACAAAAAGGTTTAAAAAAATTGAAAGGCGTTATTGTTTCACTTAAACATGATGGCGGTCGATTCATTATCATTAACTAAGTGTGTAGGGTTGTTCCTGCTCACGTCTCATGAATCATCCTGTATAGTAACTTTATACAAATGTTTTTATTAGTTTTATTACATATTATTTTTATTTGGTGACTTTTATTTCTTCTAGTTCTGAATTATCGATATCGATAAAATAATATTTCAAGCACTGGCTAAATTACGCTAGTGTTTTGTTTTGCCGTGAAAAATCCGAGCTCTGAATATTAGTCTCTAATCCAGTTTCTGTTAATTCACTGTACAGCCGGTTTCCGTATTGGGATCTAGATTTATATAATGGGCTCACCCAAAATCTCCTTTACTTTACTTTCGCCGTTTCTTTTGTATAGCTTTAAAAAGCAAAATAAAAGTAACAAAAACCACGGCCGTAATCACATGTGACGCCATTTTGAACAATTTGAACAGCTGACAGAGGGCCGCCATCTTGCCGAGCAATTTGGCTCTGGCTTTCCTCGCGAGGCAAACTTCCCTACTAAAAATGTACACGAGCACGCTGCCGCGCGAGGAATAGTCGTTTGCCTCGCGCGGCAATTTCCTCGCGAGGCTGTGCGCCTGGTGTGGACACGCCTAATGGCTAGCATTACCACAACCGATTTTACTATGATAAGCTTTTTATCTGTGGCAGTAACGTAATTTTAACTTTACATGCTCATATATTGATACGTTATGAGTTTCAAATTCCGAATATCGAATTTGATAACATAATGTAAATCCTGTCCTCCTTCCTGACCAACGGCACGCGCCCGCCCGACCGCCGGCACAATCGAGTTGGCCATGGCGATGCAATGGCGGTCATTCTATGGTTTCCGAACACTTCATTTAGGATATATAATATGAGTGTAGATAAAGCAGTGTATGCAACTGTACGTAATTAGGCCTTATTACGTAACAGTTACATAATAGTAGTTTATGTAACTGTTACGTAATAAGGGTCCTTAAAACATGAGTGTGGTTTTATGAAATGAGCCGCAGGCGAATTTCATAATAAGATCACACGAGTGTTTTAAGGCCTAATTACGTACAGTTGCATACACTGCTTTATCTACACTCATATTATATATATTAAATTAAGTGTTCGGAAACCATAGATTGACCGCCATTCTACCGTCATGGCCAACTCGATTGTGCCGGCGCTCGCGCGGGACCAATCGAGTTGGCCATGGTGGTAACATTATGTTATCAAATTCGATGTTCCAAATTTGAAACTCATTGCTTAACAATATTTGAGCATGCAAAGTTAAAATTACGTTACTGCCGCAGATAAGAAACTTATCATAGTTAAATCGTTTGTTGTAATGCTTGTCATTGTCTACGGTTTTTGAACGCATTTTAGAGTACTTACAGTATGAGTGTAGATAAACTACTATTACCACACCACCACAGGAAAAATATAACGTAATATTATTTTATTTAAATGTAATTTTGAATGGTTTTATACCTGAATAAAGAATTTTTTTATTTTTTTTATTTTATTAAAAGCTATAAAATATAAAAAATTGAAGTCAAATGAATGCTTTCAAAATTATATAATTCAAAATCATCTCTTTAACGTTCATCCTGCCAGATAACGTGAAAAAACAAGTCAAAACTTGTACCAAATAACTATTCCCACATGTGGATAAAATGCGTTATAAAGAGCGTTTCCGTGGTGGAGATAGATCCACAAAGTATAAATAAACAGAATGTTTAAAAAATTAAACTAATGATGGATATGCAACCACTTACTACTTTCAGCGCTATTGTTTTGTAAATTCTTTCTTCTTGGTGGTAAGTACAAATCTTCCATTTCCTTATTCTTTTCTTCTTCGGCAATGGTTTTTCTCACGTTTTCAGGAATAATATCATCCTAAATCAGGAAAAAATTGAATTAAATAATCGTAAGTTTTGATCTATTTTGTTTTAGTTGAAGTTATTTGATTTTGTTTTCATCTTATTCGTTCGTACCCAATCTCTGCTTTCCTCTTCTGTACTTTCTTTTTTGACTTCCATAACGGCTTTATCTTCGTCAAAAGCAAAACTAGCAACCTTGAATGCGGACAATAGTTCATCCCCAACCATGGCTGGGCCCTCGTCACGAGTTTCGGCACGTTGCAAAATCTCATCAATATCACACTGAAACCAAATAGTAAGATTATTTTCCATAGTGAAACAGACAGACGTACAACACAGTAATCCTATAAGGGTTACATTTTTTCCTATTGAGGTAAGGAACCGTATAAAACAAACGCGCGTTTCCTTCGGCGGTTGGATAGGTAAGTTACGCTATTTCACTCCGTATCCACCTAGCCTTGTTTTTGAAAAAAATCGACATGGTATGAAAGACTGAGCTAATTGGTAGTAAATTATAGCGCCGAGTTATTTGTGTGTAGGAGTTATAAGTACTTACGACAGGCTCCTCATCATTTTCATCATCATCCTTGAACAGCTCCTCTGCACCAAACTTGAGTATGGCGTTCAAATCCTCCTTATTGAAAGGATTGTTCGCCGTCGTGCCTGAAGAGTCCCGTTTGTTGAGGACTGTTCTGCCAGTGGTGTCCATCCTCTGGATGACGAGATGGTCTAACACCATTTTTCGTTTGGCGCGTTCTACGATATCCTCTTCAACGGATCGCGCAGTGACCAACCGGTAGATGTTGACCTGTGAGACCATGGTTTTTATATATGGATAGTATAGAGAATGTCAAACGAAACCAAAGAAACACGGCTAGGAAATAATCGAGAAATAGTGTAACAAATGCGTAAAACAAGATTTGAATCCAATTTGTTTTTTTTTTGTAATAAATCGTGTCGTGTTATAGTTCTCTAAAAGTGCTTTTTAATTGTTCACCTCAAAGTTAATGTTGAAAACAAAAAAATTGTGTGTGCGCAAATTTTACCATAACAATTACCAAATCACAAAACCCTATTTTTATTAATTTTACAATAATATTCATTCATTCAATATAATTACCTGATTCTTTTGACCAATGCGATGTGCCCGAGCTTGAGCTTGCAAGTCATTTTGCGGATTCCAATCAGAATCAAAAATTATCACAGTATCGGCGGTAGCCAAATTAATACCTAACCCTCCAGCCCTTGTCGATAGCAGGAAACAAAAATCATTCGAACCCTCTGCATTGAAATGATCGAGAGCTTGCTTTCTAATTTCTCCTTTAATGCTTCCATCTAGGCGTTGAAAGGGGAAATGTCTTCTTTGTAAATATTCTGCCAAGATGTCCAACATTCGCACCATTTGTGAAAATATCAGCACCCTATGTCCAGTCTCTTTTAACCTACATAGCAGTTTGTCCAAAAGAAGAAGTTTCCCTGATCCTCTCAATAGTTTCTGTAAAGAAAAAGAAAAAAGTATATTTCATCACATAGCTTTATAGTAAGAATCTTCTAAGATGCCGTAAGATTAAGAACTGACATATTTAAATAATCTTGCTATACTGACAGTTACTTTTACATTGCAATGGTTAATTTTAAAGTTGAATGTGTATAAAAGGAGTTTTACCTCTACTGCATCTGTAGTGGCAAGTGATGCTCTTGATTCGAAATCTTCAGGTTTCGTTAAAAGAGCATGATTGCAGCATTTCTTCAGTTCTATCACGATATTTATGAACGTGTTTATAGAACCCTTGACGCCTTTGCGCAGAGCGCTGTAATTCTTGGTAAGGATCCATTTGTAGTATTGCTTTTGTATTGAAGTCATTTCCACCCTTAAAATCTGCTCTACTTTGGCAGGTAAAGATTTCTCCACATCTTTCTTTTGCCTCCTGAGAATGAAGGGTTCCAACTGCTTGTGTAGTTTTTCATAACCTTTTGTGGCAGCGTCTTCATGGTCCTTTTCAAAGTCTTCCCATGTTTCAAACCTGAATATAAGACAAAGTATTTCAGTATTTATTTTTACACGTTATGATTCTCTGATTTTCAAAGCACAAATAAAGATTTACTCACTTGTAAGGCATTATGAAGTGTAACAGAGCCCATAGCTCCTTCAGTGAATTTTGTAATGGAGTACCCGTGACCAGTAACCTCTGATTTGTGTCAAATTCTTTTAATGCTTTGTACAATAACGAATCATCGTTTTTTAATCTGTGAGCCTCATCTACTAACAAGCATGCCCAACTAAATTGCCTCAAGAATTGTCTATCTTTTAGCAATATTTCATATGTGGTAAGAATGGCGTTGAATTTTAATCTCTTGGAAGGATGAAAGCTCCATTCAAACTGCCTGATCTACAAACAATAATACCTTAAATAAATTGAAATTACTATTTATGATGTGATAAAATTAATTTTATATAAAGTAAAGGAGATCGTCAATTCTGGGCCACCTGATATAAACCGTATACAGTTTGTACTGCAATGTAAAATAAATACTCATTTTATTACTAAAGTAGACAAAATATTGCGAAAAAATGAAACGGGAATTAGAAATACTAAATAAATAAACATTATGTTGATTTTTCCGCGATTAAAATACAGCAAGACAAGTGGTTAACGTCCTTATGGCATTGACATAAAGTTGAACTTCACCCTGGCGGCCAGGGTGAAGTTAAAATTACGTTACTGCCACAGATAAAAAGCTTATCATAGTAAAATCGGTTGTGGTAATGCTAGCCATTGCCTACCGTTTTTGAACACGTTTTAGAGGACTTACAGTGTGAGTGTAGATACACGTCCTTATGGCATTGACATAAAGTTTAACTTCACCCTGGCCTGAAACGGGATTGTTTTTTGGTTTTTACACTGTCAATGTGTACCGTTACATAATCTGCGTTTTGATACTGTTCGGTAAGTTAGAACATTGTAATATGAAAATAGCATCTAAGCCTACGAATACGGAAGTTTAAATTAGGAATCGACTGTATTAAAACGCCTAAAGATTGAAAATGCGTATTTTTGCATTTTTGATCGGAGTTTGAATATTAAAAGTGGGTTTCATAATGGCATAATATCATGCTCCTTCGATAACGAAACGCATCTTTTTTCAATTTTGTAATGTCAGATACTAGTGCTACCGCACTTAACGGTGGTAAACCTTATCCCTTCGCAATAGGTGTTAGGAATGTTCAGTTAATAGTATCAACGATGGTTTGATAGCCGTCTTTGTTTGCCGAAATACAGGAACTATAAATACGATCAAAATATGACTTTTTATTATTTCATCATGATTCCCGTTTTGTTTTCAAGTCCGCTTTTGTACATTATCTTTAAAAAATCGGTATTTTTTTTACATTAATATATAAATCATAGGCAAGCACGCTTTCAAATATTGTCCTTGTCAGATTCAAGTTTTAAATGCATGATTATTCAGTTTTCCCATTAGATTTCGCAATATTTTTACCACCATCCTGATCTAGAAATTATGACGATTCTTTAAAGATAAGAACCATTTCTAAACGGTCCTAAATAATCTGGGCCAGATCACCTAACAAAAAATGACGTTCTCCTTTACAAGACTCATTTTATGGATTCTTACAATGTCTCTGCTTGTGACGTCACCAATGTAAACAACGACATTGATGTCGGGCGCCCACTGTTGAAACTCTCTTTGCCATGCTGTCATAGTACTTAGAGGTACAACACAAAGATAAGGTCCATACAGCTGTTGTGATTTAAACAGGTAATATAAAAAGGATATTGTCTGAAAAATAAAAATCCAACATAAGTTTTACATTCCGTTTAGATTACAAATGATAATTGCTATATTGATTTAATAATTACCTGAATAGTTTTTCCTAAGCCCATTTCATCAGCTAAAATTACTGAGTTTTCTTTACACCAGGAATGTATTAACCAGTTTAATCCATCCATTTGATAATCTCGTAAACAGTATGACTGTAAAGTACAACAATATTAAGTCATAGAGACAATGGTATACAGTGAGCAAATTTACTGTTTTTGCAATTTAATTCATTAATAATTTACCTGATCAGAACCCAAATACTCTGGTTGCGATTTGACTTGGTGAAACTTGGGCCTTCTTCTTAGAACAGGGCAGTGTCTCGAGGGAGTAGTGTTGGCTCCTTCCCTGGCTTTGAATTGTTCCACTTGAACTGGCCACTTCCTCTCAATCAGGGCGGAATCCTCCCAAGTCGCGTCAGCGTACGGCAGAGATTCCCATTTACAAAAATATTCATGAGCAGTTCCACCACCTTCTAATTCTCTAGTTTGCACAGCTAAAAAAATATATTAAATTGATCAAACTATTTATTTTTGTTAACATTACAAGCTCCTGTAACACCATAGTGTGACAAGCATCTTTTCAAATAATTTAAATATTTTTGATTGAATGTGTTTACAAAACCAGTGGTTTGCTACTATCAAATAAATGACAAGACTAAGAGAGGAGTTTGTACAATAATTTACATAATTACCTATAATCCGTTCAACATTGTTATAAGTCTTCACTAATTCCTGTTGTAACTCAGACTGGCATTCATAATAATCTATATCTTCAGGACCGGCTTGTTTTCTCCACCAAGACAAGTCTGACTCCTTCTTAATATAGTTTTCTAATTTCTTAAGGCCTTTAACTTTTTGTTCAGCAAGTGTTTTTTCTGATTCCCACGTATTATGTATATGAGACCAGCCCTTCCATTTGATCAGGTACTGTGGTTCTGTCGACTCTTCATCATTAGGGTCACACCCTTCATTGGGATCTCCATTTTCTTCTGTGTAGTATATTGTCGTCACATTCCCAGTGACTGCACAATGATAAGAAGACATTAGCTAAAATTTTACATGGATACCTGCACCTAAATGCAAATCACATACATATAGATATATTCTCAATAAAGTAATTACATGTTACCTCCTTTCTTTCCTCTTCGGTGACCTAAAACTCTTTCAATAGTTTCACTGTGGTCTTCGACTTCTGGTTCGGCTTCAGCTTCACCTTCACCTTCAACCGGATCCAAAAGATCTGATGAATCAGTTTGTTCATCACTAGCTTCCTTATAACTAACTGCTGCTCCAGCTCGACGTGTTGCTGCACGGCTGTTCCAAAATCGAAATATAAACTGACAGAAAACTTCATATAAGTTGTATTGAATGAAATTTTAAAATCCCGAAAATCAGGTGGCAACACATAACACCATTAAAATTCAGCATGGTTAGCACAAGTGTAACGCAACAGCATCTTGCGCGCAAGATACACTATTTATTTATTTTCTGTCTCTGACAATTAAAGCTTAAGGGTGGGTTGCACCACGCATAACTAACAAACTGATCAATGTTAAATATGGCGACGGAGCTGTCATCCCATAAAAAACTGTCAAACATTTCGTAGAAAAAAAATTTTCATTCAAGAAGAACTGGCCCAGGGTCCACCAAACTGTCTGTCAATGTTAAAACGTTCACTAAATTTTATTGTATGGAAATTTTCATAGTACTCTGCTGGGTGACACTAATGAGTCAGTCAAGTGGTTGGTGCAACTGGCCCTTAGTCTCCAAGAATCCTCAATAGAACAATTACTTTTGCGATTCTTCATCAGAGGCTTCAGTGCTTTCTTCGTCTTCACTGGACAGTCTTCTTCTCCTGGCTGGCTTCTTTTTTCTGAGGGGTACACTTCTTTGGCCAGGTCGTTTAGAAGGTGGGGGAGGGGAACCTTTCATGTCACTATCACTATCTGATGAATCTGAATTCCATGAGTCACTAAAAATAAAATATATGTCTTAAAAACTAAATTTAGTATAGACAACATAATAAATAGGGAAGAATTTGTATAACATATGCATACCTCTTTTTTCTGCTCTTTCTATTCTGACTTCGGCCCTTATCACTGGAATCACTATCTGCTACTTTAAGTCGATCAGGCTTCTTCCGAGATCTACCTGATCTTCTAATGCCATAAATGTCAGGATTATCTTCCCAGAATTCAGAATTAACTTTTTCATGATTATTTGTTTTCGATTTAGAATGAAAATCGTCTGAAGAGTCTTTATCAGTATGATGATCTGATTTTGTTGAATTTGCATTACTATTTTTGGGTGAAGATTTGGAGTAATCGCTGTGATGTCCATCATGCGCTGAGGACTTCTCAGACCCAGACTTCCCTTCTGATCCAGACCCTGATGAACTGGAGCCGCTATCACTGTCAAAATTAATTATAACTTGTTATTATGCTGATTACAAAATAATACATAAAAACTAAAGTTTAATAAAACATTGCCATACCTTTCACTTCCTGAACCAGAACAACCACTTGATTCAGATTTGTCACCTTTCTCACTTGCGGAATCACTCCCGGATTCTTTCATTGAACCATTCTAAAAACAAAAACCACAATCTGTAATAGAGGATATATATCGCAGTAACAGCACCATTTTAATGCCATAATTTTATAAACATACACAATTTATTGTAAACTAATTCCAAATAGGTTGTGAAAAATCAAAGTTTGATGAACCAAATAAAGAAATTTAGGCGTCATTAAACAATATTTATCCATAGGGCCTGTAAGTTTTTGCAGATAATTCTTTTAAACTACTCAATTTTTAGAGATTCACAAAGGGACTCACTAAAGATTGAACAAGATAAAATACTATACAGTCACCGAGCAGTGTCCGCTGTCCTGTTCTGAATAATTAACTGTGGTCTTAATGAGAGTGTGAACTCTCCTATCCCATAAAATCCACAAAAACATAGAAAGCAAGCTCAAAACACAAAAAACACAGAGTAACACAATAAACAAACTTATTTGATGAAAGTATAACCTCCAAATATTTATGTTTTTGGCAAAAACTAGGAGAAATACTGTATTCAGATGGCTCATTTTAACTAATTTTGTTTCCAGCTGCACCACGAAAATTGGCCTATTTTAAGTACATTAAAGAGACTTAAATAGAACGAAGTATTGAAACATAACCTCAACTGATCTTTATTTACATGGACACACAATATCAAGACCGATTTTCAAAAGCAAATTGCGAAAAGGGCCCCTTTTCCAATTTCATTTTTATTTCCCAGTACGGAAGGGTTACGTAACAAAGAACGAAAGAAAGGTCAATATTGAACTGGGCAACAATATTTTCATACATAAAAACAGGGAAATCTATTGTAAACAATCACAAAAACCCTTAAAACTGAAATTACGTCTTAAAAATTCACCCTCATTCAGAGCCACACCCAAGACTTCTAGAAGTTTCCACGAATGTTGAAAACATTTAAAGTTAAATAAAGTACTTAAATACACCAAATATTAATTTAATAAGCTTCAATAACACTTACCAGGTGCATTTTGAAGAAAATAAGTTGATTTCACTATTACTATGAAAATTGGTAAATGAAATAAATTTCAATAAGAGATTTCATTGAGAAAAAGCACGAAAATTATTTTAAAATGATGTTTTCAAACATTTTTCTATGTTAAACCAATAAAATATGAAAAATAAATTTGCAGTAAAATCTTGTCAAGCGACGCCATTTTGTCGTCGCATGAATCTGATGACGAAGGAGTTGAAAAACCAGAAATGTATATACACAAATTTTGTTAAAACAATGTAAACATGAGCAACGACAGCAAAAAAATTAAAACAGAAACTTTGAGTCGTCGGATTTGCTTCGACCACACTAGAAATGATGTGAGCACCGCACACTACCAGCGAAACTTGAAAGCTACAGCCATATTGCCATCTGTCCGCCTGCCTGGCTGGAAAAATGTTAAAAAAAAAATCTGTGTGACCATACTTTGCAATGTACGCCACTTCCGCTGCTTAATAAAATTAAATAAGCAGCATAATATATTTTGATATAAATGGAGTTGCTTAAGTTTTTATCTCAGGAGTTATTTGGTTTGGTTAGTTCAGCCGGCACCAGGTTTTCCGACCAATAATAAAAGTCATAGATGACGCAATTTGGTGTCAACACGACGCCGCAACATTTCCTGGGTCCTGTAAAGTTTTACCGGGCTACTAGTATTACATGTATAATACTGGTTTTCACTTTGAGAATTCAACCAACCGGAGTCACCATTGACAGGCGTTCCCCTCTGCCGAAAACATTTGACCAGTGGAGTGGTCATACACATGTATGAACTGACGTTTATCTGACGTAGCTATTTGTACGTTACGTACGAATAGCCATACATTTGACGTTCCCCTCCCCCGCAAAAATCAGCAGACTTTTTTTGTATCGTAAATGACAGACATGGCTACTCCATCCGGGTTGAATTCTCTAAGGGTTTTCATGTCAAATAACGTTTTGGGGTCTACTCACATTGAAATAAATCTATGGAAATGACACGTCAACGAAAAGGGGCTCGTACACTTGCAAGTTTACTTGCGACAGGTAGGGACGCAGCTATAGTTCAGAACTTGGAAGAATAGATATTATATGTCGATGGTTCAGAATGAGAAATGAATATCACTATTTCATTCTAGCATAAAGCTGCGTCCCTACTTGTCGCAAGTAAACTTGCAAGTGTAAACCGGCCTAAAAGGCTTGTTACACTTGTCCTAGTTAGCTTCCTAAATGATTTAGTTTCTAAATTTAGCCAAGTCTAACCGCATTTAGCAAATAAATTTACTATGAAAACAAGTTAGGAGCCTAATTAGGATGCTAGTTAGGACACTATAAAAGTAAAGTGTAACAGGGCTTTAAAGACGCGTGTCGATTTTGAGCTCAAATCAATAATTTAACTATAGGCCCTATTACACTTTACTTTTTTTAGTGTGCTAACTAGCATCCTACTTAGGACCCTAACTAGTTTTCATAGTAAATTTACTTCCTATAGTCTGGCCAGCCAACGAACGCAGTAGCAATGTACTTCTTCTTCTTCTTCATCGTGCCATATCCTAACGGATGTCGGCGATCACCATGCGAAAGTCCTCTCTGTATTTCGCCACTCTACCCAGAGTGGCAGCGTCAGCAATACCAGTCCAAACCCTTATATTATTGCACCATGATGGCCTGGGTCTTCCTCTACCTCTTTTTCCCTCAAATTTGCCTTCGATTATGTTCTTTAATATTGCGTATTTGTCGTTCCTGTAGATATGTCCAAAATATGCTGTTTTCCTTCTTTTAATTGTTAATACGACTTCGAAGTAGCAATGTACAGCGAACAAAAGTATGACAACACTATGAATCAGTGAAAAAAGCTGCAATGATCATCAAATTCTATGTTTTTAATTTTTGTTGGTATTTCCGCCCCGTTCCTTAGGTGACATTTACGGTGTGTAAAAAGGAGACGGATATATTTCGTCTGATCTGTCATCAACTGCAACAGATAATATGGTAGAGGCATAAAGCTCTATAAATGGAGTACGCTTCGCCTCATCTTTCTAAACAAAAAAGTCTGCCAAAATCTGAGGGGGGCGAGGTAGCACGCATGTAATGTTTTCTAGTCAAAGGTACATCATTGTCGGTTGTTAATACAGTTTATTTCTAAATGATTTTTTATGGCAACAACGCTTTATTGACAACCGACAAAGATGTACCTTTGACTTAAAAACACCAAACATATTTGACATATTCTTTTTATACTTCATAGCACTAAATGGAGCAATAGATAGTCGACTGTAAATACGTTTACATATGGTTCATTATTGGATGCAGTCTTTGCAAATGTCAAACAAAAAAGCCAAGGATCATTTTTGATTGTATTTTCAAACAAAATATAGAAGACAGCAATCCTTAAGCGCGTTAAATATGGAGAAATGCCCGTCAGAAAGAAAACGATTGTCTTTGAATCGATTCTGTAAACGAAGCTTGATTTTCGATTTAGGTTAAATATTTTATTACGAAAGTAATGATAAATAAAGTAAAATTTTACTTACATCTGAATTGGTATTTCATATTTTTGTTAACTAGACGAAATATAACATTTTTTACATCCAAAAACAGCGCATAAGGGCATTTTCACGGAGCTTGTTATCCATCGACAGCGATGGCGAAAGTGCGTGACATCGATTATTGAAATAGTTTTTATAGATGTACTAGATTTTCCTGCCAATACTTTTGACAGAGGGGAAATGATACCTAAGGCCTCTCCTGGTTTAGAACTCTCTGGGTAGAGGCAAGTGTCATATGCCTTAAAAACGATTTTAAATTCAATTGACATTATTTCAAAATTTCCAAATTTTATGAATCGAAAACTATTTCGAGAAATACACTTGTAGAATACAAAAACCATTTTTTTTGAATTTTTTTTTCAGTAATTTTTGGAAAAATCACCAAAATATGTAAACCGGAAAATGACGTCACACGGCTGATTCAATACTACCACTATGAAAAAACGTTATCTTCCGGGTTTCCGTTTGACAACTTTGACAATTACAACACTACTGACAGTGACAGGACAGCTGACAGTTAATTCTTTCAATTCGAATATTTGCTTGTAATTTACGTTTCCTTGGATTAATTTAATTATCTACGTGTTGCAATTTGTCACGGACTGCTTTCTTCTACGACGGCCACAACTCGCTTTCTAACAGACCCCGGATTGCATTCTTCAACGACGACTACGATTTTCGCTTTTTCACGGATCCCGGACTGCTTTCTTCTACGACGACCTGACGATGGAATTCAGGGAATCCCCGGAAAATACCCCGGTTGAGTATTGACCAATACCTCTATAACGAAGCGGACACGAGAAACTCAGAAAGATTTGTCAAAGCTGACAGTAGGAGCTTACCGCGTGTGAGTTTTTGCAAAGCTCGGATAAATATAATTTGCCTGGCACAAGAGGTACCGAAGCTTCGTTATCTTCGCGGAGTTCTTATTACAAACTGGCAAAGGCCTTTATTAAGTACAGCCTCATGTTCCTTTACTATTTGTAAACGAAACAGTATAGAAGTGATGCTGATGACGTCCCAAATCTTCAAGAGTTTCTCCAAGAAGCCAACAATCATAAAATGGATGACTGTTTGTGCTTCTCCAAACGGAATCTGTGACGATTTGGCTTTCAAGTTGAAATGTCCCTTTACAGATAAAACTGAGAAATTATATCAATTAAAATGTCACGAGCCAAAGTTGTTTTGGAGTGTGGTAAATAAATTACATTTTATAGGAAATAAAATACTTATTTTATTAGTATGAACACTTGTCATTTTTAAACCTGTATCCTAAGTAGGTCCTTAAGTACTTTCTGATGACTTGTCAATAATAAGTTAATAGTACATTACTGCAGAGACCAGTAAGTAAGCTTTCCTGGCTGAGTATTTAGTAGCCCTCGCATCCTCGTCTTCGACTCGGACGGCTACAATACGAAGCCAGGTAAGCTGATTACGGTCGAAGCATGTATAGTGCTTTTCTCAAACATGTAAGGAAATAAAATTACTTGTTTAGTGCTTCAGTTACTGGCTGAGTGATTTAATGTTGTATGAAAATCCTTTACGTACGTCGCGCTGAACCTGCCTTGGAATAGAGTCCCTACTGGTCTCTAATTACTAACGTAACAGGAACATTTCCGAGCATGTTTGAGAAAATATCTTTCCTGTACTTAGAATGTTACTACTAGAGAAGTAAAATTCACCATGTGTTAATCAGGGGAGAAATAAAAGGTATATTATAGTAAAATTATTTTAATTTCGTTCAGTTATTCATTAGGCGGATACCTTCATATACCTAGCACATCTGTGGTGGAAACGTAGGCCACGTTTCCAATATAAAATATACATTCTCACACAATATAATAAACAAACCAACATAATGACACACATTGGCGCAAGAAAAACAACAAGATGGGCCTCTCCTCAGGTCCATCTGTATATAGTCTCAGATAGTACTTCCCTCAGCTGATGGTAGAACAGTAAATAACTGGGCTATTAAGATGTGTTGCTATCAGGCGCGGATACAGGGGGGGGGGGGCAACAGGGGCAATTGTCCCCCCCTGAAAAGCAAACCTCGTATACTACGGGGGCCATAGGTGCGGACCGCGAGATTTTTTGTGAAGGAAAGTGCCCCCCCCCCTGAACGAAATCCTGGAAAGTGCCCCCCCTGAACGAAATTTTGGAAAGTGCCCCCCCCCTGAACGAAATCCTGGATCCGCGCCTGGTTGCTATTGTAAGTTTTCATTACGTAATATTTAATGCAAGGCATTTTCAACAATCCATCTTTCGAAGTTAGCGGTTTGATATTTTAAGTTTTGACATTTATCTTGTGCTTCAAATGTCAAACTGTTTGAGTGCACTATGGTCACGCTATGGTTTTTACGTAAATTGTCAATCAATGTAACTATTTCAACGTTTTTTTCAGTGTATGAAACACAACATGTGACGTCATTTAGCCGATACTTCGACGACTGTTACATACGTCCTTTCTGCCCAAGTAATAATGTAAATGGATTTTTCCACTAAAAACATGGATTTTCGCAAAAATAAAAAAATACGGGTCTCTTAAAATTGTGAGTTCTTTCGGGCCATACAATAAAAAGTAGCACTTAAAAAAAATGAAATGTTGTCACATTTATGTCTCACTCGCGCTTAAGATGAGAGAGTGAAATGCACTAGAAACAAATTCAATGTAAAAGAAATGTGAATTGAAATATTCGTCACGAAATACGGTGTCTCATCACAAAGGGTTGCCACATGTACGTATTTTGAATTTGCCGCCCTTTTCTACTGACAGAAATGGTTTTCCAGACTATAAATGCGGTTAGACTTGACTAAATTTTGAAACTAAATCATTTAAAGCCGTGTTACTCTTGTCCTAGTTAGCTTCCTAAATGATATATATATATATATATATAACAATAAAAAAAGATAAAAAATAAAGAAAGGAAATATTTTTGGTCTAAAATTCGGGAATAGATCCATTTGACCATTGAGGATGAGCATAATATATCGTTGAAAAGTTGAAAAGAGCAATTTTGGTTGTGCTTCTTTATAAGCATTTTTTGCGACCAAATAAAAATAAACAAATAAAGAAAATTATTTTTTTATCGAAAAATACAAGTTTCAGAATATATTCGCACGTTATATTAGTCTAAAACGGGTATTAGACATTGCAATATGTAGGGCCCAATCTGTTGTGTTTGTGTACCCTGCCTCACCTTTGAGTATGGGCTTTATACTCAAAGTGCCTCACCCTCCTTCAGCTCCATATGGGCACTATCTCTTATTACACCTCCCAACCTGACAGTTTAACCCATAGCTGCGTCCCATCTGCGTCCCCATATCGAGGAGCAGCCTTTTGACAGTAGTAGGGTTTCCTCTCAGTACAAAAGTGAAAAAAATTGTGCGCATCGAGAAAAAGTTGTGAATTTTTGACCATGGATAGAGTGCCCCACAAAGAATATTTTTTAGTATTGGAGTTCCGTAAAATTTTTGGACCTTCACGTCAAAATCAGGGGTCCCGTGCAATATGTTTTTACTCTCTGGTTAAGGCTGCTAGGGGTTGTGTGGTATCGTTTCCTTATAAAACAAACCTGCAGTATTCATTTTTAATATTAAAAAAGTAAAAATCCATATAAAAAAAAGTACTGCGGAGAGGAAAAACACTCAAAAAAATATTATTTTCTAGAACGTTATATAACTAATAAATGTCATTTATTTTTATATAAAATATCATAAGGAAGCATATTTAATGCAGTTTTTAAATATTTACAAGTTTAAAGGTATTTTCATACAAAAACTACGCGAAAAAAATCATTCGTGTCATGGTGTATATGTTTTCTCCATAGTAAGTATCGAAGATCAATGTGAAACGTGAACATCCGTAGCGTATTGACCTTAAAATGAATTTTGCTCAGAGTACCTTTTACAAAATGCAGAAATGAAAAAAAAGAATTAAAAAACACATTTTTTCCAATTCTAATGATTAATACTTAAATAAGTAAGGAAATATGTGTTTTTTTTTTCATTTTGTAGAAATTACTCTGAGCAAAATTGACTAATAATAAGCAACACATACATTTTAAGGCCAATACGTTACGGATGTTCACGTTTCACATTGAATTTCTATACTTACTACGGAGAAAACATACACACCACGACGCGAATGTTTTTGTTTCGCGTAGTTTTTGTATGTATTAGTATTGTCTTTATTTAAAAACTGCATTAAATATGCTTTCGTATGATATTTTCTTTATTTAAAAATAAATGATATTTATTAGTTATATAAAGTTCTAAAAAACAATATTTTTTTTAGTGTTTTTTTTCCGCAGAACTTTTTTTTTAATATGGAGTTTTACTTTTTTAATATTAAAAATGAATTCTGCATGTCTGTTTTATATTATAAGGAAACGATACCACACAATCCCTAGCAGCCTAAAACGGCTATTAGACATAGCAAATTGTAGGGCCCAACCTGTTGTGTTGGGAGGTGTAATAGGAGGTTGGGCCCGTAGTAGTGCTGGAGCCCGCCTAACTAGAAATTTATCAAAATCCTAACCAATTTTTTTCTATATAGCGTTGTAGAGCCCATCTCGGGGATCATGAAAACATAAGTCTTAAAGGTCTTAAATGGTCATAAGTATGTATGGCGTCAAGTTGAATATACAATTTTTTGGCCTAAATTTATCAACGAGCCTACCGCTCCAAATTTTGACACATGATTTAGCCCACATCAAATAACCTACATTCCAATTTTAAGACCATTCTGGTGGGCGCATAAGATTTTAAGACCAGTTGAAGTTGCAATTTTTTGGCCTAAATTTATCAACGAGCCGCTACCAATTAGCCGCTACCGCTCCAAATTTTGACAGTAGTTAAAGGACCCATTCAACAAACCAAACCCCAATTTTAAGACCATTCTGGTGGGCGCATAAGATTTTGAGACCATTTTAAGAAATAGTCGACTTCATAGAAAAAATAGCAAATCACTATAAATTCCTTAAAAAAAATATTTAGCTAGCACAAACACAACTGCATATTCATATATAAGGGTCTTGTAATTAAAAATGCCCTAAAAGTATTCCGCAATAAGTCGAAAATTGGAGAAATTCGTCATAGCAGTACTTTAGTCACGGGGGTATTAAATCGCTTAGGCTCGTTGATAAATTTAGGCCAAAAAATTGTATTTTTAACTTGACGCCAGACATACTTATGGCCATTTAAGACCTTTAAGACTTATGTTTTCATGGTCTCCAAGATGGGCTCTACAACGCTATATGGAAGAAAATCAGGAGAAGGATTTTGACAAATTTCCAGTAAGGCGGGCTTCAGCACATTATATCCGTCTCTATCACACTTGCATATAAAACGGCTATTACACATGGCAATTTGTAGGGCCCAACCTGTTGTGTCCAACTCCTGTCGGCGTTGGGCCCGTTATTACACTTTCCCTACAAATCGTCCCTACAAACCCTACCTCACCAACAAATCGTACCTACCAACGTTTACAGAGATGCCTTCAAAACATCTAAAAAATGTATTGGTGAAGCACGGTGATAGTTCTCATAACAGTATACATTAAATAAAAAAAGAAACTGTTTTTATTATTACAGATATTTAAATGACCACTCGAGCTGCCTGAATCTAACTTCATCTACCCAACCCTTCTATTATTTAAATACAAAACTAGATAAATATATTAATTACCAGCTAATCTACAAATTTTAACTTTTATTTTAAATAAAAAACCAGACGGAATGTGTAGCAAATGGCTAACATTATAAATAAAAAAGGTAAAATAACTCTAACGACCTCCATAAACAGCTGCGGGTGTCGGGGCACTGCCGATCGCCCCGATCGCCCTAGATTGGGACTCCTACTCCCTAGGTGCCATTACGCCTACCAACCCGACAGGTTGGACCCTACAAATTGCCATGTCTAATAGCCGTTTAAGAACTAAATAGACTCAAATGGGGTTGGCCGGGCGAAAGTGTTTACATATGGCGCCAGCATAGCTAGTACCTGTCAAACCTACCAACAGTGTCAAAGTCTTGTTTTTGTTTTTAATTTTTTTTTACTGGATGCTAGCCTTTTAAGCCAATTCCCATATAAGGAAACTAGTGCCAGGGTACTAGCTATGCTGGCGCCATCTAGCCAAACAGTTGACAGTTGCCAACCCCATTCTCAAACTGAGTATTTTCGTAAGTACTTACGAATATAATTAATTTTCATAAAATATTTATAATTGTATCAACTAGGTATTGTGTTGTGGTCGGTTGAAAACGTAAATGAAATAATATGTCAATTAGAGACGACTTGAACTTGAAATGTAGCTACGCCGTGTTGAAAAATTGGTGCCCCGCGACTAAAGTCCTGCTATGACGAATACTTTTACTGCATTTTGAATCATAAGACACTTAAATACGATTATACATTTGTGTTTGTGCCAATTAAGTATATTTAATAAACGAATTTATAGTAATTTGCTATTTTTTTGTATGAAATTGACTCTTTCTTAAAATTGTCTTAAAATCCTATGCGCCCACTAGAATGGTCTTAAAATTGGGATTTGGTTTGTTGAATGGGTCCTTTAACTACTGTCAAAATTTGGAGCGGTAGGCTCGTTGATAAATTTATGGCCAAAAAATTGTATTTTCAACTTGACGCCATACATACTCATGGCCATTTAAGACCTTTAAGACTTATGTTTTCATGATCTCCGAGATGGGCTCTACAACGCTATTTGGAAGAAAATTGGTTAGGATTTTGATAAATTTCCAGTTAGGCGGGCTCCAGCACTATAGGGAGCTGAAGGAGGGTGGGGGACAGGTAGGGTACACAACATGTTGGGCCCTACAAATTGCCATGTCTAGCTGTTTTAACCAGAGAGTAAAAACATATTGCACGGGACCCCTGATTTTGACGTGATGGTCCAAAAATTTTACGGACCTCCAATACTAAAAAATATTCATCGTGGAACACTCTATCCATCGTCAAAAATTCACAACTTTTACTCGATGCGCACAATTTTTTCAATTTCAAGCTCTGCTACAGGCTTTTGATGATATTGAAAGCTCCATGAACCAAGAGTCTCTACGCTAAATGGAACCAAAATATAGTTTCATCTCATTTTGTTGCGTTGACATGTCAATCTCGTTTGTGAATATGTCTGGAATATGCTCAGAGAAATAAACCAATGGAGTGGTAATTGTCAGGCGTCCCCCTCTGCCAAAAGTACAAGACCACTGGTCGTAGCGGTTATATAAAACTAGTTGTCGCGCGTCAAACTCCATTCAATGAATGTCAGTTAGCGCTGAACGATCTGAGGTAAAAATGCCGAATTGCTGCGTGTTGTCATGTAAGAAAACATCTGAATTATTTAGTTTACAGAAGGATAACGTTTCTTTTCATCTGTAAGTATAATTACGTCTAAATATCATCAAATAGTGCACGAAATTAGCAAAAAACTAAAAAAAATTGTCAATCAAAAAGTGTTGCCACTTAATGGTACTACATCTGCTTTAGGGTAATTTTTAAACTTAACTCTTCATAGTACATTTTACCATCGGGTTCATAATTGCATACCCAATTTATCAATGAATTCATTCATAAATTGGGTATGCAATTATGAACACGATTACGTCGAGGGAGGTAAGTGAAATATTGCAAACAAGAGTAATCGACTCCAGTGCGGCAGAAATACGTCCGCCATTATGTCATTCATTGTCATTGTTATGACAGGTTAGGCATTACACTTAAAAGATACTCCGTGGGTTAGGCAGAGACCCATTCGGCATACAGCCATAATTGTAAAGCAGTGCTCTGTTAAAAAAGCAGTGTGTCTACGTGTGTGTGTTGTTATTAAATTGTTTCTAAACATATTTTAATCGACTTTTAAATTATTGAAGTTACATTTTGAAAAAATGAAAAGATTACCGTCAGTACTTCAAAGGTAAAACTCATTCACAAGCATAGCTATTTAAATTATATATGTCGTCGAGGACCGCCGAGGGCAGGGCAGTATGGTGGTTTGGAACTCAAAAAACTGACACTATAAGGATAACCTAGCCTATAGCACATTACGCACGGACGCACGATAATGAAATAAAACATAAACACTGGTTTAACAACTGTATTGAATTCAAATCTTTTTAAAACCGTATTATGGGAAGGGCAATAAACTACTACTGGTTCGGAAAGGAGCCCCAAATGAGAAGAACCAGCGTAAGAAACTCAGCGTATGTGTGCTGTACGGCACAATAGCTGAAACTTGTCTATGGTCTCAAAAATACAGCTACCATAAACAAATTTCCCTTTTAATAGACAAATTTCAGCTAGTGTAATGAATTCCGCACTGAATTCCGCTCTAATGTGTGGCGCCCCTTAAGTGAAATATACTTGTAGATACTTGAAATAACGATATTCCTGTTTAGAAATTAATTCGTTCCTTTATTTTCACCATACATTTATGTAGCATTTTAATTTTGTATGGATTATACTTTATTTATTATAAGGTACGTTATACAAACTTATCCCCTTAAATAGGCACTTTTAATTTCTGACTCTGGTATCACTGTACCTAACAGGTAAGTTTTAGTGATGGGACAGCACAAAAATAAATGTCGATATTAACATTAGCAGTATGTTATACTTTTTATTTATAATAGAAAATGAAGAAGAGATATTAGAAATAGAAACACAAATTGGAAACAGATGCCCAATACAATCAAACTATCAACTGCGAAGGACTCTGGAACATCACGATGTCGCTGACTGACTCATCATTGATCATTACAGTGAAAAATTCACTGAGGTGGATAGAGGAACGTCTAGTGTAATTGGGAGCACATTGGAACGGTAATCTAAACACGTGGGTTCGAATCCCGTGATGTTCCAGAGTTCTTTGCAGTTAATTGTTTCATTGTAATAGTTATTTGTTTCCAATTTGTAGTATTTTCCACTAAATATAAAAGCAAATACACATCAAAATATTAAATTGATAATATAAAAGTTATTCTAAATCAGCTTGCAAGATTTGTCCTGAACAAATAGACAAACTAACTTACGTAGAATACTAACATTGTAAGTAATATTCTGGTAGAAAAACTTGATATTTAATCACAACTTAACATTATAATTTTATCAATAGCTAAACCTTATAGGGTAATTGTGCTCCTTTTCGTCCACTTATCGATTTTGCCAGCTTTGTGATGCAAAAAGAATATCTTAAAGTACCCTTACTTAAATGTATTATATTTCATTTTATAGCTTATATAGTCAAGTTTATGTTAATATTACGCGATAATTATCCATACTTGCGAGATTTTGTATAAAAAATATTATTTGAAAAAGTGGGGTATTCGTTAGTTTTCGTCCATAAATGTCAGTTTTCCGTCCTGGGCTCTGCTAGTTTTCGTCCACTGAGTAGGGTGATTATTTCTGAAAATATCCACTTAATCAAAAAATGATAAAACAAACCTCAATGTTATTTTTAAAGTCCTATCGATTGATGTGCAACATGATGATTTTTGGTAAAAAAAAATTGTTACATGTATGGAAAACCCCTTGTGGCTCCCCCCTAAAAAAAATCTTTTCAGCAATTTTACTACAATACTAAGTAGGGGTATACAAAATACACCTTCTGTTATAATTTCATCAATATTAGTTATAGTCTTCAAATAAAAAATGGCCATGGCATACGGACGAACTACGGACATGACGAAACTATAAGGTTTCCGTTTTTGCCATTTTGGCTACGGAATCCTAAAAACTAATGATAGTAAGGATTAACACCATGTTTTTTTATTTCCGTTAATATTAGCATAAGGTACGAGTACGATTAAGGAAACGAAATGGCGTAGTTAGTTTTTATAAATTTGTTTTTTCCATACAAGTATGTATTGTTAAATCGATCACGGTATTATATTTAACTCAACCAAACAATCGAATATTATAACTAAGGCATTTTATCACCAAACAATGATATTGTAGGCCTTTAATGTTAACCACTGTCACTGCTTGTACTATAAAGCCTTGGCCAAACAGCAAGCGTGGCGCAGCGCCGCGGTCGCGCGGCGCGACCTGCCGTGCGACGACATATCGCCTGACTTCGTGTCACTGACTTTGAATAGAACTTCATACGCGAACGTACTGCTGCGGCCTGCGGTCGGGTTCCAACTTGTTTGTACCTTAGCCTTGGCCAAACAGCAAGCGTGGCGCAGCGCCGCGTCTGCGCCGCGTGACGCCGAAGCGATGACTGTTCAAACAGGGCGCGCGCGGATCGCGCCGGCCTCGCGCTCTCAACACTCATTGCGCGCGCGTGAACACGGCGCGGCCGTGCGCGATGCGGACGTGACTCGCTCATTCCTTCCGAAGCCAAGATTATTTTTTCGAAGAGAAGATATTTTTTTCTATATCCATAATCACAATCACAGTATATTGCTACGCTCGCACGACGCACCGCGCTGCCTAACGTCCGACTGATGTGACCCAGCGCGGCGCAGCGTGCCGCCGCGCAGCGCTACGCCTGCGCCGCGTGGACGCGGGGGGCCGCGCGGCGCGGGGCGCGACAGAAGCGGGGCGCGGCGCCGGCGGGACGCAGTCTGTTTGACGTCGCTAACCTGTTAACATGTGCCGCGGTCGCGCCGCGCGACCGTGGCGCTGCGCCACGCTTGCTGTTTGACCAAGGCTTAATGCAATTGACACGACTAGCGTAGTCAACCGCGCATTGGATCGTTCATTATTGGGTCGTTCCTTAGAGAATTCAACCCGGAGTAGCCATGTCTGCCGTTTTCTTTACAAAGCAAGTCTGCCGATTTTTGCGGGGGAGGGGAACGTCAAGTGTATTCTGTGGCTATTCGTACGTAACGTACAAATAGGTGTAAGCATGACCACTGGTCATATGTTTTCGGCAAAGGGGAACGCCTGTCAATGGCGACTCCGGTTGGTTGAATTCTCTAAGGGTCGTGCATTACCCGGAAAGGTTTCCGATTGGTTCCGATCAGATCCGAAGGTTATGCGACTATTTAAAAAAGTAGCTTCTTTCATAGTAATCAGATCAAAACACGAGACTTCCTTTTTTCGGATATTTGTTCAAATATTTAACAGCGCATGTTTTTGTTTGTTTGTTTTCGTGTGGTTTTAATGAGGGTTTCCGCGATTGAGATTTTCACTAGATGGCAGCACCATGACGACAGGTCTTTTTGGCAGTAGCTGTCAAAATCAACCAATCAAAAAATTTATGGTTAAATATGATTGGTGGATTGTGACTAGACCTGTCGCCACGGTGCTGCCATCTAGTGAAAAACTCGATCGCGGAAACCTTCATTGCCGGTAAATAGATAAAGGTGATGTGATAGTGCTTGGTGAAAATAACGGATAATATTCATTGTGAAAGATGTATGGGTGTGTGTGCGTGTTTGTGTGTACGGACGATGGCAATGGCACGATCACAAAGCTTTCTTTTGAAGTGAAATAAGCAGAGCACGCCATAGTATGGAGGTTATAATTGTTATTCTACTACCATTTGGTCATTCTAATGTTAATTATAGTTTTGTCTTCTCACAAATAACTCGTATATTAACGATAACAATGCAACAGAAGAGCTAGTTTTAGTCTTTGCTCAAGTCATTTAAATGTTTTGTTTATTACATTTATTTACGTAACATTATATGAGGAATGGACAGAAACTAAAGTGTGTAGGTAATCAAATATAATATTACCATACTACTATATACTATAATATTACGTATTAATTAAGTATTTTGAAGTAAAATAACCATTAGAAATATTTACCTAGCTGTCTGGATTTCCGGGATCAGGTGGTCGCAAAACTGAAATTTATACCAAATTGCTCTGCTAGTTTTGGTCCACAAAGTTTATATATTAATTATATGCTAAAACTTTAATCTCCACTTAAAATATTGTACAATTAACTTTAAAATAGATAATTCATGCCAAACATATTTAGTGCACTGCCTAAATCATTAATAAAACTCATCATAAACTTTTCCCGCCACAAGTTTTTTTCTTCATTGCGATGACATTTGCTAGGGCCGAATTCGAGGCGGCTATTAATGTTTTATTTTTAAAGGCACTATTTGTCAAATTACTTGTTTATGATAGTAGAATTGTTTCTTAGATATTATGGATCGCAACAAGACCAAACTTCCGCAGGAAAATTCATTTACGTTCAAGTTTTCTCCATATATTTGTAGCAGAACCGTCAGGTGGACGGAAACTGACCATGGACGGGAAACGAGCACAATCACCCTACTTGATAAAGAAACAAAAATATATAACTAACCTACGATCAATGTTTCTCTGCGTCTGTAGGAAACACCTTAAACGGCTAGTAGACATGGCAATTTGTAGGGCCCAACATGTTGTGTTGGGAGGTGTAATAGGAGGTTGGGCCTGTAGGGAGCTGAAGGAGGGTGAGGGAGAGGCAGGGTACACAACATGTTGGGCCCTACAAATTGCCATGTCTAATAGCTATTTTAGACAACCCTACACGTGATCCCTGGGTGGTGCTAAAAGAGTTACAAACTTGGCAGCTCTTCTGTCCTACCTGGACCTCGCAGCACTCACTGGATTTTCTTCATCATCTGCTTTCCCACTACCCTAGGGAAGAAATGCCTATCTATATCCAGTGACATGTAGGCATACGATAAATAAATCTACGATAAAATGTGACCTTTTCAAGTCAAAGGTACATCATTATCGATTGTCAATAAGGCATTACCATAAAAAAATCATTTAGAAATTAACTCTATTAACAACCGACAATGGTGTACCTTTGACTTGAAAACGTCACAAATATAGATACTTAAGTATATTATTATCGACGCGTTCCTCGCACTGTGTACGTTTACTTAAAGATGACATTATCTCGTTCACGGACAGGTTGTCTGTGTCTGTGTTTGTACTTGTGTGAGTATATTTTATGCTAGTGTTTGATAATTTTATCGTGTGCGTGTGTAGCGACGTCAATGGAAAATGCATTAGTGTTAACAGTATTTGTGTGCGTTTCCTCGTCCCCCGCGTCGAAATTGGCAGACTTTTTCTGATAGAAATTAGTGCGCGTCTCGCATCCGGTTGGTTTAATTATCAAAGGGAATATGTTAATGTATATACATGCCACCCCCGATTTGGCGTCAACATGACATCGTGGACGAAGTTGACTGTACTTTACACACGTAACAACCTGAAGACTTTAAAAGTGTATGGCCCGCATAATATATTTTTGACGTTTTGTATTCGCATGTCGGTCGCCCCGCCCCTCGCGCCCGTCATTTGTATTTGTACGGTTGTAGGTTTCAAAATTCAAATTGATACAATATTTAGCAAAGCATAGTGTTGTAGTCTAGTCTCTTTGTAGCGAAGTAAATAGAATAGAAAGAACGCAAGGTAAAACGATATTCAAGTTTCTATTAAATGATGTTTAAAAAAAATCTGTTCTCTACTGGTATTTAATGCAAAGGTAATTATCGCACTGATTTTAATGAGGGTTTCCGCGATCGAGTTTTTCACTAGATGGCAGCACCGTGGCGACAGGTCTAGCTGTCACAATCCACCAATCATGTTTAGCCATATATTTTTTGATTGGTGGATTTTGACAGCTACTGCCAAAAAGACCTGTCGTCACGGTGCTGCCATCTAGTGAAAATCTCAATCGCGGAAACCCTCATTGCAGTTAAACGACGTCCTATATTAATTGTATGTGCATTTACTTATTATTACATTTATTACTAGTAGTGTGGGAAATCTACCGGGTCGTTGTATGGAGACCTCGCATTAATTCCTCAGTCGATAATTCTTTCGCTGGGATGTAGTATAGATCATAACTAGAGGGCGGAGTACCGGTGGCAAATTTCACACTAAATGTATGGAGTCGCCTAAGTATTCTTATGATTAAATAAATAACGAATAAATGATTAATTTTGCATAATAATTTTTAGGAACTTATAAAAATTACCTTACGAGCATACAAATATAATGTAATATGTTGTTAATATCTATAATACATCATAATATGTTTTCTTATCAAAACATTATCATTAGGTACTAAATACTAGACTAAGAAGTTATACCTGCCAAGCGATATATTATTTTCAAGACCATTCAATTACAATTGAGGACTGGAATTATGTGTTCGAGGTCCTCCTCAGAATCTACACTTAAGTGCGTATCCATGTTATAAAATGAATGGACTATGGCCACATGTTCCTGGTTTTTCGGAGTGAATCGGATTCTTAATTTATTGAAGATCCATTTATGAGTGGAAAACGATCGCTCTACATCTACCGATGTCATGGTTGCATGTTTAAGGACTTGTTTATAATTTTGCATTGTAATCATATTCCTTAATTCGTCAGCATCTGGGTTTCTATCTAGAACCAATTCGAGTTTATTTCGCACGGTTTCACTTCCTTGGAGGCTTAAAATACTCCTAACTATATCTATTACCAGAAAACTTTCACAAATCGGAATTTTAGTGCATTCTAATTTTTCTATCGATTCAGGTATAATTTCGTAACAATTTTTTATAAAGCTTAACTCGTTTTTTAAATTTTCATTTTCAAACAACTTCTGGGCTTTTCTAATGGCAATAGCTTCGTTACTGTTCAATTGCATCACAACATTTTTAATCACGTCAAAATGTCTATCGTAGTAAAAACTTGCATTTAACCAGGTGCCCCAACGAGTGATAATGGGTTCCGGCGGTAAAGGCACATTCTGCGCATGGTCCCTGAAAAATCGGACGCGGTGTGGTGATTTAAAAAAAAATCTTCTTGACATTAGATATTAAAGAATTGACCAATTTATGTTCAGATCTTATCTGCTCCGCGACTCTGTGTAGTCCATGAGCGAAACAAGTTACGTGTCGTACTTTACTGTACTTTTTCTTCAATATCTTGCCGGCAGCAAGCATGTACGCTGCGCTATCCGAACAGAATATTAAAAATTTGTTCATATTATCTGTAAAATTATCCTCCCATAAAAAATTCAAGCTTTCGTCAACCACCGCTGCAATTGAGTTCGCGTTTACAGTACTAACGACTTTACACGCTAACAAATATGGCCTTTGTAAAGCATCATCAAGTGATTTTATAATTACATTTACTACGCAATTACCGAAATTATCCACCGCAAGCCATAAATTGGAATCGAAAAATGTATTTCGTATTTGCTTGACGGTCGCATTGTATATTCTGGTAAGATAGTATTTTCTCAAAACACTTTCTTCGGGAAGTTTTACGCCTTTATCTAAGTATTTTCCAAAGAACTTTTTAAATTCTGGATGGTTAACTCTTTTCCATGGGATGTTACACGCTATAAGGAAAACGCATAAATCATAGGCAAAGGTGCCATTTTGGTTTCCACAGTTAATTTGGTGTTGTTTACTGTTAACGTGTTTTTCGACATTATATTTTTTCAACTGCTTTAAATCCACTGAGCAAGAAATACAGTGAATGCTACATTCTTCTTCATTATATATAAGATTTTACGAGAATGGTTCTATCATCCGCAGAATTGTTGCTTCACATGGCTTATTCATCATGATATTTTTCGGTTTGAAATATTTAGCCGACGCAATAATAATTCAGATAATATAGATGTAAAGCAGCTGTCTAAATTGACAATGTCAAATAATTAGTTTCTAAATGTCTCATAAATATGTAAATTAGTAACTTTTTGAAAAGAAAGGTTGCATATGGTAAAAAATATTATATCGATGAATGGTGACTTTGTTAAAAGAAATTGAAAAATAACCCAAAACATTTACGACATAACATTTAAGTGTTCCTGAAATCGATTTATGAAAATAAATGTTAAGTACTTACTTCCAATTTACGAGTAGGTACCATACTAAGTACATTAGGTAAATGAATAATTTTATTATTCAAGCCTAAAATAATAATTATAAAAACGACTCCATACCTTTTGTGTGAAATTTGCCACCGGTACTCCGCCCTCTAATCATAACAAACACAAAAAACTATTTTTCCAAAAAAAAACTTATGTCAGTTTTGGTATTTTTACCAAAATGTACAAAAACCTTAATAGTTTGTACTGGAATTTTCCTCAGGGTATGTTTTTTTCACTAAACAAATTATTTTGATTCCTGACAGATACTGTCAAAAGTTCAAAAAAATATTCCAAATAAAACTGTCACTTTTATTCAAAAATAATTGGTTACACTCGTCATTTTGTTTGGAAAATTTCTCAGTCAAGTTTGTAACAGTGGGTGTTATGATAATCTTATTTTAGCATAATATTCACGAATTTCCAAAAAAAAAACCTTAAAGAAAAATTGTTATTACAGTATATTTAATATACTTCATGGAAAATTGCTCAGCCCAGTTTTGTTTTTTATTCATGTTAAGTAGTCAATTAAACAGCCAAAACTAACATTTCCAAAAAATAATCCACATACAATACGTCAAATCTTGAAATTTTAAATTTGTCTAGCCTTTTAAAGCGAGTGAACATGCAGTAATATGTCGTCGTGCGTCAGCTATTGAGACCAGTTTAGCATGCGCAACTACGACTCAGCTATGCTTGCGTCATAGTGAAAAAAGTGGAGTAAGTTACTTCAATTACAGTATTTTCTATTTTGATATTTGTATTTAACTCGTAACATTATAATTTTAACAAATATTCTGATGGCGTATTATTAAGTAACCATTTTAGTATTTAATTGAAGCACCAGAGTATCATTACCTTACTAAACAGAACACCATCAGCACTGCTCGCCGACAGATCACGCTTGTAGTGTCATAATCATAATGCACACAATTCGCATCACCGCGCAGCCGCACGCACCGATACAACTACGCTTCGACACTAGTCAAGCCGCCTACCAACAGATGGCGCAGTGATTAAGTTGGATGCCACTAACGTTTGTTCAACGCAGAAACATGACCCTCGGCGCCTTGCCGAGGAATATTTGAGAATCGCGATAGGGTCTAAAGGCACGCATGCTATATGCCTCAACCAAGTTTCAGCATTTTAGTGTTGTGACACTAACCCACTTGGCCAGTAATATATCCTTACGATAAATTACTGGCCCTTACCTGTCGAGTATTACCTAGCTGGGTAATACTCGACAAGTAAGCACTAGAGAGACGACAGAGTACATGTAAATCTCTAAAACAATAAATTTTATCAGCTACACGCGACTCTTTGTCTTCGCCCCCCACCACCCCGCTCTACAACTATAGATTTCTTCATAATGGATATATCAAGGTATATGCGAAACAGCGCATTTGCCATATGACTTATGTAGACTCTTGATTTCCCCGAATTTAAACATATTTATTTAACACTAGCCTTTTCCCGCGGCTTCGCCCGCGTACTATAAGTACTCAAAAAGGATACGATACCCATGTTGATTTTCTGACTTAGAGACCACATTTGCCCCTTTTAGGGGTTGAATTTTCGAATAACCTGAAACACGTGTTTACTCATTTATTGTTAGAAATACTCCTGTGAAGTTTCGAATAAAATAGTCTAACAAATCTTGATTCGCCATACAAACTTTGGACCCCCATTTTACCCCCTTAGGGGTGAATTTTGAAAAATCCTTTCTTAGTGCATCCCTAGACCTTATAAGGAACCTACGTGCCAAATTTGGAATCTATAGAACCAGCGGTTTGGGCTGTGCGTTGATATGTCAGTCAGTCAGTCAGTCAGTCAGTCAGTCAGTCAGTCAGTCAGTCAGTTTCTTCTTTTATATATTTAGATAAGTTGTATTTATTAATGACTCTGAAATAAGATGTACTTTAATGTCATGAACATTTAGTAAATGTAATTATATAATATTAAGGTATTGTCTGTTCTATTGTCTATTTCACCTGTGACAACTGTATGTTTTTCTCTGTGTGTAATATTTAATTGTTTTTTTTTGGTTATAAGTAAACTGAAATAGATGTCATATGCTTCAGAAAAAATGACCAAGTCCTCCGGTGTCCGAGGCCAGCAGGCAGCACTCTCTCTCTTGTTTCGTTTGTTGTTTTAAATGATTTCTATCATATGACATATATTTCATGTTACAACAAAGTTATGTCATGTTATAACAAAGAAACAATTAAATATTACACACAGACAAAAAAAAATACAGTTGCAATACATTAATATTGTATAATCCACCACCATTTTTTTCCCGTGAAAAAAAAATATTGTCTTAGTTTTTCTTAAATATGAAAAACTGGAAAAAAATGGTTTCGTATAGAGGGTTGGCCGGTCGAAACGACATGCCCCATCAAAAAAATATATTTTCGCACTAAAAAATTTTTTTTAATACAATTGCTCAAAAAGTTTACTTTATGTAGCTGCAAATCGTGCGTAAAATTTGATTTTATGCACTAGTGCTAACAAGTAATCTGATCTGCAAATCGTGCGTAAAGTTTGATTTTACGCACGATTTGCAGATATATTGCATTTTAAATTTACCAATCAGAACACTTCACTATATTAAATCCACCAATCACAACACACACGCTAGATACTTTTTTGGTGCGTATACTGTGTAAATAATTTTAGTCCTTAAAAAAACATTGTATTTAATATCAACCAATCAGAATACAGCAATGTTAAAATCGACCAATCAGGAAACGCAATTTATTTCTCAAAACATGAGGTGTGTTTTAGTTCCTACTTCACAATCATTAAAAAAGATTTAATTTTTTGGGAAACGCTTTAAAGTGTGTTTAAACTGTTAAAACAGCTATTATACATGGCAATTTGTAGGGCCCAACCTGTTGTGTTGGGTTGTGTATAATAGGAGGTTGGGCCCGTAGGGAGCTGAAGGAGGGTGTGGGAGAGGCAGGGTACACAACAGGTTGGGCCCTACAAACTGCCATATCTAATAGCTGTTTTAAAGAGCTAATTATACCGTCGTCTGTGGCATTTATTCGCGGTATTGATATTTTGTATCTATGTCAAAGAAGTTAAAAAAATTAAAAGACCGTCAAGTTATACCATAATTTCACCTTAGTTTAGTTATTGTGCGTAAATAATAAGTATTTTTATGATATTTTCTCGCAGTCGAAGTGAAACGTTGTATGCATTACTCTGGTCTAAAAGCCATATTACCACTCGAACAATTTTCTCTCACTTCGGTCGGGTCGGGAAAATAACCACCTGGTGGTAATATGGCCTACTGTAGACCCTTGTCAAACAATCTACTATTATTTCATTGTAGTTTTTTCGCAATTGTATTAAAAAACGTTGTTCGACACACGTGCAGAAGTGTCGTTTTCACTCGTCCCGAGTCTTGACCCTCGCCTCTCGGCTCGGGCCAAGTAACCTCGGTACTCGTGCAAAATGACATACTTCTCGCACTTGTATCGAAAACTACTATTCTCCTACTTTTTCTTAGTCGCAATACGATATCAATAGTGCCCTTAAACGGACCACCAGTATTTTTATTACAACCTGTATGATTTTTTAAATTCATTTTCTTTGCATCCACCTATGTTGATATAACTTAAACATAACAGACATTAACAGTAGTTTATGTGACTGTTTCATAATAAGATCATACGAGTGTTTTAAGGCCTAATTACGTACGGTTGCATACACTGCTTTATCTACACACATATTATAAATCCTAAATGATGTGTTCGGAAACCAGTAGAATAACCGCCATTGCACCGCCATGACCAACTCTATTGTGGCGGTCGCGCGGGTGCGTGCCGGTGCTCGGGGAGAGGGCGGATCTTGGTAACGTTACCGTGGGTAATGAATTTTAATACGTTTTTACCACACTGTCAGAGATGTTACGTTACTGGTTGAAATAATGGCGGTACGGTTTCCGAACGCGGAATAGAGGATTTATGATACTGGTGTAGATAAATGATATTACATGCAATAGAATCATCATTATTATATACTTAGTCGGTTCATAAGTTCTGTCACTAGGGTTTGGACTGGTAAAATACGAACTGTTAGAGGTTGCTTACTATTTCAATATATGATTAAAAAGCCTATTTAATACTGATTAATTTACGATATTATTTAAGGCAAATAGTTGTGGCAGTTTTACACAATTCCCTGTAACATTCGAAAAAGCGGAATAAAAAACCACGTCAAAAACACGCGCCCTGTTCGAGTTGATTTTGACCATCATTATTTTTATTCAATTTTAAGAGGCTTCAGTCTTGCATACTGCATTAGCTTGATCTTTAACCTTCATTTTAATATATAATTAACATGGGTCTGACTGACAAGAAGGCTAGTATACGCAATTTTGGAAGACTACCTTGATGTATGGCATCAAAATCATCGTGTTTTGCTCAAAACTTAAAAATACGTTGAGGTTCAGGAGAAGAATAGCTGAAGCACAGACTTGTAAGTCAACTAAATATTGGTTTTTAAATATGCCTTAATCATCTACTTTCATAAAAATAACAATTTGTAACTCTGGACGACTATAAAAATGATCTAAACCAATTTTTGTGAAGTACAATTTTCATAAATCATCGGCGTGTTTTGGACTGACAACAATCTTCAAGTTTACAAGGATCTATAAAATACGCGATCTTGATTATAAGTTAATCATATTATATTTTAATCTGTATGAAATATGCTTTCTAATCAGGTCTAATTTTTTTAAATAAAAGCTTTGTATTATATTTTATCACTTAAAACCCTTGTGACAGAACTTATGGACCGACTAGGTATACGCCAAACACTGGCTATTGTCATGTACTTTGTGTAACATGTCACATCATTGATAATACTCACTTTCGTAGGTACAGCCACCGGCAATAGTATCTTCCTACACGAAGGCCGCAAAAATATGTGACACGCTCTTATTTGTAGGGCCATAAGAGCGTGTCACATATTTTTGCGGCCTTCGTGTAGGAAGATACTATTGCCGGTGACTGTACAATAAATTATTTGTATTTGTATGGATTGAATCGAACACTTACTCCGAAGTCAGGATAACCACTTATGTAAGTAGTCCCCGCTGGCAATCTCCTGGCAGTAGGATGTCAGAACGTCCCCCTCCCCCCAACCCGCAATACAAAGAGGCCATAAGTTGAGACAGATGTAGGCTAAGCCGGTCTCGGCTGGAAAGACCTAGAAGTTTCCATTTAAGATCGTTGACATGTGAAAAACTTTTATGCGACATCATTTTATGGGACAACAGGAACAAATTTTCGTCACCACAGTTACATTAGTGACCGATTTAACATCTTTGCTAGTTAAAAAAAAACGTTTTTTTATTCTATTTATTAAATATTTATTTTATTCTATTTTTTTAGTATTTGTTTTTATAGCGGCAACAGAAATACATCATCTGTGAAAATTTCAACTGTCGAACTATCACAGATCATGTGATACAGCCTGTTGACAGGCGGACAGATGGACAGCGGAGTCTTAATAATAGGAAAAAAATAACTTTTACCCTTTGGGTACGGAACCCTAAAAAAATACGGTGTATATTATTTCTGCAAATATTTAAGAAAAAAATGTTTAGTGACTCGTTTCCTTTGATAAAAACATCAATGCAGCTCAATAAAAATAGGCTACCAGCGTGACACTAAGAAAAAGTCACCAAGATCTCTAGTGATTAGGACTACTACAACTATGGTCGACAAGTTCATTGCGTATTTCAGTTTAATTTGAGTTTTTTCTACCATTTATAAAAAAGTGTATGCCTTATTGTTGCGTACTTAAACTAATAATGTAGTTAGGCTGGATTCACACTGATAAGTTTTGCTTATATAAGAAGGGACGAAACTATTGTCTATAATGAAATAGTGATATTCGTCTCTCATTCTGATCTATAGCTGCATTCCTACTTACGTAAGCAAAACTTACAAAATGTAAATCTGACCTTACACTAGTTTTGGACCATAGTTAGCAGCTTATACGGTACCTATTAAATTAGTTTTTTTTTAACTTAAAGAAAAACACAATTAAAAATTTACAAGATAATTTTATTTGTTCCATATGACACATCTACACAACACGCATGCATGTTAAAAAAATTGCTCTGGCAGCATAGCTCACAAAGCTAGACTATTGATATTTAATTCACTACCATTAGTGAAATCCCGTTGGATCTATTTGATTGAGGTGTGGTGTTTCGCAGCAAAACAATTCTTTAAAAAAATGTAGTCGTCGCAAACTAAATAAAAGTACAACCCTATACGCAGTTGGTAAACTAATCGCGATTTATGTCGCTGTTTGGAGGCAACAGATTTCAAGGAAAAGTCAAAGTTTGTTCTTAATCCAATTTTTCTATTCGTTACAGCAATGTTCAGGGATTGTTAAAATTGTGTGATGTACGGAACTATCAGGGTGCGAGTCCGACTCGCACTTGGCCGGTTTTTTTTATAATTACAACATTTCATCATCAATTTCCCTAGCGTTTGTCTCGGCTTTTACCACGGCTCAATTGAGCATAGACTGCTAAAATCATAACCCTTCCTTTTATCTTCGCCGTAGTCAAAAGTGAAATGTATTACAACTGGCGTACTTTTTTATTTACTCTGTGACTAGGCGTTTAGCACCACTGCGAATTATATCAAATCAAGATAAAATTGCTAACAGTATGGGTGTATTCATGTAGTGTTAATATATATTTTAGTAACGTTCAAAACCATAAATGTAAACTGTTTGTTTGAGTTTATTAAAGAGGATCATTAAAAAAGTGTATAGGAAGTCACACGCTTTGAGCGAAAGTAGTTAGAGCAACATTGTTTAGTCAAAGTTCTTACCAGTGATCGGAATTGGTAGTGCCATTTCGCGGGACTTCGGTGCGTAAGCTTAGTATGGATACAGTTTTTAACCCCGAGATTCGATATGAAAATTTAAAGTTTGTGTTAGTTAGGTTTAAAAAATGTTTTAAAGAACCGTATGCCTAACGTATGAAAAACCGGCCAAGAGCGTGTCGGGCCACGCTCAGTGTAGGGTTCCGTAGTTTTCCGTCCGTCACAGTAAGTGTCCCCACTTAAGAGTTAATAACACCGCCATGTAGGATATGATTTGAGAGTTCCACGTACAGCGACATCTATCGGCAAATTAAGTAAACTATTGCGCGCGAGCTTAAAGTATGGAAGATGATTTTTATGGGATAATTCTTTATTGCGTGAACCGATTTTCACCGTTTTTACTTTATTTGAAAGCACGTCATTTCATTGTAATTTTGTAGAAATTACAGGTACAATAAACACCTGCTTATATGGTTAAATTACAAACTTAGTTCAGAAATTATTTTGTAATTTTTTTTCCTAGTTGACTACGGAACCCTAAAAATGTGGTTTCAGTTAAATATCGAACGTCAAAAGAAATAGATTGACAGTAGAAAATATTGATAAAAAATATGGTTTGCTACTATAATTTCAAAGAAATTAATAATTTAATTATGTTCATTTAAAATAATGATGTTGATGTTTCGTGTTTTATTTTATGATTGTATATTGTTCACTGCGAAAAATATATTAAGTATATAGAAAATAATGCATGAAATGAAATAAAAAATTAATTTTATACAGTTATGTAATTACGAACTAATATGTAAAAATACTGTTTGTTTATTAAGGAATAAAAAGGCTTTAATAATAATAATAATTGTTAATTGTAACTGTTACACAAAAGTAATTTAAAATAAATGATGTATTTATAATGAAATTTTTTTAACTTTTGCGTTTTGAAGAAAATTTCTGTGAGAAATATGTCGGAGAATCTCAAGTCTTATCCATGTTATTTACAATGTTTAAGGTCATTCACCCGAAATGGCACTACCTATTCCGATCACTGGTTCTTACACACGCTGCGCATGGCCCCTCGCGAGGCATCCCCGCTCCCGCGTCCCGCGTCCCGCACGTGCGCATTCCACTAACGAGTGAAATAATAGAAATCTTTATTTGTCACATGATTTAACTTTTCAATACGCAGGATATTTTTTTGATTTTTTTACAGTCGAAAGAAAAGTCTTAAAGGAAATATAATTAAAAAAAAATATTGACGGAGCAATATTCTACTGCGAGTAATAAGCTAATTTTTATACTGAAAAAGTTTGATAATGAAATTTTTGGAAATTGTTTGTCTTAAGTAGAAAACGTACATTTAATGTCACTTCAGTAAAGAAAAGTGACGGAGCAAATTTCCGATGTGAGTTACACGAAAATAATATATTTTATGAAAAAAATATAGTCTGTTATGGATTTTTTTTTTGAAATATGAATATTGATTACATACTTCAAATCAATATTTCTGGTGAAATAAAATTAGACTGAGCATTTTTCCGAACGTAAATATAGACGATATAAGAGTTAAGGTAAAAAAAACCCAACTAGGACAATTATTTTTTTTTGGAAAAATAATTATATACTATCTACTCCTGACACTTTATCATGCTGTAAAGCTTTTTTGGACTGAGGAGTTAATGCGAGGTCAAACCCTCTATTGCCTGGCCTATAGTTGGATAACAAAGGAGCTAAAAGGGGTAATTTGTTTCGTTTTTAAGTTTATATAGCACACTGTATAGGTGGTTATAAGTTTTAAGTATTATATTATTATACTCTCTTGTGTATTTCAGTTGGCTTTTGAAAGCCATTTAATATTCTATAAATGATTGTATTTTTCATTCATTACCCTCTATAACTCTACAACCTATAGTAATTTAACTTTAAAAACTTATGTTTTTTTTCAAGGGTCAGAGATAGGAGAGAAATTGACATGTTGGGTGCAGTGCAATAAAAGTGAGTATATGTACTATTTTACTTAAATGATTTTAGCAAACACCCATGCGTCACCCATTTATTACTGATATAAAGCAATTGCTTCATTCATACTTACACACTTACCTACCTTACTATGGTCCAGTTTGTGTTGCAGTTCTGTAAATACTGAAAACAAAGCTACTTGCTAGAGTGAGAAAGTAATTTTATCATTTTACTTAGTCACATCATAACTTTACATTCATGTCCAAATGAACTTTAAATGTGACTAAAAGTCTTTGATTTATGTCAGGGCAAGTTTCATTATATCTCTCTACATTGTACGTTTCATTATATCTCTCTCCGTTTTTGCCATTGCACTTACCGCATATGAGGGCTAATGAGGGAAGGTTAGGCACATCGCTTATCACCTTATGGGTGCATTCGATAATAGTCTTAGCCAGTGTTTACGATATACTTATGACAAATCTAAAACACGGCAGGGATATATGAAGCATTTTAAGAACCCTATTTTATTTTTTTAAGTGTGTATGACAGTTTTCGTCTCTGTAGCTAAATGTCAAATTCGGGAAGGAAAATCTTCTGTACTTGTATAGTCGCGGAATGAAAAGGTTTATCACTTTTCAACTCTATGTCTACGAGTTAAGATCGAAAAGTGATAAACCTTTTCATTCTGCGATAGTACTATTAGTTATTCTGTGGTCAGGGGTTTCCAAGTTGTGCGCCGTGGCTCCCTGGTACGCCTTAAAAATACAGAGGGGTGCTGTGAGGCAATCCTACAAGTACTCACCATACTACAGCTATCTATTCAAATAGCTTGGCTTGGTTAGGGCGCCAAGATTTAAACTTGTAAGTACGCCTCGGACTTAAAAGTATGATAACCCCTGATCTAACCCTTTAACGGGCAAGACTGAAAAAAATCTTCAATTCAAGCCTCATCCTCAATCTATCCTAAAAATTCTGTACAAGAAAAAAATACAAAAAGATGATGTTACAGGTGGTCTTTTTTGAGACCGTTGCCCTATAAAGGGTTAAGTAGTACCTATTCATAATGAGGTTAACACTTTTACTGCCAGGAACCTGCTAGTCGGATTAATTTTGTATGGGATATGGAAAGTTATCCATAACATAACATAGTTATGGTATGTTAAATTAGCAATAGTATTGTATACCTAACTTAATTTTCTAGACTCCTTATAACTCATAACATCTTTTTAGTTTAAGATTAGCAGTTAAGACTGGCATGTTATTGTTCATCTTTTTCTAAAATAAACAGTTCAAATTTAAATTTATTTTAAGTGTTAAATTAAAAACTCATAGATTGACTGGTTTCGACTGTTTTGTTTTGCAACCATGCACATGCATAAGTTTTCAGACTTTTCTGTCTATGGAGTACGAAATTCATTTATCCAAAGGGATCACAAAAGTTTTTTTTTTATTTCATCACCATCAGCTTGTTGCTTTATGCATTTATACTCATTTTGATCAGCCATAGTTTCCGTAGCATGGGGTTTACTGGCAGAAAATGCCTTATGGCATTAGGTCCATGAATCTGATGAAAATGATAGTTTTATTGTTTGTTGCCATCAATATGTTAAGTTCTTATGAGCAAAAAAGTTAATATTTAAATGAAATATTCATAAAAATTATGGACGTTATAAAAAAAACAACACTAAAAGTAAGTATATTAAATAAAAATTAAAACCGGCCAAGTGCGTGTCGGACCACGCATAATAGAGGGTTCCGTACCTTCAATGCAATAAGAACAGAAACTAATATGAAAGGTTCGTATCTAATGCTAGAGAAGAAGTTTTTTGGAGATAAATGGCTTAACCGATAATGTTCAAACCAATTTTCGTAGAAAGTATGTGATATATACTCCTCAAATTTTTTCATATTTTTTGGACTTGCGGTACAAAAGTTTCAGGGACACACACACACAATTGTTCTGAATTTCGAAGCGATTATATATCTGAAAATATTCACATAATCACAAAATGTTCAAAAACCTAGATCTCATTTTTAAAGACATCGATCGATTGATGTGCAACATGTTGATATTTGATAAATTTTTTGGAATTTGCATAGAGTGCCCCCCTAAAAATATTTTTTCTGCAATTTAACTACATTACTAAATAGCAGCATACAAAATACACCTTATGTCTAAATTTTATTTAGACATGTCTTATAGTTTCTGAGTATAATGGCTGTGACATACGGACGGATGGACGGACGGACAGATGGACATGACGAAACTATAATGGTTCCGTTTTTGCCAATTTGGCTACGGAACCCTAAACACAATTCAAAACTTGTTAAAACAAAATAGTATGATTGTTTATTGATCCGACATTTACCAAGCCAAGGGAGTCTACGGTCACTTTTAATTCAATTAGGTACTACATTTTGTATCTTAAGATGAAGCGTACAACTAGGTAATACATATTAGATTTAGGTTTCAGCTTTCCTCCTGGATGTTAGCCGAGTGAATATTAACGAGAAGGAACCTAGCACAGCGCTGCCTCCACACGCGTAGGTTAGAACCCCTCTATAGTATTCAGGGCAGTCTGCGGCATTGCGACATTTACTGCAAAAAAAAAAAAACTTAATATTTTATTGAGTTTAGAACAGAATTAAACAGGGCTGATAGGGTATTATTATCATCCTTAGCGGGTTATCCCTTTACCGCATACAAAGCATTCAACTCTATTCACTGTGTGATATAGTTCCAATTAAAACAAATAATTTTGTCGTCATGTGGTTTAGGCGCTTCACACACATAGCGGAATTCAGCTATTCATTTTGCAGCAATTTGTCTGTGGTAGCGGAAATTTGGCTATGGTAGCTGATTTTTTGTATGGAGGCCAGAGGGCATAGACAAATTTCCGTATTTCCGGCTGATTGCCTTCTTAGACATATAACCATCGAAACAGTCACTATTTATGGTTACACAATATGAAGCAAAAAGGTACTATGTGCAAGGTTAATGGCACTGTACGACTGGTTTAACTGTAGGTACATATTCCGAAACGTTCAGCGCCAACTAAAGATGCCTGATTGACTGACTGATAAACGCCGGTTTTATCGAAATTGCTTGTGAAAAACCACAGGCGTTCAGTTACTTCGAGTTTCGAGTGCGTAAGGAAAACGGTTTCAGGAAATTACACCTGTAGCTATACCGCTATTTCCTAAACTTCAATACTGAATATTGCATCGAAATCAATCATTGGAGCCGTTTTCTTAAGCCATTTCTAAGTACACATCAAGGTGCGCGGCACATAATGTTGGTAGCAGCTGTGTGCAATGTGGACGTGTTTACCGGTTACTGCTTGATGCGGCTTTAACCCTTTGACCGCCAAAGACGTCTAATCACGCGCACGGGAAGTTGTTCCCTCAGTGCCAGCGTCCAAAATATAACCCAGTTTGCGCTCGTGAAAAATTTTGCTCTGGCGTCAGTGGAACGATTTTTTTGTCCTGTGCTTGGCGGTTAAACGGTTAACTTCATATGTAGGTAATTTACCTACAAGTTTGGGTTGTCACGATCGAACTGGCCACGCACAACGCACAATCACACCATCTTAGTACAACAATAAGGTATCTGGTACTTACTAGTTTTCAATTGCAACAACAGCTATACCGGTAACTAGCTTGTCAGCAAAGGTGACGATGGAGTAGACAGCAGCACCCTGGTGGGAGTGGGGGCCTATGAGGTCCGCGGTAACGCAAAGGCTGGAGACTAGTGTGATTGAGCTACCAGCGCCTGGGAAAATTTTAAGGAGTTAAATGCAAATAACTTAAATGACAGAGGTAACTATAAAAAAAGTAATTCCTAGTATGTAATAAAGTGGGTACCTGTATATCAAAAGTGATTAAAGTAACTTACGTATAAGTATTACGGAAGTTCCTAAGGTAGGAAGTGCTTTATGAACATTTTGTGGTAAGTAAAAGACCAAGTTAGAAACCAGACTCCGCTTTTTTAAGCAGTGCTTTAAGGTTTTTAAGTGATTTGAGCTTCCGTAGGACATTTTTATAAGTATATTGTAAAATTTATACGTACCCATTAATGCTGCTACGAGATAAATTTGCACTATGCTGGCGTGCGGATCGACTCCTAGTGCGATCCAGAGGCAACTGATGAAACTTAAAAAACTCCCTATTATATACGCCATCTGCAAAAAATATCCAATTATTAGACTTGTAAGATAAAACTCACATCTCGTCAGACGTCATCTCTTGTTTGTAGGTTTGTTTTCTTACATCAAACTGATATTTTGCACATCCACCTAGTCACCTAAGATTGTCACAACCACCACAACCACAACTGTGACCTCCGGTTTGGAGACGGCAGTGCTTAGAGAAATTGTCACGACAGTGAGGAGTTGCGCCTACTGATTCCTTAGTTACAAGGTGTTTGGCATGCGACTATAATTTATTAGGCAGTTTATTAGATTTACCTGGTTGCCGATACTGGTAATATTGCTTTTGAGTAGAAGAGATGAGAAAAATGATGATATGTACAGGACCAAAGGCACGCTTGCCACCAGCTCGGATCCTGCAGTAGGGTTAACTGAGAGTCTCTCCTCCAGAAATAGGGGCACGTAGACCAATGTCAGTGCCCAGTAGAGACGTGAGAAAACGTATCTGAAACAAAGTGTTCACAATTAAAATGGAAACAATAAAGTTGCTTTCATTCATACAAATATTTTTTTAATTCATTGGCTCTGTGAGAGAGGTAAAAATTGACGCCTTTACATGATAGATGTATGTAGTTGGCAGAATTACAGGCCTATAAGCGCGAACCACTTCGTCTATTTGCATCACTCTCTTTCGAATATGCAAGAGCTATAGAAACGGAGATAACGAAATGTCGACTTTCGAACTTCGCGGTAGGCCCGCAGGTCGTACCCAAGTCGCAGAATAAGAAGGATATTATACACTTAAACGGTATAACTATAAAAAAGGTTTTTTTTCTATTCTTAACTTACAATAAACTTGTTTGATACAACAGCGGCATCCGTAGAAAATGATAAATTCTGGATTTGGTAATATGCTGGCCACTCTGCTGTTCAGTGTCGTGTTCTTCCTTCGTTAGCAAAGCCGCTGACCCGTTGGTTATGGTATGGCCATTGCTCGTCGGTGGTTTCGTTGGTCTCAGCTTGAACAGGACGTGAAACAACGTGAATGCTGTCACGCCTATTCCCGTTATTATTATCGCTACGTCCTGTAAAAAAAATAGTTAATGAGACTTTTGTCTAATCGTTGTTTTATTTTTTATTGTTTAGATGCCGTGCGTTATGCCGATTATTCAGTCAATTTCAGTCCCTCTGTTGAGTCGAGTGGGTGATACTATACGAGTAAGGTAAGTTTCAAATTAACACCCTGCCCTGCCCACATACCTAAATCTTAGGATACGCTAATCTACGTTGAAATCGTATTAAGCCTGGAGATGAATATGAGTAAAGAGGGGGGTTAAACATGCATTTGAAAACACGCACGTTGGGGTTTTTAAATTTGTACCTACCGTACCCAGAAAGTGCTTATCTACTCTACCTATATGTTATTAGATTAGGATATAACTTACGCGTAATTTGTAATCATCTGAGGGCCCGATAAATGTACTGTAGTTGGTTGCTCGTAATACGACCCATGTAATGAGGTAGACTGTTATGCTTGACGTCACTGAAGCCATATATCTGAAACAAAAAACAGATTACATTAATATTAAATTTATTTCGTGATGCATGTTTTCGTGATGCTAGTTGGGAAAAGTGAACTAAGATTCGGTAAGTGAATGACGAATGAACTTTTCTCCAAGTGCGGTAATAGTCAGCACTTCAGCAACAGAAGTAGGGAGACGGGCGTGTTCTTCAACATCATCTTTACACGCTCTTTCCGCTTTACAATAAAGTCTTATCGAGCACATTTTGGACATGGTGCTGACTGTACCTTGTCAGCGTTAGCACCGATTTAGCATGTAGCTATCAGTTATCTTGTGTAAATCAATTTCAAAACAACTTACAAGCAAGAATGATTAGATATCTGGACTAATGTCGCGCTTGATCTAGAGGAAGCTGAGATGAGGAGGATGAGCACGGAATACGCCATCGACCACAACAGTCGGTAGACAAACAGTAAGGAGAACGTTTACTTACCTTATGGAAGTCAATTCCGAACGAACTTGCAAGCTATCGGAAATGCTCGGTATCATCGCAAGATGCGATATCTGGACTATGGCCCAACCGATCTGGAAGAAGGTGATGAGTATGGAGTAGTAGAGCGGCATCCACCACGCGAGGTAGTCGACGTCTGCGCCGATCCAGCAACCCCAGCAACGGATGAACAGCATGGGGAATGTGCATGTGACTATTATGCTCCCTGAAAATGTTTACAGAGAAATGTTGTCAATTACTCCTTGATAATCTTTTTATGGGTGTCGACAGGAACTGCCAAATGACGTATCGTAACAAACTGTTCGGTAGGTAAGGTACAACTGGCAGCTATTAGACCGGAAAATCCCTGGTGGGTGAATTTATATTTTATTTAAAGCTCATATCTGCCAATTCCTTACGACTCATTAAAAATGTAAGCCCTACATTTGCTATACTTGTAGCTTCAGGACATTTATCGGAGTGACTCGTCGTATTGCGTTCGGAGGCTGAATATGATAGGACGACAAGTAGCAACCAGCCTCGATGGTTACCACTTTATTAGAATTTGTATTTACCTGGAGATACATGTAGTATCTAACATACCACACGTACACGTACCTGTTAAGTGCCACGACTTCTTAGTGCCATATCTATCTGCCAGAATGCCTACCACTGGAGTAGCTATTGCATCAACTATTTGCCCTGAAAAACGAAATCATAATTCAAGATCAAAGCGCATGTAAAAGTAACATAACTTTAAAGGGAAATTGCATCAATCAATCAATCAAGTGGGAGAGGTCATGCAGTCGTAAGGTGTTTGCTGCTGTCACTTCTCTAATAGAATACTCCGAAACTTCATCGCTACAAAAACTTCGCTTGCCCAAACTCTGCTGCTTCCGATCCTTGACTTACGCCGACATCTCCTATCTTGATCTCACGGAAGATCAACTGAGTAAGCTCGAGCGTATGCAGTATGTTTGCATTCGGTTCATATTGGGCTTGCGCAACTTGGCTAGTTCCCGCACTCAATTCAAGTGGATTCCTATCCGCTATCGTCGCAACCTTCACCACATTCTCAGTCTCCTCTATAGTGTACTTTTTAATCTCACAACTCCCCGTTATGAGCGTTTTAGTTATATGCATTCTATCAGGTGCTGTCAAAATTTTGTCCTTTGTGCCCCTACTTCCTCCTCCAAATTTTATAATTCTTCGTTTACTTTTCAGGCAGTTCGTCTGTGGAACTCCCTTCCCGTAGAAATAAGGCGTGCTAAATCACTTGGTGCATTCAAAACCCATCTCAAGGATTACTACTTGTCACTTCCATAGTGTTTTACTCGTATTGCTGGTCATTAATGGTCTCGACGATATTTTTTTGTTTTGGCTGATATTATATTTATATATGTAGTTTGTCGGAATGTATGTATATATATGTATGTACGTATCTATAGCTACTCGTATATAAGGTGCTAACGAATTGGGTACTTTCCTGGATAAAAAAAATATAATTCTATTTAGTCCATCAGTTAGATTATGTAAAAATATTGGACACGTATTTTTTATTTGGTTAATCAAACAAAAATTGGTGAAGATATAGCCCGTTAAAGTTCCGCGTGACGTCACTTTATACTAAAAATTGTAGTGAAATGTGACGTCACGCAGAACTTTAACGGGCTATATCTTCACCAATTTTTGTTTGATTGACGAAATAAAAAATACGTGTCCAATATTTTTTGATAATCTAACTGACGGACTAAATATTTTTTTTAGGAAAGTAGCCAATTAAGTATCTCAATGTTCGTGTTTCCATGATAAGTTTTTTGCACCTCCCATTGACTTAATGCATTATCTTCTCCGCTACCCTAAGGTTTTCTGGTAGAGATCGCTTATTAGCGATGACCGCCTGTTGTTTGCCTTCTTTTATGTTCACCATGTATTTTCTACTGTGTGTAAATTTTGCGCGTCTTCTCTGTCATACCTATTGAAAGTTTAATAATAAGACCATCCCGTTAAATCTTGGTATTATTATCACCATGTCAGGTCTATGGCTAGTATATCTATGGTTTTGTGCAACTGTCAGATACACGCTTAAAATAAGGGTTCCTTTTGTACCATTTTGTGCACGGGACCCTAAAAATGGACCTAACCCTATGTCAATCCAATCTGAAATCTGAATATGTCGCCTTATAAGAGTCCCCAGTTAAATAATACTAGTATAAAAATGATTAACAAAATTCTTACCGGTCATGAGTAAGAATCCAGCGACGGCGGACCTCATTTCCAGCACTGCTTGGAAAAATAGCATCATGTATGAAAACCACATGGCGGCACACAAGTCGTTGTTCACGTGGCCCAGGCCGAAGAGGATGCTCTGGTGGTCCTGCCACCATCGTAGTCTTTTAGATGGTCGACTGAAAATAAAAACACCCATATAAATAATGTGTTATAGCAGTGAGTGATATCTAGCACTGTAGTCCGGTGCATGCTTCGGGCAGCAACAGGGACATTTTTACAAACAATGCGATATCAATTAGATATCAATATAATGGCTGTATGCCTAACTTGAACATATGCAATGGCGTTCAAGGCAGAGCGGGAACGAGCACTCAATTTGCTACTGATATGAATTTGTTTCGTCAAAAGCGATTTTCGATTAAGCTTGCCAATTAAAGGTTTATCAGTGAGTTGCTAATTAGCCCAGTACACGAGCAGTTTTGTGCTTCCATAACTAACAAGTGTGATTTTGTTTTTCAGTTAACCTTTTGGCCGCCGTTGGCATGTATACTGATGCATGGCAGATTATTATCTGAGTACTAATAGCGACATTTTCTTACAGTATTTGAGGTTGCACTAAGTAATTTATAGGTATTTGTTAATAACACTGAGAAAAGATTATACAAGCATTATTTTTCTCTCTTTGCATTTAGCTCAGCCAACATCACCTGTCGTTTTATAACGGATTGGTCGAAAAGTCAAAACATTTTAGTGCGGGTATTCCAAATTGACGAATTTCTCGTTTCTAGGGGTGGCCACAGGGGGATGAAATTTCATAGGAGAGGGATGGCATTTGTATGTACTATCGGGTTCATAATTGCATACCCAATTTATCAATGAATTCATCCATAAAGTGGGCATGCAATGATGAACCCGATGGTACATATCGCATATCACATCATACAAAACTAAAAAAACAAATGCCATCTGATTTCTATGATTTAAGTGCATTTTTCCTAGCTAAGTTCTCGTCCACTGATGGAAAATAAAACCATTATTGGTCCGGCTTCCTACTCTGATAGCTCGATAACTGTCCAGGCGAGGCGTATGGCAATTTGTATCCAGTGTCTGTATGTGATGTAGAACAAGCATGATAATTTTCAAGCGGATGCCTAACAACTTTAAAAAAAAAAATTTTTTTCGCCCTCGTACACTGCCAGTCGCACCTGGAGGGATGGCATTAAAATTGTATGATATAACCAGCGTACGCACTTTCAGGCAACCGCTGTTTCAATCGGTTGCCTCGCGTTTTTTTTTCTCACCCCCCCCCTCTATTTCAGCCCTAGTTCAAGTTGGGTCAGTCCGGGTTGCACAGGGCGGTTCCTCATCACCTCAGGAACTTAAATACCGCACTCTGACTACGCGTCATTGCTCTGAATATAAGACCACATGTGCTCTTGACAAAGCCGTTATAAAATGTGTAGCTATTTTGTAATAAAAAAGCGAGTCTGGTGGAGAAAAATAACACCTGCATAATATTTTCTTTGTGTAGAAAACAAATACATGCATGATACCTAGCGCAAAGCAAACTTGTGAGTGTGAGTTATCTCATTTTTAGGGTTCCGTAGTCAACTAGGAACCCTTATAGTCTTATAGTTTCGCCATGTCTGCCCGTCCGTCCGTCCGTCCGCGGATAATCTCAGTGACCGTTAGCACTAGAAAGCTGAAATGTGGTACTAATATGTATATCAATCACGCCAACAAAGTGGTAAAATAAAAAGTGGAAAAAATGTTTTATTAGGGTACCTCCCCTATACGTAACGTGGGGTGTGATTTTTTTTTCATTTCAACCCTAACGTGTGATATATTGTTGGATAGGTATTTAAAAATGAACAAGGGTTTATTAAAGTCATTTTTTGATAATGTAAATATTTTCGGAAATAATCGCTCCAGAAGTAAAAAAAATGTGCCCCCCCCCTCTAACTTTTGAACCCTATGTTTTAAAAATATGAAAAAAATCTCAAAAGTAGAACTTTATAAAAACTTTCTAGGAAATTTATTTTGAAATTGATAGGTTGAATAGTTTTTGAAAAGAAATTACAAAATAATTTCTGAACTAAATTTGTAATTTAACCGTATAAGCAGGTGTTTATTGTACCTGTAATTTCTACAAAATCACAATGAAATGACGTGCTTTCAAATAAAGTAAAAACGGTGAAAATCGGTTCACGCAATAAAGAATTATACCATAAAAATCATCTTCCATACTTTAAGCTCGCGTGCAATAGTTTACTTAATTTGCCGATAGATGTCGCTGTACGTGGAACGCTCATATCATATCCTACATGGCGGTGTTATATTAACTCTTAAGTGGGGACACTTACTGTCCCTGACGGAAAACTACGGAACCCTACACTGAGCGTGGCCTGACACGCTCTTGGCCGGTTTTTATAGGTTAAAAAGCCATTCCCGTACTGGGCTATTATAAGTTACGCATTTAATCGTAAACTGAATGACATTTAATCGACTGATAGTGTAGGTTAGTGCATACGACGAGTTAGTGTATTCTTGTATTTTTAAAATGAAAAGAAGTATTGCCTATGAACTTTAATAGACGTCATAAACAAAGGAAAAAAAGTGACCAAGGCCTCCAGTGGCCAGGGCTGGAATCGAATCAGCGTCTGCATTCGCGGCAGACGCCCTACGAGGAGTTTGGTAGTAGACCAAACTACAGGATGTAACAAAAATACTGGTGATCCGTTTAAGGACATAATTTGTATCGTATTGCGACTAAGAAAAAGTTGGAAAAACATTTTTTGGATGCGAAAAATGGGACACGTGGTTGCCAGCCAACCCTCCACACAAAACCAATATTTTTTTCCAGGGATTTTTATTTCATAATTCGAATCCGATACCAATTATACCCTTAAAAGGATCACTAGCAGTTTCGTATGTTTGTGTGTTTCTTTAATTACCTACAATACAAAATTACTTATATGAATGTGTATATACGAACATATTGTTGTTGGTTAATCTAGTGCTGCCTGAACGTTTTCATGCACAAAATTGGTCAATTTGCTGAGAATAGTTAACGGAATTAGATGATGTCCTGGATAGAACGACCCGGTAAATTACTCACGCTAAATCAATTTCAACTTCCGCCTCCTTCGCGTTTTCCACCATTGTCTCATTAGCGTCAGTTGATCCATATTTAGAACACATCCTTTCTTTAAAAATTTACAGTATGCGTATAATATTATTTACTACGGAACCGCAATATTCGCAACACAATTTTGGTTATCGGCAACGCGTGCCAACCAAGATAATATATCTTACAATGTTTCGTCTGTTATGAACTTATGAATTAAACTTTGCACTTTCACTTTTGATCTTAAGGTGTTATAAAATTAACCTTGATAAAATAACAGTATAACTATTGTTGAGACAATTAACCTATTCTTGTAATAATGCACTAATGCCCGGAACCGGCGCGCGTGTGTCGTCAAAGAAGACTAATAGGCGTTTGAATTTGATGCCGTCCCTATCCTTACTGTGGCTGGATGAGCGAATTCTAATTGACGTCTGGAATCAACTGATGATACAATGATGGATTGTGTGCAAGTCCTATTGGCTAAAATAAGATAAGAAAAGTTGTAAAGTACTAATCTTGTAGATTAAGTAACCTTAGGTTATTCTCATTCATTATAGACTCTTGACCATATCTGAAAATACAATCGGTGTATGTATATTTTTACTTATTTTATGAATATTATGATTAGGTACTTTATTATGGGTAGTCTAGTCAATTTTAGATTGATCTACAATGATACTAAGGTGAATGATTGTCAGACGGGAAGGACACTCTTCCAACGTTTGTCGAATGGTTTTTTAACGTATTAAGTACTTAGGTAACCGAGCGTAACGCGAAGTCACGTTCTATTCTATTCAATTTCCAATATAGTATCCTAAGTGGCTTAACTACATACTCGTATCTATATTATATTCTGAGATAAGAATTTTGACGTCTAGAACAAATCTAGAGGGGTATTTTCCTGGTTTCTTCCCTAGGTAATGATCTAATGATAATTACCTAGGTCAAAGACAATATAATATTATACTAATACTGGGTATTAGTATACTCCATTATCCTATAGAAATCTGGGAAAATATCGTTGTTCGACACCACTGAGCTTCGCTTTCGCGAGCTTTTAATTAACAGGCAATTAATAAATGAAAATTGGGTAAAAATGGCAACTGTTCTCTACTACGACTACCGAGAAACCCTGTTTAAAGGTGTAAACCCATAGTAATAACAATCGACCCACTGACACCACTATTCAGGATTTGGAAGGGCAGGCGCATTTTTCAAACCGAATTCCATGTGTGAATACTCGTAGTGACCTTTAATCCGATTGGAGTAATTTCGGTATTCTTTTTATTATTAGCTAACTAATATATTTTATCTACACTCATATTGTAAGTTCTCTAAAACGTGTTCGAAAACGGTAGGCAATGGCTAGCATTACCACGACCGATTTTACTATGATAAGCTTTTTATCCGTAGCAGTAACGTCATTTTAACTTTTCATGCTCAATTATTGATGTGCTATGAGTTTTGATAACATAATGTACACCTGCACCCTCCCGGGGATCCACCGACAGCCCGACACGCGCCCGCGCGACCGCCGGCACAATCGAGTTGGCCATGGTGGCGGTGCAATGGCGGCCATTCTATGGTTTCCAAATAAGGCATTTAGAATAAATAATATGAGTGTAGATAAAGCAGTGAATGCAACTGTACGTAATTAGGCCTTAAAACACTCGTGTGATCTTATTATGAAATTCGCCTGCGGCTCATTTCATAAAACCACACTCATGTTTTAAGGACCCTTATTACGTAACAGTTACATAAACTACTATTATGTACCTACCTACGAATTTAGTCTAGATCCGGTCGTCGCCCGCACGTAGGGGTGATTATACTTAGCGGTGGCTTCCGTAAGGTAAGAGGTATTAGGTTTCCTCCAGGGCTCTGATTCCTATCGCTAACGTTACATCACCTCACTCAAACCAGAATAAAAATGACCTCCAATCCTGCACAGTTCTTTAGGATATCTATATCAAAATATACTTGAGGTAACTACACAGTAAACATAAGTTTTGTAGATTAAGGAGCAGGGCCCACGCTTCATTGGGTACAAAACTCGTATGGACGTTGTGACCCCGTTGTGGCAACGCTTCCCATTGGCATGTTACTATCTCGTCATACCTTATTAAATTTCTCTTGGTAAAGAGCTATCGAATAACGAACTTGTAGCTCCTATATTAATAATAATAATAGTGAAACTGGCGCTAGACATATGACACGCTAGTTTTAACACTTGGAGCTGACTTGGGATTTTATTTAACGTAAGTACCTACATATACCTATACTTAATTTTATTGATGTTGTGTAGGTACAGGTACAACATGTCCTACACTACATTAGTAATGTTACCAGTGACACGGCTCTTTTTCATATCTATCTAACCTATATATTTTTTTCAGATACGATACTGTGTGGGAAGACCTGCAGTAATTTCAGTTGTTTACCTAATAGGTCCAAAGCGCAAGGAACCATTGCATAAGGGCAGTGTGTTTCGTCGCTGTGGAAGCTCTTACAATAGAGTCTTTTGTTTAGTAGAGGCGTTCGTCACACCATTTGTTTCCTTTGCCTTTAGCTGAGACGGCACTGCTAAAGGGACATAAAACACTTAAACTTATAGAAAAGTGACAGTAATATCAATATCCATAGCAAGTTCGAATACTGGACCCCGTTTCTGGTAGCAGTGCCTTGTAATTTTAGTCGCAAATTTATTTTACGCATTCATATAATTTCGTATATTTTTTTTTATTAAAGCGCCATCTGTCTCAGTTAAGTTGTATCATCTGGTCCTCTACTTTGGCTGGCGCCTTGCAACGACCGCATTCGGCTAACAAGACGATTAAATGAAACGTACTTGCTGATAGATGGCGTGTAAAGCCTTATTTCATTTAACATAAAGTTTTACAGTGTATGTATGTAGTGCATGTACTGTATGTCTTTTCTTATATACTTACCTATTTATCTTCGAGTGTTTGGTTGCAGTAATGTCGACTTTATTATTTTATTGATTGTTCTTTGTTCTCTATGACGTCATGACTATTGCATACAAATGGGATAGGTTACTATGCTCCGTTTTTTTTAAGATTAGAAAAAATGTTATAACTCTCTATTTTGCCTCTTGTTGTCTTGAGCATATCACTAATAATGGAAATAAGTTAGTTTCGTTTAATTTTTGCCTCACATGGGCGAAATCGACCTTTATTTTACTAATCCTATAAAAACGATATACCTAATCCAAAAAAATGTCCCATTAATTGTATAATTTGTATAACAGTTATAGCTTGAACGTAAACAATGTTTAAGATGTATAACATTAAAATGGTTGAAATTATATTTTTTATTAGCTTTTTCTTAGCTTGGGGAACATCTGAATTGGATTATCTAACTACAGAAAACCTCATCTAAACATTAAAGCAATGAAAGTCGAAAATATTACCTCATAAGAATGTTTTTAGTTCAAGTTTATTAAACCCACTTGCTCTGAAAGGCTGTTGTTTCACGCAGGCTTACATGACGTAATATCTTACATTACTCCCTTCGCAAACACTATTTAATAATATCAAATACAAAAAAATCCAGTATTACTGCAGTCATTGTCCCTGCATCGGCAATGCAGGCCATTAAAAATGGGCTGATCACGATTGGTCACAAACGATTGCACAGTCGGACCTAGGATATTTCAGATCGCTCGGAAGTTTACCGATAGTTTGGTAAACCAGTATACCGTGCTCTTTTAATATAAGTCCTGCAAACACACCCCTATTGGTCCGGGGATGGGATAAATCACGGAATAATTCATTATTAATTTGTTCTGTGGGATAAATCTCTGGATGGTGTTATTATGCCAATTACTTATTAAAGATAAGCGTCCACAAAACGGCTAAAAATCTCGAATTAAAATATAATGTAGGTATGTACTTGTTCAGACTCCTCAGCTAAGCTTAATTTTAATTATTTACAAATATGGAATTACAAAAAATACATGAATGTATACTGGTTCGACCAAAAATTTTGACTCACTCGCGCCGGCGCAACCGCTCAATGGCCTATGCACAACCACCCAGATTTACTGCCGCCCTGCCCAGACATGCAGTCACGATAATTAAATCCGTTAATTGATATAGCGGCACTAATGACGGTTTTAATTTATTACTTGAATTTGTCTCTCCATTTTCTGTGTGGTCATGTCACGGCCAAGAGAACATTAACCTATGGTCATTATAGTTATTGGTTGTAAAAGTAAAAAGCTTTAGTTGAAAGGTCGCTGTGTTTGTAATTATGCTCTTTGCATACCTACTTACTATTTAAGGGTAAAAATATAAGGGGGCGTCCATTAATCGCGTCATATTGTATAGGGGGGGGGGAGGGGGTCACGAAAAAATCACCAATGATCACCACAGGGGGGAGGGGGGTCTGGACATAGATCACGTGCAATTTTTTTGTTCCTCCGTTCTATACTGTATTATGGTAAATAAAATAATATTTATCAACTTTATCTTCTTATTAATTTTATTTATTATTTATTTTGAACCGGTTTCTTTTGAACCGGAGACCAAAAAAAAAAATTGATAGCATTATCGGTTTTAGAATTATTGAGTTTTATCCATAAAACTTCTTTCACAGGCAGATACGACCTTTTGATATTACTTTTTTATAATAGGTTCGAAACCCTCCATTATACGTGGTCCGACACGCACTTGGCCGGTTTTTTTCTATTAAAGATTATTTTATTTTATATGTATGTATGTACCTGTAGTTTCATTTTTTTACCCTTCACGTGTACGTAGGTTCACGTGTTTGAAAACTGTACTTACTTTAGTTAGCAAAAAATTACACGTCATATTGGACGGGGGGGGGAGGGGTCCTGAAAATATCACCAAAGATCACCATGGGGGAGGGGGGGTCTAAAACAAGCCAAAAACGTATGACGCGATTAATGGACGCCCCCTAAGAGGGATTAGGAAAAACGGAATGAGCCATTGAAGGGGGAACATTGATATCATTGAGATAAAAGCACATGCGTTTCGAACGATTTTAACTTTATTGGTTAGGGCGAGTTAGGAATTTTAGTAACCACATTGGTAAACATTCGGTTGCCCTTGTCCTATTTGCATCATGTCTTTTTCTTCCACAGATCTCTGCCGCCCGTCATCACATCATTCATTATATACTTTCACATACATCACATCATTCATTGTATACTTTGTTTACATATTATAAATACAAGAAATGAAATATTATATAATAGATCAAAAATTAAGCCGACTTCCGAACCTTGACCCTAGTTGAAAGTCTTAAAAACAAGAACAAAACAACTTTTAAATCCAGTTGAATCGAGCTTCCTAGTACTTAATTATCGTTACATATTAAAATCACGTTACACATGACACGTACCACGAACTGCAATAAAAAGGTCAAGACTAGAGTAAAAGGCGCAGGCAAAACAGGTTTCAAATTGGAGTCAGCCTTCGATCCACTAAAACAGTCAAGTTTAACTTTCAGCTGTAGGTATGGGGCAGCAGCTGTTTAACTCTATCGGTTCGCAATCAGCTAAGAACTATAGTGCGACGCTTTAAGTTCGACCAAGTGTAATGAAATGTCCATTTGAATTTGTCCGCAACTTAGTCCGTTAGGATGAATAATTAATGTTTATATAAGAAACAAACAAAAATGGCACGTCGTTTTCCCTCTCTTCCGCGTTTGTTCCGGTTTTTTTGCCTCGGCTCTTTGGAGCTTAGGATCCACTTGGCAACCTAATCCTAAGAATTGCTGTAGGTAGGCAATAGTTTTTACGAAAGCGACCGCCATTAGACCTTCCATCAATGAAGGGAAACTAGGCCTTGTTGGGATTAGGTCCGATTTCCTCGCATGATTTTCCTCACCGAAAGGCGATCGGTATCAAATGATATTTCGTACATATCAAAAAATACGTCAGTAAGAGAAAAAAGACATCACGATCATCAGTTGGGTTAGAGCAGGGCAGGCAAAAGGTGAGCGGGCGCGCCAAGTGGCAACGCTCGGCTACGGCTCTACTCTGATCAAGGACTAGGGTACCTATATTGAGTAATATTCATTTGGTAGGTATGCTACACTCATAGGTCGGTATTTATAGAATTAGATATAGGTAGGTAAGTATTTCAATTAATCACCGCCCGCCGTCGCACAGTCTCGTCCGGGCGTCGCATACAGTCTGCTGCCATTTGTTACCAAGAGCTATATTGAAATAGTAGAGAAGCTACTTGCGAATATTGTATTGTTTCAACGACCAACTATATTTCCTGGTTTGCATTCAATTTTCTTTGGTAACACTTAGGATGTCGACTCGGAAAAGCGCATGAACTTGTTTAAGTAAACTTATTTACATGATTTACGTAGGTAGCTATTTTGAATTACACTGACCGAAAATCCAAAGCTGGTTCTTTAAGCTTATATGAGAATGCAATGTATAAGTAAATAATGTAATTTGATTGTTGTAATGGATTCCAATTAACAAATTAAATTAAATTTTATGTTATGTAGATAGATATATATATACTAGCTGTGCCCGCGGCTCCGCCCGCGTGGAATTCGGTCCGGTCTGTGTCAGTAAGCGGCTAATTCACCCCTAATTTCTCTCCCGCTACCCTGGAGGCGGAACTTTAAAGTTGACAGATGGACACAATAGAGGACAGTCGTCCTAATAAAATATTTTACAATTACCACTAAATGAAACTACACTCAAAAATTAATACTTTTTTTTTAATATATATTTTTTTGGCATGATTTAAATGACATAGAGAGTAGTAGGTGTATATCGGACGATACAGGACCACTTTTGTATTTATACGTTCATGTCCACGGCAAATATCATCCAAATCGATCCTCCCGTCAAATCAGTCAAAGCATGAAAGGTAAGAACAGGCGTGGTTGAAAGTGGGGGGGGGTCACAAATGCAGAAATGATTTTTTTCTATTTTAGGTGCACTTGGAGGGGGGGGGGGGGTCTATGACCCATGCAAATTTAACTCAATCGAGTGTAGTGGCTACCCCTTCCCCCTTTTAGACGTTGAATTTTTATAGGCTACTTATAACCTGGCTGGGGATTTTCTTGAATTGGAATTAGTAATCCTTAAGGGGTGATTTCCGGGATAACAATGCAAAAAAAAACGGCCAAGAGCATGTCGGGCGATGCTCAGTGTAGAGTTTCGTAGATGCTGCCCTGTTACAAAACATCCGTTCAAAAGGTAGTTTATTTGGCGGCGCTTACGTCATTTTACTATTCGGCACTTCCTTTCACTATGCGTTTTTGACTAATAATTCAAAAACGGCTGAACCGATTTTATTCAATAGTTCTTATCAGGCCTCACCAAATTTCAGCTTTCTAGTGCGAACGGTAACTGAGCTAGACCGCGGACAGACGGACGGACATGGCGATGTAACTGTTACGTAATAAGGCCTAACTATGTGCAGAAGCATACACTGCTTTACCTACACACATATTAAAAATCCATTGAAACCATTAGAATGACCGCCATTACACCGCCATGACCAACATTATTGCGCCAGAGGAAGGGGGGGGGGGGCGGATTTTCATTACGTTACCGTAGGTAATGAATGTTCATACGTTTTTACCACACTGTCACAGATAATACACTGATGTTACGTTACTGCATGGTTGCAATAATGTTGGTAATCAATTACATACGGTTCCGAACGCGCAACAGAGGATGATATTGGTGTAGATCATAGTAGTTTATGTAACTGTTACGTTTTAAGGCCTAATTACGTATAGTTGCATACACTGCTTTATCTACACTCATATTATTTATTCTAAATGCCGTATTCGGAAACCATAGAATGGCCGCCATTGCATCGCCATGGCCAACTCGATTGTGCCGGCGGTCGGGGAGGCGCGTGTCGGGCTGTCGGCGGCCGCGCGGGAGCGTGCAGGTGTACATTATGTTATCAAAACTCATAACACATCAATAGTTGAGCATGTAAAGTTAAAATTACGTTACTTCCACAGATAAAAAGCTTATCATAGTAAAATCGGTCGTGGTAATGCTAGCAATTTGCCTACCGTTTTCGAACACGTTTTAGAGAACTTACAATATGAGTGTAGATAAAGATATTTATTCGTCAATGTAATGTAAAATAAAATACGTGAGTGTAGTGGAAAGTGTGTGAATCGAGTGCGATTGGAACGAAGTTATGTTATAGAATTTTATTTCATTTTGACTTTTTCGTAAACTTTTTGGTTTTAATTATTTTTTATTTATTTTGAAATTTTGGAAATTTTTGATATTTTGGAAATTTTGGAAATTTTGGAAATTTTGGAAATTTTGGAAATTTTGGAAATCTTGGAAATCTTGGAAATTTTGGAAATTTTGGAAATTTTGGAAATTTTGGATATTTTGGCAATTTTGGCAATTTTGGAAATTATGGAAAGTTTGGAAAAATTGGAAATTTTGGAAATTTTGGAAAGTTTGGAAAAATTGGAAATTTTGGATATTTTGGAAATTTTGGAAATTTTAGATATTTTAGAAATTTTGGAAATTTTGGAAAGTTTGGAAATTTTGGAAATGTTAGAAGATTTGGGAATTTTGGAAATTTTGGAAATTTCGGAAATTTCGGAAATTTCGGAATTTTTGGCAATTTTGGAAATTTTCGACATTTTTAAAATTCTCGACTAAGGTTATTCTTTAAGGTTCTCGACTTTTTTCACTTTTATCACTTTGTCACTTCTCACTTTCACTTTTCACTACACTTCACTTCACTTTATTCTATTTTATATATTTTTTATTTCATTCCATTTTACATGTTTCTCAATCGTATGGGTGTCGCTTTTTCGTAACGGTCACGTGACTTTTTTTCGCCTAGGCCCCCATCCGCGAACCGTCCGATAAGGAACTTCGTTCCAAAACTACTACCGGTTTTAACCTCTGGCCCAAGAAGTATTATGACCGAAAAGAAATTCGACTGGACTTATTTTTTTCAAAACAGTAATTCATTATTAGATCTTAAAGATACAAAATAAGTTCTTCAAGAAGACATATCAAAACAGCTTGAGAGACAGATAATGTACATATTGTTTAATTATAAAGAAAAATAAATCCTAATCTGACTGCTTCACAAAACATTTGATATGTTTTCCTACCTAAACGGTGTCCTATAAATGTTAGATGATTTTGTAGTAGTCTTTTGGTTTGGGCCATGCATCTTTGTCCGTCATATATAGCCCTCGAACCAGCAATAACCCTTTGACATTCATGGCATTTTCAAATATTTATTAAGAGCGGGTAAAGGTAAATTTAAAGCATCGACGGGAAACATGTTATAAATATGAACACCTTGACCAAAAAATTACAAATTATTTCAATACCAACTTTCAACATACAAATTTCAACCCCCTTTTCACCCCTTCCAGGGTTGATTTTCGAGATGAAAACTATTCTTTGTCCTTTCCCGGGCCTCAAACTATCTCTACACAAAATTTCATCCAAATGCGTTCAGCCGTTAACTAATTAAAAATTCTTGGAACGTGTTCTGTTATCGACTCTAAGTATCTCCAGCCAACTTTTTTCGAATATATTCCATGACACAGACTTTCGACCCTCTTTAGCTTTATTATATGTATAGATAGTTTTTATTAAAAGTACCTTTCAGGCTTCACTTCCATTATTTTTTCAATTTTTTTGGACCTACGGTTCCAAAGTAAGATGGGGGGGGGGGGGGGTTTGAAGATGAAACTATCCTTTGTTATTTCTCGAGACCCATACTATCTCTGTACCAATTTTCATCTAAATCAGTTCAGCGGTAAAAAAATCCTCATACCACCTTCCAACCCCTTTTCACCCCCACAAGGGTTTGAAAACTATCCTATGACGGTTCTCGAGACTCAAATTATCTCCATACTCATTTCTATCTAAATCGTTTCAGCGGTAAAAAAATCTCCATACAAACTTTCAACCCCATTTTCAACTTTCAACTATATATTATCCTTTCCCAGGAATCAAACTATATGTATACAAAATTTCATCAAAATCCGTTCAGCCGTTTTCACGTGATGCGCGGTCAAATAAACAGACAAACAGATAAACAGACAAACAGATAAACAGACAAAAATTCTAGAAATTGTTGGAACCTGTTCTGTTATCGATTCTAAGTATCCCCAGCCAACTTTTTTTCGATTATCTTCCATGTACAGACTTTCGACCCTCTTCAGCTTTATTATATGTATAGATATATGTGTGTATAATTCGTACTATGCAATGCCTGCCTTGCTTAAAGACCTACACAAGTGCGGCTGAACATACTTATAGTTATCGTAATCGTTTCTACCTTTATCAAAATTGACAAATTATAATTATTTATTTTGACTGCCTTTACAGAATGTACACTGGTTCTATGACTCTGATGATAGTGTTACAAAAGGGAAAGGGATAGATTCTTAAATATGAGCTGACAACAAATTTACTCCGAATACAGACATAAATCGAGAACTGGGGCGTGAAAATTAAATGAGCAGATAAGTATTGATGTAACGATATAAGTAAATGATTGGTTTTTAAGTACTTTTGCTTCGTAAGTTGTCCAATGTTTTCCAGAGGTAATTAATATGAGGTACGGGAATTTAGGCCTATGAAAGCATGGTTTGTAATGTAATATGCATTCAGTGGGTATATGAAATTGAAATAAAAATTCATCGCAGTGAACATCGCGATTGCATTTTTTTCGCATAAGGCACAAATGAAAACTGATTGAACTCCGCTCCTGTTTTATGATTTCATGGTAAAACGGTGTCGTAACGTAACTTTTAACAACGGAACGCGTGGGAGACAGCGCTGAATTATAGCATTTGTGTTTATTATGCATTTGGGTCTATTTTATGAATTATTTATGTCCTCGGTTAAAGCTGTGTACATGGCAACATGGCATTATGATTACGTAGTGTGCAGAGCAATTCGTCAACGGAAGTTCTAGATTGTACGGACGTTGAAAATGCCATGCCATGTCGTGGACTGCTAACGGATTGCTATGTTTCTGCATATCTTTGCTTCATACTACAACGCAGGAAACTTGTTGTTGCTAACATTCAAATATCAGTTTAAATTAACTTGCACTGTTTCGTGGGAATGATTTGCTACGTATTGTGCTCGAAACCCAAAAAAAATCAAACATGGCGCTGCTTTTAATAGATAAATAATAAAAATAAAAATAAAATAAAATAAAATAGGTTCTTCATAACGTAACGGCTTACCATCAGGCAGGCCGTATGCTTGTTTGCCACCGTCGTGGTATAAAAAAGTAGGAACTAGGTACTCTTAGATAAACAGTTAAACACAGACATGCTTATAGCATTATAAAACTATGTCGCTTATTAAGTATCTAATATTTTTCATTATGCCTTAATTAATTAGACTTGGTAACTATAACTTAAATGATACAAAGAAAAGTACATATAATTAAAATGATTTAGTTTAGCCTAATACTAATAATAAATCTTCACTTAATTAAAGTAATTACAGTGCGAAGGTTTAGGAGCAAGGCAAGTGTACTTAAAAAGCTACATTTTCGCTATCTGTGTCCATGTTCTCATTTAATTTGGTCATAAAAGCTTTTAATAGATATGAAGGAACGATCAAACATACCGGCGGATTTAATCGAGTATATAATTTTAAATAAATATCACATAAATACATAATGTAGGTAGTACGTTACCTACTAAACTAACTTCATTAACTAGTAAGTATACGTAATGTTTTTAGCAAACATTTAATTATGTGTATGTAAATTAACCTCTATTTATGTAGTAGAATTTGCCACATTTAATTTAAATTACTTCAGCTCTTAATTTACCTAACTAATAGATGAAAGGTGGGGCGAACTTTAAACTTGTAGTTAGGTGAAAATATATTAGTACTAGCTGTGCCCGCGGCTCCGCCCGCGTGGAATTCGGTATTTGTCAGTAAGCGGCTAATTGACCCCTAATTTCTCTCCCTCCCCCTGGAGGCGGAACTTGAAGGTATTGAAGTAATGTTGACAGATGGATAATACGCTAGAGCAGGGGTCGGCAAACATTTTTGACAAAGAGCCTTATTGCGGAAAATATGGAATTTTTGGAAGCTTATAGAGCCGCAGTTTTCTGTTTTTCACTATAATATTGGTTTTTATTTTTATTTAGGGGAACTTAAAGAGCCACAACTGACCCTTTAAAGAGCCCCGAGAGAGAGTGGAATTTAACTACAAGTACTACGACTAAAATCCGTTGATAACATTTTACAGAATTTATTTTTACACAGCGAAATGTATCATTATCCGTAGAAAAAATACAGTTAAAATATCAGTAAGAAAATGCCGTAGACCCTTGCACGTACTTGTACTACTTATTAAGTACCTATCTAATGTGTTTTCTCATATTGAAGTAATCAATCGAAGCATGAAGAAAACAAGATTTGAATAGTTTCCTCCCACGAACGCTGCGGCTGTGGAATAAACTCCCTGCCGAAGTTTTCCCAGCGGGCTACAGAATGAGGTTCTTCAAAAAAGGAGTGTATAGGTTCTTACAGGGTACGCAACCCGCGTGTGAATCCTCTGGGGTTGCAGGCGTCCATTAGTCTACGGTAACTGCTTACCATCAGGCGGGCCGTATGCTTGTTTGCCACCGTCGTGGTATTTAAAAACAAAAAGCGTTATGCTATTTATTACCTTGTACGAAACAACGATATGTAAGACTAGAATATAGGTATGATATGAAATTATATAAAACGTTGTGTACCCAGTTGCTGGACCACAAATTTAAAAGACCAAAAATCATCTATCTAGACGACTGTACTTATATGAAATTAATATTAACAAGTTGCAGCTACTAAATACAACAAAATATGATTAACTGTTAAGGTTGATTGAGTATTTAACTGATTTTAGCCTTTAAACGTTTTTCAATGGTCACCTCTAATACCGGTATTAATACCGGAATTCCGGTATTGAGCCCTAATATCGGATTCAATACCGGTATTGAGAATCGTCCGATATTTGCATGCCCTAAGAATATTAGTAGGTGTATATCGGACGGTACAGTAACACTTTTGTATTTATACGTCCTTGACCGTACCTATATACCTACAGGTTTGAAAGGAACCCTCGGTGCGCGAGTCCGACTCGCACTTGGCCGGTTTTTTGAGGGGGTCAGTAATGACTTTTTCTATTTGATGTGTACGATTTGGGGGGCGGTCATGTCACATGCAACCCCCCCACACCATCGGACCGCGCCTGGGTAAGAAAGTGTTAAAAAACATCTGTTCAAAAGGTCGTTTATTAAGGGATATTTAGCGGCGCTTCCGTCATTTTACTATCCGGCACTTACGTCTTTTCACTATGCGTTTTTGACTGACAACTCAAAAACAGCTGAACCGATTTTATTTTATTTAGTTTTTATTGAAAGTACCTTTCAGGCTTCACTTCCATTATTTTTTAATTTTTTTTGGACCTGCGGTTCAAAAGTAAGATGGGAGGGGGGGCGCCCTTTTTTGAAGATGAAACTTTCCTTTGTCCTTTCTCGAGACCCATACTATCTCTATACCAAATTTCATCTAAATCAGTTCAGCGGTAAAAAATTCCTCATACCAACTTCCAACCCCCTTTTCACCCCCACAAGGGTTTGAAAACTATCCTATGACGTTTCTTGGGACTCAAATTATCTCCATACTAAGTTCTATCTAAATCGTTTCAGCGGTTAAAATTTCTCCATACAAACTTTCAACCCCCTTTTTACCCCCACCAGGGTTGATTTTCGAGATTGAAACTATACATTATCCTTTCCCGGGACTCAAACTATTTCTATACAAAATTTCATTAAAATCCGTTCAGCCATTTTAACGTGATGCGCGGTCAAATAAACAGATAAACAGACAAAAATTCTAAAAATTGTTGGAACGTGTTCTGTTATCGATTCTAAGTATTTCCAGCCAACTTTTTTTCGATTATCTTCTATGTACAGACAGACTTTCGACCCTCTTCAGCTTTATTATACACTAGCTGTGCCCGCGGCTCCGCCCGCGTGGAATTCGGTCTGTGTCAGTAAGCGGCTAATTCACCCCTAATTTCTCTCCCGCTATCCTGGAGGCGGAATGTAAAGTAAAGTTGATAGATGGATACGCTAGAGGACAGTAGTCCTGATATTTTTTTTACAATTACCAATAAATGAAACTACACTCAAAAATCAATGCATTTTTTTGTCGTTATAATTTTTTTAAAGGTTTGAAGTGTACTAAGCGAGTGTAGTGGCTTTTCTTGAATTGGAATTAGTTATCCTTTAGGGGTGATTTCTGGGATAACAATGCAAAAAAAACCGGCCAAGAGCATGTCGGGCGATGCTCAGTGTAGAGTTTCGTAGTTATATGCGTTTTTGACTGATAATTCAGAAACGGTTGAACCGATTTTATTCAATATAGTTTTTATTGAAAGTTCTTATCAGGCCTCACTTCCATTATTGTTTTCTATTTTTTTGGACCCACGGTTCAAAAGTTAGATGGAGGAGACGCCCTTTTTTGAACTTTCAGATCTAATATTTACGAAACTATCAGTTTCATCCACAAAATGTCTTAGAAGATCTCTATTCTTTTTGAAAGACCTATTCAATAATACCCAACACGATAGGGTTGGAGCGAAAAAAAAATTCACCCCCCATTTTATGTGTAGGTACCCTAATGAAAATATTTTTTTAGTTATTATTCTATTACTTTGGCGGCGTGATTAATGCACATACTGATACCAAATTTCAACTTTCTAGTGCGAACGGTCACTGAGCTAGACCGCGCACAGACGAACAGACAGACGGACGGACATGGCGAAACTATAAGGGTTCCTAGTTGACTACGGAACACTAAAAAGAGATAAATAGTAGTTTATGTAACTGTTTATGTAATTTTTAAAATTTTTGAAATTTTTGAAATTTTGAAATTTTTGTAATATTTGACATTTTCGAAATTTTTCTCTTTTTTTTATTTCATTCCATTTTACATGTTTCTCAATCGTATGGGTGTCGCATTTTCGTGACCCCCCCATCGGCGAACCGTCCGATAAGGAACTTCGTTCCAAAACTACCACCGGTTCTGGCCCGAGAAGTATTATGACTTTTATGACCGAAAAGAAATTCGACGGGACTTATTTTTTTCATAACAGTAATACATTATTAGATCTTAAAGATACAAAATAATGCGTAATTCTTCAAGAAGACAAATCAAAACAGCTTGAGAGACAGATAATGTACCTATTGTTTAATTATAAAGAAAAATAAATCCTAATCTGACTGCTTCACAAAACGTTTGATATGTTTTCCTACCTAAACGGTGTCCTATAAATGTTAGATGATTTTGTAGTAGTTTCTGGTTTGAGCCTTGCATCTTTGTCCGTCATATATAGTATATAGTCATCAAACCTACAATAACCCTTTGACATTAATGACATTTTCAAATATTTCTTAAGAGCGGGTAAAGTTAAATTTAAAGCATCGACGGGTAACTTGTTATAAATATGAACACCTTGACCAAAAAATTACAAACTATTTCAATACCAAATTTCATCTAAATACGTACAGCGGTTATTGGTTGCTTCTTCCCCATGTAAACTTCCACCACTTTTGCATCCGCTTAAGGTATGATTTCTGAGATAAAACTATTTTATTTCCTTTTCCAGAGCTCAAATTATCTCCATACCAAATTTTATCTAAATCAATTCCGCGGTTAATAATTCCCTATACAAATTTCCAACACCCTTTTCACCCCTTTAGGGTTGATTTTCGGGGTGAAAACTATCCTTTGTCCTTTCTTGAGACCCATACTCTCTCTATACCAAATTTCATCTTTATCAGTTCAGCGGTAAAAAAATCCTCATACCATCTTTCAACCCCCTTTACACCCCCACAAGGGTTTATTATCGGGATGAAAACTATTCTTTCGTTTCTCGGGACTCAAATTATCTCCATACTAATTTCTATTAAAAATTCTCCATACAAACTTTCAACCCCTTTTTCACCCACTCCAGGGTTGATTTTCGGGATGAAAACTATTTATTATCCTTTCCCGGGACTCAATTATCTCTATACAAAATTTCATCAAAGTCCGTTCAGCCGTTTTCACGTGATGCGCGGTCAAATAAACAGACAAACAGACAAACAGACAAAAATTCAAAAAATTGTTGGAACGTGTTTGTTATCGATTCTAAGTATCCCCAGCCAACTTTTTTTCGAATATATTCCATGTACAGACTTTCGACCCTCTTCAGCTTTATTATATGTATAGATATGTATTGTATAGATGCTGGTAAAGAGTGATGAGATTTTTGAATTCGTGGAGCTAACTCTGTTGATTTTTTTTTATACCACAACGGTGGCAAACAAACATACGGCCCGCCTGATGGTAAGCAGGTACGGTAGCATATGGACGCCTGCAACTCCTGATGTGTCACATGCGCGTTGCCGACCCTATACAAAAAGGAGGATTCACTGTGTTGACGGCTAAAGGAACAAGAGGGTCCCTCGTCGTCAACACACTGGGTCCTCTTTGGCAACCTTACTTACCAGCAGGAACACAACACTATGAGTAGGGTCTAGTGCTATTTGGCTGTGATTTTCTGTAAGATGGAGGTACTTCCCCAGTCGGGCTCTGCTCCATATTTGAGTGAGATGACATTCGCTGTGCTGTGCCCTACTACACAAAACGAGATGACATTCGCAGTACCCATACTTCTCTTTTGGACGTAGTTTAAGGACATACCCGTGTCCGGACGTAGTTTAAGGACATCCGGGTCCAAGGATCCTCTATTTTGATACTAAAAAGATACGTTGTTTGTTTGTCCCAATTTTGCCTGAACTTATTTATAATTTATTATATGTATAGATGTACAAAACCTTTATGATATGTATGGTGAATGATGATCAGTGATCACTTAATATGCAAAGCAGTGGGAATGCTTCCTCGTTGTGATTTTAAATTTTGTTCCTATAGTTTTATAAAGAAATGTCTTTATGCATAGGCACATGCCAAATATAATACCAGACTATTTATGACATGCTATTAAAACGGAAACGTAGCAGATTAAATCCAAGGGGTAACTACGACATGCAAAATAGTCTACCGTTAACGACCCATGGAGGCCTTATACGAATTTTATGCAAAACACGGCCTTTGAATTATTTGCCATGCTGTGTGTGCGAGTTTCAGTATATTACGAGTAGTTGCATGGCTTAATCATATCTGAGCTTTGCAGTTTTGCCATAAGACTTTTAACCTAATTCAAACGTTGTTTTATAGTTAGTTTGAATTATTTGCCATGCTGTGTGTGCGAGTTTCAGTATATTACGAGTAGTTGCATGGCTTAATCATATCTGAGCTTTGCAGTTTTGCCATAAGACTTTTAACCTAATTCAAACGTTGTTTTATAGTTAGTTATAAACAATATGTAAATATGCCTTTTGCTATAGACTCTTTGTACGCTCCCAGTTGGGATGTGATTATAAGATATCTTTATCTCTAAACAAGGGTCCCCACCCCATCTCTTCGTCCATCTACTTAAGCCGTCTTAGTCTTCCACTAGTAAAAATGCGTTAAGAACTCTGTCCAGATATTCTGGGACCACGGATTCGGTTTTTGTGGGACTGACTTTATGGTTGATAGAATCCAGAAATCCTTTAACTTTTAATAACTAAACTCGTTTACGCGAGTTCAGTATCCTGAAAAATATTTGAAACAGCAACCTTCCTTTTGTCAAGCGAAGTAATAGTATCAGGTGAGGTGTTCAAAATGACCTTTACACGTTCATATTCACTTAACAATAAAGTCTTACCAAGATCATTGTACACCACTTACCCTCTTACTCCACCTGCTGACTGTACCTTTTCATCACCGTACCACTGGCCAGTGCCGGTGCTTTATCCTTTAACTAATATACAAAATTCAAAGTAGGCGTGCTACGCTGTTAGACTTGTAAGTATAAGGGACAGAGGACGACAGGACGGGATGTGCTTATTGTTACGGACAGCCTAGATCCCTACCTAAATAAATTGTATTCTACCTAGTTAGTTATAAGGTTTCTAGGTAAGGTGATAAATAAGTGGTACACACAGGTCGACTTTATTAAAGTAAAAACTAGATTGATTGATGTCTGTGCAGAAACAAGACTTGTTTGTACCGCTGAAAAGCAGTATGTGTGCCCTCTGTGATGGTACGCGCCCGACTGAGGGCGGGCAGAGGGGGAGCGGCGTATTTGTATGAATGATGACCCAGGCAGCCGTAATTACCAAACGACGACCGCGGGCCCCGACTGAGGTGGCAAAGCTTGACCGAAGCGAGAGCCGCGAAAACATTTTGATTTTTCCGGAAAATGCCGCAGCCCACATAGGTCATACATACTTCTAGAGATAGGTTTTCTAGTAAACTATCCAGTAGAAATAGTTTTGTAAGCCTCGGACTTAGGATACCGGAGTTAGAGTAGATAGAAGCTCACTCCCATACAAAATTAACTAATAAGAAAAAGCAACTTTTTAGTTTATTGATATTCTGTAAAGATAATGTCCTAGATAGACAGATCTTGCAAAGACCTTTCTAACAAGGTATAAATCATCAAAATCCGTCCAGTAGTTTTCGAGAAATAAGCAAAAATGTAAATAAATACGCAAATATCCTAAGTCGAGTGCAAGAAAGAGATAGCAATGTAAACAAAGGACTTCTCTGTCTAAAACTTCTAGATTCTTCGAATGTGTGAAAAAGATAGAGATATCCTTGTCTAAAATATCTAGATTTTTCCATAGCGTAAAAGAGATGAAGATAGATCTCCCTTTCAGATTGTTCTAGATATTTCCACCCTCGCTATTTTCGAATCATATAAAAGCCGGCACGCACCGCCGTAGTTCAGTTCAGTTCAGTTCAGCAAGCAGTTCCAGCAAGAAAAATAAGAAGAAGAAGAGATAATAGTGACCAGTAGTCGACAGTATCAGTATATCAGTGTGCGTACCGGCTTTCTATGTGCCTAGTGTTCAAGTTTAGTGCCTAGCGTACCTAGGGTTCATATGACAGGGTATATGTACCTGTTTATGAACTAAGTAGTTACAAGTAAAGTGTTAGTGTTTCAGTTTGTACCTAGTGCTCTTAGGGTAAACGTACCAGTACTCGGGCAGGGTATATGTACCTGTTCGAGGACTAAGTAGTTAAAGTAAAGTTAGTGACAGTGCGAAGTAGGGTAAATGTGCCTATCCTCGGGCAGGGTATATGTACCTGTTCTAGGATATAAGTTGTAAATAGTGTAAATAGCCATAGTTAGCCAAGTGTACCGAGTGATTGTGTTTTAGTAATAAATAAGAATCCAAGTGCAGTGAGTGTTATTACTGAGAGTCCCGTTCCACAGTGGGAGGAATTGGATCCCGAACCAGCGAATGCTCTGTATCCGCATAAATAAATATTTAGACTGTGCTGTCGCTGATGCAGACTGACGCCAGAGAGTAGCCTGGCGGCCACAGTTCTATGGTCCTTCGAGCCGGATCAGGGGATTCAGTGGAACTTGGACTAGTGAAAAGTGGATTCTTATAGTGACTACTGATACTTTGCATGTGTGTTATTTGTGACATTGTGTTGTGATATAGTGCTATAAAGTGCCGAGATGGAATCATCAGGAGTAAAAACGAGGTCGCAGTCTGGCCGCACCAGAGAGGAAGAAGGCCGACTAGAAGATACTGCGGAAGGCGTATCTGCGAACGTGGCAGGGGCACCCGGTACCGTGCGCACCCCACAGGATGGGGTCACGGACAAGGCCGGGCAGCCGTGTCAAGAATCTTCTGCGGGGGTACCTGTAAGGGCCGGAGCCATGGTACCGTCTGGGCCCGCGAAGGTTGTCCATAAGGGACCACCACGTTCCCCGTCGACACTGGAGCGGCGAAGGATCGAGCAAGCGATCAAGAAGCAGCTGCGACACAAGGAAAAGGCGGAGCAACGCCGAGTTGAGCGCGAGCACCTGAGTGGGCGCGCGCAGAACCTGTCTCCGGTTTCGGAAAGAGGGAGTAAGGAGGCCCAGTCAGAGGGCCACCCTAAGGCCACGGAGACACAGAAGGTACCGACTCCATCACCAAGCAAGGCACCGACGGTCAAGTCTCATCCGTCGAGGAAATCACACGCATCACACGTACAGCCTCCGATCAGCCAAATTAAGAGAGCTCGAACTCAAGCAAATCAGGAAAGAGGTCGAGCTAAAACGGCGAGAGATCGAGTTGGAACGAGAGCTGCTAAGGAAGGAGTACGAGCTCAAGAAGGACGAGGTACTCGAAGAAACGAGCTCTGGAACTGGAACTGACTCATCGTCCGTGGGGTCATCGCGCACAATCAGTCCGGCCAGGGAACAACCGGCTGAACCCGATAGTCGAGTGCACGAGTGGCTGCGCACCATTGAAGACACGCCGCGTCATCGAGTGCGCGTAGAGTCGCCGCCCGTACCGTCACGGGTCAGGCGCGCCCAATCGCCGCCGCGTGGGCCGCGTATTGAGGCACGAGCGCCGCCGCCCGTGGAACCGCGTGATCAGCCACCAGGACGACATGAATGGACGCCGTATTCCGAAAACGCCAGACTAAGGTCGTCGGTAGAGCCGCTGCCGAGTGATGCAGCGACAGCGTTCAACAGGCTCGCCGACCAGCTACGGGACGCCGTCAGGACCACACCGCCGAAGCAGTGTTACGAGTTGCCGCCATTCACGGGCAATCCTAACGAATGGCTTCTGTTCTTCAACGCCTACACGGAGTCAACCCTACGGTACAACTTCAGTGCGTTCGAGAACATGGCTCGGCTGAGGAACTGTCTACGTGGAGATGCACGGCAGTGTGTGCAGCATCTGTTATCCACATCGACACAGCCAGAGCTAATAATAAGGCTACTTAAGAAGAATTTCGGGCGCATCGACTTACTGGTGGACAAGGCGCTGGACGAGCTCAAGCGGCTACCGCCGTTGGGACCCAGTGCCATCGACCTCAACGAATTCGCAACGAAGATTGTAAACATTGTAAGTACACTTTGCGAGCTCGACAGCAGGAACTATAGCAACAACCCGTTGTTAGTTCGAGAGATAACAGACAGACTGAGTCCACACCTCAGAAGTCGATGGTGCGCCTACGCAAAGGAGCACATAAAGGGCGGCAAGTGTGAGCTGATGCTGATGGCTGACTTCTTAATGGAAGAGAGCGACGCAGAGTTAGAATTCTCGCACGCTCGCATGCCTGGCACAAATAAAAGGAGGGAAGCGGCGACTAAGGAGGTAGCTCGACCATCACCGAGTCGCGCAGTCCAGGGAAGAGGCGCGCGTAGGACGCAAGCGCAGTACCACGCCGAGCAGACGTACACAACAGGGAACACCGTGGGCATTCGGGAGCCCTGCTTGTGCTGCGGCGGTGAACATAGGACTACGGAATGTAAGCGAGTCCTGGTCATGGACACAGGCGCGAGATGGGACTGGGCCAAAAGCAACCGCATATGCTACAAATGCCTGAACGGTAAACACTCCAAGTTGAAATGTCACGCAAAGGCATGCGGTTCCAACGGATGCACCAGATGGCATCACCGATTACTGCACAGCGAGGGCAGCACGCAGAGAGAAGCGCGTGTACGCCGGCCGCCACCCCGCGCGGCCTCACCTGCCCCGCAACCTGCCGCCCGCGACGGGTCCGGACATCCGCAGGCGGCCAAACCAACAGAGCCGGAGATCACGTCGAACACGACGGTGGAACAAGTGAACAGCACGTCCAGCGTATTTTTGAAGATGGTACCTGTTACCGTAGAGGGTCCAAAAGGGAAGGTGGATACCTACGCTATGCTTGACGATGGCAGCACAGTGAGTCTGATCCAAGCAGACTTGGCCGAAGCCATAGGAGCCACGGGACCCGAGACGCCGCTGCGCCTGGCAGGGGTAAGCAACATGGAAGCTGTGCCAGAAGTAAGCAGACAAGTCAGAGTTCGCGTACAAGGAAAGGGCCTAGAGACCGCGTATAACTTAGTCTTCACCACAGTGAAGAGACTAGGACTACGAACGCAAAGGATGAGCAAGCAGGTCATGGAGATGGAACACTTCAAGGGTATCCAGACTGCCTGCTACGACGAGGCCGTACCGCGACTACTTGTGGGGACAGACCAATGGCCAGTGTTGCTACCTCAGGAGGCGAGAATACGGGGACTGGACGAGCCGGCAGCAGTACTGACAGGGTTAGGTTGGGTGGTCTTCGGAGGTAAGCCACGTATAGTCAACCCACCCGAGAAGCACGTGACGCTACACTGCCGCCAAGAGGATGACGAGCACCTGGACTCTATGTTGCGGGAATATTTCAACATAGACTCGCTCGGCATCAAGAATGTCAAGAAGGTAGATCCAGGGACACAGAGGGCCCTGGATATCTTCGAGAAGTCGGTCAAGAAAATCGACGGACCACGCTACGAGGTGGGACAGCTATGGCGGGACGAGGAGCCACGAATGCCGCTGAGCCTGCACACGGCATTGAATCGACTGCATAGCATCGAGCGCAAGATGGACCGTGACCCGGCATTCGCAGCGAGCTACACCGAGCAAGTAAATAACTTGCTTGCTAAGAAGTATGCTGAGCCGCTGGAGGAGCCGCCAGATAGCAACGTAGCGTGGGTTCTACCGCACTTCGCTGTGACCAACCCCAACAAGCCGGGAAAGATCAGATTAGTCTTCGATGCAGCGTGTCGCAGCCAAGGGAAGTGCCTCAACGATTTTCTTCTGGAAGGACCGGACTTACTACAATCACTGATCGGGATACTGTTCCGGTTCCGCGAAGGGCAGTTCGCCGTGGTGGCGGACCTACAGGAGATGTTCCTCCAGATCAAGATGAGGAGTGAGGACCAGCCCTCACAAACTTTCATCTGGAGAGGAGACCGCCGAACTGGAAACCCGCAGTTCTACAAGATGACGAGCATGCTGTTCGGCGCAGCGAGCTCGCCTTTCCTGGCGCATAGCGTTCGCAACAGGAATGCCCAGGATAACGCCGAAGAATTCCCGGATGCTGTAGAGGACATCGTCCGTAACCACTACATGGACGACTACGTGGCAAGCTATCCGGACGAGGAAGAGCTCGTGCATCGTGCCACGCAAGTAACATCGTCGCACGCTAAAGGAGGGTTCAAGCTTCGTGGATGGACATCTAACAGTAAGAAGTTACTGCAAGGTATCCCACAAGAGCTGCACGCAAACGCACCGGCGCAGCTAGGGAAGAAGGAAAACAAGATCCTTGGCATGTATTGGAACCCTGAAACGGACGAGCTCGGGTTTAACACGGCCATGATGAGGGTACCGGCCGAGGTACGAGACATGAAGACTACGCCGACGAAGAGGCAAATGCTATCGGCCGTGATGTCCGTGTACGACCCACTGGGGCTGTTAAGTCACTACACAATAACGGCCAAAGTCCAGTTACAAAACTTGTGGGCCAAGAAACTGGACTGGGACTCACCACTGCCAGAAGAGGACAAGCGCGACTTCAAAGAATGGCTACGGGCTTTGGACAGCGTTGCAGCGCTTCGAATTCCCAGATGCTACTTGTCAACGGGGGCAGCGGCGAGCAAGGAACTACACGTCTTCGTGGACGCCAGCACCAAGGCGTACGCATGCGTGGCATATTGGAGAGTCGTCCAAGAAGATGGGACGGCCCTGGTCAGCATGGTCGCGGCCAAAAGTAAGGTGGGGCCAACGAGACAACTCAGCGTGCTACGCATGGAGCTTCAGTCAGCGCTCATCGGATCGAGACTGCAGCAGACCATCCGAGAAGAGCACCGTCTGACGCCAGCACGAGTCGTTTTGTGGACTGATAGTGAAACAGTACTCCACTGGATTCGCAACGACGCCAAACGCTACAGCGCCTACGTAGCCAACCGCTTAGGAGAGATAGCGGAGCTAACGAAGCCAAGTCAATGGCGCTGGGTACCTACAAAGGAGAATCCGGCAGACGAAGCTACGCGGCCGGATAACAGAAGACAAGTCACCTTCGACAGCCGATGGTATCAAGGACCAGACTTCCTGAAGAAACCAGAAAACGAATGGCCAAAGGAGAAGATGTCCCAGGAGACTACGGATCCAGCCGAGAGGGAAGAAATAATTTGCGCTGCGACAGAAGAACCAAAGGTAAACAAGGAGCCTATTCCCGACATCGATCGATTCTCCGACTACAACAGACTGCTAAACGCGACAGCACGCGTTTACCAGTTCGTCGAGTGCCTTAAGACCCGACAACGAATGCCGCTGCAAGTGAGACATCGGAAGAAAGCGGAACACTTACTCTTCCAGTACGTGCAGCGGACGAGTTTCCCGGAGGAATACCGAAGTCTGGTTAAGCAGGAGCCAGTGAACCGGAAGAGTCGGATCTTCGAATTAGACCCAGTAATAGATGAAGATGGTCTAATAAGGATGCGGGGACGGATCAACGCAGCGCCGGTGCAAGGCCTGGAAAAGAGACCTGTAATCCTGGACGGCAGGCATCGGGTGATCAAACTAATGATCGCTCGAGCACATCGGGAAGCTGGACACGCCAACAACGAACGGGTTGTGAATGATCTGCGTCAGCTCCACTGGATCATTCACCTACGACCGACGGTGCGACAAGTGGCTGGCAAGTGCCGCCTGTGCATTCTTCGTAAGACACAGCCGAAGGTGCCAGCAATGGGAGACTTGCCGCTGGCAAGAATCGAGCCGTATAAAAGACCGTTCACGAACACAGCCGTGGACCTGTTTGGGCCACTCATGGTAACCATCGGACGAAGACACGAAAAAAGGTGGGTTGCATTGTTCACCTGTCTGACTACGCGAGCTGTGCATCTGGAGGTCGTCCACAGCCTATCGACAGACTCAGCAATAATGGCTCTACGACGACTGGCGGCACGACGAGGATGGCCCGCGGTCATTTACAGTGACAATGCGACCAATTTCCGGGGATCGGACATCGAGCTACGCAACGCATATAAAGAGTGGATACCTGCACTTCAAGAGTTCGGCGTACAGAAGAACATTTCGTGGAGGTTTATCCCACCCGGTGCACCAAATCAAGGCGGAGCCTGGGAGCGACTGGTGCGCTCCGTAAAGAGCGCATTAACAGCCACTCTGCACACAAAGGCGCCGAGAGAAGAATTACTGATGACCGTATTAGCCGAAGCAGAAAACACCGTCAACGCAAGACCGCTGACCCACGTTTCGGTGGACCCTAAAGATGAAGAAGCTCTGACACCAGCACACTTTCTACTGGGCGGATCGACGGGGGTTCCACCGACAGTACCATGCGAGGAAGCCGACCGAAGAACTTGGCGCGCCAGCCAAGCTCTAGCGGACCATTTTTGGAGGCGGTGGGTGCGCGAGTACCTACCCACACTTGCACCACGACAGTCAGCGGCTAACGGAGTGAGACCGATCCAGGAGGGCGACTACGTTATTATCGTGGATGGGAATTTACCACGCAACGTATGGCCGCGAGGGATCGTCACGAAGGTGTACCAGGGACCAGATGGCGCAGTCCGATCAGCCGACGTCCAGACCAAGGGAGGCGTGTTCCGGAGACCCGTCACGAAGCTGGCTGTCCTACCGTTGCAACAGGAGCAGCCGCAGGAGCGTCAGCGGGGGCAGAACTGTTACGGACAGCCTAGATCCCTACCTAAATAAATTGTATTCTACCTAGTTAGTTATAAGGTTTCTAGGTAAGGTGATAAATAAGTGGTACACACAGGTCGAGTTTATTAAAGTAAAAACTAGATTGATTGATGTCTGTGCAGAAACAAGACTTGTTTGTACCGCTGAAAAGCAGTATGTGTGCCCTCTGTGATGGTACGCGCCCGACTGAGGGCGGGCAGAGGGGGAGCGGCGTATTTGTATGAATGATGACCCAGGCAGCCGTAATTACCAAACGACGACCGCGGGCCCCGACTGAGGTGGCAAAGCTTGACCGAAGCGAGAGCCGCGAAAACATTTTGATTTTTCCGGAAAATGCCGCAGCCCACATAGGTCATACATACTTCTAGAGATAGGTTTTCTAGTAAACTATCCAGTAGAAATAGTTTTGTAAGCCTCGGACTTAGGATACCGGAGTTAGAGTAGATAGAAGCTCACTCCCATACAAAATTAACTAATAAGAAAAAGCAACTTTTTAGTTTATTGATATTCTGTAAAGATAATGTCCTAGATAGACAGATCTTGCAAAGACCTTTCTAACAAGGTATAAATCATCAAAATCCGTCCAGTAGTTTTCGAGAAATAAGCAAAAATGTAAATAAATACGCAAATATCCTAAGTCGAGTGCAAGAAAGAGATAGCAATGTAAACAAAGGACTTCTCTGTCTAAAACTTCTAGATTCTTCGAATGTGTGAAAAAGATAGAGATATCCTTGTCTAAAATATCTAGATTTTTCCATAGCGTAAAAGAGATGAAGATAGATCTCTCTTTCAGATTGTTCTAGATATTTCCACCCTCGCTATTTTCGAATCATATAAAAGCCGGCACGCACCGCCGTAGTTCAGTTCAGTTCAGTTCAGCAAGCAGTTCCAGCAAGAAAAATAAGAAGAAGAAGAGATAATAGTGACCAGTAGTCGACAGTATCAGTATATCAGTGTGCGTACCGGCTTTCTATGTGCCTAGTGTTCAAGTTTAGTGCCTAGCGTACCTAGGGTTCATATGACAGGGTATATGTACCTGTTTATGAACTAAGTAGTTACAAGTAAAGTGTTAGTGTTTCAGTTTGTACCTAGTGCTCTTAGGGTAAACGTACCAGTACTCGGGCAGGGTATATGTACCTGTTCGAGGACTAAGTAGTTAAAGTAAAGTTAGTGACAGTGCGAAGTAGGGTAAATGTGCCTATCCTCGGGCAGGGTATATGTACCTGTTCTAGGATATAAGTTGTAAATAGTGTAAATAGCCATAGTTAGCCAAGTGTACCGAGTGATTGTGTTTTAGTAATAAATAAGAATCCAAGTGCAGTGAGTGTTATTACTGAGAGTCCCGTTCCACAGTGGGAGGAATTGGATCCCGAACCAGCGAATGCTCTGTATCCGCATAAATAAATATTTAGACTGTGCTGTCGCTGATGCAGACTGACGCCAGAGAGTAGCCTGGCGGCCACACTTATATTAGTGTCTTGTAGGGTGGTATAATAGCGACGCCGTTTATTTGAACTCTAATAGACATCGAACACCGGTCGAATGAGATAAAAGAGGGACTGCTGGTTGTGGCTTACCCTAGGCACCCTTACCCACGTACTCTAAGGCAATAAATCAATTTCTACTTAGTATACTAACAAATAACGCAAGATCCTACAATGTTTTTCACCAAACATGGACAGATACATTAAATAAACTTCTCTTAAAAATGCTTGACATTAATACAAGTTATGCTCGCTGGGGCCAAACAGTCGGACAAAAACAGAATACTATCCCTTGAGATAACTCTTTGCAAAATGTATTTATATAAAATATACTGAACCGTCGAATTTTCCTTAAATTCAATTTTTTTTATTAGGTAGGTCAGGTTTTGTCTCGGTTTTCCTTAACAGTTTAAGAAACGCGTGTTAAGTAGACCTCCGTACGATATACCGTTTATAACGATATCCTGGAGACGTGGGTTCGTTTGATAACAATTTGATTATTCCACGACCGCAATGCTTGTTACCGTTTTAGGGTAATATTTGTGAATAATAGATACCGTCCTACAACATAACAGTTAAACAATTACCCCACAAATGTTTCTTATCTAAGCCGATTAGCGCTCCTCTCGTGGCAACAGTGCATAAATCTGAACAATTTTGCCAGTAATTAGAAACCAGTTCATTGTTACGTATTATTTTTTATTTACATTGGTGGTCTCGTGGTTCTAGAATTGTTATAAATTTTAAATTGTTGGGTTTCTAGAACAGTGTTGTATGTATAATAGTTAAACTGCAGGTTAAGTTTAGTTTAGATGCATGTAGTTGTAAAATAAAAAGAGCTCAAAGAGGACCCAGTGTGTTGACGATGAGGGACCTTCTTGTTCCTTTAGTCGTCAACACAGTGAATCCTCCTTTTTGTAAAGGGTCGGCAACGCGCATGTGACGCCTTTGGAGTTGCAGGCGTCCATAGGTTACGGTAGCTGCTTACCATCAGGCGGGCCGTATGCTTGTTTGCCACCGTCGTGGTATAAAAAAAAAAAAAAAAAAAATCCTAGGCTTCAAAAAACCACATGTGCCAGGCACATTTGTGCTCATTTATGCTGCTGTTCTCTTCACCAGCCACTTGAATTACCCCCCCCCCCCCCGTATATCCGTGTGATTACCCCCCCCCCGTATATCCGTGTGATTTTTTTTTCGTATGGCTCGTTGTGTTACTCTACTTCAGAGATTTACAGTTTTTAAGTACTGTACCGCTTCTTTAGTTAAGATGGTAAAATCCTCCACTTGCCCATGATTTTCATTAATTTGCCGTTAAGAAGTAAGTAATATTTTTTTACAAACTGTACCTGAGTGATTCTAGCTAAATTCATCAGTATATGATAGTATCCATTGAAAGTATATTCAATTACCTTTAAATTCTCGCTTTTGGTCAACTGAATGGCGTTCTATAACCGGGACCATGTCCCATGTTCTATTTAGTCACGAGTACTTCTGTACTTATAAGATAACAACCGTTGTGTGGCCATAAAGAACTTATTATCACAGTTAATTAAGATGTCTAAACATCTGCTTCCTTGCGCTAATATCTGCCCTGGCAGGAAACGACCAGGTTTAACTGCCGGGCTAAGTAAAGGAAAGAAATGGTAAACTCAAACCGGTCAGGTGCAAACATCGCGTGCTGAGCCTGGCGATAAAGGGTCAATACTCCTTTCGAGGGTTGCTAGATATGGATTTGTTAAGTTGTAACTAAATCCCCTAAGCGGCATTGGAGGTGTGGGGCATTTTGTGACACTGCAACTATTGGAACAATATCGCCATAGGATGTATGCAGATATTGTCCAGGGTCCACTTCAACTATAGTTTATACCGATAAAGTGCTGACTCGCCAAAGGATACAGTCACATCCGTACATTTAGAACACTATACTTGACAGTTAGCCACTAATAATGTATGTTTGACTGATAATTATTAGTGTAACAAACAGTTATATTTAGAATTGCATTCTTTAGTTTAATATCTTGACATTTAATATATTTTTATGCCTAATTTTCATTTAATGATGGGCACATTACAAAAACAAAAATCTTTGAAACTTCCGACATTTTTTTACGTCTGGTAACCCGACTACTCTCGCCGGTCATAACTTGCGATAAGTGTTGTGTTACCTCTAAAACACTTAAGATTTCAATTATCATTTATTTTCAGAATATAAAAGCATCTTTATGGATACTCGTTAGTGCGGTCCGGTTTGTATCGGTCATTGATGTCACTTAGTGCAAACGAAAGCCAGAAAAATAAAAAAAATATACTACAGAAAGCTACAGGTGGACGTATTGAGTTCGCGAATTAAAATATCTCTAATTTTATGATACATAAATCAATCCCTATTTCCACGCGTCACTATCATGACGCGTAAACGGCTGGACCGATTTCGCTATTTTTTTTTATTGTGTTTGTTATTGTCAGGAGGAGAAGGTTCTAGAATGTAGAAAAAAAAGTAAGTTTCGCGAAAATTTAAGAAAATTTAATGAACATTATTATTAACTTTTCTAATGCAAACTAAGCGCTTTTACTGTATAAAGTTTCATATTGTAACTTTATGGCGTTTGACAGATTGCGCGATTGACAGAGTGTAATTTGTTTGTTTGTTGGAATTATATGAACAATATGATTAATTTACCATTTATTAGTGAACATTTAACAATCGATTTAATCGGAAAATTTATGAAAATTTGTAATGTGAGTTTTTAGGGTTCCGTAGCCAGAATGGCAAAAACGGAACCCTTATAGTTTTGGTTATGTCCGTCTGTCTGTCCGTCGCTATGTCACAGCCATTTTACTCGGAAACTATATAAGACGTATCTTAATAAAATTTAGATATAAGGAGTAGTTTGTATGCCGCTATTTAGTTATGTAGTGAAATTGCAGAAAAAAATATGTTCTGGGGGGGCGCTCCATCCATGTAACTAAATTAAAAAAATAAAATTCATCACATCAATCTTTCTTCATTCAAAATAACATTGAAATTTCTTTGAACATTGTGTGATTAAGTGAATAGTTTCAGAAATAATCGCTTTAAAAGTCGGAAAATAGCGCCCCCCCGTGTAACTTTTGAACCGTAAGTCCAAAAAATATGACAAAATTTGAGAAGACGCGCGTTATCATATACTTTCTACGAAAATATAAATATATGATATACGATATGTTTTGAACATTATCGGATTAGGGTAAATCGCCAGTTACTGGCCACTGTCCAATAACTGGCCACCTCATACTAAAAACGAACTCTGCGTACCTACAAACAAAATTCATTTTAGTATAACGTGGCCAGCTATTGAAACCCTTCAGTTTCTACTTCAGCTTTGTTTGTAGGTAAACAGAGTTCATTTTTAGTACGAGTATCAGGTGGCCAGTTATTGGACAGTGGCCAGTAACTGGCGATTTACCCTACCTATTTTTGAGTTATTTCCAAAAAAAATCTTCCATAGGCATCAGATACGACCTTTTGGCATTAGTCTAGTTCTTATTCCATTGAAGCTACGGAACCCTCCATTATGCATGGTCCGACACGCACTTGGCCGGGGTTTTTTTTAAGTGTTGTTGTTCATCAAGGTTAGTTAATGCATAATATCAAAAATTCAATTTAATATAAGTAGAGTTTTGGTAAGTTTTGATGGAGTGTTTTGATATAGAAGTTATAGATGGTTATAAAAAATCATGGTCATATAAAACAAAGTCGTGTCAGTTCTGTTACAACTTAAAACGGCTGAATCGATTTTCATGATCTTATTTTTTTTTATCTTCGCTCCGAATAATAGAATGCATGGTCTATGTAAGTAAAGTAACAGTCGTTGATGGTATTCAATAGGAGTGAGTGAAGACAATGGAAGTGGGAGGCGGTGAGACTGGCGTAAGAGTCACTGGGAATGGGGTTCCAGTTCCATTCGATGTATTGAAGTAGGCGTCGGTGAGAGAAGAGTGTAAGGGAATAGGAGAGGGTTGAAAGAGAGTGGGAGAAAGGTGGATGACGGTAAGACAGACATATAAGTCAGCGAGAGTGGGCTAAGAGACGGTTGGACTAGGACTGGCGTAGGAGTGAAGTTGAGGCCGATGGGAGTCAGTGGAAGTTGGCGGTACGAAATCAATAGGAGTGGGTGAAGACGATAGGAGTGAGGTGGGGGACGGTGAGACTGGCGTAGGAGCCAGTGGGAATGGGTTTGAAGTCGATGGGAGTGAAGGAGTCGGTGGGAGAAGAGTGGAAGAGAGTAGGAGAAAGGAGGGAGAAAATGAGAGAGGGGTGGGTGGAAGAGAGTGGGAGAGTAGTGGGAGACGGTAGGACTAGCGTATGAGTCAGTGGGAGTGGAGTAAGTTGAGGTCGATGGTAGTCGGTGGAAGTTGGCGGTACGAAGTCGCCGGGTCAGCTAGTGTTGTTATAAATTATTCTGAACATGCCGCAAGCATTATGAGCACCTTTGCGCCGGTAGTAATTTCGGTAAATGATTTTTTTCTCCAATGTGCTCGGAAATGTTCACTGTAGTAAAATTAGTACGTGAAGTTCGTCATTATTTACTAATACAAATTTAAAAAAAAAATTCATTATTGTCCTGTTTTATCGGACGACAGTTTGTACTAAAATCCATGAATGTATTGTTTTTTACCTTTTAAACATTTCATTCGACTAAGAAATATAATTTCAAACAGCCAATTACTTAAGCCACATCTACACTGTCTGAACGGCAATTCCTTCAAACTATAAGATAGAGCGAGGTAGTGAGATTAAAAACCTTGGTTGTCTCGTTCTGTGTCATAGCTTGCAGGATCACCGCGTCTGATCGTGTGAATACGGCTTCATATAATCATAGACAAAACAACTTTTTTTAGTTAACCTAGGGTTTAAGCTTTTACAGTGGTGTGAAATGAGCATAGTGAAGTGGAGCATATTACTGTCTTAAATAGTTTTTGACGAAAATTGATTTTTAAATATTATTTGAATGAACTTTGGCAGATGATTGGCAGTATAAAGTAGTGCTCTATTTTTATTTATTTAAGCCATATAATTCCTTAATAACATTATACATTTCATTATTAAAAAAAAATTAAAAAAATAGTAATACATTAATAAAATTAATTTAAATATATATATTATCAAGTTATTTCACATGCAAATTCATTACTGTAATAATTTTATATATTAAGCATAGGATATTTTATTATTAAGGACCTCTTGACGAGTAAAGGCCTCCTCCATTTTACTCCATATTCCCCTATCTTGAGCTATTGTTACCCAGTCGTCGCTAGCCAACTTTTTTATTTCCTCTGTCCATCTTTCCAGTGGGCGGCCTGGCTTTCTCTTACCGGGAGGTCCCGCCCATGTAGTGACTCTCTTTGCCCATTTTTCGTTGTTCATTCGTGCCACGTGGCCAGCCCACTTCCATTTTAGTTTCTTGCAATGTAATAGTGCGTCGATAACTTTAGTCTTTTCCCTTATAACCGTATGACGTTGTTTGTCTCTAAGTTTTAGGTTCAAGATGCTCCGCTCCATGGCTCTTTGGCATGTTACAATTTTTCTTTTTGTATACGTATTATATATCCATGTTTGGCTTGCGTAAGAGAGACACGGTAAAAGACACGAGTCTAAAATTTTCTTTTTTAATCTTAAGGGTAGGTCAGATTTTAGGACTTCTTTGTGGCTCCAGAATTTATTCCACGTCATTGTAATACGTCTTTCTAATTCGTCACAGTGTCTTGACTTTGATAGAGACAGTTGTTTGCCTAGGTATAAATATTGCTCTACATACTCTAACTGTCGGTTTTCGACGAAAATGGGCCTATGAGCTTTGTTAGACCTAATTTTCGTTTTATCGATATTTAATTCTAAATAAAACTAATATCGCGGCTTACACAGTTCAGCTCGTTTATCATCTCTTCCAATTGTGATGCTGTTTCTGAGAATAGAACTAAGTCATCGGCGAAGCGTAAGTTGCTTAAGAACCTCCCTTTTATGTTTATGCCTCTTTTTGACCAATCGAGTTTTTTCATAATATGTTGTAAAACTGTGATGAATAATGTAGGAGACAGTGGGTCTCCCTGTCTTACCCCTCTTTGAATATGTATTTCAGCACCAGTTTTGTCTAATTTTACTCGACTGATGCTCTTGCTGTAAATATCTTTATTGAGTTCGATTGTTTCGGCAAATCGCATTCATATAAAGCTTTCCATATACTAGCGTGAGAAATTGTGTCGAAAGCTTTGGCGTAGTCGATAAAGGCTAAGTACAGTGGGTGTCGTTTTTCTTCATATTTTTCTATTATTTGTTCCAGTACGTGAATGTGATCCATTGTCGAAAAAGATTTCCTGTACCCTGCCTGTTCTATAGCTTGGTATTTTTCTGTAATTTCAGAGATGCGCCGTTCTAAGCATGAGAAAAAAAGCTTGTAGAGGCATGGTTGAAGGCTTATAGGTCGGTAGTTTGCAATGTTTTTAGGATCGCCCTTTTTGTACAATAGAATTATATCACATTTTGCCCATTCTTTGGGTATTTGTCTAGAGTCCAGTATTTTGTTGAAAAGCGTAGTTATATAGGGCGCTAGTATGTAACTTCCAGCTATGATTATTTCGTTAGATAAACTGTCGGGGCCGCAACTTTTTCCTTTCTTTAAAGTTTGAATTTTCTCACAAATTTCATTGGCTGTGAATCTTTGAAGTGGTTGTGAAACGGGAGGAGATATTGTGATTTCAGTGTTTTCAGTTTCAAGTTGGTATGGCCTCTTTTTCTTGGAATATAAGTCTTTGTAAAAATTCGTTGCAATATCTAAAATAGTTGACCTGGAGAATATTTCTTTATCTGACGCATTTTCTTTCACAGAAGGTATCCATTTTTTCGTTAGGTTAAGTTCCTTGTATCCTTTTTTCAGGCTTCCCGTGGTGGTTAGGTGTTTCTCTATTATTTTTTGTCTATGAGCTTCATATTCTTTCTTGATGATTTTGTGTACACTTTTATATAGGTATCCTAGTTCTTGATTCTCTTCCTTTGACCGTGGTTTTTTGTGTTGCAGTTCAGATCTTCTCTTTAATAACAATTTTGTGTTTTCAGAAATTATACTTTTAGGTTTATTGATTATTTTATTTATAGAGCCCATAGAGTCCGTAATCCCTTTCTTCAATGCAGAGTAATATACCTCTACATGTTGACAGGTTAGTAAGTTGCTATTTTCCAGATTGTGTTTCAAATTTTGCTGAAAGAGTTCTTCATCTTCTAGTGTTGTATTTTGAATACTGTATTTTGCTCTACATTTCTTTGATTTTCCTATCTGGAAAGTGCTTCTTACTAGGCGATGGTCGCTAGGAAAATTAAGCTTATTTATAATCTCTATGTTCGTGAAGCTATTTTTTGTATTGGACATAATATAGTCTAGTTGGCTTTTTGTGTCTTTAGGTGATATCCATGTCCACAAGTTTTTGGTGTTCTTTTTAAATATACTATTAATAACAGTAAGATTGTTTTGAAGCGCAAATTGTATTAGTTTCTCAACTCTTGCGTTCCGCGTGCCGTAACAGAAAGCTCCTAGAGCTCTACTTTCCTCAGGCAGCTTGTGTCCAATGCGAGCGTTGAAGTCGCTCATTACAATCACGTTTTTGTAACATTTTTCCAAAGCTCCTTCTAGCTGGTCGTAAAAAGCATCGGAATCACTTTCGCATGCAGTACTGGTAGGCGCATATACTTGTATTAACGAGATGTCTATATCATCGAACTTTAAATTTAATATGCACACTCGTTCTGAAATTGCTATGAAGCTCTCTATGTTTGGTTTGAGTTGTTTTTTTAATAAAAATCCTACGCCATGAAGACCTTTGGTTTCTCCATAGTAGCAGAATATATATTCTTTATCTTCCAATATTTCGTAGCCTGTTCTGCGTATCTCGGCGAGCCCAATTGTGTCAAATTTAATCTTTGAAATTGCTTCTTTGAACTCTATCAATCGTTCGTTAGATAATAGAGATCGTGCGTTATACGTGCAGATGTATAAGGGTTGGAGTGGAGGGTTTCGGTCGTTTGTCCCCGCGGTGACCGGCCGTGTTGGGGAACATCGTGGGTTGATTGATTTTTGTTTGTAAGTTGTGTTTTTATCATGTAATGGAGGAGGCGATGCTACATATTGTCTTCATTGTCTGTGTTTTCTCCGATTTTTGGCGACTCTGGCCTTTGGAATGTTAGATATTGCCTTATATTTCGGTTATCTGTACTGGGTTTGTTTTTCTTTAACGCTTGGCGGTTTGGGTTTTTGTTCACGGAGGGTGGTGATGTATCCAATGATCGCTTCATAGTATTACTTGCTCCAGCAGGTGACTTTCTACTATTCGAAGTGTTTTTTCCTGGTATAATTATTAGTCTATTGTATTTAATTATGGCTTTATTACCTTTATCCAACTCTTTCTTTAAGTCTTCCTGAAGCGACTTACGCTCTTCTAGTATCTTAGGAGGAAAATTTTCCTTAATGTAACACCTGGATCCTTGAAGCTTTGATTTATTTTTAAGGATTTTGATTTTCTTTCCTAGAGTCGTGAATCCAATTATGATTGGTCTAGGGTTCTCGCCTTTTTTTCCCAGCCGCCTGATGTGTTGTATATCGTTTTTGTAGCATTCCACCTTCAGATCCTCATTTATTATTTTTAGAGCCACTTCTTCTAGCTCGAAATAGGACCTTTCTGTCTCTTCTATTCCAAAGAAAACAAGATTTCGGACTCTAACTTCTCTTTCCAGCTGGTCCAATCTATTTTCTTGGGTAACTTGGGTTTGCTTAATTTCGTCTAGCTCTTGCTTGTAGGCCGACACCTTATCATCGAGAGCGTCTATTTTTGAGCAGAGTTTGGTGTCAATCTCATTTAGCTGCTTGCCAAGGTCGGTAATAGATTTTAACAATTGATCCATATTTGCTTTGAAAATTTACACCCTCTAGTGGTGAGTAGCAGTACTACGAGGGGGGTGCAGCGATAACTCTGTTGGTTCGATGTTAGGTGTTGTAGCGCTCGAAGTGCTCTATACTAAAAAAAATATTGTAAAGGGAAGCTAATTCAGAAATTCATGATAATTAATGCTAACCTAAATATGTAATTTACTTTATTTCCTCGCACATTTGGAGAAAAGCATTATATACGAGTATGCCTCGGCGGGAATAGAAATTCGTGGACTCGTCTTATATGTTCGGACTCAGCTGCGCTCCGTCCGAAAAAATCGCTCGTCCACGAGTTTATCTTTCCCGTCCTCTGCAATAATGTACTATTTCCATTCTTACTTTATTGTTAATGCTTAATTAGTAATTATTTAACGGCCTCCTAGCCTAGTCGATAGTGACCCTGCCTACGAAGCAGGAGGTCCCGGGTTCGAATCCTGGTCAGGGCATTTATTTGTGTTTATTACAGATATTTGTTCCTGAGTTATGGATGTTTTCTATGTATTTAAGTATTTATCTATTATATATATCGTCGTGTAGTACCTATAACACAAGCCTTATTGAGCTTACTGTAGGCCTAGGTCGATTTGTGTAAGATTGTCCTATAATATTTATTATTATTATTTGTATGTCTTTCCCGACCACGGAACAATTGTGTTCCGGACCTTTGGGAGGCATATGCGGAGCCGAAGCCAACGCGCAGAGGCCCTTTCGACAATTTATTATTATTATTTATTTATAAAACATTTTGAACATACAGAAGCTTGATTAATATGTAATTATATTAATTAAATATCATTACTGCAAAGGTCTATGTCCTAAATAAACGTCTCCCGCAAATGGTTTTGTGCTAAAACGCTATTAGCTTACCTATTACTGACACACTCAGCATATATTTTTAGGACAATAATGACCTACTTCACATGTGGCAGTTCTATTATATAATATTTGTTACCTCCAAGTGTGGGTCGCCAGATGTTATGAATAGGCGATTTAGAATAGCAAGAATCGATACCAGACGCTAATAGTATATTTAGTAATCAGGAAATAGTGAGACTATGAAAATAAAATTTTGATAGCACTTCTTGCATAATATGTTATAAAAACAAAATAATAAGATCATTTATATCAACACATAAGTTGTTATGTGTGTGTGTGTGTTGACACAACAATCAAAATGTAATAAACACTCTAAACTACTCAAACTAGAGTTAAAAACATATACAACTTTATTCAGATAAATATCATCATCTCATCATACGTTCTGTTTTGAGTTTAAATTGAATTTTAATCTGATTTTCAGTGCCTTCGTTTCATTTGTTCCAGGCATTCGTTTATTGAAACTTAACTTTTGACGTCAGTTGAGCGCATCAAAGCTCGTAAACACTTATGGCCTGTTTCACAATCTCCAGTTAAAGCATATCTGTCAGATAAATGTTTGCTGTCCATTTCTTTTATATGTCTTGAGAAAAGGATAGCAATCATTTTAACTGGCAGATAAGTTTATCTGGATATTGTGAAACAGGCCCTTAATTGACTTAATTATTGAAGTCTAAGAGGGCTGAAGTCGAAATCAAAGCAACAGGAAAATGAAGTCATTATATACTTCGTTTTTTTGAGATTAGAAAAACTTTGACAGAACGATGTACAGGGTTCTTTATTAGGCAAGATACATGTCACAACTGTCAAAGTGCCTACGCCATCATTTAACATACTTAAATATATTTGTATTAATAGTAAAGCCATGCTTTCGTATTTGTAAATGTTATATTGAGTATACAGGGTGGAAAGATAAGTCGGGCCCTGGAGGGAAACTACCTTAAAACCTTGAGATAGCTCAATTCGCTCAAAGGAAACATTATTTTATTTTTCCTAAAAACTAAAACTGCATTCACAGTTTTTTTCTTAATTTTCACTTCATTCCATACTAATTGTATGAAAAATATTATTATTATTAATTATGTCTTCTCTTGTGCCTTAAACTTGGTTGGTATTTAGAAGTTTTTATCCTCGTTGGAAACAGGATCGATTGGCATCAATTGTCATAAAAATTATTTATAGCAAAAATGACAAAATAAATACTTTTTTTGAAAACTGTACTCTTTTCCAAAAATTTGTAAATGCAGTTATGTCCCTTTAAAGAAATTAAAGAATGTTTGTTTTCAGTGAATTGAGCTATCTCAACGTTTTAAGGTAGTTTTCCTCCAGGGCCCGATTTATCTTTCCACCCTGTATAACAATATTTTGATATATGCACGAAATATTTTATTTTTATCATTATTAATGTTCTTGTGAATGTTGCACAATAAAATACCTAGAGAAGAAGAGGTTCGAAACGGATGGATCGATTTTTAAATATTTTCTTGCGTCATCTATCATTAGTATCTCTCAGCTATACCTGGATAGTTTTTAATGTTTAAAGCTTATTGTAATTCTTATTTAAGTAAACGGATTTGCTTGCTCTATTATTGTGCGTTTGGTTGAAGAGTTATGGAGCAATCAGAGGGCATACAACAACAAAATCCACCTCGTAGTCCACCAAATGTTTTACCATCACCTAAGACAATTGTTATATTATTTAGTATTATATAATAAAACTATTAAATAACGTTTAGAAGCACTTTTTTTTAAGAAAATTTATTAATAAGTGCATGTTACGATTGTCAATTAAATAATTTAAGTAAATATTGATAAAAAACTAGCCGTTAAGTTTTCGTTTTAGAACGTACGTGCGTCACTGTCTGGTCAGTAATTTTTCATATGTCTCTAACGTGATAATCAAGACGAAATTGTGTTTTTATTGTTGTGTTGTATTATTTAATCTGCAAATTGTTATTATTTATTCACAAATGTGAACTTTTAATCATGTTAAATAATCGTTTGTTGGTGTGCTTGTAGTGTGTTTAAATTAAACATTTAGAACAGGTTGGCAACTACTGTTTCTATGTTTACTCAATTTCTAATCTCAAAAAAAACGAAGTATAGACCGATATAAATAAGCGGCCGACATTGTGTTGGTTAGGTATATTTAACAGCTCGGCTGTATTGACTTTTAACTACTTTTAAGGTATGGTAGGATGAGGTATGCCTCATATTCCCAAATCCTAAACACACTGTTATGGAAACATTTTCATTATTTAAATAAACGTCCAATAAGGGATCTCAGCATCAGCAATAGCATCAAATAAGCTCGTGTAAGCGTTTGAAATGAGTAGCGCTGCCTACAAACACCCGCAGATATTGAAATGTGGCTCACGCCCGGCCGAATTCATGAGGGCGAAGTAAGACCTCGGCGAGCCGTACGCGAATTATCTAAATGCGTACCCATCTGTTATCATCACTGCAAACGTGCTGCGAACGATGCCTGACGCCTATTCATAACTGGCTTGGTTTGGTAGTGGGCACAGATTGTAATTGAAAATATGAAAGTACAAGGTGGCAAGGTACCATCAGGTTCAAAATTGCATGGTCAATTTATCAATGAATTCATTCATAAATTGGCCATGCAATTTTGAATCTGATGGTACATTGAAGCTCCTAAAGGACAATAAAGACTAACGTTCTTGTTTCTAAGAAACTTGATAGCACGAACGAAGGCTGGAACTTCTAAACGCGTAAGGAGATATCTGTTTGTTTGTTAACTACGCAAAAACTACTTACAAAGTTTCATGAAATTTTGTATAATAAAATAACAGTTTATACCGCGAAAAAACGTTAAGGGTAGTTTTCTCCAAAACGCATGCGGGCGAAGCCGCGGGAACAGCTAGAACTATAATAAATAATAATACATGTCCGCATAATTATTATCTGACCCTGTATTGTGCACAAGAAAGTGATTAACTACTACAAGTATTTACTCTTTGTAGTGTATGTTTTACTTTGGTCTGAAAAAACTTGCAGAATTTAATTCTTAAGTCCAGACTCCAGTCCTGGTTGTATTTTTTCTATTTTTATCATATGATTTTTTATTCATCCATATGGATGAATAAAAAAGCAATCAATATTTCATAAACTTTACGAAAGTTTTCCCGAATTCTTAATTAAAAATTCTGCTATTAAGTTAAGTATCGGTGTTAATGACTGTAACTGTAACGAAACTATTACTGGCTTGCTGGTACAAAGGACCAAGAAAAAGTTTCAAGTTACTTGAAGCGAAGCGAACAACCGAAAATAGTTTTTAGAAATTTGCGTTGTAAATGTAATCTGGGTCTTTTATCGAAGTAAATATACAGTAAATAATATCGGCCAATATAAGGTAGGTTAGGGGCTAACCCTCTTATTCATAAACGTCTCTTAAGTCTCAATTAGTTAATATATGTTTAATCTTAAATGGGACTGGGCGGGACACATATGCCGAACGATCATAGATCGATGGGCCAAATTGGTGACCGACTGGACCCCACAGGAAGGCCGAGGCAGAGGTAGGCCAAAACGGCGATGGCGAGACGATCTGACTGAACTCATTTTGTGGCGATTTGCGGGAGCGTGCACTGAGCCGTGACGGGTGGCGAAAATTAGGGGAGGCCTTTGCCCAGCAGTGGGACACGAAATAGGGTATTTAAAAAAATGTTTAATCTGTTTCTAACAAATACAACTGCCAAAGTGACAGATAAGGACAAAACATAAAAAAAACCCGGCCAAGTGCGAGTCGGACTCACGCACCGAGGGTTCCGTACAAACCTGTCGGTATATAAGTTAAAGTTCACCCATCACGACAATCGAGTCATAGCTACGCGTTCATGAGGGAAGGGTTCTTTAAAAATTATTGAAAATATTTTTATTATATGATGTAACTAAAAATTTACGGTTTTCGCAATTTTTCCTTTATCTGTGCTATAAGACGTTGCTTCGTACCAAATTTCAAGATTCTGAGTTCACGGGAAGTAGGAAATATTATTAAGATTAATATAATTTTTAAGAAGGCATGTTTAAAAATAATAATGACTAAGATTAAAGGTAAAACTATTCTATTCTAATATGCGATGGGCTCGTGTGTAAACTGCAAGCTATTTAAAATTCCATTAGGCTGTGACCTCAGTAGCGAAAAGGCGGCGTTTAAACTGCCTCGACGAGAGTTTAACGAGTGGCGAATAACGATTTTGTCCAAAAGTGTGTCACTGCCACTGTATCGGCAGTCAACTCAGCATATCGCAACTCAATCAGACAACTTTGCTTCGCTTTTCATCGCTTATTCGTCTCTTTGGTTCGATTTGTGCCGTACAATCAACTTTCTTCCCACGCGTAGTAAACGATATGTTTGCTGGCGTGTGGGTTGTGTTTTCATCTCTAGTATTATGATGGCTTTATTTGCATAGGAATTAATTACAATCGTATTAGTAGTTCCTTTTCCGCCCAGTCGTTTAGTCGTTTACTTTTCTATCGGAAGTTGTGATTTGCGCTTCATCTAATCTAATTAATGTAGATTGTTCATAAGTAGGATCTGTGGTATATCTACAATATATCTACAACACGCAATGATTATCAGCACAACCTTTATATTCCTTATACGATGACCTTATCATACTGATGAGTTCACCAGACATTACCAGAAATCAACAGTCTATGGAACAACTAGTGGTTGACAATATATTTACTATGGATGGGTTACTCTAACAAAATGAGCACAAAAAATACTTCCAGAGTTATTCCATAACCTAACAACGATTCTTTTATGTTTATCTATTTTGACAATCATCACATCTTTGTCACTCTCATTGTTAGAAAATTACAGTTTGTCTCTTTCCCACGCGGGTGACGGAGCTCATTGACACGTCCGCATCTCTCGCTTGCCGGAGCGTGACTAGCGACAGTTGTTTGAATTCACTCATATTAAGTGCTTCACTTTTGGAGCGTGCATAACCCATCTGTCATTATTATATGCTCGTATCATAGGTGGTTGAAGGATGGGTTGAAAGCACAAGGCGAGGCTGATCTCAGACCCGATGGACGGATCTTATTGAAAATATATAGCAGATACCAGTACCTCTACCACGAGTCATACCAATAAGCCCAATTCGAGATTCGTTCACGAATTCGTAAATTATTAGTATGGAGAATTTGTGCAGAGCCTCTAGCGGTCACTTATAGAACTAAAAATTACTGCCATACCATGAGTTAAATTATCCTTTACGCAATTCGCTAACGAAAGCTCGATTGTTTGTTTCGTTTGTGTAGATTTCAATACTTTACAAAGTGACGTGACGTGACATACGTTACAGCCTTCACACCAACCGAAACAAATTGTAGGTAAGCCAAAAAGGTTTTACTTCCTAAGTACATTTTATCCATATTTTATCTGAAGGTTTAGAACTGTAGAAAAATTATATGAGCAGTGAACAATAATAAGCATAGAAACCGTACTAGCTCTGAAAAATTACCATACTTTTTGTGGGTGCTTAATATGCTTGCTAGGCCGTAAACCAGGAATAATTTCCGTTGGTCATCGTGTCCCAAGACTCCCAGGCGGTAAATTTTAAGTTAAGGGCGGTAAATAATCAAGCTTCGTGATGGTCAGCTGCCGTTCCTTGAGTGGGTGGAGGAACGGCAGCCATTTTCTCACATAAAATATATATAATTATATCACACTCTGGTAGGTAAAATAAAGATAAAATTGCGTTTCTCTGTAAAGACAAAAGAGTTTATTTATAAACTGATCTTATCAACTTAATACCATTATATTCTTTTGTTTACATTGGTTAGGTACACAAGCTAGTCGCTCACCTGTAAAGACAAAAGAAACAGCATTTAAAGCCTTTATTATTTCAGGGTTTTGTTATTTCTTTTACGGGAAGTTTAATCTTACAATAATTAACCTCACTACGTCTCGTGGGTTTTTCATAATGTCACCTGTCAATGTCAATGTCACAGCTGTCAGTCTGTACTCTGTGGCTAACGCGGCAATTACAAATTTAACATTGTTCGATTGCGACAGGATGCGGACTGTAGTTTCGAAAGCGCGAAAAGGGGAATGGGAAAACCGGGCGTAGATATCTTTAGGGACAGTAGGTTAAGCAAGAAAGTTAGTATAAAGTTTTAGAGATCTGGACTAGCTAGAGTTACGAGCGTGTGATGTGAAGTTACCTTGATTCCGTGGATTGTGTGGTGCAAGATCGTTGGCTTCCGTTATGGGACCGTTAGTTCAGGCTGCCGTCTCTCGTCGCTAGCTAGAGTATCTAGTAACCGTTACCTCAGACCCTTTAACTTAGACCTCTGATGTACACCAGGATATCGCCGGCATTGTTCACTTGCACAACACTGATTCTAGTTAAGTTCTACGAGAAAGCGGGTTGATAATGGTGCTCTTAACAATAACGACAGTCGACAGGTTGTGTTCACTCTATCGAGGTTCGAGATGACACTGACTCTCCTAGTGAACTGACAGGACGAACAACGGTAATATTTTTAAATTATTACTGTGACACGATGTTGCCACAGTAAACACGAATCTTAAAAGTCAAAGCTAAACATTCCGCCTACCAAAATACACTAGTATTTTACTAGACAAAGAACGAATACAAGAGAATATTGATAAAGTTAGAACGATACGAAAAATAGACGACACTAATGTAATGAAGGGTTGAGAAGGACCCATCCGAGGCGTCCGCACACCCTGAAACAATCTACCACGAGAGCAAAAACAGGCATGGCTACAAGGACGGAACCTGGGACAGCTATAAGTACCACCGCAGTGTTCGAATTTTAAACAAGAACGGAAGGGAGATAAGGACGCCAGGTCCATGAAAACGAAAGTGGGAGCGAAGGCGATAACGAAATTGAGAGCGAGGACAAGAGCGGGTACGAGAGCGAGAACGAGAGCGAGCTGAACACAAAAGCGAGAACGGAATTTGGGGTTGAGGCCGACTGAGAATGGGATCGATAGCAGGCCCAAGGCCGAAGGCGAGAGCAAGAACGAGAACCAAAGTCTGAGTGCAAGCTAGAGCGAGAGCAAGAGTCGAAGTACGAGCGAGAGCGAGAACCAGAGCGAAAGCGAGAGTTAGAATGCGAGCGAGTGCGAGAACGAGGGCGAGAGCGAGAGGGAATGACAGCGAGAGCGAGAATTGGAGCGTTGGCGAGAACGAGAGCAGCGAGTAGGTTGTGCGAGAGGGGAGTAGCAGGACTCTACGACTCTTCGACGTGTAGAACCATCTGCCTTCGGCGCGCTTGCATCACCCAGTAACACCCAACCAAACATTGTATTGAGGGCAGTTGCCTGCCCTTGACCTCCTTGAATCAGACCGGGCCGTAATGATGAGGCGAAAATGTTAACATTTAAAAGCATGTCGACAGGCGCCGTAGTATGCCAAGAGGGGTCAGCTAACTCCAAATTTTTAATGTGTTGCCACGATGATGCGTCAACACGCTCGGTTGGTGTGTCCGCACAAATCTTCGGCAGCAGGTATACCTCTAACGAAAAGGTAGAGTCAGAGCTCTCATTACTGGTTGAAACCGTGCATGTTAAAGACCCACCAGGTTCAATGACCGACTCACCAATGCCAGTCACAGCATGTTTACCACGGTTCACTCGGAGACCAAGCCTCTCAGTACATGCTTCACTCAAAAAATTACAAGCGCTGGCGCCGTCGAGCAAAGCCCTAACTGGCACAAAGTCACCCTGTATATTTTTTACTAACACCATAGTAGTCGAGAATAACGAACGAGCGGCCAGGTTACTGGCCTCCATAGCCAGTGGATTTGAAGTTTCTGAGAGACGCTCCAAACTATTCCCATCCATTGCTGACAGTACAGGAACATTTGCACTGTCAAAGTGGAGTAGCGTGTGATGCGAGAACCTACACTGCTCACACCGTTTTGTCGACTTGCAAGATTTCACTAAGTGAGAACCAGCCAAACATAGAATGCACAACCTATTGTCTTTGACACATTTAAACCGAGTAGCGGGGTCATACTTCAAGAAAGTAGGACAGGATTTAATACTGTGAGCCTCTCCACATACCTCACAAACCGGAGCAGACACAACCAAAGCCATCCTTGCCTTACTATTAGATCTACTAGTACTAGGTTGACTCACACTACTAACAAACGCTGCAGCGTTCAAAGCCCGGTGTCTTTTTTCAACAAAGTTCTGCAACTTATTGAATTCTGGAACATCATCAGAGTTATGCTCCAATTCGAACTGTTCCTTGGTGTCCCTATCTAATTTCGACCAGAGTAACTGCACTAACATAAAATTCTTGTCAGGTAAATTAAAAGTTTCTAGTATCGACAAATTCTCCTTAAATGTTCGATACACCCGTTGTAAATCACTTGCCAGAGAAGATTTCACCGGCTGACAATTGAGCAACTTATCATAATAAGTGCGTGCGATAGGTCTCAGCTTATTATATTGTTTATAGAGTGCATCATATGCTACCTTATAATTCTCATTTGCCATGGGATAATTTTTAATTAATTCATATGCCTCATTCTGCACACTGAACACCAAATAATGTAACTTTGCAACATCGGCTAAATCAGTACGCTTATGTACCAACGAATTAAAAAGCTGAATAAACGTTATCCAGTTCTCTATCTTTGAATCAAAAGGTTTAATATGTAGCTTTGGCAATTTGGGTAGGACCGCCAAAAGCGGCCCTGAAACCCCTATGGTAGGTTTAAATTCTGACTGTAAACGTGCTTTTACTGACCTAAGTTTTGCATCGAACTGTGTCGTGTGATTATAAATCTCGCGACGGTCTTCTCGCGGAGCACTGCTCAACAGCCTTAACTGAGCTCGGTGGAAGTTTTCAGCGATGGAATCTAGCTCAGCCGCACTACATAGGGCCAAGTCAGCATCAGACAATGACCGAACAAGCTCAAGACGCATGACAGCGTAGTCTCGCTCAAGCAACTGTGGGTTTACAACTGCCTCTGCATCTTCCGACTTGTTACCATGACCCATTTTAACCTACACGATAATAATACTGCACAAAACAATAAAATGAAATAATAAATTTGTCCGTTTACTATAACCAAACAAACACCGACTGCCGACTGACACTGACAGTAGTGACAGATGACAGCTGAGAAAATATTGCCAGCGGCATTAACCACTTCAATAACAAAAGAATGAACGATAAAATTCAAATGATCATTAAGAACACCACCACACGACTAACTTTCTTGCTTACCCTCAACTATTTTGTTATGCCTACCCTAATTTTTCGAAAGTGAAAAAAAAAACGAACGACAAAACCAAAGGTCTTATCAAATTATGCGGTTCGAAGACCAAAAATTTTCAATTGCGACAGGATGTGGACTGTAGTTTCGAAAGCGCGAAAAGGGTAATGGAAAAACCGGGCGTAGATATCTCTAGGGACAGTAGGTAGAGCAAGAAAGTTAGTATAAAGTTTTAGAGATCTGGACTAGCTAGAGTTACGAGCGTGTGATGTGAAGTTGCCTTGATTCCGTGGATTGTGTGGTGCAAGATCGTTGGCTTCCGTTATGGGACCGTTAGTTCAGGCTGCCGTCTCTCGTCGCTAGCTAGAGTATCTAGTAACCGTTACCTCAGATCCTTTAACTTAGACCTCTGATGTACACCAGGATATCGCCGGCATTGTTCACTTGCACAACACTGATTCTAGTTAAGTTCTACGAGAAAGCGGGTTGATAATGGTGCTCTTAACAATAACGACAGTCGACAGGTTGTGTTCACTCTATCGAGGTTCGAGATGACACTGACTCTCCTAGTCAACTGACAGGACGAACACCGGTAATATTTTTAAATTATCACTGTGACACGATGTTGCCACAGTAAACACGAATCTTAAAAGTCAAAGCTAAACAAACATGAAGAAAAGCGTCAACACTAGTTATATGGATGGTGTAAAGTTTTCTTTACATATATATATATAAAATAAAATGACCATCGCATCCCAGTTGAAACAGGTGATAGTTTATATGCTATTACAATAAAAATAAAAATCATCAGCCGGCTGTATAGCGCTGAAAAGACCTTAAACCAGTCACATGAATATATGGTATTTAGGGTATCAGCAAACGGTCTTTCTACCTCAATACAGCCGGCTGACGATTTTCCTGATAATAAGAGCATCAAATACTGACATTCCGCAACCCACCAACGGAGCGACAGCTGACCTACGCGAGTCATCATTATACTTCGTCCTTAACCACTTCAAAAATTATCATCGCCTGGGACGCCTTGCGATTGGTCATGAAATTTGTTCCTGGCTTACGGTTCATGCCATCGGAGCCGGGAAATACAAGCTATGACAGTAAGCCTCTTTTTTACCTTATTTAAACGCGCGTGACTTTTAACGCATAAAATGTTATCAACCGACTTCAAGATTTCGAAGGAGGAGGTTCTCAATTCGTCAGGATCTTTATTTTTACTATTTTTTCATAATGTTCACGGATTGCAACTTTTTTTTAAACAGGGGAATTACGTATTTCGTCATACATATTCAAAGCTAGGAAAAGGGGTGAAAACTGTCAGTACTTCATCCATCCATCTATATATTTATTTCGTCGTAGGATATAGGATTACCTAAGATAACCAAATTGTTGAATGTACAAAAAACACTACTAGTTTAAAACGTCCTAGAACTACGTCCATATGTAAAGTGTTAGGTGATTCTTAATTTATTTGGTTATTTTGTCAACATGACAGTTCGACTTTTAGTTATCATAGGTTTATTTCTTATTTTTTAGGTCTATTGTATAATCACAAAAGGATAAGTACCCTTTCAGGGTGTTGTTGATTCTCTAAGTATAGGCAGTGCCTTTGATAATTAAACCAACCGGATGCGAGACGCCCACTAATTTCTATTAGAAAAAGTCTGCCAATTTCGGCGCGGGGGACGAGGAAACGCACACAAATACTGTTAACACTAATGTATTTTCCATTGACGTTACACACGATAAAATTATCAAACACTAGCATAAAATATACTCACACAAGTACAAACACAGACACAGACAACCTGTCCGTGAACGAGATAATGTAATATTTAAGTAAACGTAGACAGTGCGAGGAACACGCGTCGATAATAATATACTTAAGTATCAATATTTGTGACGTTTTCAAGTCAAAGGCACATCATTGTCGGTTGTTAATAGAGTTTGTAGTATATGCGAGAAAGAGAAGCATATATCGGTCGTCTCCTGCGCACGAACACGTACTCCTAAGCGCGCACGCCGGTGACGCCGGCAGTCAGACGCTAGATGCGGTAGGGAGTGACGTGCTGTTGTGTGGCGAAGCAAGGAGCCGATATTATTACTGTGGTACTGAATTTAATTTGTGGAAGACGAATACTACATTTTGGCGACGAGCTGAATCGGTGAGCATATTTTAACACGGGGAGGAATAGAGGTATAATACCTTGTTTTCAAATCACACGTCAGTAACATCATTCATACAAAAGTGACTAAATCAGGATACGATGTCTTATTTACGCGTTATTGTGGAATCAACAGTGTAGTCAAGTCAACAGTGTAGTGTGTCAAGTATGGAACTAAAACCACGATTCGCGTAGGTACGTAAGTAGTTTACGAAACAGTTACAAATATTAGAGGTGAAACAATACAAGTGAGAATAGCGTAATTGCGATTAAAATGTTAGAAAAACGTAATCGTAGTTAACTACCTACGGAATAAAGTCACGACAAAAGCCGCTCTGTAGGTATATACGCACGCGCTGTTCGAGCGAGTGCCGCGAGCCGCGCGCCGGCGCCGACAAAGCGGTGCGGCGTACCTTTGTAAATCGAGACAGCGGCGGTATGCGAAATTGAACTCTGCGATGTTCACAGCTCACGGAGACTTGTTGTGGTCGTTTAATTTTTATTATGGTATTTATATTATTATCTTGAAATTTGATGATATTTATTTGATTTAAATAACAGGTTAAACTGAGAAGTTGGAAAAGAAATCATGTCATGTTAATCACTCGTTAAATTACAAATTGTTTTAATAAACAGTACTACGTCACTACAATTAAATGGTTTAATTGTTTAAGATATTTATTTTCTCAAAAGATTCACATACATATAAATCACTTACAGATAAAAACATAATTTAATAATTTGCCTAATGCAAAATAGTTAGCGACTACTAACGAGTGTGCAGTAAACAACTAGAGGCCAGTTAAACTTAGTTTTAAACGTTAGTTAACTATCGGTAGGTAGTACGTGAGGGTTCAATTTGTAACTGTGGGTTGTTAACAACTATGAGTAAATCAGTGGTAAATCCAGGGATCTTGGCCGGTTTCTGCAAAGAAAAGACCAAAATAACGCGTCATACCTATATATTTATTTATTTTATGGCCTTAGTTTTAGATTATATCTGAATATGTATTAGTTATTGCCTTGGTGTATCAGATTGTCCGGTTGAATATGAAATAGAAAAAAGAATTTAAGAGCGGAAAACAAGAACGAAATTAACTGTAGCGTATGGAGCAAATACGGGTTTCCAATTCCTGGTTAAATCATAAACATGTCGGAACTCGGAACCATAGACATACCTACTGGCTATATACTTGTCATAAATGTCATAAAATAATGATACCAAGATTGAGCGGAATGGTCTTGTTGAGCTTTCAATGAGTATGGTAGAGGGGACGCAGTTGTGGTTGGTCCTTGTCATGGATTCATATTGTGATTGATGCTTGCTTCCAAGGGGCCCTAGGTACAATGTAATTGTTGCCCTCCGCCGCAATTTGAGGGGCGGCAGGGAGACGGACTGAATTGTGTGGGCTGGGTTCGGTGTGCGTGGGCTCTCTTGGGGTGTGTTTTGGAACTGGTCGCGTTGCGTGGTTTCTGTCCTTGGGCGAACGCGTGTTTCAATCCTGGAGATACCTACTTGCTTGGAGGTCGGAACACGTGTACCTATTCATGTTTAGTTAATAATATAGAAGGTACCTACCATACCTTTCATTAACAACTTGGAGTTTTTCATACTAAACCAATTTAAAAGTAGGTACCATTGAATAAAAGCGCAACATAACATTAAGTACTACAACTCTATTCCAGTGGCAAAACTAACTCGCGGCGCGTAGCGGTCATAGCGCTTGCCATTATTCGCTCGTGGTATTAGGTACTTTATTAAGTACGAGTATAATGGCTAAGTACCACTGGATGCAGATTACAGAGTAATTCATAAAATGTGTCATTGTGATGTACTTATACCTATTTTAAGTTATTTTTGTTGAAGAATTCAGTGAAGTTACTTTTGGCAAAACTAAATAATCTAGTCGATCAAGAATAGTCCAGCCAATACAGAATAGTCCAGTCAAAAAAAATAGACCAGGCACAAACAAAATAAAGTATGGAATTAAATAAATTCAGTCTCATTAAATTGCTGACGTGATATACTATTACATTGAATGATAAAGATAATTAATAATTATTAGCGATATGTAATGGTTGAGTAATTAAAATATATATATATTACTTTCGGTCTACTGTCTGGTGATTTCTAAATAAATGGGTAATGTAACTTTTTTTTAATAGTCCAGTCAAAATATAATAGTCCAATAAGAGACGCCAGAATCTTAAAATATGCTAAATATGATGGAAATAGCGATGTTATGGAAATAACATAATACTATATCGTTATTTACAATGTCGAGAGCGTGATGGCTGTTACGACTTGTGTGTAGGTATGCAGCTGATGACTGTAATACCTAGAAGATGTAAAAGGAAGTTGGATGGAAGGACGTAGAGTGAGTAGAATTAAACGGATGGCGTCTGTTTAATGCCTACTACACTTAGATGTAGGTATGCAGTTGATGACTGTAATACCTGAAAAATGGAAAAGGAAGTCGAATGGAAGGACGTAGAGTGAGTAGAATTAAACGGATGGCGTCTGTTTAATGCCTACTACACTTAGATGTAGGTAAGCAGTTGATGACTGTAATACCTGGAAAATGGAAAAGGAAGTTGGATGGAAGGACGTAGAGTGAGTAGAATTAAACGGATGGCGTCTGTTTAATGCCTACTACACTTAGATGTAGGTAAGCAGTTGATGACTGTAATACCTGGAAAATGGAAAAGGAAGTTGGATGGAAGGACGCAGAGTGAGTAGAATTAAACGGATGGCGTCTGTTTAATGCCTACTACACACTTAAGTGTAGGTATGCAGCTGATGACTGTAATACCTGAGAAATGGAAAAGGAAGTTGGATGGAAGGAAGCAGAGTGAGTAGAATTAAACGGATGGCGTCTGTTTAATGCCTACTACACACTTGGGTGTATGTATGCAGCTGATGACTGTAATACCTGTAACATTTTGAAGGATTTGGGTGGAGGGACGTAGCCTGAGTAGGATTAAACGGATGGCGTCTGTTTAGTGCCTGCTACAGTCAATATTTTGTTGTCAACAAGAAGTAACAATGGCGACAACAAGCGACAAAGTGTCAATTTGATAATTTAGAAGACCACCTCATCGATCAAATAACAGAAAAATGTAAATCAGAAGAAGTAAGAAAAAAAAAAAAATACTTAAGGCAGGAGATACTATGACCATTGGGAATATTATCACAGAGGCTAACGCCCTGGAAGTCATTAACAGGCAGTTAGAAGAGTATAAAAACAAGGAAAGCAATGCGTCAGTGGAGATTAATAAAATAGAAAAGAAGACTAAAGGAAAAGGATGTTATAGATACGGGAGCTGGGGACATATTGCCTCCAATGAAATCTGCCCTGAACGGGGAAAAAAGTGCTTGAACTGTGCAATAATTGGGCATTTTAAAGTGCAATGCAAAAAACAGACCTTAAAAAAGGAAATACGAGGATATGAAAACTGCTGAAAATCGACAGAAAAAGTTTTCAAAGGAATTCAAAAAAATCTCTTAAATCTCATGAGGTAGGAAATATTAGGGAAGAGAAGGACTCTGAAGCTGAACAAGTTAAGTATCTTTTTTAACATAAATGGAGAGGATATGGTAGTATGTGGAGTGGGTGAACAAATAAATAAATAATAATAATATGATTCCGGTTGTACAAATAATCTAATTACGGATAAGAAATGGGATAAAATAAGAAAGATGGGAGCAGGGGTAATAATACTTGAAAAAAAAAATCTATATCCTTATAAATCTGAAACACTTTAGAAAATAAAAACGCAACCCTCTCTGCGGTGGGAGTTTGAATAATATCCAAATCAGATTTAACTGAAACCTTTTCCTAAACCTACGAGATAATATAACTGAAGCAAAAATTGAAGACAAATCACAGAGCTACTTTAAAAGGAAATAATAAAGTTAGTTGCAAGAGATCCCTTAAAGGGATCAGTTTGCCTTTGTACAAATTGTATGTTTTATAATTGTCTCGTGTACAATATTTTAGTGCAATAAGGTGTTTTACTACTCCTACTCAAGATATAAATTAAATATTTTTATTTAATTCGGAAACTTTCCATATTATGTTAGTAAGTACAATTTTTATTATTAAACTTATCCTACGTTAGTAATATCTTATACCTAAACATGTAAACATAAATTACACCTTTAATAAAGAAAGAAAGAAATTCTTGCTGCGATATATCAAGTAAGCAGTAATATTAAGGGAAATGCTTTGTCGATAGTACACTTCATACGATAACGGGAAAATGCCACCGCAATTAGTCTCCCATCGATAATTCAGAAACAAGATACCGACGACACACACTTTTGAATGTAGGTAGAATCAACAGTGAATAAAATACCTAGATATGGTCGTCAGATATAGAAACAAAGAAGAAAAAAAAAAAAAAAAAAGAAAAGGAGAGCAGAAGACAGAAACATAAAAGCAGAGGACGAAGTACACTTAAATAACAAATAAATTGATTCAAAATTTTGAGCCAACCTACAAACTAATAGTAACCAACTACAGTAATATCTTGATAAGATTAGGATGTGAATCTTGAGAATAACGAAACTGGACGAAGTTCTAATCGAAGGACTATAGAAGATCTTGGACGAAGAGACGACAAAAACAAAGGACTGCTGGGCGGGTCAGATAAAAAAAAAAAATAGTTAGATAAGAGAGGAAGTTGAAGTATTACGGAAGCAAAGGAAGTAAATGGATAAATAAAATATCGTTTGTGTTAAAGTGATGATTGATGTGAATAATAAAAAATTAAAGATGATTATTGAAGTTATTGTTATATTTAATTATTATTTTCAAATAATAAAAAGAAAACAAATTAAACAATAAGGAAGGGATGTAGTATATGCGAGAAAGAGAAGCATATATCGGTCGTCTCCTGCGCACGAACACGTACTCCTAAGCGCGCACGCCGGTGACGCCGGCAGTCAGACGCTAGATGCGGTAGGGAGTGATGTGCTGTTGTGTGGCGAAGCAAGGAGCCGATATTATTACTGTGGTACTGAATTTAATGTGTGGAAGACGAATACTACAGAGTTAATTTCTAAATGATTTTTTTATAGTAACGCCTTATTGACAACCGATAATGATGTACCTTTGACTTGAAAAGGTCATATTTTATCGTAGATTTATTTATCGTCTGCCTACATGTCACTAAATATAGATAGGCATTTCTTCCTAGGGTAGTGAGAAAGCAGATGATGAAGAAAATCCAGTGAGAGCTGCGAGGTCCAGGTAGGACAGTAGAGCTGCCAAGTTTGTAACTCTTTTAGCACCACCCAGGGATCACGTGTAGGGTTGTCTAAGGTGTTTCCTACGGACGCAGAGAAACATTGATCGTAGGTTAGTTATATATTTTTGTTTCTTTACCAAGTATAAGGTTTAGCTATTGATAAAATTATAATGTTAAGTTGTGATTAAATATCAAGTTTTTCTACCAGCATATTACTTACAATGTTAGTATTCTACGTAAGAAAGTTTCTCTATTTGTTCAGGACAAATCTTACAATATGATTTAGAATAACTTTTATATTATCAATTTAATGTTTTGATGTGTATTTGCTTTTATATTTAGTGGAAAATACTACAAATTGGAAACAAATAACTATTACAATGAAAGTATGAACAGCAAAGAACTCTGGAACATCACGGGATACGAACCCACGTGTTTAGATTACCATTCCAATGTGCTTCAAATTACACTAGACGTTCCTCTATCCACCTCAGTGAATTTTTCACTGTAATGAACAATGATGAATCAGTCACTAGCGACATCGTGATGTTCCAGAGTCCTTCGCAGTTGATATTTTGATTGTAATGGGCATCTGTTTCCAATTTGTGTTTCTATTTCTATTATCTCTTCTTCATTTTCTATTATAAATAAAAAGTATAACATACTGTCAATATTTGCTGATGACACTAAAGTTATGGGTAATCCATTGATAATGAATAATACTATCCAGAATGATTTAGATTGCATAGTTCAGTGGAGTAAAGACTGGCTCATATCACTAAATGCAGAAAAGTGCACAGTCCTATACATAGGGAAAACAAACCCTAAACTTTTTTTTTTTTTTTATACTACGACGGTGGCAAACAAGCATACGGCTTGCCTGATGGTAAGCAGCTACCGTAACCTATGGACGCCTGTAACTCCACAGGAGTCACATGCGCGTTGCCGACCCTTTACAAAAAGGAGGATTCACTGTGTTGACGGCTAAAGGAACAAGAGGGTCCCTCATCGTCAACACACTGGGTCCTCTTTGAGCTCTTTGGCAACCTTACTCACCAGCAGGAACACAACACTATGAGTAGGGTCTAGTGCTATTTGGCTGTGGTTTTCTGTAAGGTGGAGGTACTTCCCCAGTCGGGCTCTGCTCCAGATTTGAGCGAGATGACATTCACTGAACGTGCCCTACCACACTAAGCGAGATGCCATTCGCAGTGCCCATACCTCTCTTTTTGGCATAGTTTAAGGACATACCCAAGTCCGGACGTAGTTTAAGGACATACCCCGGGTCCAAAACTAAATTACCACATTGGCTCTCTTTCCCTACAAGCAGTTTCCTGTCAAAAAGACCTTTGCATCACTGTTTCGCATAACTTGAAATGGGACACGCATATCACCATAATAACTAAGAGAGCAAATTCTATGCTATATGGGATCCGGAAAGCATTCCATGTGATTACTAAAGATCTATTTATTAGATTATACAAGGCATACCTTCGTCCTTTACTTGACTATGCGTTTCAGATATGGTCACCCTACTTTAAAAAAGATATCACATTGCTGGAGAAAGTGCAGCGAAGAGCAACTAAAATGGTTGTCTCATTGAAAGAAAAGTCGTATGAGGAACGGCTACAGGAATTAGGTCTTACAATATTGGAGAACCGAAGGAAGCGAGGCGACCTTATTGAGACTTATAAAATTTTGTATGATCACTACAATGTTGCAAATATTAAAGACCTGTACCAAATTTCAGCTATTGTGCCGTACTACAAGCACATATACGCTGAGGCTAGGTTATCCTGATAGTGTCAGTTTTTTGAGTTCCAAACCACCTTACTGCCCTGCCCTCGGCGGTCCTCGACGACATATATAATTTAAAGAGCTATGCGTGTGAATGAGTTTTACCTTTGAAGTACTGACGTTAATCTTTTCATTTTTGTTAATGATTAAAAAATGATATGTAATTTGAATAATTTAAAAGTCGATTAAAATATGTTTAGAAACAATTTAATAACAACACACACACACAGACACACTGCTTTTTTAACACAGCAATGCTTTACAATTATGGCTGCATGCCGAATGGGTCTCTGCCTAACCCACGGAGTATCTTTTAAGTGTATTGCCTAACCTGTCATAACAATGACAATGAATGACATAATGGCGGACGTATTTCTGCCGCACTGGAGTCGATTACTCTTGTTTGCAATATTTCACTTACCTCCCTCGATGTAATTGTGTTCATAATTGCATACCCAATTTATCAATGAAGTCATTGTTATATTGGGTATGCAATTATGAACCCGATGGTACAATGTACTATGAAGAATCAAGTTTAAAAATTACGCTAAAGCAGATGTAGTATCATTAAGTGGCAACACTTTTTGATTGACAATATTTTTTAGTTTTTTGCTAATTTCGTGCACTATTTGATGATATTTAGACGTAATGATACTTACAGATGAAAAGAAACGTTATCCTTCTGTAAACTAGATAATTCAGATCTTTTCTTACATGAAAACACGCAGCAATTCGGCATTTTTACCTCAGATCGTTCTGCGCTGACTGACATTCATTGAATGGCATTTGACGCGCGACAACTAGTTTTATATAACCGCTCCGACCAGTGGTCTTGTACTTTTGGCAGAGGGGGACGCCTGACAATTACCACTCCATTGGTTTATTTCTCTGAGGGCAGTGCGCTACTATTACACATCCCACCTGCGTCGACGCCGACACGTTGGCGAAGTCCTTTAATTTATTTACCAGCAAACAAGCCGGAGCGGCGTCCGACATCGGAAATCACTACAAGACTATTAAACATAGTTGTCGTTCGTCTAACTATTGTTGGTGTCGAGGCAATCGATCCGTGGAGCAAGGGGCACGGAGCCTCACGACCTAACAAACGCACAAGGGAAGCTAAAGATGCTCCAGCAAGCCGCCGGTTTTCATACATAACACAACGCAGGATTGCCGCTTTGCCGCTTCTTGCATAATGATGGTTTTATTTCTATTTATAAGTTACAGTAACTAACTAAGTTAAAGTAACATTTTAAAGTACTTGGATGCAATAATTCGAAGATCCCGGCCTCTAACGCAGTTGTTACTTCTTGAATATAAAATAATACACCTTCCTGGGATAAATAGTTTGCCTTGCCGGTGATAAGTTAGCTGCTACACCAATCAATCAGAAATGAATGATGCAACAAGAACCTATAAAAGATGTTTCAATATTATTTGTTATTTTTCACAGTTTCATTGTAATCATTATGATTGAAAATGAAAGTGTTTATAACTATCATATCAAATTTCAACTACTTACCATTCATTTTAGGTTAGAGTTGGTATTTTTGCGTCGATTTAAAATCAGATTAATACATAAATCTCACAAATATTCAGCCGTTCTTGGGTCTAGATTTCTTTTTTAAAATTATTCTTATTGAAGTGTTAATGTGGATATTTCTATTTCTCATATCGGCTTGAAATTTACCGATTCGTTTTCCAGTTCCAGTTATCATACTATGCAGTCTCATTAACAAATTATGCTTAATCTAAGGCTTTGTCGATATTATTTCGTCAACTAATAATATATAAATATAACACAATAAATACGAATGGTTTTCACTTTCACCATGTTTTGACATCAGTACCTCTACCACGAGTCATGTAGAAAATTCTGAATATTTTTCTATAGGCGTTAACGAATAATCGGGCTTCGAATCGTTTTCCTTCAGTTTCGACAGCAACACATACAAACGATCTATGCTGACATTTCATGTCGGATTACGTTTAGTGCGCTGCATACATCCGTCTCATAGGTAGAACGAGACGGATGTATGCGGCACGTCGAATGTGATCTGTCATGTTAACGCACTGAAGGTCAGTACAGTTCGTTATCGATAGGTTTTATTAAAACGTTACCATAAGACACTAATTTGACTTACGTCACCGAAAAATACCGTATCGACTGTAGAAAACTCTTTCACTATCAAATTATAAGGTGAGATGTCAAAAACATGGTGAAAGTGAAAACCATTCGTATTTATTGTGTTATATTTATATATTATTAGTTGACGAAATAATATCGACAAAGCCTTAGATTAAGCATAATTTGTTAATAAGACTGCATAGTATGATAACTGGAACTGGAAAACGAAATGGTAAATTTCAAGCCGATATGAGAAATAGAAATATTTAAACACATCAACACTTCAATAAGAATAATTTTAAAAAAGAAATGTAGACCCAAGAACTGCTGAATATTTGTGAGATTTATGTATTAATAGTCAATTAATCTGATTTTAAATCGACACAAAAATACCAACTCTAACCTAAAATGAATGGTAAGTAGTTGAAATTTGATATGATAGTTATAAACACTTTAATTTTCAGTCATAAGAATTACAATGAAACTGTGAAAAATAACAAATAATATTGAAACATCTTTTACAGGTTCTTGTGCATCATTCATTTCTGATTGATTGCTGTAGCAGCTAACTTATCACCAGCAAGGCAAACTATTTATCCCAGGAAGGTGTATTATTTTATATTCAAGAAGTAACAACCGCGTTACAGGCCGGGATCTTCGAATTATTGCATCGAAGTACTATAAAATAGTGCTTACTTAAAAGACATCCAGATTTATACAGGGCACTTTGAAATTATAATGTACATAATTATATTAAAGATTTATTTATTGCGAAATAGCCTTTTAAAGTAACATTGTCACAAACTAGAAACTTATAAGTGCTACTAACAATTACTCGTACGTGTAACTAATAAATATAAATAAAACCATCATTATGCAAGAAGCGGCAAAGCCGCAATCCTGCGTTGTGTTATGTATGAAAACCGGCGGCTTGATGGAGCATCTTTAGCTTCCCTTGTGCGTTTGTTAGGTCGTGAGGCTCCGTGCCCCTTGCTCCACGGATCGATTGCCTCGACACCAACAATAGTTAGACGAACGACAACTATATTTAATAGTCTTGTAGTGATTTCGGATGTCGGGTGCCGCTCCGGCTTGTTCGCTGGTAAATAAATTAAAGGACTTGGCCAACTTGTCGGCGTCGACGCAGGTGGGATGTGTAACGATAGCGCACTGCCTATACTTTAGAGAATCAACAACATCCTGAAAGGGTACTTATCCTTATGTGATTATACAATAGACCTAAATAATAAGAAATAAACCTATGATCCACTATGATCACTAAAAGTCGAACTGTCATGTTGACAAAATAACCAAATAAATTAAGAATCACCTATTACATATGGACGTAGTTCTAGGACGTTTTAAACTAGTAGTGTTATTTGTACATTTGAAATTTCATCAATTTGGTTTTCATAGGTAATCCTATATCCTACGACGAAATAAGTATATGGATGGATGGATGAAGTACTGACAGTTTTCACCCCTTTTCCTAGCTTTGAATACGTATGACGAAATACGTAATTTCCCTGTTTAAAAAAAACTTGTAATCGGTGAACATTATGAAAAAATAGTGAAAATAAAGATCCTGACGAATTGAGAACCTCCTCCTTCGAACTCTTGAAGTCGGTTGATAACATTTTATGCGTTCAAAGTCACGCGCGTTTAAATAAGGTAAAGGCTTACTGTCATAGCTTGTATTTCCCGGCTCCGATGGCATAAACCGTAAGCCAGGAACAAATTTCATGATCAATCGCTAGGCGTCCCAGGCGATGATAATTTTTGAAGTGGTTAGGACGAAGTATAATGATGACTCGCGTAGGTCAGCTGTCAGTATTTGATGCTCTTATTATCAGGAAAATCGTCAGCCGGCTGTATTGAGGTAGAAAGACCGTCTGCTGATACCCTAAATACCATATATTCATGTGACTAGTTTACGGTCTTTTCAGTGGTATACAGACGGCTGATGATTTTTATTTTATTTGTAATAGCATATTAACTATCACCTGTTTCAACTGGGACGCGATGGTCATTTTATTTTATATGTATTTTATGTGAGAAAATGGCTGCCGTTCCTCAACCCACTCAAGGAACGGCAGCTGACCATCACGAAGCTTGATTATTGACCGCCCTTAACGACTTAAAATTTACCGCTTGGGACACGATGACCAACGGAAATTATTCCTGGTTTATGGCCTAGCAAGCATATTAAACACCCACAAAAAGCAGGGTAATTTTTCAGACCTAGTACGGTTTCTATGCTTATTATTGTTCACTGCTCATATAATTGTCTTCAGTTCTAAACCTTCAGATAAAATGTACTTAGGAAGTAAAACCTTTTTGGCTTACCTACAATCTGTTTCGGTTGGTGTGAAGGATGTGACGTTTGTCACGTCACGTCACTTTGTAAAGTATTGAAATCTACACAAACGAAACAAGCATTCGAACTTTCGTGAGCGAATTGCATAAACGATAATTTAACTTATGGTATGGCAGTAATTTTTAGTTCTATAAGTGACCGCTAGAGGCTCTGCACAAATTCTCCATATAAATAATTTACGAATTCGTGAATGAATCTCGAATTGGGCTTATTTGCATGACTCGTGGTAGAGGTACAGTACCTCTACCACAAGTCAGACAAATAAGCCCAATTCGAGATTCGTTCACGAATTCGTAAATTATTTATATGGAGAATTTGTGCAGAGCCTCTAGCGGTCACTTATAGAACTAAAAATTACTGCCATACCATGAGTTAAATTATCCTTTACGCAATAAGGAGAAAAACTGCCATTTTATCACGCCAGGTGGCGCATTGTGAACTGTACCCAGCATTGACATAAGAACTGTCAAATCACAAACATATTTGTCTCGTAATTCAAAACATTCCCATATTTTCCCAGTTTTATCAAGAATGCCTCAATGTTGTGCAGTGAAATGTAAAAATAGAGGCACCCATTTATTTCCTAAAGACCCTATATACAGGAAACGTTGGCAAAATGCGTTAAGAATAAAAAACATTAGGGCAAGTGATACGAGCCGCTTATGTAGGCTACATTTAAAGAAGATGATCATTTCGGAAAGATTAAGTAAAGGAGTAAGGAAAGTTATCAATTAAAAATGCTCACTGTGTGCCTGTACGCCAAGCCTTTAAAACTTTCTTCAGAACTATCTGTAAGTACTTAAAAGTATAGGAACTCAATATATCTAACATTACCTTGTTAGTAATAACAGATCTCATTTCATTTTATTTAAATGCTTATTTAACTTTCAGTTGCTGAACTAGTTGCAATTTTTTTGAGGAATAGGCTGTACCATCCATATTCTGGGTCACAAAACAAAACAAGAAAACCAGCAGCTCTTGAACATGAGAAGTGATATGCATCACCCACTCAAAGAACGCTCCTTATTAACGATTTTGAAGTGACAGAACACGAAACAGCAATATAACACATTACAGCGACAGAACCAACCGTAAGCCATAGCACTGAAGTAAGGCGAGAAGAAGACATATGTACTACTGTGGAAATTGATGTTCTAGAATTCTAGATCAACGTGCACACATGGACCCACAGCATTTTAGGAGCACTCAAGTTGACCATTACAACAATGGTTTTCACCAACTTTTGTGAAGTATAATTTTCATAAATCATCGGCATGTTTGGGTCTGACAACAATCTTCAAGTTCAATGACACTTAGGATTAGATCAGATAATTTGGCAGCAGTGTTTACTGAAAACTAATTATTCTTGATGACGATTCTGATGCATTATGAACAAGAAAATAAATAAAACAAAACTAAAACATTCTAATGCCTTTTTATTCAAGACAAGTAATCTTTTTATATATAATATATATATGAGTTAGATATCATAATATATGTTTATAACACAGAACAAATATGAATCAGAAGCAACAACTTTCAACGAGCATTTGTGGCTTCTAGCTTAATGTATTTTTTAAAGCGTAGACAATGAAATTCCAATATTTTCTCTTGCCTCAATAAAGCTATCCTTGTATTTGTGCATAATCGGCTTTTTCTAGCTTTAAATTCCTATTTATATTTTCTAGGTATGTTACTGTTATTTCGTTTTTTAAACAATACCTTGCAGCATATGGGCACAGTGTGGACAGTGAAATTGCAATATTTTCTCTTGCTGCAATAAAGCTCTCCTTGTATTAGAGCATAATAGAGATACTTTTTTTAGTTTTAAATATCCATTTTTATTTTCTAGGTATGATACTGTTACCTCGTTTTACTCGCTTCTTAAGCAGTACCTTGCAGCATATGCAGGACCCTTTACCTCAATAACAGTATCCTCACTTAGCAACCCATCTGGTGAGGCGACGAGAAATGGATATTCTTTAGAAATTAATATTATGCATTTCTGCGCGTCCAATCCATAAGTAGCTTCATAGATTTGTAAGGCAATTGGCTCCTGTATTTTGCCGTGAGACACAGCTCTAGTGACTACAGAGCGCCACAAAATATGTTACATTACACTCTTCACATTGGCTTTACACTGTCCACAGTGTCCACGCAAACACGTAAATGTACCGTTGGATAACGATAAGATAACGAGACTCATATAGGAGTTATCCCTTTGGTTAAGTGGCAAATCTTTGAAAATATTCTTATATTTCATGCATGCTATGTTGAGAATCGGCGAATCCGCGTTTAATCGTTTATATCCCTGTACGTATCAGAAGATGAACACGCATATGAGCGGTCCCCCTGGATATCCAGCTGTGCACCAAAGTTTTAGTGTCGATCATACGCCTCTTATCTAAAATAAAAACAGCACGTGAGCTTTGATAATTGAAAATAATGCTAAAAATGCAGAACATAACCTCAAATATTGTTAGTGTTTACCTTTGGAATAATCAGCCTTTTTCCTGCCACCGATGCGTTCCTCCTTCGCAGCTCAGCTTGCGGTTCACGTACGATCATGAAGCCGAAGATTTTATCCTTATATCGCAAGAATTAAATAAAATTTCCTCATAATGACACTTCACACAAAACGTAAACAAGGTACAGTGCACAGTAGCGACATCTGCCCCGACCTTTTAGTGTGGCTCCTCATTCGCTTACGAAAGCTCGATGGTTTTTTTCGTTTGTGTAGATGTCAATACTTTACAAAGTGACGTGACGTGACAAACGTCACATCCTTCAAACCAACCGAAACAGATTGTAGGTAAGCCAAAAAGGTTTTACTTCCTAAGTACACTTTATCTGAAGGTTTAGAACTGTAGAAAAAATATATGAGCAGTGAACAATAATAAGCATAGAAATCGTACTAGCTCTGAAAAATTACCCTACTTTTTGTGGGTGTTTAATATGCTTGCTAGGCCTTAAACCAGGAATAATTTCCGTTGGTCACCGTGTCCCAACGGTAAATTTTAAGTGGTTAAGGGCGGTCAATAATCAAGCTTCGCGATGGTCAGCTGCCGTGCCTTGAGCGGGTTGAGGAACGGCAGCCATTTTCTCACATAAAATACATATAAAATAAAAATGACCTTCACATCTTAGTTGAAACAGGTGATAGTTTATATGCTACTAGCTTTTGCCCGCGGCTTCGCTCGCGTTAAATTCGGGGTAACACGGTTCCCCTTTCCTGATTGCCCCCCGGAATGCTCCATACAAACTTCCACCCCCCATTTTAGGGAAGTGGGGGGTTAGAAAGAGACAAAAAGTAGCCTATGTCACTCTCCATCCCTTCGACTATCTCCATATAAAAAATCACGTCAATTCGTCGCCCCGTTTTGCCGTGAAAGACGGACAAACAAACGAACAAACAAACACACACATACACTTTCCCATTTATAATATTAGTATGGATTACAAATACGTTCCGCAACCCACCAACGGAGCGACAGCTGACCTACGCGAGTCATAATTATACTTTATCCTTAACCACTTCAAAAATTATCATCGCCTGGGACGCCTTGCGATTGGTCATGAAATTTGTTCCTGGCTTACGGTTCATGCCATCGGAGCCGGGAAATACAAGCTATAGTCTGGCAAACCATTTCTGTCAGTAGAAAAGCGCGGCAAATTTGAAAAATCGCTTGGTGGCAACACCTGTCTTTGATTAATTCGAAAATTGTGCATAATTTGTGTTTTATCTGTGGCATGTAACATTTTTAATTTTAAAAGTTAGTTTTGTTTACTTACGTCTTTAAGTTTCAGGTTGCGTAATTTATTATTTATCAATGTAATATCTGCCAACTCCGTTCAATAAAACGTACTAACAAAGGCTAGCTAAGATATCCTAAATGTAGTTATACTCTGAACAATTTGAACTGAACTCATCCACTTAGTGTCTTATCTTTTGTGTGTAAACCGCAGGGGCGCGTGCCACTATGAAAAAAATGGTTTGGCCACATGTTAGCGTTTATTGAATTTCTACTATATGGACCACGCAATAAGATTCAATATGAACTAATACGAAAAAGCTCTAAGTTCTATACGGTTGCACCCAATACAAGCGATTCAAATGCTCTAGCACCAGCGTAACCCAACACCGAGATCCGAAACAAACGTGCGTAATTGGAGATCGCGCTTGCACTGGTATTCCGAGCGCACGGCTAGTTAGCGATAAGGAGGCAATTGTAATTTTCCCGAACGGGCAGGTAAAACAGGGTTGCATTCTGATTAAAATATTTAATATATGAAATATATACCTATACATATATAATAGATTTTAATAAATATTGGGTATGTTAAAATTATAATCAGACATATTAATAATCAATTATTTTAAAATTGCTTTCTTAATTTTACAGCTTAGACTTACTTTTACCTATAGCAAATTATGTACTGAGAATAACTCAATTCAAATATAAATAATATGAATCTACATTATAGTTGTGCTTGTTATCATAATTAGAATGTGTTGTAGAAGAATATAAAAAAATATATATTTATAGTACCTACATATTAGTCAAAACAAATAATCATATTAATCTTTTCATCATATTAATTTAATTTTTTTTTCTAAATTAATTACGTGCCTACAACTATTTCTCGAATGAGGGTTTGTCATGTTTATTACATTTCTTATCAGATTTACAAACGTTTAAAAAGAAAATAAATAAATAACAGATTTTAATAAATATAGGCTAAGTATGTTACAATTATAATCAGTCCTTTAAATACTCAAAGTCAAAGTCAAAAATGTATTTATTCAAGTAGGCATAGCAACAAGCACTTTCGAATCGTCAGTAATGATTATTATCTTAAGCTATTATATAATTAATAGAAATATATTGATGCAATTATACAAAAAAAAATACGGGTCTAAATGTATCATCATCATTTCACAATAAGATCGACAAAACTTAAAAGATGAAAAGATGTATAATAAAATACTAGTTTAGAATGTTTCTAGAATAAAATGCAAATGTCAGAAGGAAAATTCAAAATCATTTATTTTTTAATAAATCCTCTATACTATACTATAATAAAATAATCGTCTTCTATACTATAATAGGCTTTAGAAATAAGTTTACGTTTTACATAATTCTTGAATTTATTGAATGATAATTTGGTAATTTCTGTTGGAAGCTTTTATTATAAAACCTTAGAGTGGTGGGCACTGCCAGTTTATACTTATTTCTAGTATTAAAATTATGTATATCACAGTTCTTTCTAAAATTAACAATGTTTCTATGTACATACACAATATTTTCATTGATATATTGACTATGCACTGTCATTATATTAATGTCCTTAAACATATCTCTAACTGAGGCTCTATATTCTCTTAATAATAAATTATTTAAACATTGCTTTCTTAATTTTATACAATATGATAGTAATAAAAATACTTTAAAGGAAAAAATAATATTTCACACGTCTTTGTTGTAATTGATAAATACATGGTATAAGTACCTGTTTATTTCTGAATGTTATCTACCGTAATTTTCCCTTACATACCTAACCTCAATCATGAAAGAGGGAGCGAGATACCAATAAAAAAAATCTACCTGGTCTGTTATCAATTTCTGAGACACATTTGTTTATGACAGTTTTGAGTCTAGTGTTTGACTGGCTTTCGCTTGCTCTATACATGTTTTATTTCCCGATTCATGGTGCTCTTTTACGCAACTTGGCTACGTTTTACCGGATATTCCCTGCTTTCGATTGGATTTAGTACCTTGCGATTTAACGACCCCAGGCTGTGTCTATTGAATTATGATGACAAGCACAATTATAATGTAGATTCATATTATTTATATTTGAATTGAGTTATTCTCAGTACATAATTTGCTATAGGTAAAAGTAAGTCTAAGCTGTAAAGTTAAGAAAGCAATTTTAAAATAGTTAGTTAAGAAAGCAATTTTAAATTATTTACATGTCTGATTATAATTTTAACATACCCAATATTTATTAAAATCTATTATATATGTATATATTTCATATATTAAATATTTGTAAATCGTACATCCACCCAAATGTTTTAATCAGAATCCAACCCTGTTTTACTTGCCCGTTCGGGAAAATTACAATTGCCTCCTAATCGCTAACTAGCCGTGCGCTCGGAATACCAGTGCAAGCGCGATCTCCAATTACGCAGATTAGTTTCGGATCTCGGTGTCGAGTTACGCTGGTTCTAGAGCATTTGAATCGCTTGTACTGGGTGCAACCGTATAGAACTTAGAACTTTTTTCGTATTAGTTCATATTGAATCTTATTGCGTGGTCCATATAGTAGAAATTCAATAAACGCTAACATGTGGCCAAACCATTTTTTTCATAGTGGCACGCGCGCCTGCGGTTTACACACAAAAGATAAGACACTAAGTGGATGAGTTCAGTTCATATTGTTTAGAGTATACCTACCTCGTGCAGGTATAATAAAATTTGCGTGATAAATATGACTTTGAGGTTATGCAGTTTTGTACAGAATTATCATTTGTAGTTCTTTCTTTCAGTGTATATAAATCGAACAAATCAAAGCGAAAACTGGTGCCGAATGAAGTCCAAGAACGTTTGTTGCATAGGATGGTGCTCAATATTGTCACAAAGCGATAAACATCAGATTTAACAAGCACCCCGCTACCTAGATTTTTATCAAATTATTTTATGTTTCCCTTCATACATATGTCGCATAAGCTATGTATAAAATAAACAAATACCAAAATCTCACGTGCATTTATTAACTACCATACACTTCACACAATAATTATACCTAAAATAGTCTTATAAACGGATGACGAAAGGAAATCATAATGAAATGAGTATAATATGCATTACAATTTTATTCGTACAGATTAAGCAGCTAATCCGATTCCATTCTAAACTGAAAACTTGTATTTTCTGGTAGATATACCCGATTTCCTCGTCGGACTTATTATTTTAGCATTCAATGTTCGTTTCCTTCCTGGATTTCAACATTCAACTATTGTATTTTGACCGCATGATCTCCACCTCTAATCTTCTGTCCTTTTTGTTATTTTGGTTATTTTTATTTCTTCGCACCTTCTTATTTATTGAAAAGTCATAATTATAGGTACATATATCAGAGTTTTATCTAATAAAGCAGTTACAATTTACAAAATTACGACTAACTACACTGACGTACGAAAGCAAAGCGAACGTGCCAATGCAGCCAACTTGAAAAAAAAAAATGTTGGTTCGATATACATTGCTGGTTTTCTATGGAGAAATGCTGCTGTTCGATTCGCCCTAGAGTGTTGCTATATTTTTGTTTGATGTACATTGCTACTGCGTTCGTTGGCTGGCCAGACTATATGACAGTAAGCCTTTACCTTATTTAAACGCGCGTGACTTTGAACGCATAAAATGTTATCAACCGACTTCAAGAGTTCGAAGGAGGAGGTTCTCAATTCGTCAGGATCTTTATTTTCACTATTTTTTCATAATGTTCACCGATTGCAACTTTTTAAACAGGGAAATTACGTATTTCGTCATACATATTCAAAGCTAGGAAATGGGGTGAAAACTGTCAGTACTTCATCCATCCATCCATATACTTATTTCGTCGTAGGATATAGGATTACCTAAGAAAACCAAATAGATGAAATTTCAAATGTATAAATAACACTACTAGTTTAAAACGTCCTAGAACTACGTCCATATGTAATAGGTGATTCTTAATTTATTTGGTTATTTTGTCAACATGACAGTTCGACTTTTAGTGATCATAGTGGATCATTGGTTTATTTCTTATTATTTAGGTCTATTGTATAATCACAAAAGGATAAGTACCCTTTCAGGATGTTGTTGATTCTCTAAAGTATATAGGCAGTGCCCTACTGTTACACATCCCACCTGCGTCGACGCCGACACGTTGGCCTAGTCCTTTAATTTATTTACCAGCGAACAAGCCGGAGCGGCGCCCGACATCCGAAATCACTATTAAATATAGTTGTCGTTCGTCTAACTATTGTTGGTGTCGAGGCAATCGATCCGTGGAGCAAGGGGCACGGAGCCTCACGACCTAACAAACGCACAAGGGAAGCTAAAGATGCTCCAGCAAGCCGCCGGTTTTCATACATAACACAACGCAGGATTGCGGTGTGTGTGTGGACTGAGAGACCATTTGGTTTTTAATGGTTTTAGTAAGTGGAAAATTCAGTAGTAGTAGCGAATTAGTTTGTAAAAAAATCCTGGATTTGCCGCTTCTTGCATAATGATGGTTTTATTTCTATTTATAAGTTACACTTACGAGTAATTGTTAGTAGTACTTATAAGTTTCTAGTTTGTGACAATGTTACTTTAAAAGGCACAATAAATATTTCACAATAAATAAATCTTTAATATAATTATGTACATTATAATTTCAAAGTGCCCTGTATAAATCTGGATGTCTTTTAAGTAAGCACTATTTTATAGTACTTGGATGCAATAATTCGAAGATCCCGGCCTGTAACGCAGTTGTTACTTCTTGAATATAAAATAATACACCTTCTTGGGATAAATAGTTTTCCTTGCTGGTGATAAGTTAGCTGATACAGCAATCAATCAGAAATGAATGATGCACAAGAACCTGTAAAAGATATTTCAATATTATTTGTTATTTTTCACAGTTTCATTGTAATTATTATGATTGAAAATGAAAGTGTTTATAACTATCATATCAAATTTCAACTACTTACCATTCATTTTAGGTTAGAGTTGGTATTTTTGTGTCGATTTAAAATCAGATTAATTGACTATTAATACATAAATCTCACAAATATTCAGCAGTTCTTGGGTCTAGATTTATTTTTTTAAATTATTCTTATTGAAGTGTTGATGTGGATATTTTTATTTCTCATATCGGCTTGAAATTTACCGTTTCGTTTTCCAGTTCCAGTTATCATACTATGCAGTCTTATTAACAAATTATGCTTAATATAAGGCTTTGTCGATATTATTTCGTCAACTAATAATATATAAATATAACACAATAAATACGAATGGTTTTCACTTTCACCATGTTTTTGACATCTCACCTTATAATTTGATAGTGAAAGAGTTTTCTACAGTCGATACGGTATTTTTCGGTGACGCAAGTCAAATTAGTGTCTTATGGTAACGTTTTAATAAAACCTATCGATAACAAACTGTACTGACCTTCAGTGCGTTAACATGACAGATCACATTCGACGTGCCGCATACATCCGTCTCGTTCTACCTATGAGACGGATGTATGCAGCGCATTAAACGTAATCCGACATGAAATGTCAGCATAGATCGTTTGTATGTGTTGCTGTCGAAACTGAAGGAAAACGATTCGAAGCCCGATTATTCGTTAACGCCTATAGAAAAATATTCAGAATTTTCTACATGACTCGTGGTAGAGGTACTCACCTTATAATTTGATAGTGAAAGAGTTTTCTACAGTCGATACGGTATTTTTCGGTGACGTAAGTCAAATTAGTGTCTTATGGTAACGTTTTAATAAAACCTATCGATAACAAACTGTACTGTACCTCTACCACGAGTCATGCAAATAAGCCCAATTCGAGATTCGTTCACGAATTCGTAAATTATTTGTATGGAGAATTTGTGCAGAGCCTCTAGCGGTCACTTATAGAACTAAAAATTACTGCCATACCATAAGTTAAATTATCGTTTATGCAATTCGCTCACGAAAGTTCGATTGCTTGTTTCGTTTGTGTAGATTTCAATACTTTACAAAGTGACGTGACGTGACAAACGTCACATCCTTCACACCAACCGAAACAGATTGTAGGTAAGCCAAAAAGGTTTTACTTCCTAAGTACATTTTATCTGAAGGTTTAGAACTGTAGACAATTATATGAGCAGTGAACAATAATAAGCATAGAAACCGTACTAGCTCTGAAAAATTACCATACTTTTTGTGGGTGTTTAATATGCTTGCTAGGCCGTAAACCAGGAATAATTTCCGTTGGTCATCGTGTCCCAAGCGGTAAATTTTAAGTGGTTAAGGGCGGTAAATAATCAAGCTTCGTGATGGTCAGCTGCCGTTCCTTGAGTGGGTTGAGGAACAGCAGCCATTTTCTCACATAAAATATATATAAAATAAAATGACCATCGCGTCCCAGTTGAAACAGGTGATAATTTATATGCCATTACAAATAAAATAAAAATCATCAGCCGACTGTATAGCACTGAAAAAACCGTAATATATGGTATTTAGGGTATAAGCAGACGGTTTTTCTACCTCAAATCAGCCGGCTGACGATTTTCCTGATAATAAGAGCATCAAATACTGACGTTCCGCAACCCACCAACGGAGCGACAGCTGACCTACGCGAGTCATCATTATACTTCGTCCTTAACCACTTCAAAAATTATAATCGCCTGGGACGCCTTGCGATTGGTCATGAAATTTGTTTCTGGCTTACTGAAATACAAGCTATGACAGTAAGCCTTTTTTTTACCTGATTTAAACGCGCGTGACTTTTAACGCATAAAATGTTATCAACCGACTTCAAGATTTCGAAGGAGGAGGTTCTCAATTCGTCAGGATCTTTATTTTTACTATTTTTTCATAACGTTCACCGATTGCAACTTTTTTTTAAACAGGGAAATTACGTATTTCGTCATACATATTCAAAGCTAGGAAAAGGGGTGAAAACTGTCAGTACTTCATCCATCCATCCATATATTTATTTCGTCGTAGGATATAGGATTACCTAAGAAAACCAAATTGATGAAATGTCAAATGTACAAATAACACTACTAGTTTAAAACGTCCTAGAACTACGACCATGTGGTGTTAGGTGATTCTTAATTTATTTGGTTATTTTGTCAACATGACAGTTCGACTTTTAGTGATCAAGATCATAGTGGATCATAGGTTTATTTCTTATTATTTAGGTCTATTGTATAATCACAAAAGGATAAGTACCCTTTCAGGATGTTGTTGATTCTCTAAAGTATAGGCAGTTCGCTATTGTTACACATCCCACCTGCGTCGACGCCGACACTTTGGCCAAGTCCTTTAATTTATTTACCAGCGAACAAGCCGGAGCGGCGCCCGACATCCGAAATCACTACAAGACTATTACATATAGTTGTCGTTCGTCTAACTATTGTTGGTGTCGAGGCAATCGATCCGTGGAGCAAGGGGCACGGAGCCTCACGACCTAACAAACGCACAAGGGAAGCTAAAGATGCTCCAGCAAGCCGCCGGTTTTCATACATAACAACGCAGGATTGCGGCTTTGCCGCTTCTTGCATAATGATAGTTTTATTTCTATTTATAAGATACACGTACGAGTAATTGTTAGTAGTACTTATAAGTTTCTAGTTTGTGACAATGTTACTTTAAAAGGCTATTTCGCAATAAATAAATCTTTAATATAATTATGTACATTATCATTTCAAAGTGCCCTGTATAAATCTGGATGTCTTTTAAGTAAGCACTATTTTATAGTACTTGGATGCAATAATTCGAAGATGCCGGCCTGAAACGCAGTTGTTACTTCTTGAATATAAAATAATACACCTTCCTGGGATAAATAGTTTGCCTTGCCGGTGATAAGTTAGCTGCTACAGCAATCAATCAGAAATGAATGATGCACAAGAACCTGTTAAAGATGTTTCAATATTATTTGTTATTTTTCACAGTTTCATTGTAATTATTATGATTGAAAATGAAAGTGTTTATAACTATCATATCAAATTTCAACTACTTACCATTCATTTTAGGTTAGAGTTGGTATTTTTGTGTCGATTTAAAATCAGATTAATTAACTATTAATACATAAATCTCACAAATATTCAGCAGTTCTTGGGTCTAGATTTCTTTTTTAAAATTATTCTTATTGAAGTGTTGATGTGGATATTTCTATTTCTCATATCGGCTTGAAATTTACCGTTTCGTTTTCCAGTTCCAGTTATCATACTATGCAGTCTTCTTAACAAATTATGATTAATATAAGGCTTTGTCGATATTATTTCATCAATTAATAATATATAAATATAACACAATAAATACGAATGGTTTTCACTTTCACCATGTTTTGACATCTCACCCTACAATTTGATAGTGAAAGAGTTTTCTACAGTCGATACGGTATTTTTCGGTGACGTATGTCAAATTAGTGTCTTATGGTAGCGTTTTAATAAAACCTATCGATAACAAACTGCACTGACTACATCCGTCTCGTTCTACCTATGAGACGGATGTATGTCAGCATAGAGATTTCGAATTTCTTGCTGTCGATACCGAAGGAAAACTATTCGAAGCCCGTTGATTCGTTAACGACTGCAGAAAGGTTTCAGAATTTTCTGTAATGAGTCGTGGTAGAGGTACAGCATCACAAAGTGTACTCAGAATGAAGAGGAGGTATATTGCTAAACTTGTCGATAAGAACGAGGACGAAGACCAACAATCGAGACCACGACCACTCTGACTAGAGTGTGACTGAGAAGAAGTTATTAACGCTTAATTATATATATTAAACATACTAGAGTATCTGTAGTATTCGTGACAACAGTTTACGTAGGCAATATAGGAATGCCTTAAAACCTACACACTAAATTCTATTTTTTTTTACTATGAAAGAAAACTAATCGTAAATTGAAACTTCTGGCATAGTAACAACGGCCCACCGTCTTTAATTATATCAAAAGTAAAAAATAATACAACCTATAATAATGTCTGGTTGTGACTTATATCACCTATACCTATACCTATCGACCTTTGATAATTAAACCAACCGGATGCGAGACGCGCACTAATTTCTATCAGAAAAAGTCTGCCAATTTCGGCGCGGGGGACGAGGAAACGCACACAAATACTGTTAACACTAATGCATTTTCCATTGAGGTCGCTACACACGCACACGATAAAATTATCAAACACTAGCATAAAATATACTCACACAAGTATAAACACAGGCACAGACAACCTGTCCGTGAACGAGATAATGTCATCTTTAAGTAAACGTATACAGTGCGAGGAACGCGTCGACAATAATATACTTAAGTATCGATATTTGTGACGTTTTCAAGTCAAATAGAGTTAATTTCTAAATGATTTTTTTATGGTAACGCCTTATTGACAACCGATAATGATGTACCTTTGACTTGAAAATGTCACATTTTATCGTAGATTTATTTATCGTATGCCTACATGTCACTGGATATAGATAGGCATTTCTTCCCTGGGGTAGTGGGAAAGCAGATGATGAAGAAAATCCAGTGAGTGCTGCGAGGTCCAGGAGTAGAGCTGCCAAGTTTATAACTCTTTTAGCACCACCCAGGGATTACGTGTAGGGTTGTCTAAGGTGTTTCCTACGGACGCAGAGAAACATTATACGTATTTTTGTTTCTTTACCAAGCATAAGGTTTAGCTATTGATAAAATTATAATGTTAAGTTGTGATTAAATATCAAGTTTTTCTACCAGCAATGTTAGTATTCTACGTAAGTTAGTTTGTCTATTTGTTCAGGACAAATCTTGCAAACTGATTTTTATATTATCAATTTAATATTTTGATGTGTATTTGCTTTTAACTTTAGTGGAAAATACTACAAATTGGAAGCAAATAACTATTACAATGAAACAATGAACTGCAAAGAAATCTGGAACATCACGGGATTCGAACCCACGTGTTTAGATTACCGTTCCAATGTGCTTCCAATTACACTAGACGTACCTCTATCCACCTCAGTGAATTTTTCACTGTAATGAACAATGAAGAATCAGTCACAGTGACATCGTGATGTTCCAGAGTCCTTCGCAGTTGATATTTTAACTGTAATGGGCATCTGTTTCCAATTTGTGTTTCTATTTTTATTATCTCTTCTTCATTTTCTATTATAAATAAAAAGTATAACATACTGCTTATGTTAATATCGACATTTATTTTTGTGCTGTCCCATCACTAAAACTTACCTGTTAGGTACAGTGATACCAGAGTCAGAAATTAAAAGTGCCTATTTAAGGGGATAAGTGTGTATACCGTCCCTTATAATAAATAAAGTATAACCCATACAAAATTAAAATGCTACATAAAATAAAGCAACGAATTAATTTCTAAACAGGAATATCGTTATTTCAAGCATCTACAAGTATATTTCACTTAAGGGGCGCCACACATTAGAGCGGAATTCAGCACACTATCTGAAATTTGTCTATTAAAACGAAAATTTGTTTATGGTAGCTGTATTTTTGAGACCATAGACAAATTTCAGCTATTGTGCCGTACTACAAGCACACATACGCTGAGTTTCTTATGCTGGTTCTCCTTAGTTGGGGCTCCTTTCCGAACCAGTAGCAGTTTATTGCCCTTCCCATAATACGGTTTTAAAAAGATTTGATTTCAATACAGTTGTTAAACCAGTGTTTATGTTTTATTTCATTACCGTGCGTCGGTGCGTAATGTGCTATAGGCTAGTTTATCCTGATAGTGTCAGTTTTTTGAGTTCCAAACCACCTTACAGCCCTGCTCTCGGCGGTCCTCGACGACATATATAATTTAAAAAGCTATGCGTGTGAATGAGTTTTACCTTTGAAGTACTGACGTTAATCTTTTCATTTTTGCTAATGATTAAAGATAATATGTATTTTGAATAATTTAAAAGTCGATTAAAATATGTTTAGAAACAATTTGATAACAACACACACACACACACACACAGAGACACACTGCTTTTTTAACAGAGCAATGCTTTACAATTATGGCTGTATGCCGCTGTCTCTGCCTAACCCACGGAGTATCTTTTAAGTGTATTGCCTAACCTGTCATAACAATGACAATGAATGACATAATGGCGAACGTATTTCTGCCGCACTGGAGTCGATTACTCTTGTTTGCAATATTACACTTACCTCCCTCGATGTAATCGTGTTCATAATTGCATACCCAATTTATGAATGAATTCATTGATAAATTGGGTATGCAATTATGAACCCGATGGTACAATGTACTATCGAACCAAATGAATCGTGACCCACTGTGGAACCTTTTCATAGAAAATGTCATAGTGACATCGCATTGCATTGACAAGGAAACTTCTTATAACACGTACTATGACAAAGTTCTAATGTGGGTCAGGAATCAAGTGGTTCAATAGTACTATGAAGAGTCAAGTTTAAAAATTACCCTAAAGCAGATGTAGTACCATTAATTGGCAACACCTTTTGATTGACAATATTTTTTAGTTTTTTGCTAATTTCGTGCACTATTTGATGATATTTAGACGTAATTATACTTACAGATGAAAAGAAACGTTATCCTTATGTAAACTAGATAATTCAGATCTTTTCTTACATGAAAACACGCAGCAATTCGGCATTTTTACCTCAGATCGTTCCGGGCTGACTGACATTCATTGAATGGCGTTTGACGCGCGACAACTAGTTTTATATAACCGCTACGACCAGTGGTCTTGTACTTTTGGCAGAGGGGGACGCCTGACAATTACCACTCCATTGGTTTATTTATCTGAGCCTATGACCGTCAAGACATGCTTTGGGTAGCACATATGTTGGGAAACTTTTGTTTGACTAATATAACCAATATTTTCATTGCGTTAGAATATAGTAGAGGTACAGTTTCAACAAGATTTACTGAAAATATGGCTCTTGAAAATTTGTTAACCGGCCAGTCTTATCACTGAATAAAGTCTTACAAAACTGATCAACAGACATATGAATCCGCGGGGCAAAATTGTTTGACAAGTAGGGAGTTGCTATATCGATAAACTCAACTATCGATGCTAGTTCTATATACTAGTGATCACTCAAGGGTTTTCTTGTAAAATATGTTATTGTGTGTCCCGTTCTTTATTACATATCGGTGAATATTCTTGACATTTTAACAACAAAAAAATTCTAGGTGAACCTGAAACTGTATATGACCTACGTGTTTGAAAACTAACCCTTAAAGCAAAGGAAAACATTAGGTATACAAATACAAGTTTCTCGTCACGAATATGTGACACGATCACTATTCACTATTCAGGGCGCGCGCGACAATATCATGGTAATGTGTTCTCAAAAAGTTCACCAACAGTTTTATTTATAACATATCGATGTTACACGCAAAGCAAATAAAGCAAATGTTTAACGGGAAGCACGGATAAAGATTAGGATGCATTGTGGGTGACTTATAAATAAATGATCAATACCTACCGTCTCTTTTAGGCGACAATATACGCAAAAATAGGGTATTGAGGAGTATTGGACATATTTTTGGAAAGAGCACAAAGCATTGGGGAGCGTGATTGATTCATGTTCTGAAACGGCATATATAGTCATGTTTTTCAGATATTGAATGGTCGGCTCCTATATATTACAATTAAGTACGTTTATAGAGAAGGGGTTTCTCTTTTATAGCCTAGGTTAGTATGGTGAAGTTTCTAGATTTTTTACTCTAGGTTTTAACGTTACATGGTAGTCGCTTTCGTGAATACCTACGTAGTTCCCGACCAGCAGGGAAAAATGTACATGATTAACGTTTGAACTACAACAATAATCCTATACGTATATTTTTTTTAAACCACCTATTTCTCTAACCAGCGCTTTTAAAACAAATCGATTGACACTTCACATTCATCACAATCGGCTATGTTTATTTGACGCAACTGCGCACCAAATAGAAAATATTTATCATCATCTTTTAACTCATTTTGTTAAACAATTATGATGATGCTGAACATCATATAACTGCGATCACCGAAATGCAGTGGAGTCCGCAATCAGCAGTTATTTCAGCGAGAGGCTAATCCTGTATTAACGTTCCTTATGCCATGCGCAAAATCAAATCAGATTAATCATACAGTCAACAAGCTTCCTCCATCTAAAAACTGTGTAGCTCGGAAGGAAAATATAATATTTTGAACCACACCGGATTTTTATTTCACAAAAAGAAAATTCTTCTTTCGCAAGCCAACATTATACACAATGAGACTTTGTTAGCATTATGCCGGTATGGCACAGAGTCATTCATTACTTATGATCCCTTTTGTTTTTGTCGGGATTATAAACTTGTATGCGAATGTATAAATGCATAGAGTGAGCTCACGTCCTAACAACATGGACACGTTCCTGCGTAACTTTTTCAACTAAAAAATAAATTGGACGCAGACGTATTGCGGTACAAACTTAAACACATTAGTCTACTTTGTGTAGACCAGAGATAAGTATGTTTTGAAGACTGTCAATCTCTTTACATCGACAGAAATTCCTGAAATCTTCAGCACAGACTAGTTTAAGAACTGTCAAATTTCAAGACGTCGGTCACATTTGTAGGTATGAGACATCTTGAGTTTGAAATTATTTTTCATATGCCTTGACCTACTAGAAGAACTACCATAGGTACCTACATGTTAACCCTATAGAAAATATTATCACGCGTAAAGCTTAGATAAGTAGCGAGTAGTGAGTGGTGACATCATCTGCAATACTTAATGACTGTACTGTGCGCGAATTTGTTCAAAGCTTGAGCTTGAGCTTCAAATACTGCCTCGAATCGTGATTGCGCACAATAAAGAGATTATTATTCTTTATTACGGTTTGTCTCTTGTATGAACTATACAAACATGGCAAACGTGGTCCGCTTTACTTTACGTTACTGTTGGAAAGTGTTCCTATTAGGTTAGGTACAATTGCTCCGTCCGCACTGCCTAACGGGTAACATAGCATTTTACGAGTATTGTTTTGATTATCTATCAGTTTGGGATTTATGTGCAACCGGCCGGCTGGCAGGTGCGTTGGACTGCATTCCCCAGCGCTAGAAAAACTGGATCTGAGGGCCGGACCCGTGGACGCAATGTTGCTAGATCAAATCTATGAAAATCAGAGGACTCAGAAAATTTTAACTATGTTAAATTTAAGGGATTAGGTACGAATCTACATAAACGTTTTAGTAAATAATAAAAATCAATCAATTCTCGTCTATGCGTCTTTAGTTTAAATAAAAACATAAACTTAAACTTGGGTTTCCGTTATTAGGTACTAGCTTTTGCCCGCGACTTCGTCTGCGTGGAATTAGTAATCCACGTATTTTATCCCCTTAAGGAATGACTTCTGGGATAACAACTATTCTATATCTCCCCAGAACTGAAACTATCTCCATACCAAATCGTTATCGTTTCCCCGCTGATTTTAGGAATAAAAACTATCCTATTGTTTCCCGGGACTCAAACGGTCTACGTTGGTACTAAGATTCATTTTAATCGACGCCTCAGCGGTTACTAATTCGCCGTGCAGAAACCCCTTTTCAACCCCTCAAGGGTTCATTTTCAGGATAAAAACTATCCTATATTGTTTTCCAGTAAATAAATAAATAATAAAAGTCTTTATTTTTGCAGATTTAGACACAAACAAATAACTAAAATAAATATAAATATTAAAAATATGTCGTAATAAAAATAATATTGTCAAAAATAACGAATATTAATAATTTTTAATATTAATGTTAGTGTAATTAGTGTCAGTGGTTATTAATTCCCCATGCAAACTTCCGACGCCCTTTTCACCCCCCTACAGGGTTGATTTTGGGAATAAAAAATATCCTTTATTGTTTCTTCTATCTATCTATGTACCAGTTTCATCTTAATCGACGGTTAGCGGTTAATAATTCGCCATACAAACTACCAACCCCTTTTCAACCCCTCAAAGATTGATTTTCGGGATAAAAACTATCCTTTATTGTGTTCCAGTACTCAAGCTATATCCACACCGAATTTCATCTCAATCGGTTCGCGGCTAACAATTCTGTATACAAACCTCTAACCCCCATTTCACCCCCTTAAGGATTGATTTTTGGGGTACAAACTATTTCACGTGATGCGCGATCAAATAAATAGACAAACAAATAAAAAATCTAAAAATTGTTGGAACGTGTTCTGTTATCGATTCTATGTATCCCAGCCTACTTTTTTTCGAATATCTACCACGTACTTACCTACAGACTTTCGACCCTCTTCAGCTTTATTATATTTATAGATCAAGGATGATTAAGACATGGATGGACAATGCCTATACAAAATCGCGTTCCTCGAACCTTCAGACTATACGTCTGTTTTCGGTACTGAGTGCCACAGCGCCATCTGATGAGTCTGGAGTCGAGTTATTCTGTCAGCGTTAATCGCCGAACAAAATATTAGAAACTAGAATTTATTTATTTAATCTTAATTGCACAAAATAAGATGGTACAAATGGCAGACTTAATGCCATAAGACATTCTCTACCAGTCAACCAATGGGCTTAACAGAAAGGTTAAGTAGGAATTTAGTGTTTGTGATGATCGACCGATAGATGACGCTAGTGCTTTAGCCTGAAATAAGGGAACGCGATTTTGTATAAGCATTGTCAATCCATGTCTTAATCATCCTTGGTATAGATAACATTAAAATATAAACTTTGTGTATTACCAAGTGTAACTAATGTACTTCAATTCTATTACTCAAATTGGGTAAAATAGAATTTGATCTCTTTTCGGAAAAATACTTAAGTATCGTTGTCGTAGAATTATTTCGTCATCATGTCATGAGTCGTTCTCTTAGAGCTAAGGATCGTGCTATCATGTCCTTATGACAAAGTTGAAGAACATTAAATTTCCCTAATACAATGATTCCCAAACATGAATAAGATTTTTTAGATTTTCGCACCCCCAAAAATCACGTTAAAGTTCCATTAAATTCGGCATACTTTCCAGGTAAAAAGTAAATAACTGCTGGTGCTGGACTATTTTTCTGTTTAAAAACATCGGAATTTGTCGATCTACAGATGTCTCCATACTCTGGCAACGTTGCGTGGATCGGACCGGTGCCATGCAGTGTTGAGATTAGATACTGGATACAAAATTATTTTACTATCTGCGTTAATGTTAACCGCTGGGAAACAATTACGTTAACGAGATACATGAACAAATGCTGTAAATCTGCCACCGCTCCCACTGCGACTCGTAAAATAACTTTCAACTGTCCGTTCTTGAGATAACTACATTAATAATGAAAGAAATGCCAAGTACAAAGTGCCTCTTTAAATTCTTCAATTACACTTAATGGAAATTCCTTTTTTATAACTTTTTTCGAAACATTTTTTTAATGAATTTCTTTGGAAAGATAACTGACTAAATGTAAGAATCATTATAAATATTAAATTAAGTAAATAATAGATAACCTTTTAATGTTGTGCCATTATAATTAATACAATTTGTGCATCGTCTCTCATGGGTTTTAAGAATTTTTTAGCTGTAAGTACAGTCACCGGCAATAGTATATTCCTACACGAAGGCCGCAAAAAAATGTGACACGCTCTTATTTGTAGGGCTATAAGTGTAGGAAGATACTATTGCCGGTGACTGTACCAACCGACAACTGAAGTCCCATGAGGATTTTAGATTTTTACAGTTTTAAATATGAGATCTGGTCACAGTAAGTACATAACATCGACTAATAGTAGTTTATGTAACTGTTACGTAATAAGGGTCCTTAAAACATGAGTGTGGTTTTATGAAACGAGCCGCAGGTGAGTTTCATAATAAGATCACACGAGTGTTTTAAGGCCTAATTACGTACAGTTGCATACACTGCTTTATCTACACTCATATTATTTATACTAAATGCCGTATTCGGAAACCATAGAATGGCCGCCATTGCACCGCCATGGCCAACTCGATTGTGCCGGCGGTCGGGGAGGCGCGTGTCGGCGGCCGCGCGGGCGCGTGCAGGTGTACATTATGTTATCAAAACTCATAACACATCAATAGTTGAGCATGTAAAGTTAAAATTACGTTACTGCCACAGATAAAAAGCTTATCAATATCATAGTAAAATCGGTCGTGGTAATGCTAGCCATTGCCTACCGTTTTCGAACACGTTTTAGAGAACTTACAATATGAGTGTAGATAAAGAGGCCTTATTCCCATGAACGTTCCTCAATTTCACGAAATCTTACTCGATAGATGGCGTTAGCGCTCAGTCCACGACCGCTAGCAATGATCGACGATCGAACGGTCTTGATCGTTTTCAACTTCAATTACAAGTAACATTTTTTTAGGCATAAGTTACACACAGACTATTTATTTCTTTTATATGGAAGATACTACTGATTAAAGTATGTTTAAAGGATTTATACGCATCTAACACCAAAGACGGGTAATCACTTAATCAGTAGGGACTGTTAGAGATACTTTTCGAATTAAAAGTATAATAAATTTCGAATTTCGAAAATTAGGTTTGTTTTAAATTCCAATACGGCTGAAATATTTTTTTTTTAATTATCATGGTAGCCAATTGCGACTACTTCGGGTGTGTAGATTTCGAAAATTATGTCTGTTTTTAAATCCAAGATGGCGGTTATATACTTTATTCAGAAAAATCGTCATGGTAGTCCTTTTCGGCTAATTAAGGGGTGTAGATTTCGAAAATTATGTCTGTTTTAAAATCCAAGATGGCGGCAATATACTTTTTTGTTAAATCGTCATGGTAGTCATTTTCGGCTAATTAGGGGATGTAAATTTCGAAAATTATGTCTGTTTTAAAATCCAAGATGGAGATTATAATTTTTTTTCTTAAAAATCGTCATGGGAGTGATTTCCGGCTAATTACGGGGTGTCGATTTTGAATATTATGTCTGTTTTAAAATCCAAGATCAATCACAAATCTGTGGACATTGTCGTTGGTCTCACACTTTGTAATTTTTGTATTGTTACTATTAGCCATAATCTCATGTGTTACTGCTTTTTGTCCCAAATAAATTTAAAAAAAAGATGACGGTTATATATACACTTTATTCTGAAAAATCGGCACGGTAGTCATTTTCTGCTAATTAGTTGGGTGTAAATTTCGAAAATTATGTCTGTTTTAAAATACAAGATGGGATATACTCTTTTTTGGAGAAATCGTCATGGTAGTCGTTTTCGATTAATTCAGAGGTGTAGATTTCGAAAATAATATCCGTTTTAAAATCAAAGATGGCGGAAATGGACAATTTTGTCAAAAACATCATGGTAGTCATTTAAATTTCGACTAATTCAGGTGTGTAGATTTCGAAAATAAGGCCAGTTTTAAAATCAAAGATGGCGGAAGCGGAAAATTTTGTGAAAATCGTCATGGTAGTCATTTCCGACTAATTCAGGTAAGCAGATATCGAAAATAATGTCTATTTTGAAATCCAAGATGGCGGTCATACACCTTTTTGGTAAAAATCGTTATGGTTGTCATTTTCGATTAATTCAGGGAAGTATATATCGAAAATAAAGACCGTTTTAAAATCCAAGATGGCGGAAATGAATAATTTTGTCAAAATCATCATGGTAGTCGTTTTCGACTAATTCGGGTGTGCAGATTTCGAAAACAATGTCTATTTTTAAATCCAAGATAGCTCTCGCACACTTATTTGGTGAAAATAGAATGAGTGTCGTTTTATATTAATTTGTGGATTTAAATTTCGAAAATAAATACCGATATAAAATTCAAGATGGCTGAAATGGACAATTTTATTAAAATCGTCATGATAGTCTTTTTTGTCTCATTTGGGTGTGTACTTTATAGATTTCAAAAATAATGTAGGTTTTAAAATCCAAGATGGCGGCCATACACTTTTTTCTAAAACATTTTTATGGTAGTCGCTTGTGATTAATTGAGGGGTGTAGATTTCGATATAAGGACCGATTTGAGATCCAAGATGGGTGTTAAAGGACAATTATTGTAAAAATCGTCATGGTAGTCATTTTTACTAATTCACGTGTGTAGATTTTGAAAATAATGTCTGTTTTAAAATCCAAGACGGCAGTCATACAATTTAAGTAAAAGTCGTTATAATAGTCGCTGTTGATTAATTCGGCAATGTAAATTCCGATAATAAACACTTTTAAAATATAAGATAGCAGTGATGACCTTTTTGTGAAAATCTTCATGGTAATCTTGTTCGACTGACTCAGGTGTTTAGATTTCGAGAATAGGGTCTGTTTTAAAATCTACACCCCCGAATTAGTCGAAGACGACTACCATGACGATTTTGACAAAATTTTCCATTTCCGCCATCTTGTATTTTAAAACTGTCTTTATTTTCGATTTAACGATTTTTACCAAAAAAGTGTATGGCCGCCATCTTGGATTTTAAAACACCCATTATTTTCGAAATCTACCTACACCTCTGAATTAGTCAAAGATGACTACCATGACAACCTTGAAAAAATTGTCCATTTCCGCCATGTTGGATTTTAAAACGGTTTTTATTTTCGATTTAACGTTTTTTACCAAAAAATTGTATGTCTGCCATCTTGGATTTCAAAATAGACATATTTGTCGAAATCTGCACACCCAAATTAGTCGAAAATGACTACCATGCCACTATACCGACGAACTGCCAGATATCAGTCAAGACGAGATCGTGTTAGCTCTGAGGCAGCTTAAAAATGGAAAAGCCCCCGGTGAGGATGGTATTACTTCAGAGCTTCTGAAGGCAGGAGGAGCTCCTGTTATACAGGAGCTGCAGAACCTCTTCAATACCGTCCTTCAGTGGGAGAACTCCTAAGGCGTGGAGCGGGAGTTTGGTGGTGCTGTTTTTTAAGAAGGGTGATAAAACCCTCCTTAAAAACTACAGACCCATCACACTTCTGAGCCACGTCTATAAGCTTTTCTCACGAGTGGTCACGAATCGTCTCGCCAGGAGACTCGACGAGTTCCAGCCACCGGATCAGGCTGGGTTCCGCGGAGGATATGGCACCATAGACCACATTCACACAGTGAGGCAGATTATACAGAAGTCCGAAGAGTATAATCAGCCCCTGTGTCTCGCTTTTGTGGACTATGAGAAGGCCTTTGACTCCGTGGAAACTTGGGCTGTTCTGGAATCCTTACAGCGATGCCAAGTAGACTATCGTTATATCGAGGTGCTGAGATGTCTCTCCGAAGCCGCCACTATGAGTGTCCAAGTACAGGGCCAGCAGTCTAAACCCATCCAATTGCGCAGAGGGGTGAGACAGGGGGATGTCATATCCCCGAAACTGTTCACAAGCGCATTGGAAGACATGTTTAAGACGCTGGACTGGAAAGGTAAGGGCATAAACATAAACGGCGATTACATCTCACACCTGCGATTCGCTGATGACATAGTCGTAATGGCGGAGTCGCTAGTGGAGCTGACCCGGATGCTGGACGGCCTAGCTTCAGCCTCGCGACGCATCGGTCTTGGCATGAATTTGGATAAAACCAAAGTCATGATCAATGGCCACATTGATCCAGGACCGGTTGTCGTACATGGCCACCTTCTTGAAATTGTTTCTGAGTACACCTACCTTGGGCAGATCCTGCAGTTAGGTAAAAACAATTTCGAGAAGGAGGCCAAAAGGAGGATCCAGCTAGGCTGGGCAGCATTTGGGAAACTACGCCGAGTCTTCTCGCCATCCATACCGCAATGCTTGAAAACGAAAGTTTTTAATCAGTGCGTCCTACCCGTAATGACCTACGGAGCTGAGACGTGGCCACTCACGGTAGGGCTGGCCCACCAGTTCAAAGTCGCTCAGCGAGCTATGGAAAGAGCTATGCTCGGAGTTTCTCTGAAGGATAAGATTCGTAACGAATACATCCGACAGAGAACCAAAGTTATCGACATAGCTCAAAGAATTAGCAAGCTGAAGTGGCAGTGGGCCGGCCATATCTCGCGAAGAACCGACAAGCGCTGGGGTAAACGTGTTCTTGAGTGGAGACCGCGACTCGGCAAACGTAGTGTAGGACGCCCTCTGGCAAGGTGGGATGACGATCTGCGAAAGACTGCAGGCAGATGCTGGATGCGGCAAGCTGAAGACAGGGCGCTATGGCGCTCATTAGGGGAGGCCTATGTCCAGCAGTGGACTAATATAGGCTGATGATGATGATGATGATGATGATGACTACCATGACCATTTTGACAAAATTTTCCATATCCGCCATCTTTGATTTTCAAACCGTCCTTATTTTCGAAATCTACGCCCCTGAATTAATCGAAAATTACTACCATAACGATTTTTACCAAAAAAGTGCATGACCGCCATCTTGGATTTCTAAATAGACATTATTTTCAAAATCTGCATACCCGAATTAGTTGAAAATGACTATCATGACGATTTAGACAAAATTTTCCATTCCCGCTATCTTGGAATTTAAAACGGTCTTTATTTTCAATTCAACGATTTTTGCCAAAAAAGTGTATGACCGCCATCTTGGATTAAAAATAGACATTATTTTCGAAATCTGCGCACCCAAATTAGTCGAAAATGACTACTATGGCGATTTTGACAAAATGTTCCATTTCCACCGTCTTTTATTTTAAAACCGTCCTTATTTTCGAAATCTACAGCCCTGACTTAATCGGAAATGACTCCTTTAACGATTTTTACGAAAAAAATGTATGACCGCCATCTTGGATTTCTTAATAGACATTATTTTCGAAATCTACACACCCGAATTAGTCGAAGACGACAACCATGACAATTTTTACAAAATTTGCCGTTTCCGCCATCTTTGATTTTAAAACGGTCCTTATTTTCAAAGTCTTCATCCCTGAATTAATAAAAAATGACGTCCATTACGACTTTAAGTAAAAAGTGTATGGCCGCCATATTGGATTTTGAAACACACTATTTTCGAAATCTTGGATTTTAAAACGGTCTTCATTTTCGATTAAACGGTTTTTACCAAAAAAGTGTATGACCGCCATCTTGGATTTCAAAATAGAGATTTTTTTCGAAATCTGCACACCCAAATTAGTCGAAAATGACTACCATGACGATTTTGACAAAATTGTCAATTTCCGCCATCTTTGATTTAAAAACCGTCCTTTTTTCCGAAATCTACACCCCTGAATTAATCGGAAATGACTACCATAACGATTTTTACCAAAAAAGTGTTTGACCGTCATCTTGGATTTCTAAATAGACATTATTTTCAAAATCTGCACACCCGAATTAGTCGGAAATTACTACCATGACGATTTTGACAAAATTTTCCGTTTCCGCCATCTTTGATTATAAAACCGTCCTTTTTTCCGAAATCTACACCCCGAATTAATCGGATATGACTACCATAACGATTTTTACCATAAAGTGTTTGACCGCCATCTTGGATTTCTAAATAGACATTATTTTCGAAATCTGCACACCCGAATTAGTCGGAAATGACTACCATGACGATTTTGACAAAATTTTCCGCTTCCGCCATCTTTGATTTTAAGACGGTCCTTATTTTAGAAATCTACACCCCTGAATTAGTCGGAAATGACAACCATGACGATTTTGACAAAATTTTCCGTTTCCGCCATCTTTGATTATAAAACCGTCCTTTTTTCCGAAATCTACACCCCCGAATTAATCGGATATGACTACCATAACGATTTTTACCATAAAGTGTTTGACCGCCATCTTGGATTTCTAAATAGACATTATTTTCGAAATCTACACCCCTGAATTAGTCGGAAATTACTACCATGACGATTTTGACAAAATTTTCCGCTTGCGCCATCTTTGATTTTAAAACGGTCCTTATTTTCGAAATCTACACCCCTGAATTAGTTGAAAATGACTACCATGATGATTTTGACAAAATTGTCCATTTCCGCTATCTTTGATTTTAAAACCGTCCTTTTTTCCGAAATCTACACCCCTGAATTAATCGGAAATTACTACCATAACGATTTTTACCATAAAGTGTACCTATAACCGCCATCTTTGATTTTAAAATAAACATTATTTTTAAATTCTGCTCACCCGAGTTAGTCTAAAATGACTACCGTGACGATATTGACAATTTTTTCTAGTTTTCAAATAAAAAATCATTTAATAATATTAAGTAAAGTAAATATTCCAATTTTTTATTTCAAGGATCTTTATAATTCAATCGCATTTCTCGCAACTATAGGGCAATGGAAACGTCACTACGTGTTGGGGATTTCATACAAGGTTACCCGTTTTAGTGGCCTCTTAGTGTATCTAGCGTAAGTTTTTACGTAATGCGCGCAGGACGACTTAGCACAGGTCCGTCGTCTGTGAGCTCTCGTTCCATACTGAGCCAGAGGCGACGGCGTGATGTGTTTTGTCAAGTTTTGAACCGTTTTAGAGTCATCTTCAAAAAATTACACTTTATTTAAATTTTGCGTTACAGTAATGATTTTTTTTTCGTGGTAGATCTATAGCTGAACTTTGATTTATTTATATTTTTAGGGCAGAATATTTATAGGACTTCCGTAAAAAAAAAAAAATGTAAACCTGTTTTCATCAAAAAATTTGCAATATTCAGAAGGTATTTTGTCTATTATCCAAGATGTATCTTAAATTTTTCTTACCATGGCCGTCTAGATAAATGAACGGACTATTTTATGCATTTAAAGTTAATTTAAAAACATAAAGCTTTTTCGCTATAACCTCCGAAGAAAATGATGCATTTCGCAAAATACGCGCATTTTGGGACTAAGGCCTCTTACCAAAAAAGTTTAAATTTCAATTGTCAGTTTTACTATTAACATAAAGTAACTTATTTTAAACAATAATATGATAACGTTTTGATACTTAAATAAGAACTTCCGTTAACACCATTTTTATTTTGTAATCCATTTCAATATTTTTCGATTAACGCACACAATAAATCCGAACTTACGACTTATGCCGTAAGAGTTAAAATACCAAGAGCTGCTCGAGTTGTGTCAGCGTGCAATATTCGCAGCCATTGACAGCACGACAATAGTTGTCCTATCATGGCAATGACCCACTTTCAGACAATGGAAGTGCTTGTGTTCATACAAAACTTGATCGATACGTATCGACCATATGCCAATCTAAACATGAAATCATTGAAAACTTAGGTGATTATTGTCAATCGCCTTGCAGTCATTTTCATTTATTCCGCAGGAAATACGAGAAATTATATTTTTGTGAGGGGGATGCACGAGATTAAAAAACGGATTGTTGGTTTACTTGGTTTCACAAAAAAAATTTTGAAGTGTGAACACGCCTGCTGTATTATGCTGGTTTTCACTGCAACACAACAATAATATGTCAAAAATTCTAATTCAGTCCCAATGGCGAGTGCGATACCCTTTTACTATCTATGCGCTAGAGTTCTAATTGATATCAGGTACAGATTACCTCATTCTTACTTAAAAAAATAACTGTAATAACTATTATCTAGACTAGATACCTACGTTACTTGTAATGCAATTGCACGCACATCTAGATAGCTAATCATGCTTGGACGCACTGTCGAAATATACACAATATAGTCTGGGGGTTTGTCAAAAGCTTCTATTTTATTTCTACAAGTAATGAGGTTATTGCTCACTGAATCGGCTTGACGCAACGTGGAGTTAATGGAGTAAGTGTGACTGTCCTCAGGCGATATGAGTTACAGTCGTCGAACACGATACGTGTTAAAACAACAACTTTCACTGACAATTTCATTTGCGGGCGCGGCGTTGCGCGAGCGTAATGAAACGGCGGTCTGAAGTGGACACCGTTTTCGTTCATATCATCAATATCATCATATAATGCTGATTATACAATCTGTATCCATATTAAACTTTTATTAAGTCAATTTTGTTGTCCTGCATAAAATGGCACTGCGAATATCAAATGTAATGCACCCACCATCTACTGATCCACTTACAGTCATTTATTTCATTGAGAACATTGAAAATATTGGAAGCTTACGCAAACGTGCCTTATTGATTATTACAACCTAAGTAGAAATAATAAACCTGTCATCACGGATTCTGTTATCAACACGAAATTAACTAAATATTGCAGCAGTGTATTTACCCGGGCGCGTTAACCAGGGCATATTATCTCATTGCCGTGCGCTGTAAAGTTGACAATGCATGACAGTCTGCATTAGTAAATTAGCAGCTCGCACAAGGCGCTAATCACTCTCCACTGGCCGGCGAGTTCACTGTGCTGTCCACCCGCCAGTCCACTGCATCAGCATTTACATAATGCGATTACAATTGATCGCTGCAAAATGCTAGTCTAAACCGGCTAACTACATCAGTTATGTTTTTACTTACCTACAACCATTCAGCAATGCTATATTGCTGAGGCTATTAGGCACCGATACAAATAAAGTTTCATGAGTAGAATATATTATGTAGTATATTCTATTGATAATCATTTTTAGTCCACTTCACCCAAGAGCCCGATGTAATATATAAGCAATTAATTTATTAATTTATTTGTGTATTCCTACAACCGGAGAACAAAACAAATTATTTTAAGTAGACACTGCTGCCGCGGAGCAGAATACGCTGGTTCGATGCAAGCCCTGGGCATCACCGGAGGCCTTGGTCGCTTGTTCCTTTGTATTATGACATCTATTTAAGTTTATAATTGTTTAATCTTTGGTGCACAATACATAAGACGGGACGAATGGCGGGCTTAACAGTCAACAAATAAGGTACAAGGGCTGCTATTTATATATCCGGAAACCGGGATTACAATCTTCTTAAATGGCATATTTGACCTCCATGGTAAAATTTGAACTTTTTTAAGTACTGGCCGGTATATTTTTTCTTTCTTATTAACGCTCGTGTTTTGTTTTTGACGGGTTTTAAATGTCATCTCGCAGCAAGAATGGAACTCACTCGTGAAAATATTCGTGCTATGATTTATTATGATTTTCGGCGTGGTTTAACGCAACAACAGTGCATAGATCAACTAACTTCAACTTTTGGTGATGAAGCCCCATCTAAAACTACTGTGTATCACTGGTTTAGTGAGTTCAATCGTGGACGTAGTATGCTTACGGACGAAGTTAAGGCAGGTCGCCCGAAATCGGTCGTTGTACAACAAAATATCGAGGCTGTGCGAAAACTTATAATGGACGACCGACATGTTACGTACCGCGAGATAGAGGCGACTCTGGGTATTTCTATGACCAGCATTAATAGCATATTACATAATTATTTGGCTGTAAAAAAAATTTGTTCGCGTTGGATACCCCACAACTTAACAAAAGAGCAAAAAGATGCTCGCGTCGAATGGTGCAATAAAATGTTAAAAAAATATAACCGTGGTGACTCAAAAGCCGTTTATAACATCTATACAGGTGACGAATCCTGGATCTATGCATTCGATCCCGAAACGAAGCAACAATCAACGGTATGGGTGTTTCAAAATGAGCCGAACCCTACGAAAGTTACTCGTGCAAAAAGTACATTGAAACAAATGGTGGCCTGCTTCTTCGGTATTAATGGCCATGTAGCTACAGTGCCACTAGAAAACCGTAGAACGGTTAATTCAGAGTGGTACACGACCATTTGCTTACCGGAAGTATTTGAACAAATTCGTAAAACTAACCAGCGACGAAGAATCATTCTTCATCATGACAATGCCAGCTGTCATACGTCACGCGAAACAACTCTATTTTTGGAGGGTCAAAATGAGGAATTAACGGGTCATCTGCCGTACAGCCCTGACTTGGCACCCAACGATTTTTTTTTATTTCCAAATATAAAGAATAAATTACGCGGTCAACGATTTTCGACCGCTGAAGATGCTGTCGACGCATTCAAACAACACGTTATGGAGGTACCTCAGGCGGAGTGGCAGAAGTGCTTTAAAAATTGGTTCACGCGAATGCAAAAGTGCATAGATCATCAAGGGAAATACTTTGAAAAACAATAAAACCATTTTCAGCCGTGTACGTTTGTTTGTTTTTTTGTTTCCGGATATATATATTTTGGACCCGGGGTATGTCCTTAAACTACGTCCGGACTTGGGTATGTCCTTAAACTATGCCAAAAAGAGAGGTATGGGCACTGCGAATGGCATCTCGCTTAGTGTGGTAGGGCACGTTCAGTGAATGTCATCTCGCTCAAATCTGGAGCAGAGCCCGACTGGGGAAGTACCTCCACCTTACAGAAAACCACAGCCAAATAGCACTAGACCCTACTCATAGTGTTGTGTTCCTGCTGGTGAGTAAGGTTGCCAAAGAGCTCAAAGAGGACCCAGTGTGTTGACGATGAGGGACCTTCTTGTTGCTTTAGCCGTCAACACAGTGAATCTTCCTTTTTTGTAAAGGGTCGGCAACGCGCATGTGACTCCTTTGGAGTTGCAGGCGTCCATAGGTTACGGTAGCTGCTTACCATCAGGCGGGACGTATGCTTGTTTGCCACCGTCGTGGTATAAAAAAAAAAAAAAAAAATATATATATAAGTAGCAACCCTCGAAAGATTAAGAAGGTGCAGTCTTACAAAGACCCTGCAGGGCGTTTTAGGGATCTATTTCAGTGGTCAGTGGCTTCCCATCAGCGTTGACGTCATAAGTTCATACGTTACTGCATAAATAGAAGCGTTTGCTGTAAATTAGTGGCCCTGCCGCACATTACACCACTTTCATTAGCAGAATTATTTGCTAATTTGTATGGAACACGAGAGCTGTTATTCACAGCAAGGGTAACACGAAGCTTAATCTACTTCATTATACTGGCTTCAGTGATAAGTAATTAACACAGAATGCCACGATTTCCCACAGTTTCAAGTTTTAGTCGGGACCTGGGAACGGAATTGTTCATTTCCTTTCATTTGCATTTTGTTAGCTTTGCCAACATATTATGGCGAGGGTGATTTAATCTTGATAGCGTGTACAATATATGTACAATAGTTGAGGACTTGCATGGCTGAACTATTTATTTTCTTGTTTAAAGAGTAGGTAATAATGGTGAACAAAGGTGACGAGGACATGTTAGCACTGGCTCGGTGAACACGAGATACTGTTGATTTTAGTTATTTTGAAAATGCCGATAATCGTTCCGGGCCGCTGGAAAAGTTTCGTATGAAGGTGCTAATTTTTAACCAAACTCACGAGAATACAGCGTTCAAAATCGTGCCTACATCTATACCTGACTGATCTTTAAAAAGGTTACCTTTAAATAAAGATTTTTCTTATAGGGTATATCTTTATTTTATAGGTTAAAAATATGTCAACTTCAGGTGCCTACCCAATGATTATTTCATTTTTTTAAATGATATAGATGAAAAAGGTTACTGTGGTAACATATATAATTGGCTTGCACTATACGTGTTTGATTCATAATAGCGCTCGGTATTGGTATATATTAAAAAGAATTAGAATGGTTCACACCATTCTACGATTGCGCAAACAGAATAGCAAGTAAGTATGAAAGAGCAATCGATGCGCCGGCGCCGCGATCAATGCGTCCCGCCTGACATTTCCGACGCTTTGCATAACCTGACATTATGCTTGATTGAAGTTCTGAACGGAGGACATATACCAGTTGCTAAACTTTAAAAATTGTATAACAAAAACACCTACTGTTTCTTTACATTACATCGATTACAACGGAGCATTGGTAGATTATAGTCCCGTCCCGCTGGCAATATTTTGAGGGTTAGCTTTCGAAAATTCACTATTATTGAAGTTGGAAATACAGTATGTACATGAGAATCTTTCAGTGCGTTTTGTGTCATATTCAGTTGGTGCTTTTTTTGTGATTCAATAATTTGAGGTTAACTTTTTTAGCTTGCCATAACTTGAGTAAAAGAATATTAGAGTTAAAAAATATAACTGTTTTGTAACTAGGACAGTTTTATTGTTGTACAAAACCAGTTTGTATCATTTGGGTCGAGTGCAATTTGATATAGTATGACAATGCTAAAAAACTACGTATAAAAAATTAGAGTTCATAAAATAACGATTAACTATATCATCACTCTCTAGTGGAGTACCGGTGGCAAATTTCACACTAAATGTATGGAGTCGCCTAAGTATTCTTATGATTAAATAAATAACGAATAAATGATTAATTTTGCATAATAATTTTTAGGAACTTATAGAAATTATCTTACGAGCAAACAAATATAATGTAATATGTTGTTAATATCTATAATACATAATAATATGTTTTCTTATCAAAACATTATCATTAGGTACTAAATACTACACTAAGAAGTTATACCTGCCAAACGATATATTACTATCAAGACCATTCAATTACAATTGAGGACTGGAATTATGTGTTCGAGGTCCTCCTCACAATCTACACTTAAGTGCGTATCCATGTTATAAAATGAATGGACTATGGCCACATGTTCCTGGGTCATGTTTCGGAGTGAATCGGTTTCTTAATTTATTGAAGATCCATTTATGAGTGGAAAACGATCACTCTACATCTACCGATGTCATGGTTGCATGTTTAAGGACTTGTTTATAATTTTCCATTGTAATCATATTCCTTAATTCGTCAGCATCTGGGTTTCTATCTAGAACCAATTCGAGTTTATTTCGCACGGTTTCACTTCCTTGGAGGCTTGAAATACTCCTAACTATATCTATTACCAGAAAACTTTCTTCTATCGGAATTTTAGTGCATTCTAATTTTTCTATCGATTCAGGTATAATTTCGTAACAATTTTTTACAAAGCTTAACTCGTTTTTTAAATTTTCATTTTCAAACAACTTCTGGGCTTTTCTAATGGCAATAGCTTCTTTACTGTTCAATTGCATCACAACATTTTTAATCACGTCAAAATGTCTATCGTAGTAAAAACTTGCATTTAACCAGGTGCCCCAACGAGTGATAATGGGTTCCGGCGGTAAAGGCACATTCTGCGCATGGTCCCTGAAAAATCGGACGCGGTGTGGTGATTTAAAAAAAATCTTCTTGACATTAGATATTAAAGAATTGACCAATTTATGTTCAGATCTTATCTGCTCCGCGACTCTGTGTAGTCCATGAGCGAAACAAGTTACGTGTCGTACTTTAGTGTACTTTTTCTTCAAAATCTTGCCGGCAGCAAGCATGTACGCTGCGCTATCCGAACAGAATATTAAAAATTTGTTCATATTATCTGTAAAATTATCCTCCCACAAAAAATTCAAGCTTTCGTCAACCACCGCTGCAATTGAGTTCGCGTTTACAGTACTAACGACTTTACACGCTAACAAATATGGCCTTTGTAAAGCATCATCAAGTGATTTTATAATTACATTTACTACGCAATTACCGAAATTATCAAGAGTCTCATCCACCGCAAGCCATAAATTGGAATCGAAAAATGTATTTCGTATTTGCTTGACGGTCGCATTGTATATTCTGGTAAGATAGTATTTTTTCAAAACACTTTCTTCGGGAAGTTTTCGCCTTTATCTAAGTATTTTCCAAAGAACTTTTTAAATTCTGGATGGTTAACTCTTTTCCATGGGATGTTACACGCTATAAGGAAAACGCATAAATCATAGGCAAAGGTGCCATTTTGGTTTCCACAGTTAATTTGGTGTTGTTTACTGTTAACGTGTTTTTCGACATTATATTTTTTCAACTGCTTTAAATCCACTGAGCAAGAAATCCAGTGAATGCTACATTCTTCTTCATTATATATAAGATTTTTGTACGGTTCTATCATCCGCAGAATTGTTGCTTCACATGGCTTATTCATCTTGATATTTTTCGGTTTTAAATATTTAGCCGATGCAATAATAATTCAGATAATATAGATGTAAAGCAGCTGTCTAAATTGACAATGTCAAATAATTAGTTTCTAAATGTCTCATAAATTTGTAAATTAGTAACTTTTTGAAAAGAAAGGTTGCATATGGTAAAAAATATTATATCGATGGATGGTGACTTTGTTAAAAGAAATTGAAAAATAACCCAAAACATTTACGACATAACATTTAGGTGTTCCTGAAATCGATTTATGAAAATAAATGTTTAGTACTTACTTCCAATTTTATAAAAATATGGGTGTACTCATCTTACTCAAAAATATGTCCTATAGTATCTTATTCCGTTGTAATAAGTGCGTAGTACCATATTTATGAGACGATTTTTTCGATACGTATTTTTGCACTTGACTGTACCATACTAAGTACATTAGGTAAATGAATAATTTTATTATTCAAGCCTAAAATAATAATTATAAAAACGACTCCATACCTTTTGTGTGAAATTTGCCACCGGTACTCCGCCCTCTAATCATCACCTTAAAATATTTCAATAAAATCAATGTGTCAAATTAAGCAATGAATATTTAAGTTTCTTGGTAATTTCGTTTTTTTAGGCTGTTATCGTTTTAATAAATTATTAAAGTCACCAGAGTTCACATTATAATAATCAAAAAGGTATTTTAAAGTAGATATTTCAGTTTGTGTCACTTTCATCAATGATATTTTGTCAAAAATTAAACAGAAACAATATTTGCGTTCAGAGGAAATCTTTATCTAACTATAGCGCGTGACCTTGATGGCAAGCCTGTTCGGCGTGCTTCTGTAGTGGCCACTAGAAGTAGACCTCCGGCTCGCTTCGTAACAAGCTAAACCAGGTCAACCATGCGCTGGCAATTTAGCAGTTACGATGTACTTGCTCACGGAGGCGCGCGCGGGGTGCTAAAGACTAATACACGACAAAGGAACTGAGCGGTGGGGCGGGGCGCGGGAATCCGGCGAGTGGGGCAATGAACTTGTGCGTGCCTCGCCCATACGTACCTTATAAGCGGTAGCTTACCGCTTTGTTTGTGTTTTGACTAGACTGTTGAATACATTTTCGAAGATGAATTATGGGTAGAAAAAGCAACGTATAATTTTTGTTTTAGTTTCGTTTTATTTTTGTTTTACTTTTGTTTTATTATTAGAGGGCGGAGTACCGGTGGCAAATTTCACACAAAAGGTATAGAGTCGTTTTTATAATTATTATTTTAGGCTTGAATAATAAAATTATTCATTTACCTAATGTACTTAGTATGGTACCTACTCGTAAATTGGAAGTAAGTACTTAACATTTATTTTCATAAATCGATTTCAGGAACACCTAAATGTTATGTCGTAAATGTTTTGGGTTATTTTTCAATTTCTTTTAACAAAGTCACCATTCATCGATATAATATTTTTTACCATATGCAACCTTTCTTTTCAAAAAGTTACTAATTTACAAATTTATGAGACATTTAGAAACTAATTATTTGACATTGTCAATTTAGACAGCTGCTTTACATCTATATTATCTGAATTATTATTGCGTCGGCTAAATATTTAAAACCGAAAAATATCAAGATGAATAAGCCATGTGAAGCAACAATTCTGCGGATGATAGAACCGTACGAAAATCTTATATATAATGAAGAAGAATGTAGCATTCACTGTATTTCTTGTTCAGTGGATTTAAAGCAGTTGAAAAAATATATTGTTGAAAAACACGTTAACAGTAAACAACACCAAATTAACTGTGGAAACCAAAATGGCACCTTTGCCTATGATTTATGCGTTTTCCTTATAGCGTGTAACATCCCATGGAAAAGAGTTAACCATCCAGAATTTAAAAATTTCTTTGGAAAATACTTAGATAAAGGCGTAAAACTTCCCGAAGAAAGTGTTTTGAGAAAATACTATCTTACCAGAATATACAATGCGACCGTCAAGCAAATACGAAATACATTTTTCGATTCCAATTTATGGCTTGCGGTGGATGAGACTCTTGATAATTTCGGTAATTGCGTAGTAAATGTATTTATAAAATCACTTGATGATGCTTTACAAAGGCCATATTTGTTAACGTGTAAAGTCGTTAGTATGTACTGTAAACGCGAACTCAATTGCAGCGGTGGTTGACGAAAGCTTGAATTTTTTGTGGGAGGATAATTTTACAGATAATATGAACAAATTTTTAATATTCTGTTCGGATAGCGCAGCGTACATGCTTGCTGCCGGCAAGATTTTGAAGAAAAAGTACACTAAAGTACGACACGTAACTTGTTTCGCTCATGGACTACACAGAGTCGCGGAGCAGATAAGATCTGAACATAAATTGGTCAATTCTTTAATATCTAATGTCAAGAAGATTTTTTTTAAATCACCACACCGCGTCCGATTTTTCAGGGACCATGCGCAGAATGTGCCTTTACCGCCGGAACCCATTATCACTCGTTGGGGCACCTGGTTAAATGAAAGTTTTTACTACGATAGACATTTTGACGTGATTAAAAATGTTGTGATGCAATTGAACAGTAAAGAAGCTATTGCCATTAGAAAAGCCCAGAAGTTGTTTGAAAATGAAAATTTGAAAAACGAGTTAAGCTTTATAAAAAATTGTTACGAAATTATACCTGAATCGATAGAAAAATTAGAATGCACTAAAATTCCGATAGAAGAAAGTTTTCTGGTAATAGATATAGTTAGGAGTATTTCAAGCCTCCAAGGAAGTGAAACCGTGCGAAATAAACTCGAATTGGTTCTAGATAGAAACCCAGATGCTGTCGAATTAAGGAATACGATTACAATGGAAAATTATGAACAAGTCCTTAAACATGCAACCATAACATCGGTAGATGTAGAGCGATCGTTTTCCACTCATAAATGGATCTTCAATAAATTAAGAAACCGATTCACTCCGAAAAACCAGCAACATGTGGCCATAGTCCATTCATTTTATAACATGGATACGCACTTAAGTGTAGATTGTGAGGAGGACCTCGAACACATAATTCCAGTCCTCAATTGTAATTGAATGGTCTTGAAAATAATATATCGTCTGGCAGGTATAACTTCTTAGTCTAGTATTTAGTACCTAATGATAATGTTTTGATAAGAAAACATATTATTATGTATTATAGATATTAACAACATATTACATTATATTTGTATGCTCGTAAGTTTCTATAAGTTCCTAAAAATTATTATGCAGAATTAATCATTTGTTCGTTATTTATTCAATCATAAGAATACTTAGGCGACTCCATACATTTAGTGTGAAATTTGCCACCGGTACTCCGCCCTCTATTTATTATTGTTTTTTATTTTTGTTTATATTTTGTCTTTACCTTGTTTTCATTTTGTATTTTTATTTTATTCTTATTTTAGTATTTTTTTATATACCACGACGGTGGCAAACAAGCATACGGCCCGCCAGATTGTATGCCGTAGCCTATGGATGTCTACAACTCCAGAGTTGTCACATGCGCGTTGCCGACCCTTTACAAAAAGGAGGAGAATATCTCGGCCATTTTTGATTTTAGAGAAAAGTTTTTTTAAATAAAACACGCTTATTTTAGCGTTTTCTATAGGGGACAATCATAAAAAGTACATTAAAACAAATAATTTTCAAGGAATAGTCACCCTGTATAAATTGGATTTCGAAAAAAAACCATCGATGGGACGTCATTATAACATGTACTTTTTATGATTTTTCCGTATAGAATACGCAAAAATAATCGTAGATTATTCGAAAAACTTTTCTCTAAAATCAAAAATGGCCGAGATAATGAACTCTAAACTTATATACAGGGTGACTGGTAATTCGATCTATTCCTTGAAAGGGTTTATTCTAGAGGTTATTTACAATGTTTTAGCCCAGTCAACCAGGGGTCTAAATTCAGTGGTTTTCGAGTTATTCGAGTTTTTAATGTTTTTCAAAAAACCGCCATCTTCTGGCCTGAAAATGGTAATTTTAAAAAAACTACATGAATCAGGATGGTTAATTATTTGTTTCCTGGTAGCCAGTGAACAAAAGGTTACTTCAAACAAAAAAATCATGTCTAAAAAATTAAGACTTAGAAATAAAAGGTAATAAATCACAAGCTATCCTACCAAAATAACAGAAATGGATTCCTCAATTCATAACCTTTCCGAAAAGGTACAAATGTTGACATGATTTACTAAATTATTAAAAATAATAATAATAATAACAGAGCAGGTAGCGGGTGTACTGGAAGCGTACCAGACCCGAAAGCGGTTTGTTTGTGTCACTTTTGTTTATCTTTGTGTGCTTGGTTTACCTTATCTTTCATCTTATCTTGACTTTTATCTTTTGAGAGTCCAGGTCATAACAGGTTGCCTTTGGGAAGTATTCTGTCATGTTTGTGTGTTGTGAAAGATGATGATGAAAGCAACACAAATAAAGCTAACCAGAAACCAGTTTGTTTGTGTCTCTTTTGTTTCCCTGAGTCCTTTGTTTACCTCCAGTAACCTACCTTATCTTTTGAAGGTCAAGGTCAGGACAGGTTGCCTTCGGTGAGTATTCTGTCGTGTTCGTATCTTATGGTATTGAATTAATGAAAGTAGTAATAATAAAGAATTCCTAACCAAAAACCGGTTTTTGTGTGTGTTTCATGACTTAAATTATGGATTTATTGTTGGTAGAGAGAGATTAAAGAAAGTAAAACAACCATTTTCAGAGTAAAAATTAAATTTTAAAATAAATCATAATAAAATCTTAATAAAACCAGTCACCAAATTTTACTTAAAATTAATCTTAATCGAACGAGCGAAGTGAGTTCTTACAAACAACTTCTGGCTAGTGGGACGTCTCGGCATTACGATGATTTTGAGAGTTTGTTCCGCGATAACTTTAGTAACACTTTTCTGATATTCATTAAATTTGTTGGGGTTGTAGCAGAGATACATATAATTTGAGAGTTCGTATATGAGCAGGATCGACCAAGGGAACATGGAGCTAGAAGGCACGAAAAACTCCTCATTAGGGTCTAGTTATATTGGTCACTCGTTTGCAAGAAAATCGCGAGTTCTCAGTTCGAGGCGGACTACTAGTAATAACAATGAACAACAAACTAAAATCTTAAAAATAATCATAATAATTTACAAATCTTGTTCGAATTGCCTGCCCTCGTTTCGTATGCAAGCACGAAGCCTTTTGCGTACATCGGTGATTGTTACTGTTACTCGCGGCGAAAGTCACATGGAGTCAAATCTGGACTCCTTGCTGGCCAAGGGATCGTGCCGCCTCGACCAATCCATCTCTCTGGATAGTTAATGTCCATCCACTGTCGCACACACCGGTAGTAGTAAGCTAGGCAGCCATCGTGTTGGTAAATCATGGCCATCCTTGTACCAAGTGGCACATCCTCCAGCAGCACGGCTAACTCATCCTTTAAAAGCATTTCGTATTAAACGCGCTGGCAGAAGAAATGGCCCGATCAATTTATCGTGCACAATTCCCATCCATACATTAAATGAAAATCTGTGCTGGTGAGCTCCTTCCTTTGATTTTCTTGGGTTTTGACCTTTAGGGGCCCAAAAATGCAGGTTATGATAATTCGTGATTCCATCACGATCGAAGTTGGATTCATCCGTCCACAAGATTTTTTTCAGGTACTTCGGATCTTCAATGTCAGCATTGACTAAAAATCTGCAGAAATCCATCCTTATAGCAGGTTCTCCCTCCTTGATGGCGTGTACCTTGGTGGCGTGGCGTGTAGTGGTATGGAGACAGGCGTGCCGAGTGCAGTGTGAACCAAACCCTCCATTGAGACATGCCGAGCTGATTTGCCACAACTCTTGTCGAAGTAGTGCCGTCTGCCCGGAAAAACTCGAGGATTTGTTCTTCTTGAACAGGATGTCTTCCAGCATCAGCTTGGCGTCGTTGAACCGATTCTGTTTCTCGAACACGTCGATAAGTTGCACCAAACACGCTTACATCAGGTAAACGGCGATTTGGGAACCGTCGTTGATATCCTCTCCGTGCTGCAGCGGTGTCACAATCAGCAAATCCGTAACAATACAGGATATCCACGTATTCTTGAAATTGGTAAGCCGCCATTTGATAAAGAAACTAGTCAACAAAGATGTCCGAATTAGAATGAAGATAATGAAGCCTCGGTTAATCACGATTATTTCCGAATACCTCCCTTTATTATTATTACTTGCATTCATTTATAACTCCAAAATACAAGAACATGTCCGAATACTTACCGAAGGCAACCTGTTATGACACTTATGACCTGGACCCTCAAAAGATAACAAAAGATAAGATAAGTCAAATCATTTGCTTTCGGGTCTGCTAAGCATCCAGTACACCCGCTACCTGCTCTGTTATTATTATTATTATTTTCAATAATTTAGTAAATCATATCAACATTTGTACCTTTTCCGAAAGGTTATGAATTCAGGAATCCATTTCTCTTGTTTTTACGCGAAGTGTCATACACATTTTTTTAGGGTAATCGTCTTTGATTTAAGAAAATAAATAAAAAAGTACGATAGCTTGAGATTTATTACCTTTTATTTCTAAAGTCTTAATTTTTTGAAATGACTTTTTTGTTTGAAGTAACCTTCTGTTCACTGGCTACCAGTAAACAAATAATTAACTACCCTAATTCATGTAGTTTTTTTTACAATTGCCATTTTAAGGCCGGAAGATGGCGGTTTTTTGAAAAACACAAAAAATCGAATAACTCGAAAACCACTGAATTTAGAACCCTGGTTGACTGGGCTAAAAACATTGTAAATAACCTCTAGAATAAACCCTATCATGGAATAGGTCGAATTACCAGTCACCCTGTATACAAGTTCAGAGTCCATTATCTCGGCCATTTTTTATTTTATAGAAAAGTTTTTCGAATAAAACACGCTTATTTTAGCGTATTCTATACGGAAAATTCATAAAAACTACATGTTTAATGAAGACCCGTCGATGTTTTTTTTTTCGAAACCAAAAATAATATACAAGTTCAAAGTCCATTATCTCGGCCATTTTTGATTTTAGAGAAAAGTTTTTCAAATAAAACACTTATTTTAGCGTATTCAATACGGAAAAATCATAAAAAGTACACATTATAATGACGTCTCGTCATGATTTTTTTCGAAGTCTAAATTATATACAAGTTCAAAATCCATTACTTCGGCCATTTTTTATTTTAGACCAAAGTTTTTCGAATAAAACACGCTTATTTTAGCGCATACTATACGAAAAAATCATAAAAAATATGCTTTATAATGATATAGCTCAATCATTGGAGCATTTCCCTTACAAAAGGTGGAATAGAAAATGTTTTAATGGTTATTGGTAAGCTATAGGGTGGTTAATGCCTAAAATGTCTATGGAACGTATGACGAAGATAAAATAGTCTACAATATTTCCATACACAATACATCTGTAAGTCTTACAGATCTAAATATACGGGGGGTGAAAAAGTGTATATGTGACTTTATCAAGGTTAGGGTACCACTATGTCGCTTATGGATTCCGAGATATCACTGATTTTGTTAATCAACTCGAAAATAGTGAAAATTGGTTTTGATTAAAAATAACTTCTACACACTTAAAATAATACGGTGTATTGATAAAAAGTTAAACGTTTTAACTAAAAGTAGGAAAAAAACACAGTCAAAGTTTACCGACTAGGGTACCACATTGTCGCTCATAATCTTGAAGTAATATCGGGGCCATTGGAAAATGTAGTAACACGTGTTGTCTAAATCTCAGTTTACTCCCATCCATTTGCTTGACAGTTCGTAACTCAGCTGCCCATTACGTTCACTTAGCTTTATGTTATGTTACCCTTTTAACAATAGTGGTCAATAAGCAATAATTATTAAGACAAAGCAAAACTCTCTATTTTAATCTGGCCTAAATCAATCAACCAGATACAAAATATATTAACAAAATTCATATTATGTTAGTTTATTCAATTGGATTGTTAAAAATAAATAAATAGATCACATAGGATAATAAAATTATTTACAATTTTAAAGTGCGTTGCGTCCAGACCGTCTTAATACGCCACGAATATGCTGCTCGTACGCTGCGCACGCGTTGCTCTAGCCGGAGAGCTAGCAAGAAGAGAAATGAAAATTTCTCTAGTTAGTATGCCATACTATCAATTTTAATAATCCGGGTGCCTGGTAGCTTTGAATACTGATTAATTACATAACAAAAACTTAAATATAAATAAGGGGAGGGATATAAGTTAGTGACAAATCAAAACTTTTTAACAGAAAATATAGTTGACTTATATTTAACAAGCTTCTGAGGGACAACCGTATAGATAATCAGTTAATACTCGTACAAAGTCACCAATATCTCAATCAGACGTAAGAATTTAAATGACTTGGCGTTAGCACTTACGTACCCCTAGGTGCGAGGTTGAGTAGTGTAAATCATTTTAATAATGATGTTAAATGCAAATTATTACTTTTGTAAGTAATAATTTTATTATAATAAGTCTTAATAATAAGTTTGATCTCATAAGTCATAAGGCGACAATGTGGGACCCTAAGGAATGTTAATCTAACAAACTTGATCTAAATTAGTAAAGCTGACGAAAATACTGTTATTTTTTATAAAATAAGTTATGTTATTGATTCATAATAATATTTGTATTAGATATATGCACTTATAGTGCGGACACTATGTTAAATAAATAAATTAGACTACTTATTTCTCTAAACTTATGAATAGCGACAATGTGGTACCCTAGATCACTTTACATACAAAAAATCATGTTAAAAGTCTAAACTTTGAAGTCACTTTGACAGAAAACTACATAACTTTTGTGTTTAATTACACTTGATCGTTAGTTTTGTTCCTAAATTAATGTGAACTATGAGAATTAAAAATTGTAATGTTGATTTTGTATAATTTTTATGTAAGTGTTGATTTTTTTTGTTTTATTATAAAAAAAAAAATTGCCTTGAGATATGGTTGTTTCATTATTTTTGTTATAAACCTTACCTAAATCATATTCAGAAATCAACATAAGCCAGCTGAAAATCTGTCGATTTTTAGTTATATAAAATATTTGTTATATAATGTTAGAGACAACATATGATTTGTCGAGTAATATAATGTATGTGGAACATTTTAAAATCGCTATCTCCATAACTTCAACCTATAACTAGGTTTTTTAGGCTTTCAAACTTTAAACTCGAATATCTCAAAACAGTAGAAAGATATGTTGAAATTTCAAAAAAATATTAAAAATAAAAATACTCAACATAGCGATCTCGTTCTTTTTGCATATGAAGGATAATGTTTTGAACTATCCTCCTCCCTCCTCCTTGTGTCGTATTCCTCAGTACTGAGGGTCGTGACCTCCCTTCTGCATCACTTTTTCACGAGCGATCTTTCTCCACCTGTTTCTGTCACTGGCGGTGTGGATGGCGTGGTGCAAGGTCGAGTCGAGAGTGGTGCGGATCTGGTCAGACCAACGTATAGGGCTGCATCCACGAGGTCTTTTCCCATCTACTTTGCCGGTCACGATGAGCTTCTCCAGGTTGCCACCATCTTTTCTTGCAACGTGACCGAAGTATTCTAGGACTCTGCGAAGACACTCGGATGATAGCCGCGAGGAGACTTTAAGTTCTCGCAATATGGATACGTTAGTCCGAAATGCTGTCCAGGGGATACGGAGCATCTTTCTCCAGCACCACATCTCAAAGGCGTCAATGCGTTTGCGGTCTGCAGCTTTCAGTGTCCAAGTCTCAGCGCCATACGAAAAGATCGAAAAGACTAGAGTCCGTACTAGCTTGGTCTTGGTTTTAACGGAAATGTTGCGATCTCTCCATATTTTTCCTAGCTGAGACATTGCGCTTTTAGCCATGCCAATTCTCCTGCGCACTTCCTTCTCGCATGAACCATCGTTATTGATGATGGAACCCAGGTATATAAAGCTGCCCACTGTTTCAAGGCCCAACGCACCAGTGAGTTCCAATTTCCCAGATCTATATACCACCATGACCTTAGTTTTAGACCTGTTTATGGAAAGTCCCATCCCCTCACTAATCCGCTCCATTCGGTCTAGAAGTGCAACCATTTCCGACTCATTTGCTGCAAGAAGAGTTGTGTCGTCGGCGTAGCGTAGGTTGGTGATTTTGACGCCACCAACTGTGATGCCTCCCTCCCAATTCTCGCAGGTACGTCTCATAATGTGTTTTGAACTATAAGGAGGTACTAATAACTCAATACCGACAATATATTACCTTTACCATGACAATGTCACATATTTTCTTTAAAAAATTTTTTTTTTGTTTGAAAGCATGTATGTTTTTTGTCAAATCTAAATTAATTATACCCAAATTTATCGAAAGCTATACCTGACAACGCCTAGTAGTATTTTATGATGAGTAATAGAACACTGATTTTGTGTGTGAGACTTACTACTTTCACCCCCTCTATAAGCGCTCTAGGGGTGAATTCAACTTTTGAATATCTTTTTAAAGAATCATTAGAAGATGACAAAACTGTAATAGAGACTTCATTTCCTTATCTCGAAGCACAAAACTTTAAAGCTAATAAATAAAATTCTTATGATATAAGAAAATATACACTTTTTCACCCCCTGTATCTTCATATCTGTAAGACTTACAGATGTATTGTGTATGGAAATATTGTAGACAATTTTATATTCTTCATATGTTCCATAGACATTTTAGGCATACTGATAACCGTTTAAGCGCCAAGGTTCAAAAACGGACTTATGGCACGTTTAAACCAAGATGGTGGCCAACGCTCCCCCCCCCCCCCTCAAGGTCTCAAATCTAGTATTTTAATAACCACTCTATAGCCTACCAATAAGCATTAAAACATTTTCTACTCCACCTTTTGTAAGGCAATGTATGGAGATCATTCCCCAATGATTGCATTAATACCCCATCGCTGGTTTTTTTCTCGAAGTCCAAATTATGTACAAGTTCAAAGTCCATTATTTTGGCCATTTTTGATTTTATAGACAAGTTTCTCAAGTAAAACACGCTTATTTTAGCGTATTCTATACCGAAAACCATAAGAAGTCCACGTTAAAATGATACCCCGTCGCCATTTTATTTTCTAAGTCCAAGTTTTACTCCATGTAGTCAATCTTCAAAGTCCAGTAACTTCGAAATTTGAGTAAAGAAATATGTTTCTAATAAAACTTGCTTATTTTAACACATTCTACACAATAAGACAAAAAAGTATGTGTCATAATGACACCATTTCAACCAAAATAATCCAAATTGTACTCAACCTTCAGGGCCCCATAACTTCAAAACTATTGAGTTAAAAAAAATGTGTTAAAGAAAAGTTGCTTATTTTTATGTGTTTTATACGATAAGTTAATAAAAACATAGCGTTATTATGACATCACACTGATGAAAAATTTATTAAGTCCAGCCCGGCCCTTTGCTAGTCCAACCGAGAGGCAGATAACGCAATTTCGATTTTCGCGTTTCACGATTGGCACTCTGTAAACAAACCGCCTTGATGCATAAATTACATATTCATTAGTTACAAATTATCTGTGACAATTTGTCAAAATACTGTTTATATGGTAAACTAGGTTTACCGTGGCACACAAATCCGCCGTTGCAGTCCCTTACGGACTACGGTGTAGTCATACGTTATATCATCATTAATTACTTAAGTTTTATATTAGTGCTTTCTTTACTATGAAAAATAAACAAGAGCGACTAAAAACTCGCTGTTTGTCTTTGTTGCACTTATTACTATATGTATGTATAGAGTAATAATGCATAGAAAACAAACGAGCTGCTGGGCAGCTTGGCCGGCACATGTACCCCGCCCGCGCCTTACCCTTCCTCGCGCATGCCCTTTACGCGAAACAAGTTTTCGTTTTGAAAAATATAAATAAACCATTGGTTATAACGACACATATTTCAAACATTGTTTCGATACGCTTTTATAAAAATATTGACGCAAACTTCAATAACTTCAATATTTTATTGTACTGTTAACAGGGTCATACAAGAAACAAAATTAAAATGAATAAATATCATTGATTAATATGGCACAAATTTATTCAAATAATAGATACCGATATTTTAGATAGCACAGTACCTAATCGATCAACTCTAATTTTATATAGGCTTATAAAAGTCCACATATATGTGCTGATTGAATGTCAGTATTCCCGTTGACGAAAGTGACACAAACCGCTTGCGTGCGTCAGTAACAACTTTGCTGTTACAGTGAAAAAACAATTTTGATCTCTAATTTTATATTTACCGAATAATGTTTAAAAAAAGAAATGTCTAAGTTTCTACCTAAGCAACAACCTAGGATGACACAAATTATTGTTATTAGCTAAGTTGGATGGCCTGAACTCTGTATGTGAAAAATAAGCATCTTTAATATAATCGAAACTTCATAATTTATCGGTACGGGTCTATTAATAAAAAATATAATATGTGAAACATTCTTATTAAGCAATGTTTTTAAAGTTAAAACTTAGGTAAATAAACCAGAAATCATGTAGAAAAAATGCTTCAGTATTTTATTTTAAATTTGTTTATTATCTAACGAAAATTACAACTAAAGTCCGACTACTTTTTCCGCTACCCTTAGTTTATCTGGATGAGATCGTTATCTAGCGATAATACCTCGGTGCCACTACTTGTAATTCGTTTACTACAACTGTTCTATTTTATTGAGATTGCAACAATAATATTGTATTGTAATTTCGCTACATTTAGAGTAAAATATGTATTTAAGTTTGTTTAACCCTCTGGTCGCTTAACGTTACAGACTCAATTCTAATCTCATTTAAAAGAGTAGGAGCAAGTTTCTTCTATAGAGTCCTCTTTAGCATATAAGGCCTGTACGGTAATGCTCATTTCAGACACTTAGTGCGAACGTTTGTTGCGGCTACCCAGTATTTTTTTTTAAACTGACCGTTTACCACCGATCAGTTTTCATACTTGATTTGTTCTATATGTGATCCAATTTATCTTCAGGTAAAACTGACTAACAAGTACAATAATATTGCTTTGCTATTCCGCGGTATAATAACGTAATCAAATGTTTCGGTTGCCGGACGTCAGACCGACAACATCTCCAGCAGCTCCTGAGGATGCCTCGTAGAGAGGCGAAACACGTGTCGAGTTTTGGTATTATTGGTGGTGGTTTGTTGTATTTGTTTGCGTATTTGTTTTTGCGGCGGGAGGGTGGGAACATTAATGCATGCAAAAAATACGCAAATAAGTATAACGGGTAGTCACTAATCAACTAGCACGTTATTATACCGCGGAATAGCAAAGCAATATTATTGTACAGTCGAGGACAAAGAGATGTATACACTTTTGGACCTTATTGCGTTGTAATAAGGTCCAAAAGTGTATACATCTCTTTATCCTCGACTGTACTTGATATTATGGACTTCCGCAAAGTAACGCCTGATTCCATTAATTACTTAAAACTGACTAAGTACTTATGATAAGAATGAATAGGTACCTACTTGTTTGTCCAAACAAGACCATTTCTTTGTTGGCTAAGTATCTGACGAAACCGAGCGATATTGGCTAGTGTAGCATGACGCTACGTTCAGCCAGCGAATCATCTGTCACCATCCATATCACCCGCCTCATTAACCCATTATTTTCCTGCAGCCAAATTATTACTAGCCGAGTCTTTATTTTTACTTACCGGTTTTGCTAACTATTGAATGTGTAATGTTCTTGTTTAGGTACAGTTGTCTTCATTTTTAAGTGAAGTGCTAATATTAAATATTTTTAATTATGAAAATATATAAGTTTAATGACAATTTAGGTACACAAAAAGAAACTTAAGTATAAAACTAAATAAACTTACAATAAACTTAAATGTAAATCTAAAATAAACTTACAATAAATGTTATCCGAAGGGCGCTTGCTTCCGTTAGCGTGCCGGCCATCCTTGAGCCGAACGGTATCGTGCGCGACGACGGCAAGCGACCCGATGGGATGACACTCGTTCCTTGGAGACTGGGGAGGACGCTTGTGTGGGATGCCACCTGCGTTGACACGCTTGCACCGTCCCATTTACAGGCGACCTCCTCCAAAGCGGGAGCTGCAGCTACAACTGCGGAACAACACAAACGGCGCAAATATTCCGTTCTCGGCGAGGGCTACATATTTGCGCCGTTTGGTGTTGAAACCCTAGGACCGTGGGGGCCCAGTGCGAAATCTCTGTACAAGGAGATTTCTAAGCGCCTCATCGATGCTTCAGGCAACCAGAGGGCTGGCAGCTTCTTTGGACAGAGGATAAGCCTGGCCATCCAAAGAGGCAACGCTGCCAGCCTTCTGGGAACCATGACCCACGAAGGCGACCTGGGGAGCATTTATTATTTGTAAGTTTATTTTAGTTTTATATTTAAGTTTATTTTAATTATTGTAATTTAATTACATTCTGGCCACTAGGGAGGTTGTTGAATGTGAAAGTGAAATAGGTACAGTTGTCTTCATTTTTAAGTGAAGTGCTAAATTTAAATATTTTTGTTATTGTAATTTAATTGCATTCTGACCACTAGGGAACTTATTGAATGTGATATACCCTTATTTAGATGCCGTTATTGTGATTTTTACGTGAAATGCGAAATTTTAAATAATTGATTATTTTTGCTAATATTAAATATTTTTACTTTGTCGTCAAAATTAAACGTGTTAATGCAATTAAGAAGTGTTTTACTGCAAAATGGCGCCCGATAAGGTAAAGAACTCTGGATTTACTTTTAATAATTGTAATTAAATATTTTTTTTGGATTTGTGAGACGGTGACCGTAGACCGGTCGCGGTTCTATTAACCTTGATTTTGGTTTGTTTCAGCCTGCTGCCTCCTTACGTCCCATCACTAACCCGAATTCCGTCATATTAAAAAAATTGCTTTTATTTATGTTAAAAAAAAACGAATTTATCTGTTGCCCTTTACTTATGCCTTTTTCTCAATTACCCGTAACATATCCCGAATACCTTATTTCATAGTCTGAGTCCTGTAGTTAGAGCCCGTAGACGTTAGGGAATTCGCAGGTAAGTCAGACATAGAATGTATGATTTGCGTTTTGTTATTTTTTTCAGAAACTGAACTTGTTTTTTTTGAATTCGAACTCTAACTTGGCATTTAGACTTCGAGTGTTATTTTCTTTCTTTGACTTAAGCGCTTGGTTTAGACCACGGATATACTCGAACTTCGGATTTTATTTTTTAGGTAGATTAACTTTATTTTTTGTTTGAACTTGCAACGCAAGACAACATTCGCCTTTTCGCCAAGGCGAATGTTGTCTTGCGTTGCTTAACTTAAGTAATGAAGGATCAATTGCTGAGACACCTCATGCGCACTCATCTTTAAACTCGTACGATCCGAGGATTTTAGATCCAATGGCAGACGATGAAGAACAGTTTTTTGATTCTGAACCACGACCCCAGGCGATGCATATGTCCGGACTTCCCCCGCCTTTTCCTTTCAAAGATTATTCACTTACGAAATGGAACTTGAACTTTTCCGGGGACACTTTTGTTCGCGAATTTTTCTTTCGAATCGAGGAAGAAGGTATGGCGCGTAACGTCAATCCTTCATATGTTGTCAGACGTTTCCATGAATTGTTGTCAGATAGTGCCTTGAAACATTTTAGGGCAATCAGATATCCGGGTCTTACTTACGCGGAATTAAAGTCTGAATTCGTTAAAACCTTCGACGTAGCCGATTTCGATTTCAAGCTTGAGAGCCAACTTCGCGCTTTATCACAGAAGGACAACCAGTCAGTGGTTGATTTTGTTATTCAGGCGCGCGATCTAAACGCAAAGCTTCGTACACCGGTTTCCGAAGACAACCTGTTTAACATTATTAAATATGGAATGAATCCTAGATATCATCCTTGTCTTGCAACTAACGTGGTCAGGGATATTGATGGTTTGTTAGAAGTCGCGAAAAATTTTGAAGCCTTTCAAGGTTCACGTCCAGCACGTTTGGCTATTGCACCGATTAGTGCTCAAGTTGTAGGTCAACCCAGTTCTATAGTGTGTATGAAGTGTGATGCTACTGGTCACAACTATCGTAATTGTCCTAACGTTTCAGGGGCAGTGGGCTTCAAGTGTAAGCGTGTTGGTGCAATCACACGCGATTGTCCTAGTTGTAATTCTGGTCCGTCAAAAAACGAATAAGTGGCGCACTGAGAGGTCCATCGGTGTCGCCCGTTTATATGAATAATTCCCCGGATAATAGACTTTTTATTGATGTTTTAGTTGCTGGCTCTTCGGTAAGAGCTCTTTTAGACTCTGGTGCTCAGGTTTCACTAATTGATATATCCCTCTTATCGGAGCTCGGTATAACATATCACGAGGATATCCGGCCTTATGTTGTCTCCGCCGACAATTCTCCTATTGAAATTCTAGGCGGTTTGGACGTCCCCATTCTTTTTAGTGGCATTCGCGTTCTGCACCCCTGTCTAGTAAGCAGTAATCTTCCTACTGCATTTATTTTAGGAATTGAGTTTTGGAATGCTGTTGGTCTCATTGACATTTTAAAGAAGGCATTTCGTGATGGTTTGTCAGGTAAGCTTTACGTCGCTTCACATCATGTTCCTGTCGCAGTCCCACGAGTAGGTGAGGTTCGCTATGTCCACCCTCGTACGGTGCTTGCACCACTGCAGGAATCAAAACTCCAATGTGTTATTGACGAGTTTGAGGAGATTTCTTCTGATAAAGCTGGATTAGGTTGTACTTCGTGGCTTTCGCATAAGATTGAGACTGTTGGTTCGCCCATCCGTCAACGTTACTATCCCTTATCTCCAGTCAAACTCAAGATTCTCAACGAAGAGATCGACAAGATGTTAGAGTCAGGCGTTATTCGTCCCTCACGATCACCCTGGGCTTCCCCAGTGGTGATGATTACCAAGAAAGATGGTAGTGTCAGGTTTTGCGTGGACAGTAGGAAGTTTAACAGCGTTACCATCAGGGATTCATACCCTCTCCCGCGCGTCCAGGACATCCTTGATAACCTACGAGGTGCCAAATATCTAACTTCGTTGGATTTTAGGAGCGCCTTTTGGCAAATCCCCTTAGCTGATAAGGCCAGTTGTGAGAAAACGGCCTTTATTGTACCCCAAAGGGCCTCTTTGAGTTCGTTCGTCTCCCTTTTGGTTTAACCAACGCTGCGTCCGAGATGCAGAGGCTTACTGACATGATTGTCAATTTTGAATATACCCCTGAGTCTGAGGATTTTATCTTCGGCTATGTTGATGATTTGATTTTGGTGTCTCGTGATTTTGACAGTCATATGCGGCTTATTCGTAAGGTTCGTGATAGGTTGAAAGAAGCTGGTCTTACGGTTAATTTAGATAAGTGCGAGTTTTGTAAGTCTGAATTGAAGTATCTCGGCTACATCGTCAATGAGCGTGGTCTTCAAACTGATCCAAAGAAATTAGAAGCTATTAGGGATTACCCTACCCCTTCTTCTGCCAAGTCTCTACGTGCTTTCATTGGTATGTGTTCGTATTATCGCCGTTTCGTGGATGGTTTTTCTTCGATTATTGCTCCTCTGACGGCACGTATCGGTAAAAGGGACGTGATCCCATCGATTGGAACGATAGTGCTAGTGAAGCTTTTTCTAAATTGAAGGATGCCTTGATGAGCGCTCCGTTGATGGCTTGCCCGGATTTTTCGAAACATTTTATCCTTCAATGTGACGCTAGCCAGGTTGGCTTAGGCTCGGTCCTGGCTCAAGAGTTTGACGGCGTTGAACATCCAATTGCTTATTATTCTCGTTTATTCACTAAAGCTGAACGTGGATACGGGACAACCGAACATGAGCTTCTCGCCGTTGTTGATTCCATAAAGCATTTCCGCGGATATCTCGATGGAATGAGGTTTAAGATCATTACTGACCATATTGCTCTTAAATGGTTGATCACCCTTGATAATCCTACCGGGCGCTTGGCTCGTTGGGCAACTTTGATTTCCCAATATAACTTTGAGATTGAACATAAAAAAGGTGTCCTTAATGTTGTTCCAGACGCCTTGTCCCGCGCTCAAGTTGGGCTTATCTCATTCGCGCGTGGCATGGATCCTTCTGGAGATCCTTGGTATGAACGAATTTACCAGGGAGTTTTGGACAATCCTCAAATGTTTACTGCATTTGCTCTTCGGGATGGCGTCTTAATGCGCAGGGTATCTACCGAAAACCCTTTAGCACCTAATGCATGGCGTATAGTTCTTCCTGCTTCAGAGGCGGTTGCTGAAATTCATAATGGATTTCCCAACGTTCATCCTGGTGTTATGAAAACGTATTTAAAAGCTCGTGACTTATACTATTGGCCGAATATGTACCGTGATGTTACAAGGTTCCTTTCCGAATGTCAGATTTGCAAGTCTTATAAAATTGCAAATTCACAACCTCGTGGACTTCGCTTATTTCCTCGTCGTGTTGCGGCTCCAATGGATCTTCTTTCCATTGACTTAATTGGTCCTTTACCGGTTAGCCGCAATGGGTGTCGTTATATTTTGACTTTGGTTGACGTTTTTACCAAATTTGTTTGGTTGGTCCCTTTGAAGTTGGTGAGTGCGAGGTCAATATCGATGGCATTAGAGTCGGAGGTTATTTTGCGGTACGGTGTTCCTACTAACATTCTCTGTGACAACGCTACAGTTTTTCATAGTCGTCAATTTCTGGATTTCCTGGCGAGCTATAATATTCCAGGTCCGTGTTATACCCCATATTATTCGCCACAAGCGAATGTTGTGGAGAGATATAACCAGGTCGTGATTACTACTTTGAGCATTTTAGTTGAAAATGACCAACGCAGTTGGTCGGGTCATTTACATCGGGTCGCTCTTTATTTAAACTCTTGTATAAATTTGGCTACTGCTTATACACCGAATTTTTTGATGTACGGCCGCGAGTTGTCAATGATTCGTGAACGTGTTGAGAATCAGGTTGTGGACCAAGATGTGGGACTCAGCCGGATGGAACGCGCTTCGAATCTTCAGACGCTTCGTGAGGTGTACGATAAAGTTTCTGATTCGATGGCTTTAGCTTTTCATCGTAACGCCGCCAAGTTCAACACGAACCGTTCTTCGCCAAGAATCGTTGGTGACCAAATCGTTTGGCGCCGGAATTTCCAGCGTGGATCCGCTGATCCTTTTCGAGGCGGTAAATTTGCTCCACGTTTCGTTCGGTGCCGTGTGGTTAGACGGGTGTCTCCACAGGTATATGTACTGGCTGATACCGATTCCGAGCACGTCGGTACCTATCATATTAAAGATATCTTGAAATAGTTTCTTCTTTCGGCCCGTTCAGTATTCTCAAAATTCTAAAATGCGCTTTAGTCCGCCATTCCCTTATCGGTAATCCTTGCTTGATTCGTTTCTTATCGTTTTTTGTTTTCGTTTGAGCGTTTCCTTGCTCCTTTTTCCAGGTTTGACTTTTTTTACCGTTGGTGCTTAAGGCTTCGTTTATCTTTCCCGGTCTATGATAGCCTGGTTGTATAATTTGATGACTTGATGTGAGGGATTAAGATCTGTGGCCAGGTGCAGTTTCTGTCCTATCCCGGCCGTCACGTCTTGGACCGCGTGACGCATTGGTTGGCGTTTTGTCATCTTCTTAATCTATTAGATTAGTCTTTAGGGGTAATGTTAATAACTGGTTGGTTTTGTTTTTTTTGTAATTCGTTTAGGGTTCTCTTGTTGTACCTTTTTTAGCCTTAGAATTAAGTTGTGTTTTTTTGTTGCTTGGGGTTAGTTTTCTTGTGTTTTCTTGTGTTGTTGTTTGTTTGTTTCTTTGTTTGGTAGGGAGATGCTGTAGCATGACGCTACGTTCAGCCAGCGAATCATCTGTCACCATCCATATCACCCGCCTCATTAACCCATTATTTTCCTGCAGCCAAATTATTACTAGCCGAGTCTTTATTTTTACTTACCGGTTTTGCTAACTATTTAATGTGTAATGTCCTTGTTTAGGTACAGTTGTCTTCATTTTTAAGTGAAGTGCTAATATTAAATATTTTTAATTATTGTAATTTCATTACATTCTGGCCACTAGGGAGGTTGTTGAATGTGAAAGTGAAATAGGTACAGTTGTCTTCATTTTTAAGTGAAGTGCTAAATTTAAATATTTTTGTTATTGTAATTTAATTGCATTCTGACCACTAGGGAACTTATTGAATGTGAAATACCCTTATTTAGATGCCGTTATTGTGATTTTTACGTGAAATGCTAAATTTTAAATAATTGATTATTTTTGCTAATATTAAATATTTTTACTTTGTCGTCAAAATTAAACGTGTTAATGCAATTAAGAAGTGTTTTACTGCACTAGCTTACATATTATTTAATTATATTGAATAGAGCCGATACGAGCACGCGCAACTGCGCATAGACGTCTCTAGAAACATAGCACAAAAAAACTTTTAAACATACGTAATATGCTCTATATAAACCTTTTATTTGTTATACTGGGTGTTGCCTGTAACACGAGCAATAAATTAAAACATAGATTCTACTCCTCAATCAATAAAACGTATGTTCAACACCTTTAAAAAAATATGTAGTTTTTAGATTGTCTCTTTTTCAAATCATACTAAATAGTATTTTAAAATATACGTTAAAATCCTTCTAATTGACATTGCTTGTCAGTCTTGTCATCCTACAGACAAAATCAATTTCGCATTACATTGCGTATAATTGTGTCATATACTAGACATAGAGTAAAACGTGATTATGGTTATTTTTCTGTTGTATATATTTCTTATGATTTTTCTTGATTGTTAGGTTAAGTTCTATGTTAGGTTAAGATTATTGTAATATTCAACACAATGTATATTGTACGGAATAAAAAATAAACACACAAATAAACGTTCGAATAAACTCTAAAGTGTACTAAAAATTAAAACAAAAGTTATTTTAAAAGTCACTGAACAAACAATGTATGCTTTGAGGAGTAGAATCTATGTTTTAATTATTACCCGCCCTACAGAAAATATTTGCGGTCTAATTAATGCAGCAAAACGGTTATACATATTGAATAACCATTAGTTCGAAAGAAAGGAAAAACGTAACATAGTGTGAATTATATATTTAAACTAGCTGTTATTCAATCAAATACAAACACTGAAAACATTGAAAAAATAATCAACCCAGCAGGATTTGAACCTCGCATCGATACGCCTTACCGGGGCTCGATCGCTTTACCAATTAAGCTATGGGTTCAGTTACTGAGTTGACGAAATTCTCAATGCCTTCAATCATATTTTTGCATTTATTTTTACATCGACTTTATAGCAGCCGTAAGCGACATCTAGGTGCTAACTACTAGAGTTAGATACCCTTCCCGCCGACCCTTTTACAAGTGTCACAACGGAAATAATAGATGGCGCTGCTATCAACTCATAATTATTTTACATGTTTTTTAAAGTGGGGCATTCCACTCATACAATAGTATGTTATTCAATCAAATACAAACACTGAAAACATTGAAAAAATAATCAACCCAGCAGGATTTGAACCTCGCATCGATACGCCTTACCGGGGCTCGATCGCTTTACCAATTAAGCTATGGGTTCAGTTACTGAGTTGACGAAATTCTCAATGCCTTCAATCATCTTTTTGCATTTATTTTTACATCGACTTTATAGCAGCCGTAAGCGACATCTAGGTGCTAACTACTAGAGTTAGATACTTAGACTTTAGTTAGATTAGATAGATAGAGTTTCAGTGTTTGTATTTGATTGAATAACATACTATTGTATGAGTGGAATGCCCCACTTTAAAAAAACATGTAAAATAATTATGAGTTGATAGCAGCGCCATCTATTATTTCCGTTGTGACACTTGTAAAAGGGTCGGCGGGAAGGGTATCTAACTCTAGTAGTTAGCACCTAGATGTCGCTTACGGCTGCTATAAAGTCGATGTAAAAATAAATGCAAAAAGATGATTGAAGGCATTGAGAATTTCGTCAACTCAGTAACTGAACCCATAGCTTAATTGGTAAAGCGATCGAGCCCCGGTAAGGCGTATCGATGCGAGGTTCAAATCCTGCTGGGTTGATTATTTTTTCAATGTTTTCAGTGTTTGTATTTGATTGAATAACATACTATTGTATGAGTGGAATGCCCCACTTTAAAAAAACATGTAAAATAATTATGAGTTGATAGCAGCGCCATCTATTATTTCCGTTGTGACACTTGTAAAAGGGTCGGCGGGAAGGGTATCTAACTCTAGTAGTTAGCACCTAGATGTCGCTTACGGCTGCTATAAAGTCGATGTAAAAATAAATGCAAAAAGATGATTGAAGGCATTGAGAATTTCGTCAACTCAGTAACTGAACCCATAGCTTAATTGGTAAAGCGATCGAGCCCCGGTAAGGCGTATCGATGCGAGGTTCAAATCCTGCTGGGTTGATTATTTTTTCAATGTTTTCAGTGTTTGTATTTGATTGAATAACATACTATTGTATGAGTGGAATGCCCCACTTTAAAAAAACATGTAAAATAATTATTTAAACTAGCTTTTTCCCGCGGCTTCGCCCGCGTACTAAAAGTACTAAAAAAGGAGGTTCTCAGTTAGACTCGTATGTTTGTATGTAGGAATGTTTGTTTGTCCGCGATCATCTTGCGTTTCGCTGAACTGATTTAGAAGCGGTTTTCGGAAAAGTATTCGTTACATTCTGGAGGTTTCGGTATACCACGTTTTGAAGACGGCGGTTCTCTCATTTTTTATTTTAAAGAAATTATTGCAATAATTGTTTAATTGTTACGCCATCAACGACTTACTACTGAGAGATTATGATTAATAAAGATTTCTACTCTTGAATAGAAGCTTTTCCCCGCGACTTCATTTGCGTGGAATTAGTAATCCACCCTCCTTTTTACCCGCTTAAGGAATGACTTCTGGGATAACAACTATTATATATCCTTCCCCAGAACGCAAAATATCTCCATACCAAATCATCTAAATAGGTTCAACGGTTATTAATTTCCCATACACACTTTCAACCCCCGTTTCACCCCCTAGAGGGTTGATTTTCGAGATAAAAACTATCCTATATTGTTTACCGCGACTCAATCTATATAATATGTACCAAGTTTCATTTCAATCGTCTGTTCAGCGGTTAATAATTCGCCATACAAACTACCAACATGTTTTCTACCCCTCTAATATTGATTTTCGGCTCAAAAAATATTCTATATTGTTTCCTGGGACTCAAACTATATCCACAACAAAATTATCTAAATCGGTTCGCGGTAAAAAAATCTCCATACAAACCTCCAACCCCCATTTCACCCCCTTAAAGATTGATTTTCGAGATAAAAACTGTCCCATTTCGTTTCCCGGTACACAAACTATCTCTATACCAAGTTTCATCTAAATTGGTTCTACGTTTAAAAATTCCCCATACAAACTATCAACCCCCATTTCACCCCCTTAAGTGTTGATTTCGTAATCAGCGACCCGATAAACTATAGAAACAATACCCATGTTGATATTTAAATTTTGTCACCACATTTCCCCCTTATGGGTTGAATTCTCAAAAAAGCTGAAACACTTGTTTTCTCATTTATCGTTAGGAATACTCCTGTAAAGTTTCGAATAAAATAGTTGAACTAATCTCGTTTCCCATACAAACTTTGAACCCCATTTCCCCCCTTAGGAGGTAAATTTTTAAAAATTATTTCTAAGTGCATCCCTATGCCTTATAAGGAGCCTACGTACCACATTTGGAATCTCTAGAACCAGCGGTTTGGGCTGTGCGTTGATATGTCAGTCAGTTTCTTCTTTTATATATTTAGAAGAAGATTGCAATTTGGCACAAATACTTTCAAGAATTTTCATGTCCACAATATTATATTTCAAAATCGATGCCATTTTCTTAATTAACGTCCCAAAAAATCACAAAAACGACACCCATATGGATATTTAGACATTTCAACTCCATTGTACCCTAACAGGGGAAGTGGTATTTCACGTCCGCCACGTCGGATTTTAAAATCGTTGTTGTTTTCGTAATTAACGACCCGATAAACCATAGAAACAATACCCATGTTGATTTTCAGACTTTTTGACCACATTTCCTCCTTTTAGGGGTTGAATTCTCAAAAAACCTGCAATACGTATTTACTCATTTATTGTTAGGAAAACTTCTGTGAAGTTTCGAATAAAATAGACTAACTTATCTTGTTTCCCCATACAAACTTTGGACCCCCATTTCACCCCCTTAGGGGATGAATTTTGAAAAATCCTTTCTTAGTGCACCCCTAGACCTTATAAGGAACCTACGTGCCAAATTTGGAATCTCTAGAACCAGCGGTTTGGACTGTGCGTTGATAGATCACTATGTCAGTCAGTCAGTCACCTTTGAGTTATATATATTTAGATCAAAATTCCTTTTGGTTATATTCCTTTTCTATATAATATCTGATGAATACAGATCACACAAAATGCTTTTGAGGTATCCAATTTATTAAGACAGACTCTCGGCCATAAATAAATGTTAGGGAATATTTTATTATCAAAAATATACCCTTTTAATTTTACTTAATATGTTTTTATAAAGCAATCTAAAACGCTAAATACTCAGTTGACTTTGTAGTGACGCACTGTATAAAAAGCTTATCAGCTGAAAGTCAAGATTACAATAATACCTAGTGCTGGATTCTAATTTAAAAATACAATAAAAATACATATTTAAATCAAAATTCCTTTTGGTTATATTCCTTTTCTATGTAATATCTGATGAATACAGATCACACAAAATGCTTTTGAGGTATCCCATTTATTAAGACAGACTCTCGGCCATAAATAAATGTTAGGGAATATTTTATTATCAAAAATATACCCTTTTAATTTTACTCAATAATTTTTTTATAAAGCAGTCTAAAACGCTAAATACTCAGTTGACTTTGTAATGACGCACTGTATAAAAAGCTTATCAGCTGAAAGTCAAGATTACAATAATACCTAGTGCTGGATTCTAATTTAAAAATACAATAAAAATACAACCTATCTCAAACATAACTCCAATCCAACACACAACAATCATTCAACCAATATTGAAGTTGTATTGGAGTTGCGTTGGAATATTTCTCAAGCAAATTCTGATCTTTCTGATTCAGATGTTTATGCCGTAGCCGCATGTATTGCGTTGTTAATGCATTGGAGTTGTATTGAAGTTGGATCGTATCTATACGCAACCTAATTATTTCCAACGAGTAACACGAAATGCAATCAAAATTAGGTAGCACGGGCCGTATTCTAACTTTAATAATTTTAAACAAAAAAGTACCGACTTCACTAAGCATCCACCTTTCCAACACCAAATGTTCGATCTGCTGTAAAAAATACTCAAATCACCATAGGTGTGCCTATAATAGTTGAAGAGTTCCCTCGATTTCTCCAGGATCCCATCATCAGATCCTGACATGGTTACAATGGGACCAACTGTGAAGTATACGCTTTCAAACAAAAAAAGAATTTTCCAAATCGGTCCAGCCGTCTTCGAATAATCGGTGAACATACATAAAAAAAAACAAAAATAACAAAAACAATGATCCCGACGAATTGATAACCTCCTCCTTCGAAATCTTGAAGTCGGTTGAAAAACGTTTAGACACGATCCAACTTCAATACAACTCCAATGCATTAACTAACGCATTACAGCCAGCGCCTAAGGCACTGGTCCCACCGCGGGCGAGTAACTATGAGCTATCGGCTATTTTCTAGCCCAAGAAACGAACAAAAGATAATCGCTTCCGTGTAAATAAAAGAGAGAGATGTATATTTATAGTTCATCGCAGTGTGAACAGCCAGCTATGAACTGTAAATATATATCTCTCTCTTTTATTTACACGGAAGCGATTATCTTTTGTTCGTTTCTTGGGCTAGAAAATAGGCGATAGCTCATAGCTTACTCGCTCGCGGTGGGACCAGTGCCTAAGCGTCTGAATCAGAAATATCAGTATTTGCTTAAAAATAATTCCGATGTAGCTCCAATACAACTTCAATATTGGTTGATTGTTTTGTTTGTTGTGTGTTTTAAAATTAGAATACGGCACCTTATTTGAACAGTATCGTTTGATTAAAAATTACATCGCAAAATGTTTACATTAATTAGAATGTTTCTTTTTAAAAAGAGTTTTAAGTATACATAGGGCTTGACTATGTCAATAGCGAATTTAAATGCGAATCTGTCTCTGAACGAGTCAAGGCAGGATTAACCCGTGCGTAATGCCGCAGGCAAATACCGACCCTCGTCGGGAGGGAGTCGTCCAACTACAAATAATTGCCTCCACACACGCTCTATTTGCCCTCTACTTTGCTTTAAATGCTAAATACGATTTGAAGTCGTTATTATAACTAGTTCGTGAATGCACTACGAGTAGGTACCTATGTTTTGCAAACACGAAACTGACAGTTCAATTTTGATTTCGTAATACGCTACGCACAAATAAAGAAGTAGATACCTATGCCTAAGTATTTAAGTCTGAGGGAGACTTATATTATGTATACGCATACTTAATGGATCATTGCAAACTATTATTATTTAAGAGTTTATTTATGAAGAAGAGAAGTTAATACACTTCAGTGTGTATGTATGTCTGTGTGTAGGTATTGTTCCTTAGCTCTCCCTAATATAAATAACAGCTCGACGAATTATTCTTTTCAACGCACATATATGTGGCTCACGTAAGCAATGCATGTTTTTGTTTATGATATCGGTCTAATTTTATGAAACTTCTTTCAGTTTTATTTATTTTTCTGCAATCATAAGCGAACACTCGGAAAGCTTTACTTATCCTCTACAGAACTGAGTGAAATTATGCCACCCAAAGTGGCAGAGGCAAGATTTGGCACGGGTATTAGGGGGCTGAAGCCAGCGAATTTCGAAGTTACCCCTATCACCTACTTATCGACGCCTAGCGCGTGCCAAATGCTGTCAATCATTGAGCTACGTATAAGTCCGTTCTGGAATAGGCACGCATTTGACGTAAGTATGAAAATGAATTCGAATATACGGTTTGTGTGTGCTCGTTACCTTCTAGAGTCCAGTCACATACCTATTGTATGATTTCGTTGTTGACTTGGAATATTATTTTTATCTCCATGCTTGCTCTATGTGTAGTAGAGATGTGCGTCCATCTAAGGCGATTATCACAATGGCGCCGCATGCGGAAACCGCAGCAGTGTGAAAGCCGCCTTATGGAAAAGCGTAGGTAAAGCCGGCGACACACATCAGGTTATATTATAACCGATGGTTATACATGCACAGTTCTTTTATGCTGATATGTCATAACTGAACGTGTGTATAACATTAATCCTGCGCTTTTGCCGCTCGGTTGTGCTTGCGCAGGCATACCTGAACGTGTGTCCCTGACGGTCTTCGGGCATCCAGTGATTGCGGAGGGGTTAGGTCGAACGTTACTGCGCAATAATCATATGGCCGTCCTGTGGCAAGGAATCTCAATGTCTCAGTTAACCTCTCGTGTGGTCGTCTTCGTCGACTTCGGCTTCGTCGTTTAGTTTTCTGTTTCAAAATTGCAAATAATAAACCTAAGAGCGCTATTGCGTCGACGTCAACCACCGCTACCGGTGCCATGATAGTTTGAACTGAGAGTTTGTGCAGGTTTGTCTTTACGTGTGTGTGCCCAGGGCCTCGATTCGACATGGCTTAACTGACAGTCGCTTGCGAGAGTCTCGCAACAAAAGTTTGGTGACAGTTGAAATTTGGGGTGGAATCAGTCAAGAGTGATATCTAAAATGATGGCCATAGCCATAGACAAAACGCTCTAGCGAGACCTACTGACAGCTTGACAGTTAGGTGTGGACAAGTGCAGACAGATGGATATCACTCTATCCACTAGCGATACAAGAGTGACATCCACGTTTCACAGTTTGGCATGTCGAATCGCGCCCTGTGAAACTCGAGCTTGTTGGTATTGCTTACACACGCAAAACCTAGTGGTCTAAGAGCTGGCCACGTCAGATGTGACACAATAATGAGAGCAATGAAACCTGTCTAGTTAGACTGCTTTACCATCCTTATTGCTAGATCCGGGCATCTGGCAGCTTTTAATGGGTGGATGTCAGAGTGACAGACCAACAAAGTTTTTAAGTTGGAAAAAAGTAATACCAAAATAGGTAAAAAACGCCAAAGTTGTGTAATTCATAGAGGACAGGGCCTATATTTTATCATTAGACTAGCTATGATACCCGGCTTCGCTCGGGAGTTGATATGAGATTACGTGGTAGATGAAATAAAAAAACATACTATGACGTAAAAAGTAAAAAATATATTTTGAAAACATTTTCTATATTTACATGTATTTACATTTTCTCATTATTTACACTACTTGTTTATAAACAACATTTTTCATTTTATTGTCCGGGGTATATCATTATATATAATAAAACTAAGTTGAGAAAATGTGCGTGCCGATAAAACTTAAAAAGGAGTCCCAGCACGATAAAGGGACATATAGTGTGATAGCCCTTTATTCCCCCTCGAACAAGAAAGTTCCCGTTTTAACCTAAAGGGTGTGTCTTTAAAGATATAAGGGCTTTTCCAACCCTTCAACTCGGAAAGTAAGTGTAGTGGCGCCATCTGTTGTCGAGTAGTTGAACTTCATTCATTGTCCAAAGTGGCGCCATCTGTTGTCGAATAGTTGAATTTCATTCATTGTACACAATATGGACTTAAACGAACGATTATTCCCAAACTTTCTCGAATATCCTAGCGCCAACTTTCTCGAATATCCTAGAGCCTAGCTTTCTGAATATATAAGAGCTCGGTGTCACCCGCCAGAGTTAGTTTGATTTGAACAGCGAAACAAGCGATTTCGAAACGAAAAAGAAAGAAATTATCTGTGTGTGAGCCTTTATTTTGAAGTATCACGTGTGAGTATTTTTAATAGTGTGTTTAATTAATTCTCGATTTCGAAGCGAAGAAGAAAAAAGTTATCTGTGAGTCTTTATTGTGAAATATCAAATGTGAGTATTTTTAATAGTGTATTTAATTAATTCTAATGGTTTTTTTTTTTTTTTTTTTAATTGTAATTTCCTTAACTTTCAAGTAGTCGCGCGGCGTTGAATCGATGCCTTCTATATACTTTGGCCGTAAACAAAATATCACGCGACCGCTTGAAGATTAAATAATTTTTTTTTCTTTGTCTCAACGTGCTCCACGTTTACGTAACAATATATTTGTCTATAAAATGTTCATTTAATTTATATTTTACAGAATACAATGCCTAGACGTTAAAGAGGTGGAGATCTTGCCAGTTCTGCAGCGAAACGGCGGAAACAAAAAGAAAATCGAAGAAATGAAACGGAAGAAGAGCGCGAAGCACGTTTACAAAATCAACGAACCAGAATGAGCACCCTGAGAAGCGGAAAAAGCGAAGAAAGAAAAGAAAATAAAAGTATTGAGGAATCGAGCATTTTAAAAGATAATCTAACAAAGGAAGCATTCCACTACGAACCGACGAAGAAATATTACGATCATAAATATGTTGTGATCGGAAAAATGAATAACATTTGCCAATTTTGCCACGCGAAAAAATTCAGTAAAGAAACACCAGGTCTCTGTTGCATGAATGGAAAAATTCGATTACCATCACTGGAAGCACCTCCACAGGAATTTCTACATTACATGACCGGGGAAACACCAGAATCAAAACACTTTCTTCAAAATATAAGATCATACAACACCTGCTTTCAAATGACTTCTTTCGGTGTTACTTCGACTGACACTAATAGAGACAAATTTGAATATGTATTTTCAATTCAAGGGCAAATTTATCACAAAATTGGATCGTTACTACCAATGCCTAACGATGACTATAAATTTCTGCAAGTATATTTCATCGGAAATGAAGAAAACGAAATTGATCAACGATGTACAAATTTTATTGGATTGAAACGCGAAATAATCCAAGATGTACAGAGGATCTTACACAAATACAATCAACTGATTTACATATTCAAAACAACACTAGACCGCATGATTTCTGATGACTATAAAATTGTAATTCGAGCCGATAAAAGACCACGTGGAGAACACGAACGTAGATTTAATGCACCTCAGATAGATGAAGTCGCCATCGTAATTGTGGACAATGAAAATACAAGCCGTGACATAATTGTACAACGAAGAAGAAAAGGACTACAACGCATTGCAGAGACACACCGTTCATATGATGCTCTTCAATATCCGTTAATATTTCTGCACGGAGAGGATGGTTATCATTTCAATATAAAACAAATTCATCCTAAAACAGGCATAGAAACAAACAAAAAAGTCACTTCCAAGGAGTTCTATGCTTACCGCTTAATGATCAGAGACAATGAAATATACAATCACATTCTCAACACTCGCCGTTTATTCCAACAATTTCTGGTAGATATGTACGCAAAAATAGAAGCAGAACGGATGCTTTACATAAGACTGAATCAGAAGAAACTACGCACAGAAGAATACATCCACCTTCGAGATGCGATCATAAATGACGGCAATATTGACGATATTGGAACAATGGTAATCTTACCCTCATCATACATAGGAAGTCCAAGACATATGCACGAATATACTCAAGATGCCATGATCTACGTAAGAAAATATGGACGACCTGATCTCTTCATAACATTTACATGCAACTCATCATGGCCAGAAATCAAAGAACAACTAAAATACGGACAAACCTCCATGGATCGACACGACATGATAGCCCGAGTTTTTCGACAAAAACAAATAAGATTTATTGAAGTCATCAAAAAAATACCACATCTTTGGAACCGTTAGATGCTGGATGTATACAATCGAGTGGCAAAAACGAGGATTACCTCACTCACCCAATCTCATATGGCTACACGATAAAATTTATCCCACGGATATCGACAAAATCATCCAAGCTGAATTTCCCAATCCACAAAATGATCCGGAACTATACAACATAGTAGTGAAAAACATGATTCACGGACCATGTGGACCATTAAACTTCAATGCGCCATGCATGAGTGATGGAAAATGTACAAAAAAATATCCAAAACCATACTTGGACGATACAAAAACTGGAGATGACGGCTATCCCAAATATAGAAGACGATCACCGAAAAACGGTGGCTTCACAGCAAAAATACGAATACAAGGCAGAGACGAACTGGAAATAGATAATCAATGGGTAGTACCATATAACCCACTGCTTTCCAAAATGTTCCAAGCACACATAAACGTTGAATATTGCAATTCAGTAAAATCTATTAAATATATATGTAAGTACGTAAACAAAGGTAGTGATATGGCAGTATTTCAAATAGTCCAAAATAGCGAACAAAATAATAGAAATGATGAAATCCTCATGTACCAAATGGGAAGATACATCAACAGTAACGAAGCAGCGTGGAGGATTTTTAGTTTTCCCATACACGAACGCGAACCAGCTGTGCAACATCTGGCAGTACATTTGGAGAATGGACAGAGAGTTTACTTCACAAAAGACTCGGCTAGAAAAATTGCAAGCGAACCACCTCAGAACACAACATTAACAGCTTTTTTCCAACTTTGCCAAACGGATCCATTCGCAAAGACGTTACTGTATGTCGACGTCCCTATTTATTATACGTGGGACAAAACAAGGAAAATTTTTCAACGACGAAAACAAGGAATGCCAGAAGAGGGTCATCCAGAAATAATGAAAACTAACGCAATAGGTCGAGTATACACTGTACATCCAAACAATGCCGAATGTTTCTATCTCCGAATGTTGTTACACGAAATACGGGGACCAACAAGTTTCACAGATCTCAGGACTATTGACGGCTACATATGCCAGACTTACAGAGAAGCATGTCAACGTTTAGGATTATTGGAAAACGATAACCACTGGGAATTAACACTACAAGAAGCCACACTCGCAGCTTCAGCTGAACAAATTCGAGAGTTATTCGCCATAATTCTAACAACATGTAACCCATCAAACCCAAAACAGCTATGGGACTCTTTCAAAAGGAATATGAGTGATGATATATTGTACCAAATCCGACAAGCTAATCCAGAACTGACTATAGAATTCAATGACGACATCTTCAATGAAACACTCATTCGCTTAGAAGATAAATGTTTAGCAATAAATAACCAGACCTTAGTAGAAATTGGAATGCCAGCACCACAAAGAAATACTTTCAGTGTGCTAAACTACGAAATTACAAAGGAAAAAAGCTACAACGTCAATGAACTACTTGAATACATTGCTCACAACAAACCACTCCTCAATGACAATCAAACCTATAATTAACCGAATAAATAACAACACTGGTGGAATTATTTACTTGGACGCACCAGGAGGCACCGGTAAAACGTTTCTAATAAATCTAATACTGGCGGAAATACGTGCTGAAAAATCATCGCACTGGCACTAGCATCATCCGGCATTGCAGCCACACTTATGGAAGGAGGACGAACTGCCCATTCTGCCTTACAACTACCGTTGAATATAGCCGAACAACAATTCCCGGTACGTAAAATCTCAGGAACATCTGGACGGGGTCAACTTCTAAAACATGCTAAAATTATCTTCTGGGATGAATGCACCATGGCCCATAAAAAATCACTAGAAGCCATGGACAGAACATTACAAGAATTGCGAAAAAACTCTGAAATGATGGGAGGAGCTCTACTCATACTCTCAGGAGATTTTCGACAAACACTTCCAGTTATTCCCAAATCAACACCAGCAGACGAGATCAATGCATGCTTAAAAAAGTCACATCTCTGGCCGCAAGTACAAATACTGCAATTAACAAAAAACATGAGGGTTGAATTATCAAAAGATGAAACAACAGCACATTTTGCTAAAATACTTTTACAAATAGGCGAAGGTACATATCCTACTGACCAAACGACCGGCCTCATTGAACTCAATAGTGATTTCTGTAACATAGCCACTACTGAAAACGAACTAATCGACAAAATTTATCCAAATATTATTCAGAACTATACCAACGTAGAGTGGTTATTTCAAAGAGCAATTTTGGCCACTAAAAATAATATTGTTGACGATATCAATTTTAATATTCTAAAGAAAATACCTGGTGAAGAGAAAGTATATAAATCGATCGACACGATGGTATCCATTGAAGAAAGTGTCAACTTTCCTACTGAATTTCTAAACTCTTTACAAGTACCAGGAATGCCATTACACTGCCTTCGTCTGAAAATTGGATCTCCAATCATACTACTCAGAAATCTCAACTCCCCAAAACTATGTAATGGAACGAGGATGATCGTAAAACAGCTATCGAATAATGTCATTGAAGCTGAACTTATTTCTGGAAAGAACAAAGGACACACAGTATTTATACCTAGAATACCACTGATCTCTTCTGAATTGCCATTTCAATTTAAAAGATTGCAGTTTCCAATTAAATTAGCCTTTAGTTTTACAATTAACAAAGCGCAAGGGCAAACTTTGAAATATTGTGGCATCAACCTCAAAGAATCCTGCTTCTCTCACGGTCAGCTATATGTAGCTTGCTCAAGAGTAGGAAGTTCGAAAAATTTATATATACTAGCTATGATACCCGGCTTCGCTCGGGAGTTGATATGAGATTACGTGGTAGATGAAATAAAAAAACATACTATGACGTAAAAAGTAAAAAATATATTTTGAAAACATTTTCTATATTTACATGTATTTACATTTTCTCATTATTTACACTACTTGTTTATAAACAACATTTTTCATTTTATTGTCCAGGGTATATATATATAAATTTTTCGAACTTCCTACTCTTGAGCAAGCTACATATAGCTGACCGTGAGAGAAGCAGGATTCTTTGAGGTTGATGCCACAATATTTCAAAGTTTGCCCTTGCGCTTTGTTAATTGTAAAACTAAAGGCTAATTTAATTGGAAACTGCAATCTTTTAAATTGAAATGGCAATTCAGAAGAGATCAGTGGTATTCTAGGTATAAATACTGTGGTCCTTTGTTCTTTCCAGAAATAAGTTCAGTTTCAATGACATTATTCGATAGCTGTTTTACGATCATCCTCGTTCCATTACATAGTTTTGGGGAGTTGAGATTTCTGAGTAGTATGATTGGAGATCCAATTTTCAGACGAAGGCAGTGTAATGGCCAGACATAGGAATCCGCGGGGCAAAACTGATTGACAAGTAGGGAGTTCCTATATCGATAAACTCAACTATCGATGCTAGTTCTATATACTAGTGATCACTCAAGGGTTTGCTTGTAAAAATAGGTTTTTATTAATAGTAAAAAATAACAACTCAATCAATACTCTTCTTCGTTTTTAAAAACAATTTTATAATTTTACTCGACCCAATTTTTTTCTTCGTGAATGTCCCATTTACTATCCCATTTATTATTTAAATTATCGGTGCTCGTTCTATATACTAGTGATCACCCCCAACATGATGTGTTTTTTGTTCTATTGTTCAACATAGCATAATTTAAATAATCGCTAGGTTATATAAAGGTAGGGCGTAATACCTATTGCTCTACAAAATAGTTAATATTATCTCAACCTCTTTAGATAATTAAATAGAAGTATATTACCTACTTAGACACTTACTATAACACAATAGGTACTTGTCAATGTCGTCGGACAGTGTCATTTGTAAACACGTTATATTACAAAAGTATTTTATATTTATGAGTGAAAATAAATAATGTCTCCCAAAAAAATAGACGAATAGCTTAAAAAACACACTGAAGTTATTAAACGTGGGTCCAAGCTATACTGTAACAAATGTCAATTCATCTTTCATCGCAAAAAATATTCTCTTGTTAGGCATATGAAAACCGAAAGACATAGAGGTATTCAAGAAGAAAAATATCAATTTTATAAAGACCTTACTATGTTTATGGTGGCCTGCAATATATCGTGGTATCATTTAGAAAATCCAAATTTTAACGGTTTTATTCAAAATTGCATTTCTGGACGATACGGTAATTTTTCAGTGCCTTCGCAATCTCATATAAGGAAAAATTATCTTTCTCTAATTTATAATGAAACATACCAACAAATTAGGAACGAGATTGGGAACAATTACATCTACGTGTCTGTAGATGAGACTACAAATGCTAACGGTGACCAAATTGCAAATGTTATCGTTGGCAAACTTGACAGTACACCAAGTCGGCCGTATGTTATTGCAAGTAAATGTTTACAGCAGACAAATAATGAAACAATAACAAATTTGATTATAACGTCCCTATCAAATTTTTGGTGCTGTGATGCAAAGAGCGATAAATTCAACAAAGTTATATTGTTAGTGACTGACGCAGCACCTTATATGATGAAAGTGGGTAAAAACTTGAATATAGTTTTTAAAAATATGACTCACATAACATGTGCAGCTCATGGATTAAATAGGGTGGCTGAGAAAGTAAGATCTCTGTTTCCAAGTGTTAATACCTTGATATCATCGGTCAAAAAAGTATTTTTGAAGTGTCCCCGGAGAATCAATGTATTCAAAAATATGTTACCTCAAATACCTCTACCGCCTCAGTCAACAATTATAAGATGGGGCACATGGTTGCAAGCAGCAAACTATTATGCTATATATTTTGATGATATAAGACGAGTTATGAATACATTTTCTGTATCAGATGGCATAGCGGTTAAAAAAGCAAAAGCTGCATTTAATAAATCAAATATCCAGGGTGAACTTAAGTTTATAGCCGAAAATCTAAATATTATTCAAGAGTCTATAAAAAAATTACAATCGCCATATCTGTCGCTAGACTTTGGTGTACGAATAGTAAAAAAAGTACAGTCTACATTATCTAAAATATATTTGAACGAAAAGGGACAAATTATTTACACTAAATTTAAAAATGTTTTTAACAAAAACTTCGGGTACGACACTATGGAAAAAATTAATATGCTACAAAAAGGTGAAGAAGTCATTTTACAACCGAACAATAGGCGAAGTACAATAGATCACTTTATGAAATTTTGTTATGCCCCTATAACCTCCACAGAAATTGAGAAGTCATTTAGCCACCTGAAATGGATTTATCAGCCAAGACGGAGACGCATAACGCCCGAAAATATGGAGCAAATTTTGGTCGTTTACTTTAACAATAGTAAATGGGATATTCACGTAGAAAAAAATTGGAACGAGTAAAATTATAAAATTGTTTGTAAAAACGAAGAAGAGTATTGATTGAGTTGTTATTTTTTAATATTAATAAAAACCTATTTTTACAAGCAAACCCTTGTGTGATCACTAGTATATAGAACTAGCATCGATAGTTGAGTTTATCGATATAGGAACTCCCTACTTGTCAATCCGTTTTGCCCCGCGGATTCCTATGTCTGGTAATGGCATTCCTGGTACTTGTAAAGAGTTTAGAAATTCAGTAGGAAAGTTGACACTTTCTTCAATGGATACCATCGTGTCGATCGATTTATATACTTTCTCTTCACCAGGTATTTTCTTTAGAATATTAAAATTGATATCGTCAACAATATTATTTTTAGTGGCCAAAATTGCTCTTTGAAATAACCACTCTACGTTGGTATAGTTCTGAATAATATTTGGATAAATTTTGTCGATTAGTTCGTTTTCAGTAGTGGCTATGTTACAGAAATCACTATTGAGTTCAATGAGGCCGGTCGTTTGGTCAGTAGGATATGTACCTTCGCCTATTTGTAAAAGTATTTTAGCAAAATGTGCTGTTGTTTCATCTTTTGATAATTCAACCCTCATGTTTTTTGTTAATTGCAGTATTTGTACTTGCGGCCAGAGATGTGACTTTTTTAAGCATGCATTGATCTCGTCTGCTGGTGTTGATTTGGGAATAACTGGAAGTGTTTGTCGAAAATCTCCTGAGAGTATGAGTAGAGCTCCTCCCATCATTTCAGAGTTTTTTCGCAATTCTTGTAATGTTCTGTCCATGGCTTCTAGTGATTTTTTATGGGCCATGGTGCATTCATCCCAGAAGATAATTTTAGCATGTTTTAGAAGTTGACCCCGTCCAGATGTTCCTGAGATTTTACGTACCGGGAATTGTTGTTCGGCTATATTCAACGGTAGTTGTAAGGCAGAATGGGCAGTTCGTCCTCCTTCCATAAGTGTGGCTGCAATGCCGGATGATGCTAGTGCCAGTGCGATGATTTTTCAGCACGTATTTCCGCCAGTATTAGATTTATTAGAAACGTTTTACCGGTGCCTCCTGGTGCGTCCAAGTAAATAATTCCACCAGTGTTGTTATTTATTCGGTTAATTATAGGTTTGATTGTCATTGAGGAGTGGTTTGTTGTGAGCAATGTATTCAAGTAGTTCATTGACGTTGTAGCTTTTTTCCTTTGTAATTTCGTAGTTTAGCACACTGAAAGTATTTCTTTGTGGTGCTGGCATTCCAATTTCTACTAAGGTCTGGTTATTTATTGCTAAACATTTATCTTCTAAGCGAATGAGTGTTTCATTGAAGATGTCGTCATTGAATTCTATAGTCAGTTCTGGATTAGCTTGTCGGATTTGGTACAATATATCATCACTCATATTCCTTTTGAAAGAGTCCCATAGCTGTTTTGGGTTTGATGGGTTACATGTTGTTAGAATTATGGCGAATAACTCTCGAATTTGTTCAGCTGAAGCTGCGAGTGTGGCTTCTTGTAGTGTTAATTCCCAGTGGTTATCGTTTTCCAATAATCCTAAACGTTGACATGCTTCTCTGTAAGTCTGGCATATGTAGCCGTCAATAGTCCTGAGATCTGTGAAACTTGTTGGTCCCCGTATTTCGTGTAACAACATTCGGAGATAGAAACATTCGGCATTGTTTGGATGTACAGTGTATACTCGACCTATTGCGTTAGTTTTCATTATTTCTGGATGACCCTCTTCTGGCATTCCTTGTTTTCGTCGTTGAAAAATTTTCCTTGTTTTGTCCCACGTATAATAAATAGGGACGTCGACATACAGTAACGTCTTTGCGAATGGATCCGTTTGGCAAAGTTGGAAAAAAGCTGTTAATGTTGTGTTCTGAGGTGGTTCGCTTGCAATTTTTCTAGCCGAGTCTTTTGTGAAGTAAACTCTCTGTCCATTCTCCAAATGTACTGCCAGATGTTGCACAGCTGGTTCGCGTTCGTGTATGGGAAAACTAAAAATCCTCCACGCTGCTTCGTTACTGTTGATGTATCTTCCCATTTGGTACATGAGGATTTCATCATTTCTATTATTTTGTTCGCTATTTTGGACTATTTGAAATACTGCCATATCACTAACTTTGTTTACGTACTTACATATATATTTAATAGATTTTACTGAATTGCAATATTCAACGTTTATGTGTGCTTGGAACATTTTGGAAAGTAGTGGGTTATATGGTACTACCCATTGATTATCTATTTCCAGTTCGCCTCTGCCTTGTATTCGTATTTTTGCTGTGAAGCCACCGTTTTTCGGTGATCGTCTTCTATATTTGGGATAGCCGTCATCTTCAGTTTTTGTATCGTCCAAGTATGGTTTTGGATATTTTTTTGTACATTTTCCATCACTCATGCATGGCGCATTGAAGTTTAATGGTCCACATGGTCCGTGAATCATGTTTTTCACTACTATGTTGTATAGTTCCGGATCATTTTGTGGATTGGGAAATTCAGCTTGGATGATTTTGTCGCTATCCGTGGGATAAATTTTATCGTGTAGCCATATGAGATTGTGTGAGTGAGGTAATCCTCGTTTTTGCCACTCGATTGTATACATCCAGCATCTAACGGTTCCAAAGATGTGGTATTTTGTGATGACTTCAATAAATCTTATTTGTTTTTGTCGAAAAACTGTCATGTCGTGTCGATCCATGGAGGTTTGTCCGTATTTTAGTTGTTCTTTGATTTCTGGCCATGATGAGTTGCATGTAAATGTTATGAAGAGATCAGGTCGTCCATATTTTCTTACGTAGGTCATGGCATCTTGAGTATATTCGTGCATATGTCTTGGACTTCCTATGTATGATGAGGGTAAGATTACCATTGTTCCAATATCGTCAATATTGCCGTCATTTATGATCGCATCTCGAAGGTGGATGTATTCTTCTGTGCGTAGTTTCTTCTGATTCAGTCTTATGTAAAGCATCCGTTCTGCTTCTATTTTTGCGTACATATCTACCAGAAATTGTTGGAATAAACGGCGAGTGTTGAGAATGTGATTGTATATTTCATTGTCTCTGATCATTAAGCGGTAAGCATAGAACTCCTTGGAAGTGACTTTTTGTTTATTTCTATGCCTGTTTTAGGATGAATTTGTTTTATATTGAAATGATAACCATCCTCTCCGTGCAGAAATATTAACGGATATTGAAGAGCATCATATGAACGGTGTGTCTCTGCAATGCGTTGTAGTCCTTTTCTTCTTCGTTGTACAATTATATCACGGCTTGTATTTTCATTGTCCACAATCTATCATTCTGAGGTGCATTAAATCTACGTTCGTGTTCTCCACGTGGTCTTTTATCGGCTCGAATTACAATTTTATAGTCATCAGAAATCATGCGGTCTAGTGTTGTTTTGAATATGTAAATCAGTTGATTGTATTTGTGTAAGATCCTCTGTACATCTTGGATTATTTCGCGTTTCAATCCAATAAAATTTGTACATCGTTGATCAATTTCGTTTTCTTCATTTCCGATGAAATATACTTGCAGAAATTTATAGTCATCGTTAGGCATTGGTAGTAACGATCCAATTTTGTGATAAATTTGCCCTTGAATTGAAAATACATATTCAAATTTGTCTCTATTAGTGTCAGTCGAAGTAACACCGAAAGAAGTCATTTGAAAGCAGGAGTTGTATGATCTTATATTTTGAAGAAAGTGTTTTGATTCTGGTGTTTCCCCGGTCATGTAATGTAGAAATTCCTGTGGAGGTGCTTCCAGTGGTGGTAATCGAATTTTTCCATTCATGCAACAGAGACCTGGTGTTTCTTTACTGAATTTTTTCGCGTGGCAAAATTGGCAAATGCTATTCATTTTTCCGATCACAACATATTTATGATCGTAATATTTCTTCGTCGGTTCCTTTGTTAGATTATCTTTTAAAATGCTCGATTCTTCAATACTTTTATTTTCTTTTCTTTCTTCGCTTTTTCCGCTTCTCAGGGTGCTCATTCTGGTTCGTTGATTTTGTAAACGTGCTTCGCGCTCTTCTTCCGTTTCATTTCTTCGATTTTCTTTTTGTTTCCGCCGTTTCGCTGCAGAACTGGCAAGATCTCCACCTCTTTTACGTCTAGGCATTGTATTCTGTAAAATATAAATTAAATGAACATTTTATAGACAAATATATTGTTACGTAAACGTGGAGCACGTTGAGACAAAGAAAAAAAAATTATTTAATCTTCAAGCGGTCGCGCGATATTTTGTTTACGGCCAAAGTATATAGAAGGCATCGATTCAACGCCGCGCGACTACTTGAAAGTTAAGGAAATTACAATTAAAAGAAGAAAAAAAAAACCATTAGAATTAATTAAATACACTATTAAAAATACTCACATTTGATATTTCACAATAAAGGCTCACAGATAACTTTTTTCTTCTTCGCTTCGAAATCGAGAATTAATTAAACACACTATTAAAAATACTCACACGTGATACTTCAAAGTAAAGGCTCACACACAGATAATTTCTTTCTTTTTCGTTTCGAAATCGCTTGTTTCGTTGTTCAAATCAAACTAACTCTGGCGGGTGACACCGGGCTCTTATATATTCAGAAAGCTAGGCTCTAGGATATTCGAGAAAGTTGGCGCTAGGATATTCGAGAAAGTTTGGGAATAATCGTTCGTTTAAGTCCATATTGTGTACAATGAATGAAATTCAACTATTCGACAACAGATGGCGCCACTTTGGACAATGAATGAAGTTCAACTACTCGACAACAGATGGCGCCACTACACTTACTTTCCGAGTCGAAGGGTTGGAAAAGCCCTTATATCTTTAAAGACACACCCTTTAGGTTAAAACGGGAACTTTCTTGTTCGAGGGGGAATAAAGGGCTATCACACTATATAAGTCCCTTTATCGTGCTGGGACTCCTTTTTAAGTTTTATCGGCACACACATTTTCTCAACTTAGTTTTATTATATATAATGATTAAAAACCATTGTATATTATTGCGGAAACAAAAACAGTAGGCGACTAACTACAAATTGCATTTTACATCATTTGGCACTACTTCCCCCAACAAAACCTTCTGGTTGATGCTATAACCTAATTAATTACATAATTTCCCATAATATTTCATTAAACCCAGAATTCTAGGATTTGTTTTCTTCAAGTTATTTGCATTCTTTGACCTCCACCACTTTACAGCTACCAGATGTCCGGATCTAGAAATAAGCATAGTATAGCAAACTAACTACATGGGTTTCGTTGCTCTCATTATTGTGTCATATCTGACGTGGCCAGTTCTCCGCCTATAGCGTGTGTGGCCGGATTTAATCTATAAATAAATTGGTATTATGGAATAATCTTACTCATCTAGATGCCACTCACACTCCACTATTAATCCATTTACAGGTATTATAAATCTCTGGGTCAAAATTTACATGTCTCAACTACAAGACAAAGTACAAAATGTTTTGTGAATATACCTAAGTACCTTTCGTAATAAAATCCAGTGTCTGTTTTTAGCCGTCGTCTCCAAACTCTGAAGATGTCAGCGGCTACACTCTAAGTGCAATTGCATTTATTACCTTTATGCTCGATAACATAAAAATGTTACGACTTTCTTGTGAAGGTATAATAAAAATATAATGTCGAGTGACCATTATCCGATATGGTTTTTGTGACTCGTTTAATTATAAGTATAAGTACCTAATCAAATTGTTGGATTCTTATATATTTTTGTTTACATCAACGTCTTGAACACGTCATAAAACCCAGGTTTAGAAAAGCGTCAAGTGTGAATTTTCAAAATCGGTAAAACATCGCGTGAAATCAAATGAAGGAAAATAATCGTCGGTATGAGTCGATCACGCTTGCAGCAGTGTGATGGAGCTATTATTATATTAGCATCCAATATGTGAGTTATGACCGCGCCCCATGACTACGTCCCGTAGACTCCGCATTAAGAAACATAAAAAATCGGCTAAGAGCATGTCGGGCCATGCTCAAAAGCATGCATTACGCAGTTACCGGCCCGTCACAATACAACAACTCAAAAGGTTATTTTCAACCGACTTCAAGATTTCGAAGGAGGAGGTTATCAATTCGTCGGGATCTTTGTTTTTGCTTGTTTTTTTTTTTTTTTTATATATGTATGTTCACCTTATTCGAAGACGGCTGGACTGATTTGGAAAATTCTTTTTTTGTTTGAAAGAGTATACTTCACAGTTGGTCACATTATAACCAGGTCAGAAATCGAGGGAACTCTTCAACTATTATAGGCACATCTATAGTGATTTGAGTATTTTTTACAGCAGCTCGAGCATTTGCTGTTGGAAAGGTGGATGCTGAGTGAAGTCGGTTCTTTTTTGTTTAAAATTATATATTATTATTTTAACACTTTGTCGGCGCGATTAATATACATATTCATACCAAATTTTAGTTCTCTAGTACTAACGGTCTCTAAGCTAGACCGCGGACTGACGGACGAACAGACGGACATGGCGAAACTATAAGGACTCCTAGTTGACTACGGAACCCTAAAAACTCACGACCATTGGCCGTCACAGTTAGGCGCTTTTATATTCGTAAGCACTTACCACACCGCAACGCAAGCTATAAGTACAACAAAGTTACATTCAGCATCCCATAGCATTAGGCTAACACATGCGGGATTTTCGCAGGTTTCGGAAGGTCGCAGTTTGCGGGCTAGTTCCGGTCTACGATCCAGCCTAATTCAATACAATTTGGGTTAAAAGTTTCAAAACCAAACCTCCAGCGGGGACACTGCCTGTGAGCGTGGACTCAACCTCAACGCAACGTGGTGGAAAAATAACGGTAGTGCTCGTAAGGTCTTCACTTTAGTAGATTCAGCAACCAACGTGTAGAGGTCGTGTCGTTGTATCTACTTAGATTTATATGCTTTATCTAGCGTGTAACTGATCTTTGCAGCTTTCCGCTAGTACTTACTAACAGCTGCAGAAATATCCACTTTACTAAAGCCCACTAAATATGTTCTCAACAATTCTATTTCAGTCACAATAGAGTCCGTGTAAATATATTTTAGAGTGCGTACAACCGTAGATATTTTTGCAACTGGGCGGTGTATCGATAGAATCGTAGATTGACGCAATCAACGTGGGGCCATACTGCCGGGGGATTGAACCGGAACTACTCAGCTGATTTTCTACATGTTTATTGTAAACATCAATATTGCGTATACATTATACATATTGTAATTTAGATTTATTTTGCAATCTTACTTATAGCGATAGGCTTTATTTCGACTTTCCATTAAAATAAAATGTGTGTCATTTTGCACATTGCATTTAAAATAAATTTAATCAGAGCATACCAATACATTTTAAGTACTATACTTCGAGCATTAATGTAAAGTAGGTAGTTTCAAACAATATATACTGAAAATATGGCTCCTGAAAATTTGTAACCGGCCAGTCTTATACCGTAATAAGACTATCAAAGAAAGTACCGCCCGAATTGTTCTTGCGGTACTAATTTGAGGCCATTTTTTTGGGCTGATGATTGTGTAGTATTATTTGATCCCCTAGTATTATTTGATCGGTGGCGCTATAGCATTAATTGAAATACTGAAAGGGACATTCGCACGGATACAATAAATTATTTCATTTTTCAGTGTCGTTGGATGGCGTTTACGTGCAGGCGTGTGTTGTGTGCAAATGACATATTGCATGCGCGAATAGATCCAGTACGTTGTGCAGTCGCAATCAGTCGCATTGACAGTCCCCCGCCCCGCCGCCCGCGCCGGCGGGGCAGCGCGGAACTGCACTTTTCATCCCCTGGCAGCGCTTTATGGCGAGGTAAGTTGCAATGAATGTGAAAACTTTCTAACAGATGGTTGTACTGTTTTTATGTGAGCGTGGAATTATGACCGTTGGGTTGTGGTTTGTTATTACGACGGAAAATGTTTCATTTTCCTTACAAGAAACCTTTAAATGGCTTGTTACCCCGAATTTCAAATACAAATCTAATAAAAATTTACATGAAAAATTAACAAGACAAATTATGGCAATTATGAGAAACCGTTTCAGTTCCTGTTCCTAGAAAATCCGAGAGGGAAGAAAAACATTGTGCATATCTGAGTAAAGGCCTAAATAATCCTATTTTTTTTAATACCACGACGGTGGCAAACGAGCATACGGCCCGCCTGATGGTAAGCAGTTACCGTAGCCTATAGACGCCTGCAACCCCAGAGGATTTACATGCGCGTTGCCTACCTTTAGGAACCTATACACTCCCCTTTTGGAAGAACCTATACTGTAGCCCACTGGGAAAACTTCGGCAGGGAGTTCATTCCACAGCCGCAGCGTTGAATAAGATTAGTTCGCACATTAAACCGTGTACATACATGTAGCTGGATTTGTAATGTAATAACAGTGTTATGCTATATTTTGTACTAACTAACTAGTTCATAAATGAAATAAAAGAACATCTGAGGTAAATGGCTTCAAATATGTTAAAAAAGTAGTCAGGTACGGTAGAAAAGCTTCACTGCCGCCATAGTTCGTGATAACGTGTTCGCTAAGTGCAGCGGAATGAGGATAAACTATAGGCAGGAAATCGGCTCCCATTGAGAGTCCCTGTGATTACTGCAAGCGATCATTTGCGCCGCAGGTTGCAGAATGAATTGCAGGCTTGCTTGCAGTTTCTACTCAGGCGTCCTATCCGCCTAACGAGGTTAGCTCATCCACAATTTAAGACCAATTCGATAGCAACCGCATATCCACCACACCAATATTATTTCGCACCGGTTCCCTGGTGGAAGGGAGACACCGCTAGGTGCACGATCTGTGTCATGGTAAATTGATCTGAATAAGAACGATACTCGCTCGGGAGGGCTTGCTGTCGCGTCGTAACTAGGGATGCCTTCGGGAGCGCTCCTGGGCGAATTATCCTCAAAATGAACGATATTGAATTATCAGTATAATGGATTTTATTGCTTTGAAATATTTATTGCTTATTTTCCGACTCTCATATTCAATTTTCGTCTGACGCAATGCCGAAAAAGACAGACGTCGAGCCAGTCCGGCCATGTCGTGCGGGTTATGTACCAAATTAGAAAAAGTAAATTGAACGTTCGTTGAAATGTGGATGCGATAAAGCGCTTTTATCGGCGATTTTACGGCTCTTTTCGCACTATCCCAGCTATAAACGCCGAATCAGATGAAGTGAGAAACCGCGGGTGGCATAGCAAAAAAATAACTCCATTTACTCCACCCTACATAAACTCGAATCTTCGATATTACCCTCGTACAAATTTTTATTACGTGCTTACGTACGAAAAATAAAGTGATTTATAGTAATAAAGTTTTACTGTTATTGTTGTGTATTTAGTCAAAACTATTCCTTTTCCGGGCGCTTATTTAAAGTACATAAAGAAAAACCTGAAAAGGAAGGTTGACTGGACGTTAATGTAAATAAATGTCCTAAAAAGAGCCCACTGCAACAAAAAATAGAAGGGCATCACGTTTGTTGAAAAGGGACAAGTCAGCCGGTCGGGGGCATTCAGCGCGCTATTCGCACGACTCGAAATGCTCGATAACCGCGCCGGTGGCACTCAATTATCGCACCGATATGCTCTGTCGCTGACGTTAGTTATAGCAGACTATCCGGACATTTTTAGGTGGCTTTGCTGGCAGTTTTGAGCCTGTACTTTAAGGCGACTAGTAGTAGAATATTATTTTATGGAATTCTAAGAGTCACTAATAATCTAAAATTACCTAGTTATGTAAAAAGTAAGAAGGATGAGTTTGAGAATAACATATTAGTGTGTTATTCTCAAACTACATACTTTATTTTCACAGTTCCTTTAAGTAAATGTGTCAGTCACAGATGTGTCAGTGCACGGAAAAAGGCCCCACTTTGTCGAGTTAATAAAAATATACATTATGCGCTATCTATGTATATCAATACACAAATTATACCTAATCTACACCATACACCCCCACGTCATACCTGTGATTGTGGTCTCTCCGTGAGAAACTGACGGGAGTTACGGTTATTTCCGGCATCGTCAGTGGAAGGAGCCTCCGCACTTAGTAAATGACCTGGGGAGAGTGTCACGACACTTCGTGAAGACAGTGCAGTACATGTATGTACACATATTATACATAGGTGTAGCTGATGCCATCCTTGAAATAACCTTCGCGCTGTCTGATTAGTCGATGTAAAGGTAAAGGTCGTAAAAATACTTAAGTGTCAAAATATACTCAATGAAAACGTCACGTTTTAGTTCAGGCGCTGTTAATAATTTTTCGCATACTACATAATTTTGTTCCTAATTGATTCTGGTATTTGGATTATATGTATTTAATTTGTAATTGATATGATATAAGCATGCAAAACTTTTGGCAAATTTCGTTTACGGTGCAAAGTAGAACGGCTAAAAGTACTCGAGATTTGCTGCAGCTTTTCAAATGTCATCTAACGTTGACTGCCAGCGATCGACTAATTAACGTACGTACTCGTGACGGTCAATCGTTGCCCAATAGCGCCCCACGACTGTGGAAACCCGGCTAACCGCCACGGCACGACGCCACCGGCCAAAATTCTGTAAACACGCCAATTTTGGACATAATAGCTCGCAACGACAATAAACTTTTGAGACCGTGGGAGTGAGAGTACCGAATTTACATCGGTATCGGCCCACCGAAGCGATTGAACTTAGCCGGTCTGTTTGTGACATTGATTTCGTTTAAGATTTTGAGATATGGGAATTTGAAATATGGGTAGGAAGAGCTCTTTGGTAACATTCAGAAATTTAAAAAAAATCTTAGTATTTATATAATAGCTGGATCAGTTAATTTGCATTTGCAAGCAAATTGTTTTTTTAATAAATATTAATCTAAAAAGAAATATGTTTAGGTGTGTCATTTTATTTACCGAGCGAGTGAAGCGTCATCGTTTTAGGTTCGGCGGAGATGCTTTCATATGTCCGGCTGTTCTCCTCTAGGTCATATTTATGTAAAAACCTATTTTCGTAAAATTTTGTGCCACTAACTAAGCTACTACTATTAATATTTAATGTAACGCATCTATTTAAATTACATAAGAAAATATTAGGTAAAACTATAGAAGCGCGCCGTATCATTTCCATGACATAAAGTAGACCTACGCAATAAAGGCGTATGACAGTGACTAAAGTCAGATCACGCAATTCACGTACGTTAAAACAGCAATAGGCTGTATAGAATTCAACGGTCGCAATAAACAGAAATTACGACTGAAGTAGTAAAATAATACTTAACGATTGTCATACGAATGTCGTAAAATATGAATATTGATTATCCATTAATATCGTTTTGACCTGAAAACGAAATGTTTTATTAGTGTTTAAAATGCTAAGTTCAACTATTTTTTATTTTAATGTAAACTTCACTAAAATATACCATTCCTCTGTATTACATTATAAATTTATAACATTTATAAATATTATAAAGGGTTAAAAAAATTTAAAAAAAAAAGCTATTAGCCAATTTTAGGCTACTCTTAAATTTTAAACGAAGCATGCATTAGAGCTTAAAGAGGATCCAGTGTGTAGACGATGAGGGACCTTCTTGTTCCTTTAGCCATCAACACAGTGAATCCTCCTTTTTGTAAAGGGTTGGCAACGCGCATGTGACTCCTTTGGAGTTGCAGGCGTCCATAGGTTACGGTAGCTGCTTACCATCAGGCGGGCTTATGCTTCTTTGCCACCGTCGTGGTATAAAAAAAAGGCAATCGGTAACAATGTCAAATTTAGTCACAAAAAATCCACGTGACTCAAAATATAAATACATGTAATTTGTCCATTAGCTGTCCAATTATTTAGACGCGAAATCTATTACATAATATTCGTAAGTGTATCTTACATAATATTCTTTGTAGCTTTGATAAAGCCATAATTACATGTCATGACACTCATGACTGGCAATGATTTTTTGTAATGTTGCGCTAAATATGTGTACCTACTAGGGCCTACCCACTAAGGTTGCGTTGCGTTCATCCGTTGCTCAACTGTCCCCGATATGAGTAGAGAGCAGTACAAAAGACTCAAAGTAATAAAGAAAAATAAAATCATCTTTAAAACGTAAGTCATCAGAGACAAAGCGCAATACGAAATTAATATCTACTGAAATTCGCTGGTAAATGAAAACATAAAAATACCCCTCACTCTTTTGAATAATAACGGTCGTTTGCCTGAGCCTATTTTCGATAGGATATTACTTTTAATAAGATACTTAGAGATAGCTACAACACGAAAAGGCGGCACTCCTAAATATTTTTCTTTTCCTTATTTGACAGCCGTAATTTTTTTACAAAAACAAGCTTTAAGCTCTCACATTTGTAACGGTTACGAGAGAAAATCCGCCCATAGGTAGCTCAGTAGGTTTTAGGTGTTCTGTTAGAAGATGAAAATACAAAAAGTATCCTTTATTTTAAGAGATGAAATAAGTAACACTAGAATGTTTAGCTTGTTCCAGTGAAATATTATGAATAATCGGCTTATTTTAGGGCCTTGAACTTAGAGTAGCAATGGAAATTCCCACATTGTCTTTCTCCGATATCCGGAGTGACGGCGGCGGCTGTATAAACTCAATGTAACAACGATTATTATACAGAGCTAGTACAAAAAGTTCACTTTTTAACCAGCTGGCACGTTCTCAAGGCAGATGCTCCGCGGCGCGTTCAGATAACGTCAAAGTTTGTAACTTTTCGCATTTCCTCGTAGCGTGGTGCCTAGCAATCTCGACCTACAAGCATTGTCAGTATTATCACATGCTATAAATTAGTTATCCGCCACAAGAGGCAATGCCGTTGCCACTGACTGCGTTTATGAGCACGAATTTTCGGAAACTAGTCTAAATTGCAGCGTTAATACCGCTGGAACATTTAGCGGGGTATTACGTTGGTATAATTAGTGCAGTCGTTAGTTAGTTGAGACCGATTTATTATGCATAATAGGTGTTTGTGTAAACGCATTGAATGGGCGGTTGCAGCCAGGCCAGAGCATTCTGTGGGCGGAGGAGAGGAGATACGGCGCGTCGGCCCGTTGGCGCTGAATTGCCGAACTTGACCACAGCGGCGGGCATTGTTTGCGTCCCGGTTCCGGTCACCACTAAGGTTTTGTTTTACTGGTGCACTAACTCTGTGGAAAGTTTTACTGCCAGTACCAGCAGCTTGTTGTCGTTCATTGCCGGTAGTAAAGTGTCAGCCTCCTTTGCATTTAATTTATTACTAATTATTTCTTTACTTAGACTATACATCTCTGTTTGCGCATTTCAGTATCGTAGAAATAATTATTATTATTTCTCTCTATCGGTTTATGTCTATGGTGTTCTTAAAACTGATCAGAGTAAAAAATAGAGGAATCTGACCTTTCCATCTGGTAGAAGCTGGGACCCGAAAACCCCCTCATTTGATTCATCTTTTCGATAGGGTGATGTTAGCGTTTGCCTATCGTTATGGAAACCATGTTCAATGCGGTCAATGCGGTTTTCCGATCGAATGTCTTAGCTATAAAAATTTTAATACGGAATTGATACGGAAACCTCATTCGGGGTTTTTGGTTTCAGTAAGCGTTTACGTTTGGGTAAGTCAACGATGTCAAATTGAGAGGATTTGTACAAATAATCATGCAAAATACCTGATCTAATACCCTTTAATGGTAACCGGTCCCTGGGTAGAATAATTTATAACTTTCCAGGCTCTCATACCTTTTTTGCTTAGTATGACCGAAGTATGCCATGATTAGATGGACTAGCTGGCTCAGCTGGTCGGTTATATCAAAATACCGTAGAGTTTGAACTCAAAAAATTGTTAAGTTAACGAAAATGGATACCTACTATGGTGGTTTAAAAAAAGTTATAACGGCCTCCTAGCCTAGTCGGTCGGTAGTGACCCTGCCTATGAAGCAGGAGGTTCCGGGTTTGAATCCTGATCAGGGCATTTATTTGTGTTTTTATCACATATATTTGTTACTGAGTTATGGATGTTTTCTATGTATTTATGTATTTATCCATATCTAATCATTATATATATCGTCGTCTAGTACCCACAACACAAGTCTTAATTGAGCTTAATGTGGGACTAGGTCGATTTGTGTAAGATTGTCCCATAATATTTATTTATTTATATATTGTGTGTAGGTTAAACCTACGTCAATTTTCAATCCTGTGGATATATTTTACAACGATTGTCCATTTTCATTTGCAATAATTTATCCTTTAACAGTCTACTAAATAAAGGCGAACTCAAGAGCCGAGTTATAAACGCGAGGAATTCTACTCCGAGATAGTCAGATGTCCTCATTTGCGGGGACGGCAGTGAGCCAGTGACATTGCGGTTAGATGGCACCGAGACCGGTCAATTCCAGAAACGTCTTAGATAATTTACAGAGATGACTCGACATTTTGCAGATTTGTATCTCTAAGCAAACCGCACACCACGCCGTCGTTAGCGTGACCTAAAAAGCAGAAAGTGTTCACCTATGCTCATTTGATATGAACAAATTGTAGCTGTTATCAGGCCATCAAGGCTCAAATTGGCCAACTTTAGAAGCGTATTAATACGGCGTGACTTGTATATTTTGACGTGAACAATTTATTTTTCAATTTCACTTGACACTTCGCGCTTCCGAAGTGATCGAGTGGACCGAGGTGAAAGATACTCATAATGTCCGAACGCAAAAATAATAGCGCCGACCTCGAGATCGAGATCCGTGAACTTGCTTTCTAATACTTCGCTATAAAAGTAACAGTTTTTTGTGCGGGAGTAGGTAATCATTTTGTTTGGCCTGATTATTAATGAAAGTTCACGCAATATGCATTGTATTCTTTTCTTTGCAGTACCTAGTTAATTTATTATACAGTGGGTAAATCCAATACGTGCGAAACTGTGGTTAGCATAGGACATACGATAATAATATATTTCAATAAATCTTTGTCTTTGCCTTTGTACACACTTACTGTAGTTTTTAATGGTCATGGTCATTTCATGTTATGTTATGTTTTCGTTGGTCCTTGTCCTATTCACATTGTGATAATTGCTTACTACTAAAAGGCCCTTACTACAGTATAAACATTTGTTACCCTCCACTGCTTTTTGAAGGGCAACAAAGAAACCGACTAAATTATGTAGGCTAGTTACGGTATGCTATCAGCCATCTAGAAACGTGTTTTGAAATTAGTCTCGTTCAGTTTTGTTCCTGTCGCATTTTGGGGTTGCCATGTTTCGTGTCGTGTTCGTGTGTGTGCTTATGCATTCAAACTTATTTTCCCTTTTTTAACTTCACTGAGTGAGTTTTTACTGCATATGTTATTTTTAGCTAAACTGTTAAATCCACATTGCAAAGTTTACACGCAAAGGTAATTTGTGCATTCAACTAACGGACAATAAAAATGGAATGTGCACGTCACACCAGCTCTTACATTCCCATCCCCATTTTCAAACAAGGGACTTAGACGTTCCAGTATAAGCAGAGACTGTACATTAATATAGACAGCCATAGTCTAAGAACTTTTTGAAGCTCCAAGTCTGGATCGCCATCTGAACGAGAACGAGAGCAACCTAAAGTTTCCGTAGTAAAACCGTAATAATAGTAACGCTATTAATTACTAGATGGCGCTGAGGGGCAGATAGTACTCTGCCCTACATCATACGGCAGCTTTGGTTAGTTCAGATGGCACTTCAGACTTGGAGCCTCAAAAAGTTCTTAGACTGTGGCTGTCTATATAAATATATAGAGGAATAAGCTCACCGTTGTAGGTACACATTCTTTGTGTTTTTATTGTTTGACAAGTAATTGTTATTTGCTATAAAATATTTGTCAACTTTACTTAAAATGAATAACGTTTAATTTATTTATGAACGTACTACGTAAGTACTTAATATTACAAACGAAACGGAAGAAATAGAAATCTAATTAAAACTAGCACACTAAACCTGATATTTAGATTAAACCTATGCAAACACTACAAATATGTACGAGTAGTCTGCGTCAGTTAACTTAAAGACGAAACGAATATTTTTGTTTTGACACAGATGTTACAATAAGTTCTAAATATGTCCAAAACATAGGTACTCAACAGATTTTCCTAACATTAACTTACAGGGCTCACACTTATACTGGTCTGTTTGGGACAGATACTCGCTAAGAGACTAAAATAACTCACGATTGCTCGTATAATAATATGTCCCCGTTTCGTTGATTCGCTCAAATTGACTACGGTTAACTATATTTATTTGACCTAGAAAACTAAATTTAAAAATATTACTTTTCTTCGGCAACAATAAACGGGTATGTTATTTAATTAACCTACTAATAGAAATGTGTATGTAATGTAAATGTATGTCAAATACGTTAGATACACATGGATACTCTTTTAATAGACTACTTACATACCTAACCACTGAAGTGGCTGTTGGTACCTGAATCTTCAAATATATTTAGGTACTTGGTCTTTCGCGTTGCTTACAATATGGATGTTGACTTTACGTCAACTGTACTTATACAGAGTTAATTACGGATATGTAACTTCTACATGATAAGACCAGACACTTCTAAGTTTTAAGAGTTTTACTTTACTTACCTACCAATTTTATTTGTAACAGGATCACATCACATAGTTTGTCTTATAATTATCAATGTAGTAACATCTTAGAAATAGGTAAAATATTTATATTTTACAGTCAGCTCAAACTTTTTATATTTGCAAGAAGACTTTCCGCTTTAATAGAGTCAGGTCACAAACACTTGTTTCAAGTAGTTTGCGTATCCTTAATAGCTTTAGTTTGATACAATCATGTTTCACAAGCTTAAGGCGGCTTCATTTAAAAACTTGGAATCCAAGTTCTCGGACGCTTGTAATTATGCAATCGATGAACAGGTTACAGTCGCATCCGCGAAGCTATGTTAATTAAGTTCACTTCTATTTCTCTCTGTATCATTAATTAAGTGACTTCTTGGAATATCCTGTACCTATTTACAAGTATTTAGGAACACGTTCTAGCGTCCCGAAGAAATCATGAAGATCTCAGCAAATTCGTTAACTTCGGTGCCGCATAAATCGTGGATTCGTGGCACACGATAGACGTAGCAGCGCGTGGTAAAAACAAACTTAGGATTCTACTCAGGTTCTAAAGATAATTGTTTGTTAGATCACTCGACGAGTGTATCCCTTAATAATTCAAAGGTTTTATTTGATAGAACTGTGACATTTGATTGGTCGGACGAGTCGGAACAATGGACGTAGAGCTAATTTTTTTCATGTTTTACGTGCAGTGCACATTACATCCTTAATAATTGACGATACGCGTACTTTTGCGTGCGATAACCCACTGAATTTATTTGTTACGCATGGCAATTGCGCTGCAGCGCTGTTTATAAAGCGTAGCTTTGAAAAATTGTCATTGTCTGACGAAAAAATTGCTTCAGTTTTGTGCGGAAACTGGAAAATATAAAAAACTCGTTGCATTTTTGTTGTTATCAACTGAATTTTATTTGCCGTCGTTCGGTTTAAATATTTATATTATAAGTTAAAGCCTAGCAAAGTATTGTGCGATATTTTATTGGGAAAAGTCCCGTGGTACTTACGCTTTCCATTATTCATTATTAGCTCATTAATATGTATGATTAATTAATCTAGTAAATTGTAATACGACGAGGAATAAAGTTTGCGGGGTTAACAATGGAAAGTCATTCCGTGGAGGCAAGGAAGTTGGTTGACTTGTGGTAGGTGCTTGGCGGATCGGTCGGCACGGGGACGGCAGTTTGCGTGACTTTGATATTCAATAACCTCGTCCACGCCCACAGTACATTTGTTAGGGGAGCCTAAAAGCGGCAACGTAAGTTTAAAAAGGGATCTCGATTTGATCTCATTTTGACATCACGTTCACATCAAATCGAGTGATTAGAAAGTAACTGCATGTGATATCGAAATAAGATAATTATCATAGTTCGAAGCCGCTCCTAGAGTTTTAAGTATATTCCAATTTCAAAATCGAGCGCTCAACTACTATGATAGCGGCATCTGATTGTATACCATCTTGATATTGACATCGAGGTCGGAGAACATTGATTTGCCTCACCGTCAAAAGTAATGGGACTGCCTGAGCATCGTCGCAGTGTGAAAACAGCATTCAAAGCTCTCAACGGTGCTCCTTTCGCCGCACCCGGCAGGAAACATCATTAATTACGCGTAATTAATTATCAGTAGTTGGGGCGCTTGTTGCGTTTGATTGGTGTCTGTTCTGTGTTCAGAGCAAAACGATTGTTCTTTTGTTAGCATCAACTTGTCGTACTTTGTTGTCTTCATACCCGAAAACCGTCTACAGGACTATTACTGTCTGAGTTTTAAAGGGGCGTTGTTGTTTGAATTAGTAGAGTTTTTATAGAAGGTCCCCGATGTGGTAGATTGTGAACAAGAACGCATCCAGAAAAGTGGTTTGTAAAACACTTATGATAAGTTACAGATCCGATTATTTGTTAAGTTTTTTTACTCAGCACGTAATTAATCTTCGTACTTTTATGTATCACGTATATAAAGGTGCTAATTGAGCTATTAATATATCATATGAAAGTAACCTTCGACCCGGATTCCGGCAAACCCTCATTCGAACCTTATATAAAATTTAGTAGGTACACGATTTTCAGACGGGAATCATCGAGGCACTTTTTATTAGGGTTCCGTACCTCAAAAGGAAAAAACGGAACCCTTATAGGATCACTTTGTTGTCCGTCTGTCTGTCTGTCTGTCTGTCTGTCTGTCTGTCTGTCTGTCTGTCTGTCTGTCTGTCTGTCTGTCTGTCTGTCTGTCTGTCAAGACCATTTTTCTCAGGAACGCGTGGAGGTAACAAGCTGAAATTTATATCAAATACTCGGGTCTATTGTCCCTTGGAGCTGTGAAAAAATCAAACTTAAAAGCCAACGCAATCAAAAGATACAGTCGTTTATGCTGCAAATTTTAGTTTTTCGGCACTCTCAAAACCTACGGGGTACTTCCCGTGAACTCAGAAACTTGAAATTTGGCACGAAGCAACGTCATATAGCACAGACAAAGGAAAAATTACGAAAAGTAGACATTTTTAGTAATATCATACAAAAAAATATTTTTTTAAATTATAAACTTACTACCTTATTCCTCGTCAACGCGTGTAGGTATTAAATTGAAATTCATGTCACATACTCAGGGCTATAGGACCTTTCAGATGTAGCAAAACGAAACTTTTATGTCAACGCAATCAAAAGAAATAGCAATTTAAGTCGCATATTTTGAAACTGATTACTCGCAAGAAACTCAAAACCTAAACGGTACTTCCCGTAAACTCAGAAACTTGAAACTTGGCACGAAGAAACTTCATATAGCACAGACAAAGGAAAAATTACGAAAAGTAGACATTTTTAATAAAATCATACGAAAAATATTTTTTAAAATTTTAAACTTACTTACTACCTTTTTCCTCGTAAACGCGTAGAGGTATTAAACTGAAATTCATATCAAATAATTCACAACAAAATCAATTTTTTATGTCAATGCAATGGGTGAACTTTTACTTATATACCTACAGGTTTCTACGGAACCCTCGGTGCGCGAGTCCGACTCGCACTTGGCCGGTTTTTTAACATCTACAATTTATTTCCTGCATACCTAACGCTTAAAAAAACATTCTATAAAAAGCTTGTATTTAGTCTAGTATACTACATAATCGAATCCTGGTACTAGTACGTACATCCGTCATACCTGAGTATTTGCGCGTTTATGACGGATAGGATAAACCAAAAACGCATGGTGGGTGTATTGGCTTTAAAACCTGGGGCGTTCGGACGACTTTTGAAGTTTCAGTCTGACCTCGAAGTCGGCTCGCCGCTCGCCCGAGTATCGTTGCGGTTTAACTTGTTGGATATGTTTAATTAGATGAGTACTCCACTTCAGACAATGAACTCTTATTAACTGTAACAATTTGGGTATAACCACATTGCCTCGGCTACGGCCCTTTGTTCTTGCAAAGTATTCTAGAATTGACTGAATCTGAATCCCAAAGTTAAATAAAGTCACGCGACGTACCGTACGCTGCAAACACGTTGTTGAGCAAAGAGAACCTTATGTAGCATACTGCATGTAAGGGTTAGACGAAATTTTACTAGTTATCACAGAATCATGCATTTAAGTTAAGTACCTACTGATTTAAATGTAAATAAATTAGAGATTACAATTAAAGGGAAGTTTACAAAAAGAACATTACATTGGGCATGATTTTACAGGAGATGGATAAAACTAAATTTCTTTATAAATTATAATGATTTAAGCTTTATTTTCAGGGACAATAAATATATATGGCCACAAAGTTAGGTATATCTCTTTATTTTTTTTAAGGATCTCTATTTTCCGGAAAAGATATTACATAAAATTCATCACGTAAGTATGCTTTTTTTTGTAAAATTTTGGTTAGCTACGTTGTTCTTGTGCTCAATAAGATACATATTTTTTTCAGATTTATTTTTGATATGTAAAGTTTTTGTTACATCTACGAAATTTTTCTATTTTTATGTTATTTTATAATTTTATTGGTAATCTTTCGACACACGGAATAATTTTTAGACCAGATTTTTTTCACCTTTCGTAGCGTTTGGAGATGAACATGATGAAATCAAAAACAGAAATCCGCCAAAAATGTTAATTGGGTACTTTCCTGGGTAAAAAATATAAAATCTATTTTTCTCAAACATACTCCGAAATGTATGCGTTAATGTCACGAAATGAAAACATAAAGTTGCTCATTTATGGCTCCTTACATTACTTCTTGGCCTTAGGCCAAGAAGGAATGTATGGAGTTAGTATGAAACGTACATTATTGTCCGCTACTCTAACTTTTAAATTTGCTCACTTAGGTTAGACTGACAAAGGAAATATTACATACAGCCAACGACCACTCTCTCTGTAAGTATACTTGCGACATTGAAAATTAAAAAAAAACAAAATCTATGGTACTAAATTTATAAGCGGTTAAACATGGTTCTCGAATAGCTTTTTAAAATGTCAAGTTTAAAAAATAAAAAAGGCGGCAATTTTACTTGATAAGTGTTTGTGAAAGTAGTTATTTTAATTATAATATTTTCTTACATTGTTTGAGAAAAGCACTATACAATCCTTGGCCGGAACAGGGATTAAATACAGGACTCGCTTTATCCGGCCTCGTCTACGACTCGGCCGTCTACCGCAATCTCGTCCTTAAATCCCTTACTTCACGGCCTCTGAAGTAATGTACTATTAGTCCGTCAGTTAGATTATCAAAAAATAGTGGACACGTATTTTTTATTTTGTCAATCAAACAAAAATTGGTGAAGATATAGCCCGTTAAAGTTCCGCGTGACGTCACATTATACTAAAAATTGTACTGAAATGTGACGTCACGCGGAACTTTAACGGGCTATATCTTCACCAATTTTTGTTTGATTGACAAAATAAAAAATCGTGTCCAATATATTTTGATAATCTAACTGACGGACTAAATATTTTTTTTTAGGAAAGTAGCCAATTATGTTGTTTTTTGTAAACATCCCTTTAATTATTAATTCATTATAAGAACATTTAATTATTAAAAGAACATTTCTGGTGCTCCTCTTAAGCATGTACTTGCATAACCTGTAAAAGATTCTCTTACCTTTAGTTACCTATTAAAAAAAAATGAAAGAAATAGAAAGAGTTGTGAAAGTACAAGTTGAGCTGGGTGAAAATTGAAAAACCTCGTGATACCGTTAAGTTGTCAAGTTCCTATTATGCATGCACTTTTAAACATAAATTTTACTAAACGAGGCAGACAATGTCTGATTGCCTACCGTTTAAACCCGTCACCTACGCAATAATAAAGCGAGGATGAGTGCGAGCTGAGAGCAAATGCACATCATCAGTGGCAGCGCAGTTTCAGATAGCAATTATTGTACAAACAGACATGAAATGAAAATCCCCATCTCTGAAACACGAAGCATTTCATCTACTTATTACCGAGAGGTTTGCTAAGTAGAATCTCACTCGTGTATTCAAGTTTTGATTAGAACTTAGCTATTTATAAAGGCCCCAAGTTAATTTAGTATCTCCCAGTCGTTTACGTGATTTGAACATTGGATTTCGCCAGCCCACACTCAAAACAAAACTAAACGGAAACTTGAGCCAAATATACACAATGGTAGAAACTTGTAAATAGACTAAGTTGGTTTAATACATATACATATTTGTACAACTAAGTAATTATTACATGGCTATAGAACGACGCTCACACCAGGCGACTTCGTTTAGTATTTTTGACATTTCTAACAGGACGGAGCGGCCATTTACATAATACAATGCAATACGAATACTCTTTATTGCACACCTCAATAAAATAGAACAGTACAGTACACAGATTAAAAGTAGAGGCAGTCAACAGGCGGTCTTATCGCTAGAGAGCGATTTCTCCCAGACAACCTTGGGGTAGCGGAAATCTAGTCGAACTACACAGACTACTCATCGTTAAGCTTTTACAAGGAGCACAGGAGGACACCACACATAAGCTCAATTTTATTCCCAGATTTCTACGATGCGAACAGCACATCTCAATAGTATTCTACACCATTTTGTAGTATAACAGTCAAGATTCACTCCTAAAACTTGATTTTTTGTGGATATTTTTAATTTGAAAAAAGTGGTCGCGCTCTCATACTAAATTAGTACGGAAGCGCCTATGTGTGGTGACCTCGAGTTGTACTTACGATCTATCTAGTGGATGAGGTTATCTGTGGGTAGAATAAATGCCAATTGAAAGCTTATACATCTGTTAATTAATCCCGTACTTTTAACGGGCATTGGATTCTTTATCATAAAATTATGGTTAATCGAGGAGAACAACGTCGCGAAACAGTATGTAATTTCTACAGTATTAATTCCTTAAGACGTGACGCGAAGACCGTGAAAAATTTTGTGGAAATGGGATAGAGCTAAAGAGCTATTTATAATATTTTTGCGTCCTTTTTCTTTACAAAAATTGTCACTAGAAAGCCTGGTTCAGGGAAACATTAGCCAGTTTGCTGAGAGAGATCGATTAAATAAATTTCTCTCTTGTTTCCGCTACTCTCTACTGTGTTTAGTTTAAGTAGTCTATAGGTAGTTTAAGATTACTTAAAGATACTTGTTTTGATCCGTTAACAATGCCATCTTAATATAATTTGTGTGAAATCTCAGTGGGATTTGTGCTAGGATATAAGCTGTACATATTTATATTGTTTTTTGGTTTGTATCTGTTTTTCTCCCCAATAAATAAAAATAAATAAACTTAAAGAAAATGACAAAATCTTATAGAGAACTCAGGAAGGCATTCAAATATGGCAGTAAAACTGTTTTAAAATATCTTGAAGAGATAGGTATCAGTTAACAATTAAGAAAAGTTACGCTCATCGTCTCCAAAAATTAAAAAAAAATAACCGAAAACACGGCCACGTCGATTGGTAAAAAAATGTAAAAACGGGTGTTTTTTCATTTTTGGATTTTTTGAATGACTAATATTTTGTTGTTTATAATGGAAATTCATGGCAACTATTATTTTGAGAACACCAATAATCTTACGGTCAAGAATGTGAAAAATGTCAAGTATACGAAGCTTCCTTAAAAAGTTATCCGATGAAAGATAAATTTAGATCTTAAAAAATCTGTACATTGTTGTTGTCGTCAGCGATGGACATAAAGTACCACAACTTTCGTTTGAAGCCTCGTATTGGAGTAAAATTACTCTGGCGTTTAATGTGATTATTAAAAACCATGAAAGATTATAAAAATAACTATTATTAATAGCCTATAGTATGTCCCACTGCTGGGCAAAGGCCTCTCCCCTCGATTTCCATCCGTCTCGGTCCCTTGCGTTTTCAGGCCAGTCGTTATCAAATGCGTCCAGGTCATCTCGCCATCTGCGCCTGGGCCTGCCCGCCCCTCGCCCGTGTTGTGGTACCCACTCCGTGGCTATTTTATACCACCTCTGTGGATGCATGCGACAGACATGGCCGGCCCAGTCCCATTTCAGCTTGGCGGTCTTGACTCCAACATCTGCAATTCCTGTCTTTGAGTGCAGCGTAGCGTTTCGGATTCGATCGATACGTTTTACTCCTAGCATGCTGCGCTCCATAGCTCTTTGGCAAACCTTCAACCTGGTCTTTTGCGCTTCGGTGAGTGACCATGTTTGAGTGACCATTTTATAAGAAATTGAATGTTGTCCAGATTTCATTCCGCATACGTTAATAAATGTGGACTAATAGTATTTTTTTGCAATAACAAGACTTCAAGCTATCTTATTTAATGCAATTCATGTGCGTTATTTCATTATTAGCTATTTTCGTTTTCAAATAATTACCGGACTCTTAACTGTGTGGTGTCTCCAGCTGTCAAATACCAAATGGAATAGCACTCTAGTTTCACGATAAATGTAGCCCTGTTTACCTATGCATGAGTGCCATAATAAACGAAAACTATATTTGCTTAGCCCTAGCTCGGTAAATAAATTAATAGTACCAGGTTCACAGTCAGGTGAACGCCTCCGGGGCAGTAATAAGTTGTTTGCGTTTAATATTGTTCGAGCGTTCAGGCAAAAACCGACTGGTATATATCTTGTTAACTTGCTATTGTTAGCTATCATAATAAGATTAGTTAACTGTATTACACTATACCTACGATGGATGCTATAGGAATAGGTATGACTTCGACCTAGGGCTACAGTCTCCTAATGCTAACATAAAATAGTAATTAGAATGATTGGATTAGTAACTTGCTCGAATCGGGCTATCAAGAGAGCGTTTTAGAGACGACAATTGGTTGCCGTCCAGTGGATCGGCCCAAGGATCGTTGGGGAGGCAGTATGATGGTGGTCATGTGTCAGCTTCACGTCAATAACTGGCATGAAGTTGTGCAGGGTAAGGACAGTTGACGTATATGTATTCTAGTTTCGGAGGCCACGATCCTTTTTTGACAAATTTTTGATCCTGAGCCAAAATAATTTGTTAGTATTTGAAATACATACCATACCTATATACCTATTTAAACCCGTAATTAATTTCGTGCTCTGATATCGCGTTGCGACGCTGCGTCAGTTTTGTTTCACATAAGAGAAATGCAAATAGCCTTTCCGATTACAAAACACGACGGGATTTGCAAGATTATCAGTACTGTCTGTACAGTACACGCTCATAATGACGGTGAAAAAATAACACACTCAGTCTTTTTTCATTAAAATAATAGGAATTATGAAAAAATATTACATTTCAGAAACGGAAATACAGCTTTTGGTGCCGGGCCGGAGACTTTGGCGGCGTAATAATAAGAGTCATGTTGGTTGTTGGTGGCGTCCTTTGGGTACAAAGGAGATCGACAATTCTGGGCCACCTGATATAAACCGTATACAGTACTACAATGTAAAATAAATACTCATTTTATTACTAAAGTAGACATAATATTGCAAAAAAATGAAACGGGAATTAGAAATACTAAATAAATACACATTATGTTGATTTTTCCGCGATTTAAATACAGCAAGACAAGTTGTTAACGTCCTTATGGCATTGACATAAAGTTTAACTTCACCCTGGCCTGAAACGGGATTGTTTTTTGGTTTGACACTGTCAATGTATACCGTTACATAATCTGCGTTTTGATACTGTTCGGTAAGTTAGAACATTGTAATATTAAAATAGTATCTAAGCCTGCGAATACCGAAGTTTAAATTAGAAATCGACTGTATTAAAACGCCTAAAGATTGAAAATGCGTATTTTTGCATTTTTAATCGGAGTTTGAATATTAAAAGTGGGTTTCATAATGGCATAATATCATGCTCCTTCGATAACGAAACGCATCTTTTTTTCAATTTTGTAATGTCAGATACTAGTGCTATCGCACTTAAGACGATTGTCGCCAGAGTGTCCTTGAGCGTTTGGGCGCTGTGTACCCGCGCTACACGCTTACCCCTCTCATTGCGATCGTACGTAAATCCGCCACACTGCACCGGAACGATGTTCAAAGAATATGACTTTACACAGAGGCGCGCGGGCAGCTTTATAAATTATAATCCTTTTGCGGATATTTTTTGATTTGAATACTGTGATTAAGTACTGCAATGGTGATATTTTTAGGAATGCTACGTACCTATTAAATAAGATAAGTAATAACGATCTCAATTAGTAGATTTTTATGTAATAAAATAAAACCTAGATTTTGAATTTGAAGTACAGTCAGCGGCAAAATATTGGTAAAAATGTTCTGCATATCAGAAAAAAAAACTGACTAGCGCAGAAAAAAAACTGAATGCACATCAAAGCGATGTTTTCATGTGAATTTAGTTTTTTTGCTGTGCAAGTGAATTTAATACATGGTTATTTTTTTGTAGCGATTTTGAATATCAACCGTAAAAATCACTTATATAATTACGAAAAATTTACAAAACTAAAAAAAGTTTCTTGAAACATGTCCATCTGTCCGTCCATCCGTATGTCACAACCATTTTATTATAAAACATATATTGATGAAATTTTATCCATAGGTGTGTTTCTTGTGCCGCTACTTAGTTTTTAGCTAAATTGCTGAAAAAAAAATTTTAAGGGGAGGCACTTCATACATACTTTTTTTTCGCTCCAACCCACACAATTGAAACGATACACGATAGTGTGTGGTATTATTGGACAGGTCTTTTAAAAAGAATGTCTCAGACAACTTTTGGATAAAACGCATATTTTTGTAAATAATAACTCCGAAAATTACTTATTAGTCCATTGTATTGTAGCAATATCAGGTTTCCGCAACTAGACGACTAACGCCTATTTTGCGTGACTCATCAGAATAAGTACTAATACATAATAATTGTATTGTACTTACAAGACTACATTTGTTTTCAGGACATTATAAGATGCATGAGTTCTGTTTTTTCTCCATTTTTATTTCATTTCTTTATTTAATTTGTAATATAGGTTATCTAAATAAAATACACTTTTTATAAGAACGTAAATACATGAACACACATACGGGTATATTATCTTAAAAGATAAAACGTCTATGCGCTATTGATTCCGACAAGACACGTTATGCCCGCACCGCATGAACCCTCTGCAGTTATTTAGTCTTTAGGCACAGTAAGTCCGATATTATATTGCTCACGGGCCAAGCACAAGTATTTGTAGTACAAGGGAAGCACGGAGCGACGAGCGACACAGCCTCCTCGTCTCAAAGCTAGCTCACGACTGCCAGCAACGCCGTTTTCGAGCTACCAACGCACGAAATGTGGAATTATGATCAAGTTGTTTAAGAAAATTTAATCAATTTAAATATCCTACGTTGAGTTTGTAGTGTTCTGTAGTACACATTTTTTAGTTCAACAATATTTTAAATCGAATGAGCCGTTCAGTAGATATAAGCAAAATTAACCGTAAAACGACATTTCGTTACATTTAAATAACGGAGAAACTATACATTACACAAGTTATTCAAACGTTGACAATGTTGTACATGAAATGGTTATTAACATGTTTTTTTCAAAATTTTTGAATGACCCGTTATTGAGATCCTTTACACGCACGCCCTTAGAATGTAACAGTTTTTCGCCACAATTAGCGCCTAGCGCCTTAACGGTGATAAACCTTATCCCTTCGCAATAGGTGTTAGGAATGTTCAGTTAATAGTATCAACGATGGTTTGACAGCAGTCTTTGTTTACCGAAATACAGGAACTATAAATACGATCAATATATTACTTTTTATTATTTCATCATGATTCCCGTTTTGTTTTCAAGTCAGCTTTTGTACATTATCTTTAAAAAATCGGTACTTTTTTTACATTCTAACTCTAGTAGTTAGCACCTAGATGTCGCTTACGGCTGCTATAAAGTCGATGTAAAAATAAATGCAAAAAAATGATTGAAGTCATTGAGAATTTCGTCAAGTCAGTAACTGAACCCATAGCTTAATTGGTAAAGCGATCGAGCCCCGGTAAAGCGTATCGATGCGAGGTTCAAATCCTGCTGGGTTGATTATTTTTTCAATGTTTTCAGTGTTTGTATTTGATTGAATAACATACTATTGTATGAGTGGAATGCCCCACTTTAAAAACCATGTAAAATAATTATTAATATATAAATCATAGGGAAGCACGCTTTCAAATATTGTCCTTGTCTAATTCAAGTTTTAAATCCATGATTTTTCAATTTTCCCATTAGATTTCGCAATATTTTTACCACCATCCTGATCTAGAAATTATGACGATTCTTTAAAAGTAAGAACCATTCCTAAACGGTCCTAAATAATCTGGGCCAGATCACCTAACAAAAATTGACGATCTCCTTTAACAAAAGGACTTCATATATGCGACTGTCATTTATTTCAATTAGGTATTTTCAATTACCTACGTGTATGTATAATAATATCTAAAATCCCACATTAATAATCCAATTGGAACTGAATTTAATGGGAATTGAGACGGTGGTTGTTACTGGTCCGAATCAATAACAGAAATAATACAGTATGTGGCCTGTAACCCGAACAAACCATTAAAACGTAGATTTTACTACTCAAACTATAAACCTTTTGTTCAACAACCTTTAAAAATATGGAGTCTTTAGATTGTCTCCTTTTCATTTCCTTTTCATACAAACTAAATAGTATTATCAATGTCCGTTAAAATCCGTCCAATTGTCTAGTTTGAGGAGTAGAATCTACGAGTTAATTTTTTGCTCGGTTTACAGGCCACACACGGTATAGTATGGGATTATAGGACCATTTCATTACCGGTTATGTGTGTCATACCGGGCTGAAACTATTTTATATTGGATTACTTAAACTATAATATTTTTGTTTCCTCGACATACGATAAATGTAACACCCAGTCAACAATGATTTACACAATCAAGACGTGGAAACACTTTGAACTACGCTCATCCGTAGGTAGAGAATTCGGCGAGGTTTAATTTTCCGACGTGGGAAGTGTGTCAACAAGACACAAACACTCCGTAAACTAAGTAGGTTCCGCCTAATATTTGTAGAGTGACCTCCGCGTAATAGAATGGAAGAAAGCCGAGCACGACGTGGGGAATAGACGGAGAGCTAGCCACATCAGATATGACACAATAATGAGTGACATCTTGATTTGTTTACCTGTCAGCTTTGATATTAATGAGAAAATGTTTGACAACGAAATCGTTTCATTTCCCGAGCGTACTATTTACAGCAGTTTATTATAAACACTATTTACAATGTTTCGCTCTTTACTATGGATAATTTTGGGAATTTTTTGTCGTTTATTACTTAATACTTTATTACATATTACACTTTGTTACACTGACAGCCTATAACATTCACTTACACATGCATATCATCCTGTCATTAAAATTATTGCCAGTGTAAGAAGAAATTAGTTCTAATGAAATTCCGCAACATGGCGCATGATCATATATTTCTGGTCAGGCTTTAGTTTTCGAGTTTTAATATGCCCTTTTGTGTAAAAGAAAGAATGTCAAATATCGATAGATAATTGACCTGTTGTACTTGGCATCACTATTTTTTACGCTCACATAGACAATTTACGCACTCTTGCATTTCACTTTTCATCGCACTTTTGATCGTTGTCAATCCATCTTACTATACTAGATCTATGGAAATAACACACATCAATTGTATTTGACAATAGTAGTTTATGTAACTGTTACGTTTTAAGGCCTAATTACGTACAGTTGCATACACTGCTTTATCTACACTCATATTATTTATCCAAAATGCCGTATTCGGAAACCATAGAATGGCCGCCATTGCACCGCCATGACCAACTCTATTGTGTCGGGGAGGCGCGTGTCGGGCTGTCGGCGGATGCGCGGGAGGGTGCAGGTGTACATTATGTTATCAAAACTTATAGCACATCAATATTTGAGCATGAAAAGTTAAAATTACGTTACTGCCACAGATAAAAAGCTTATCATAGTAAAATCGGTCGTGGTAATGCTAGCCATTGCCTACCGTTTTCGAACACGTTTTAGAGAACTTACAATATGAGTGTAGATAAAATAGTTTAAAGTCGTCATTGCAAGATAAAAACATTTTTTATTATTTAATACCCGAAAACACAATTCTTGTAGAGCTTGTTTAGTGAGGACGTTGATTCGTGCAATCTTGTCGCTTGATTTTATATTATTAGGTATTTTTCATGCCCTCCAATAAGATTTATATTATCTAATGAATAAAGTCAAGTTTAATTCTACATAATTTTTTTTATGAAATACTTTAATATATTTCCATAAATACCACCTAAACTTCGGCATTTTTTTCTAAAATCGTTCTAGGTAAACATACTCTTGCTTAAAAAATATGTATGAAAATCATTGATGTATTATGTATTCTACTAGATGAGCTATCTAGAACAAATTTTGTGCGCCATGTTTGGCGGTTGACAGCTGTCACTGAATCAAAGAGTAGCTTTAACAAAAAGACGTGACATTGCTTGACATAATTCATATTTTGCCTAAACAAATTTTGTAAGGAAACTTAATTACTTAATAATTGTTTTATTTGTATCTTATGTTTATTTTGCTCCTCGCCTTAGAGTTTAAGGAACGAATGGAGGAAAATTTTACTTTTGCCGACAAGCGCCTTTCAATACGAACTTTGAGGGTTAATGATCCTTGATATTTACTTAAAATGACATTGATTTCCTCGCACGGATGAAAAAAAAACATTGTTAAGTAGGTATAACATGGATGATATTTAGATGTTTAAGTTTTAAATCCAAATCATATCAAAATCTTTGTTATGTATTTTACTCGCATTAACATTTTCAGCAAATTGGCCCTTGTTGTAAAATAAAATATGTTCAATGTACTACTGTAACCTAACGTACTTATTTAAAATATTTTTATTACGCAAATATGTTTATGCTGAGTACTACTAAACAAATAATGTAGGTAAATCAAGTGTAGGCACATATGTTGTTACTTCTGCGACATTAATCTGTGCGCCAAGGAATATGGCGTCGCAACGCCAACATCAATATTTTAAATTAGTGTAAAACCAATCTTTGCTCTTACTTACCTATGAAATGTGATTCCATGGCTTTTATTACTATTTTTAGAATTATTTTTACAGTTTGTTATCATGCAAAAAGCTTTTACGTTTAGTATTTGATTTTTAATATTTGACACTTGCGTGTATATAATCATGTCACTGGTCCAAGAGCCAATGTCAGACTTGTAGTGATTTTCACTAAAACTCATGGTACAAATAATTTCTTAGTGATGTCATCTCCTCTGTTACTCAATGATGAAAATTAAAAAAACTGTTCCACTTATTATTTAAACGACTAATTTTCTCACGTATTAATATATTTTACATACTAGTTTAACGTCATTCAAAAATCTTAAGCTGTTTTCACCTCTCCAAGCAAAAATCGCGAAACAGCTGTTAGATTAAAGTGAATTATTTATAAATGAAACATAAAATCAAAATAGGGTTCGACTTATACAGTTTAAGGAACTACCTTTCAAAATATGTACTCGTATTCAAACTAAAAGTAATCTTATTAGTTACTGTAAAATAGTATCGAAAAGTTGATTGAAATCGAAAAATTGTACATTATTGCGTGGGGTTGTTTAGCTTAGCGACATAAAAACGTCGAACCTCAAATTTTGATGCACAAGTATAAAATTTGGCACAGTTGTTTCATGTCCCTAGACAAGCTGATTAAGATCGGTACCCCAAGGTACCCCCACCCCCCTTCTGGCGCCGGTGAGGGGGGGTTGAAATACCACTCCACCCGGATTCATTCAAAAAATTCTAACTGTTCACGTTTAGCTAATAGGTCAAGTTTCGTATCAATTTCGGATAAAACGACCACCTAGAATTCGTTTCTGGTATAAAAAAATTTACTCAGTAACATTAAAAAAAATATATGAATATAGAAAATCTCAACTATATTTTTTATATTCCAATCATCATAAATATTAACTTGCTAGTTTCCTTCATACACTAAAACTACAATATTAAAGCATATTTCATGTAGATTAAAAAAATATAACATTTAATAACCATTACTAACAGTAAATGGCATTTTAAAAAAATTGCGTCGTGCGTCGTGAAATTATTTTTACCGCCGTCGGAATCTGCAGTCAAAATATCCAAATAACGCACTGTAGATAGGTACCATGTAAACTTGTTATTTATTGAAATCGTTTATATATATAAATATAACAAAGATAAAAACCGTACCTGACCCGTGGCATTCCGTCAGAAAAGGGACTTTTAGTATAGGATTTGAATGCGCAACCTCTTTTCCTTGTGCTAATTTAAGCTAAGCCAATTTATAATAAGAATAAAAACCGTTACCTATTTAAATTTAAGAAATGTGGACTTCTGTTAAAAAGGTAACGTAGAAAGATGGGTGCTTATATTTGTATAATAGTATTTCTTAGCGTCAGTCATTATATATCTTCAATAAGTCGCTTCTGCTATTACTCCATCTTGAAGTAGTTTAAATTCTTGTCTGGCCGGGTTAAAGGCGTTCCGAGCTTCAAGTGCACTTACCTTTTCCATTAAATAACCATAAAACACAGTATACTACTGTGTCGCATCCAGTGAAGGCATGGAACATGGGCAAGACTGACGCTTTGTCAGGGCCTCATAGAAACAAAATAGAGTTTAGTTTGCGGAATGTATAAACTATAAAATAATGTATTCTGAATAGAATGAACAAGAAACTTGAACTTTTGACCACCGTAAAGACAAGGAAAACCTCATATTTTGGACATATCTATAGACACGACAAGTATAACATAATCCGTAACATCTTGGAAGGAAAAATCGACGGTAAAAGGAGCAGAGGAAAGAGAAAGCTAACCTGGATAGACAACATTAAAAGCTGGTCCAATATTAATGACACTGCCAATCTGTCTAGACTGGCACAAGATAGAACCAAGTTCCGGAAGATGGTCGCCAACATCCGGTGAGGATATGGCACAAGAAGAAGAAGATGGCTATTATAGTCTGGCCAGCCAACGAACGCAGTAGCAATGTACAGCGAACAAAAGTATGACAACACTAAGAATCAGTGAAAAAAGCAGCAATGATCATCAAATTTTATGTTTTTAATTTTAGTTGGTATTTCCGCCCCTTCCATTAGGTGACATTTACGGTGTGTAAAAAGGAGACGGATATATTTCGTGTGATCTGTCATCAACTGCAACATATAATCTGGTTAAGACAATTGACATATGCCTTAAAAATGAATTTAGATTTAATTGGGAACGTTGCAGGAATTTTTCTCACTCGCGCTTAAGATGAGAGAGTGAAATGCACTAGAAAGAAATTCAATGTAAATTGAAATGTTCGTCATGAAATACGTTGTCTCATCACAAAGGGTTGCCACATGTACGTATTTTGAATTTGCCGCGTGTTTATACTAACAGAAATGGTTTGCCAGACTACATAACAAAATACTCTTACCTAATTGAGTGGCATGCGATAAAATTGTGTTTTTTCCCTATGCCGATATGAACCTACAATTCCTGTAGTTGAGGTAAGCGACCTATTTAGTCGGTGGTGCACACGACAACAACGGATTTTAGTGATGATAGGATCACCTTTTGCATAGTGAGACTTTAGGACCCATAGGCCATTTTAGGAAGCAGAGCCACCTAAATTTATGGTGCGGTGGGGGTAAAAAGGGGGGTTAAAATTTTCGCGACACATAGATTGAAAAATATAAGTCTTAGCAACATACTTCAAGGGCAAAAATTGTAGAGAATTTCATGAAGAATATTTCCTTTATTGAAAGTTTTGTGGTAACTTCAACCGTTTTTGCAAAAAATATATGACTGTTCCTACTTTTGTGGGATGTGGGGAAAACAATTGTTCTATTTGTAACACATTATAGTGCAGAGTTATCCAATAAAGATTTGGCTTGAAAGTCTCGTATCCAGGCCATAAATAAAATAAGTAAAATAATTATTTTCTGTTCTGTATTTGAAAATATTATTATTGGTATAGTATTAACCATGTATATTTGAGTTAGGTAAACACCCCGTTTCTAATAGTAGTTAAATTAGTATGTTAAAAATCGTATATCATTATTTTCAATTAAACCGTTTAGTGTAATTGAAAATAATGATAATAATGGTGCAGCTATTGTACACAAGGATAAAATAATCGAGAGGTCCTAGGTACCACTCATCACACCACTAGCGTAGCGTACCTAACCAAGTTCATATATATTATAATGATATTAGGCGTTGTCCGTTGATAAAAGGTTTAAGCGCCCCACGATTTTAGATTTTTTGTGTAATCAATGCTCTAGCTACATTGATAAGCTTGAGCGTATTCAAAATGCCTGCATTCGGTTCATTTTCGGATTACGCAAATTCGACCATGTTTCTAGTTTTCGTTCTCAACTCAAATGGCTCCCTATCCGTCACCGCCGTAACTCTCACATACTTTCTTTACTCTTTTCTATACTTTTTAACCCTGCAACTCCCCGCTACCTCAAAGAGCGTTTCTCTTATCTTAATTCTATTAGATCCTCTCAAAAATTGCTCCTAAAAGTGCCATCTTCATCTTCCAAATTTTATAATTGCTCATTTACGTTCCAGGCCGTTCGTTTGTGGAATTCTCTCCCTCTCAACATAAAACGCGCGCAATCTATTGGTAGCTTTAAATCGCAACTTAAGGAATACTATTTATCTCTTCCTTAGGTTTTTAAGTTGACACTGTTGTTTCTTATTGTGTGTATTATATATGTATATATGTACGTATATGTATGTTTATTTTGTATTTATTTAAGTATGTATATTCATATGAATGTGCTGTGTTATATATTTCGTCTCTTTTGTTTCTATGCACCACCTACTGCTTATTGTTTTTGTCTAGTCTCCACTACCCAAAGGTTGTCTGGAAGAAATCCCTTTCATTTCATACTTGATTGAGAGGTTTGTTAAGAAATGTGTAATACGCGGCAATCTGTAGTGGCAGCTATCTTGGATTTACAATGATACTGAATCTATTAAATTGTAATTGTCATCAGAACTTAAGCTGTGCACAAGATCTCGGATCAATTTGTCAACAGAACGAGGGTATAATTTCAACCACAAAATTATGGAGATGTGGGATGAAGCATGTAGCTGTAGTTATGCAGACTTGCATTTAGTTACGTAAATATTAGTTACTAGCCTTTTCCCACGGCTTCGCCCGCGTATAAGTACTCAAAAAGTATGCAGTACCCATGTTGATTTTCAGACTTTGTGACCACATTTCCCCCTTTTAGGGGTTGAATTCTCAAAAAACCTGCAATATGTATTTACTCATTTATTGTTAGGAAAACTTCTGTGAAGTTTCGAATAAAATAGACTAACTTATCTTGTTTCCCCATACAAACTTTGGACCCCCATTTCACCCCCTTAGGGGATGAATTTTGAAAAATCCTTTCTTAGTGCACCTCTAGACCCCATAAGAAACCTACGTGCCAAATTTGGAATCTCTAGAACCAGCGGTTTGGGCTGTGCGTTGATATGTCAGTCAGTCAGTCAGTCAGTCAGTCAGTCAGTCAGTCAGTCAGTTTCTTCTTTTATATAATAAATATATAGATATATAGATAATAAATTAACAAATCCATACTAATATTATAAATGGGAAAGTGTGTGTGTTTGTTTGTTTGTTTGTTTGTCCGTCTTTCACGGCAAAACGGGGCGACGAATTGACGTGATTGTTATTTTTATTTTATAGTGCACTATTCGCCAACAGACTGTTCTCAGTTGAAGATGTATACCTACCGCTTAAGTTTTCTCTAGGCCTCTCCCATGGCACGCCACTGTGCTCGATCTTCTGCTCTCCTCCTCCAATCCGTACCCGCCAAGCGCTTGCCTTTGGGTAACTCAATGATGTGCTTACTAAATTGATAGTTTTTAAAAACTACCCTACCGAATACTTACTCGATCTAATACCCTTTATTGGTAACTGGTTCCGGTATCTTCTAAACCAACTCTTTATTTCACTTACGGATTTATAACAAGCATACAAAGGCAAGGTAAATAATAGCGTTTGAAATGGTTGACGTCCATTTGGTTGTGAAAGATATAATTAGGCAAGCATTAGAGCTCAAACCACATCGTTTTTCCTATTACATATTTAGATTGTGGTTGATAACAGGCCTATTACTATTATTTTTTTCGTTAAAGATATTATAACCAATATAGGATTTATAATTAAATACAGGGACATATAATATGTCTATAAAGGGAAATAACAGAGCTTTATCATGAAAATATATTTTTCATGTTACGACCATAAATAAAAAAAATATAGGCATTTATTCAAAAAAATATCAAACGTTGATTTCATACTTTTTATGTTTTCTCAGTTTTCTTATATGGAAAGGTATAAATAAAATACCAAAAATGAATTCGGCATCCTTGCTTTACACGAAAATGATATCAAACTTGACTATATAGCTCTATTTTATTTTTAAATAAATTTGGGGGGCACCCCCCACTTCGTCAAAAATTTGCATCAAAAATTTGATTGGGGGAGTTAATTCTTAAATTAATCTTAGAGCCTAAAGGATTAGCTATGCAAATGGAAATTCCATCATCATCATTTTCCGTATAAATAAGTGTACACCACCGACTAATTGAAGAGTTCAAGTTACGACTACATGTTGAAATTTAAATGTTTTTAATTTACTCATATTATTGCAGGCCGAGTCTCTACTCAACACTAAATAAATGCCGGAAGTACTTCTTCTTCTACCTAGCGTTATCCCGGCTATTGCCAGGGTCCGCTTTCCTGCTCGCTTTCCTCCACTTTGCGCGGTCCTGGGCATCTTCTTTTACGAGCCTGTTTTTACTCATGTCGGCCTCCACGACATTCAACACACACGACGTCAAGGGCCGTCCAGGGCCGTCCAGGGCTAGATCAAGGCATATGATCCCTATGTAGTCTGGTGGCCTGCGAGAGATGTGACGGAACCAACGAAGGCGACATTCTTGGAGCTTCTCCGCTACGTCACGAACTGCGAGGCTGCCGCGTATGTACTCATTACGAATGTGATCAGTACGTGTAACGTCGCACATCCACCGCAGCATCTTCTTACACTTGTACACTAGCCCCTTCAGTTTTAGCGGAATTCTGCGATCGCAGATGACTCCTGTGACCTCTCGCTATTTAAACCAAGCTGCGCTGATTCGGGCTCGGATGTCGTGGTCAATGGACCCGGACTCATGCAGTACGGATCCCAGGTACTTAAACTTGTCCGTTTTCACGGCAAGTTCGTTCCCTATTTTGATAGGAACGGGATCAGTACTTCCGCAGGCCATGTATTCGGTCGTCGAGACATTTAGGTTTAGACCACCGTTCTCTAGCGATCCCTTCCATAGGTTCACCTTTCGCTCTAGTTCCTGTTTTTCCTCGCCCGTCAGTGCAATGTCATCTACACACATAAGGAGCCACGGCGGTGGGTCCTGGATTTCCGCCGTAACAGCATCAAGCACAACACTAAACAGAAAAAGGGCCGAGCCTTGGTGCACGCCAACTATGATCGGGAAGGGTTTAGTGTCGCCAACAGCGGTCCTCACTAGAGAAACCGAGTTACGGTACATATCCCGGATAATGTCAACAAAGACTTGTGGCACGTTCTTCACCTTTAGTGCCCACCAGATCATCTGACGAGGGATGCAATCGAAAGCCTTTTGCAGGTCAAGAAATGCCATGTAAAGTGGCCTAATGCCGGAAATACTTATTTACGAAAAAAGATCGTCAGCTGGAGAATATACCACAAACAGAAACAGCCCTATATCAGCATTTACTACGCATAGTGTACATTTCAATAAATGTACCCAGCTACTCGTATGTCTTTGTGGAGGGCACTATGATGAAACACAAAATGTAAAATTAAATAATTCAATTGTAGTTAACTCTCTTATTATTTTTATGCTTTATTTTGCATTTCTTGTTAAAGTGTGACTGTCCACAATCTGTGAACGACGCTTCCGCAGTTACTTTGGCCATATAATGAGAAGCAAGGACGAAAGTTTGGAAAGATTAATCGTTGTTGGCAATACTGAAGGCAAAAGGTCACGGGGCCGTTCACCAGCATGATGGAGATGGACTGACCAACTCAAAGGTGAGGAACCCTCTCAGAAGTTCTACGATGTGGTAAGGAAAGCGATGGACCGAAATCGATGGCGAGAGTGTGTTCGTGCCAATCGTGCCCGAACAAAACCCACCAGACACGATCATCTGTCATGATGGATGTGACCAAGAAGAAGAATGCGTTTCTCGAGAATACGCGGAAAATATATAATGACTGACGCTAAGCAATACTACGAGTATTATACAAATATATGCACCAATCATTCTACGTTACCTTTTTAACGGAAGTCCACATTTCTTAAACTTAAATAAGTATCGGTTTTTTATATAAGGAAAAAAGGATATGCACTCAAATCCTATACTAAAAGTCCCTTTTCTGACGGAATGCAACATTCCTTCAGGTACGTCTTTGTTATATAAATATCCAATTTCAATAAATAACAAGTTTACATGGTACCTATCCACAGTGCGTTATTTGGATATTTTGACCGCGGATGCCGACGGCGGTAAAAATAAGAAGAATCAATTTTTTCCAAATTTTTGATTTTGTCGTTCGATATTTTGGAAACGAAGAATGATATCAAAATTTTGAGAAGAATTCCTCTGGACAATTTAGTCAGCTACAATTTAAGACTAAAAAAAGACGATCGGGTTAAGGGTCTGCCCTGTAGCCTAACCTTTTTGAAAAAAGTCAGAACGACATTTTTCACATTAATTTTTTTTAACTGACTTCAAGATGAAAATAGATGTCATATACTTCAGAAAAAGTGACCAAACCCTCCGGTGTCCGAGGCCAGATTTGAACTGGCGTCTTCAGCTTTCGCGGCTGACGTCCTGACCACTAGACCACCCGGTCACGGCGGAACTTGACAAATTTTCTCATGTATATGCAATCTCTGAATTTGAAACGGCTAGGCGCCGTTGACCATACTCTAAGGGCATGCGCAGTACGTGCTTGCACCTCCTATCCGAATCACTTACGTGATTCTGGTATAGCGAGAGAGATGGTGCTGCCATCTATGAATCTTGAAGCAAATCAAATTATTTTGTTCAATATTTTTTTTTTTTTATTATTTGCAATTTTTTAAGTAGTTACACTACTATATATAAACTGAAAATAGATGTCATATACTTCAGAAAAAGTGACCAAACCCTCCGGTGTCCGAGGCCAGATTTGAACTGGCGTCTTCAGCTTTCGCGGCTGACGTCCTGACCACTAGACCACCCGGTCACGGCGGAACTTGACAAATTTTCTCATGTATATGCAATCTCTGAATTTGAAACGGCTAGGCGCCGTTGACCATACTCTAAGGGCATGCGCAGTACGTGCTTGCACCTCCTATCCGAATCTCTTACGTGATTCTGGTATAGCCAGAGAGATGGTGCTGCCATCTATGAATCTTGAAGCAAATCAAATTCAAGATTTCAAAAGAGGAGGTTCTCAATTCGGCGTGCATGTTTTTTTGTTTTGTTTTTTTTTATGTTTGTTGCTCCATAACTCCGTCATGGGGAATCGAGGGAACTCCTCAAATGTTAATGGCATGTACATGTAGGGATTTTTATCAACAAATCAACCATTTTCATTCAAAACAGTGACATTTGATTAAGCGGAACTGCTGATGATGATCAGAAGGGAACTCTTCAAAGACGCATAGTTCACGTTTGGCGATTCCTCCTCTTATCGAACACATATCGGTGTTTGTTAAGCAAGTAAGATTGTCAAGACAAATTTTCGTCAAGCTCAAGTTCTGTTGATGGGATCCATGAGGAATCGAGGGAATTCCTCAAATCTTAAAGGCAAACACATAGTGATTTTTGTATTTTTATCAACAAATCAAGCATTTTCATTCAAAAGAGTGACATTTGATGAAGTGGAACTGCTGATGATGATCAGAACGGAACTCTTCAACGGAGCATAATTCACGTTTGGCGATTTCTCCTCTACGATGTGTTTGTTAAGCAAGTTAGATTGTCAGGACAAATTTTCGTCAAGCTCAAGTTCTGATGATGGGATACACGAGGAATCGAGGGAACTCCTGAAATCTTAAAGGCATACACATAGTGATTTTTGTATTTTTATCAACAAATCAAGCATTTTCATTCAAAAGAGTGACATTTGATGAAGTGGAACTGCTGATGATGATCAGAGCGGAACTCTTCAATGACGCATAGTTCACGTTTGGCGATTTGTCCTCTTCGCTATGTTTGTTAAGCAAGTTAGATTCTCAGGACAAATTTTCGTCAAGCTAAGTACTGACGATGGGATCCAGGAGGAACCGAGGAAACTTCTCAAATCTTAAAGGCATAAATAAAGTGATTTTTGTATTTAAATCAACAAATCAAGCATTTTCATTGAAAACAGTGACATATTGATGAAGTGGAACTGCGGCTGATGCCATAAACATGTGAAATGTAAAATGAGAAAGGAATTCTTCAACGACGAATAGTTCACGTTTGACGATTTGTCCTCTTCGCTGTGTTTGTTAAGCAAGTTATTTCATTGTATAGAGTGTATTGATATCTACAATAATCCTTCACCGGCTTCCCCCATTGAAGAAGTCGGTTTTTTTTTGCTTAAAAATTATTTAGATATGTGGCTACCATTTCTCGAGTTGACTACGGATTTGTAATGTAATAATTTTCTTGTACTTCGAACATTATTATATCCTGCTTATTAATCTAAAAATGAAATATGTATACTTAGGCGCCACGGCGACAATTATTCGATATGCGTGTGGAAATTTTTCGATTTGTTTGTTCACAGCAGAGTTGGGCACACTTGATTAAAATCGGTGATCAATTACTAATCATCGCTGATTGAATCATAACTAAACATCGGTATCAACGTTCAAATTTCGTGGCAATGTACGGTTGGCAGAAAAATAAATACAAACAAATCACTTAGTATTTTTAACCTTTATTTTGTATATGTAAATAAAAAAGCCCCTAAATAGTACATTTCCTAATTAGGGTGGTAAAACAAAGAAAGGCCGCGCAATCGCAATTGTTGCGGCCCAAGCTGCAAGCGAGGGACGTAATTATGCGATCGAGGGCTTTCTTTATTACCTCCCGTGTTGGAAAAATATGTGCACATTTGGCCAGAAAGCGGCTCTATCCGTACGCGTAGCGTGCGGAAAAAGCCACTTTATGTCCAGGTGTGGCATACAATATTTTACGAGTTAGAATAGATCACTAAAATTTGTTCCATAGATTTTGCTGTCAATCTTTGACGTCTGTAAGAATATATCCATTTTAAATGACTAAAAGATCTTTCCACGCTGACTGAGGTAATAGGAAGGTATGTCAAGCATTGAAAATTTTGCACACAGTTTTTATTTACACTTTCTGGTATTTCAGCCTCGTTGTTTTTAGATAGTTGGTTAATTATTTGTACAGTCTTATAACCAGGATTTTTCTTTAATACACTTTTTAATTTAAAATAAACTTTTCTGGCATTTTGATGTAACCTTAACGTTGATATTTTTTTTTGCAAACCATGAACAATGTTTAATGATTCTGCTAGACTCAGTTTTGGATCCTCCAATAATTTTATTGACTTAGCAATTATACTAAAGTGTGTATCGACGAATAGTAACTCAGTTTTTAAATTCCGGTTACGGAAAATTTTTTTTGCTTTAGAAATTGCACTCGCTTCACGCGGATTTAAGGCATCGATGACAGATTTGATTTTATCATAATGCATGTGATAATATGAGGCAGCATTTAACCATGTTCCCCATCTTGTTATCACGGGTCGGGGTGGTAGAGGAATATTTACACACATTTGATGAAATAAATTTGTCCTTGAAGGAGCGTTACGAAATATTTTTTTGATACAGTCAATCAAACTGTTTATGGTCGGGTAAAGACTTCTAATTATCTCTGCGACTCGATTACATCCATGTGCTATGCATGTTACATGAGTCATATTTTTATATTTCTGAACAAGGTTTTTAGCTGCTTTTACCATGTAGGAACCGGCATCCGTTATAAAAAATAATAATTTATCCATGTTTTTTTTGTATTCATCGCCCCAAAGATCTTCAAGGGTTTCCTCAACGAGTTTGGTTATTGTCGAATGGTTAGTCGCCTCCAATACCTTAGAAGCAAATAAATGTGGCTGGGTACTAGTTCCATCTAGAGCTCCGATCAAAATATTTGCCACTTTTTTTCCCACGGAATCTGATGTTTCATCAACACTGAGGTAAATCATTTTATTTTGTAATTTCTCTTTCAATTCATTTTTTTTCTTTTCATACAATTCAGGTAAGCATTTTACTCGTATTTTTGTTTCACTCGGCACAGTAATATCGTTTCCATATTTATGATTTAAAAGGTTTTCTACAAAATTTCTAAATTTAGGATTGTCTAATTTTGACCACGGTATATTCGAACAAATCATAAACTCTGTTAAATCTTTATTAAATTTTTCTTGTGCATTATTTTTATGAATTTTGTTGTGTAAATCTGTTTTTAAATGGCGGTCGATACTAGATTTAGAGGGAAATAATTTCGAATTACACAATTTGCAATATACGATATCGTCTTTAATTTCGAAATCAGCATTATCTCGTATTATATCCTGTAAATGGCAGCGTGAATCAGATAATTTATCTTGATGAGATTTTGATTTCAAATGTTTCTCTATATTGTACCTTTTCTTTTTTATATTCATTTCGCAAATAGTACAGCAAGCACCTTCGTTAGTGAATATAAAATCAGTATACTGCGTCAAATCCATTTTCTCAAGTCTGATAGGGAGTTGGGTAAAGATTTATCAATGCTAAATTGTAGTTGTAAGTGTTTTTAAGAACTATTATCGTTGAAGATTTTACCACATATTATTTTGCATGACAATTAAATTGACATTTGTTGCCTATTTGGCATTTAGAATTTTTTTTACAAATGGATAATGAAATGAGTATTGAGGTTCTATGACGTATTAAGAATATAAACCTATTTAAATATATGTACAGTTTACCAAAGTACGATTAAGAATAAAAATAAATTAAATGTTATTTATTACTAATAAATAAAACAATGATACCTATGTATTTCTTTTTTTGCGACCCTTACCAAGTGCCACGAAATTTGAACGTTGATACCGATGTTTAATCATAACACAAAACAATCAAGTAATTTCGCCATGAGCAAATCATTAACGATGGGCGCTGATTGTAATTAAATTTCACATATTGAACCAGATACATATGTAGAAATTTTAATTATCCTAAACGAAAATGAAAATGAGAATGAGAATGAGAATGAGAATGAGAATGAGAATGAGAATTGGAATGAGAATTGGAATGAGAATTGGAATGAGAATGAGAATGAGAATGATAATGAAAATGAAAAGCGCATGTGGAAACCGCAGCTGTGTGATAGCTGCCTTAACTGTAGCCGAAAACCGCAATAAAACCGAACAGGCCGTTTCAAAGTTAAATGGGAGCATTCATTTGTACACTCATACCAAAAACTAACAAAAAAATTGTCGATATTTTGGTAAAGGTAACATTTGCCACTGGCATTTACGCTTTTATTGCTCAATATTGAATCTGCACTATACAACTTAAGACGTAAGCGCCAACCGCCAAATGATACCTTTAGAAATATTGTCACAAATAGCCATTTATCCTAAATGTATATTATACTCACCTATTAGGTACCGCCTCTGTTTCGTCAGGGAAAAAGTGAAGGAGCTAGTAGCTACGCAAAATCTAATCAAAATCTAATCATCTAATCAACTAAATCGTTAGTTTAACTAAGCATACTGTCTTACTAATGTAATCACTTCAGCTAATCATGAGTGAAACTAAAAATCGACATGATTTACTCATGTCGGTGGTCAATCAGATTAGAAAGCTCGTGATTGAATTCGTAATCATGTTCATATGATTATGAGTAACGTTCTCATTTTTAACTTTAGTTTCAATCACGTTAATTTTTGCCCAACTGATTCACAGGCGTTATGTCGAGGATACTTATGTTAATCTAAGAATAAAATAATTATCATTCAACGTCGTAGTTTTATTTTATAACATTTTCCTTATCCCAACTTCATTTCGAATTCCGTAGATTCATTTCCAATGTGCTCGATAGTCGTGTGAGGCACGAAATCTGTGAATTTTTTTTAAAATGCCATTTACTGTTAGTAAAGTTTTTCAAATGTTATATTTTTTTGAATCTACATAAAATATGCTTTAATATTGTATTTTTTGTGTATGAAAATAACTAGCAAATTAATATTTAAGATGCCTGCAATATGAAAAATTTAGTCGAGATTATCGATTTTCGTATTTTTTTTTAAATATTACTCAGTAAATTGCAATTTTTAATACCAGAAACGAATTATACGTGGTCGTTTTATCCGAAATTTGTACCAAACTTGACCTATTAGGTAAACGTGAACAGTTAGAATTTTTTGAATGAAGCCGGGTGGAGTGGTATTTTAACCCCCCCCTCCCGGTGCCAGAAGGGGGGGGTACCTTGGGGTACCGATCTTAATCAGCTTGTCTGAGGACAAGAAACAACTGTGCCAAATTTTATACTTGTGCATAAAAAATTGAGGTTGTGCACTTAACACCCATACTAAGGAGGCGAAGTAGCACATTGCGGGCTGAGTATTATGTTTGCCAGCAAACATAATACTGAGGCCAGCAATGGCCCTTCGCGCTGAGTCCAATATAGTGCTTTTTTCAAAAATGATGCAAAACAGCCAAATACCAGCACAATGGTGAACAAAAAAAAACAATATTGACATAGATAGTGTATCTCAGAATAACCTCTAGGTTAACAGGATAACCGCTACCGCGAACATCGAATTTCGATTCGAATCATATATGCCTAATGTGCCTAAATTGAAGAATAAATATCTTTTATCTTTTTTTTTATCTTTTTTATCTCCATCTCTATCACCATTTTGAGTGACAGAGACAGATATAATCGAAACTTCCATTTTCTATGTTCGCCGTACACACTAAAACCAGTATTAGAAATCGCAATTTGTAGGGTCCAATCTGTCAGGTGTAATAAGAGTTAGGGCCCGTGGGGAGCTGGAGGAGGGTTAGGGAGAGGCAGGGTACACAACAGATTGGGCCCTTCAAATTGCAATGTCTAATACAGGTTTACGCTTTGCCGTGTATATATATTTTTTATAAAAAAAATTGGAAGTGTATTTTTCTTTCGAAATTACCGCAAGCTATTCGAGATAACTAAAAAGTCGCGGTACCAACATTATAAATAATAGATACAGAAGTTGTGTTTGGGCTGTTTAGGACCTTTGCCTTAATTTTTGTATGGCAGTTGAACTTTTTAAAAAGTTTGTACCTCGATAAAAATGGAATTTGTATCCAACATTTTTGTCGCGAAATCGAGCCTGCAATTTCTGTAACTTTTAAAATTTTTGCTTGTCCATAAACTAGGCACTTCGTGGCCTCATTTTAAACCGTAACAGTGAACCTTGCGGGACATTTTTGAAAAAATCTTTACCGGGCTCTTAACAATTGGCACGTTGGCTACGCACCCAGGCAGGGGTCTTATACGTTGGACACATTTCCCTTTTTAGGGTTCCGTAGCCAAATGGCAAAAAACAGAACCCTTATGGATTCGTCATGTCTGTCTGTCTGTCTGTCTGTCTGTCTGTCCGTCCGTATGTCACAGCCATTTTACTCGGAAACTATACGACGTATCTGAATAAAATTTACACATAAGGTGTATTCTGTATGCCGCTACTTAGTTATGTATTTAAATTGAAAAAAAAATATATTTTAAGGAGGGGCGGCATACATGTAACTAAATTTCAAAAAAATTGTTTTTACCAAATATCAACATGAGATACATCAATCGATAGGTCTTTAAAAATAATATTGAGGTTTCTTTGATCATTTTGTGATTAAAAGAATATTTTTTGAAATAATCGCTTAAGAAATTCAGAAAAATTGTGTAGTCCCCCCCGTAACTTTTGAACCGTAAGTCAAAAAAATATGAAAAAATTTGAGGAGATGCGCCTTATCATATACTTTCTATGAAAATTGTTTTGAACATTATCGGTTCAGCCATTTTTAAGTTATCTCCAAAAAACTTCTTCCATAGGCATCAGATAGGACCTTTTGGTATTAGTTTGGTTCTTATTCCATTGAAGGTACGGAACCCTCCTATGCGTGGTCCGACACGCACTTGGCCGGTTTTTTTTTCTAACTGCCTACCCTGCCAAAACCAGCAATGGTATAAGTTTTACTGCGGAATAATGTAGCTTAATAGTAAATCTTAAGAAAGTCACTCATTTTGCGAGCAGGAAGGCTTTTATTTTTTTCTACAAATCTAAAAAAAAAATGTTTTCATTTGATGTTTATTTTAGTTTTTTTTCTCCTAAAAAACAAAAAGAAAGCGTAAAAGGAAGCTAATAGCGAATAAGTAAAAGATAAAGCGCTTACCAATTTAAAAGTCGCATCACTTTGAGTCGTTTCAAAAAATATTTTTTAAATCGGGGATCTGAAAAATACGCAGAATTAGAAAAAGTATAAACTAAAGAAAATCGATTAATAAAGCAACATAAAATACCTGGAACATTTTATTTATACTATATCTTATACTATAAATGTATATTCAAATGTCTTTTAATTACGAGGGCTGCTATTTATATATCCGGAAACCGGGATTACAATCTTCTTAAATAGCATATTTGACCTCCATGGTAAAATTTGAACTTTTTTAAGTACTGGCCGGTATATTTTTTCTTTCTTATTAACGCTCGTGTTTTGTTTTTGACGGGTTTTAAATGTCATCTCGCAGCAAGAATGGAACTCACTCGTGAAAATATTCGTGCTATGATTTATTATGATTTTCGGCGTGGTTTAACGCAACAACAGTGCATAGATCAACTAACTTCAACTTTTGGTGATGAAGCCCCATCTAAAACTACTGTGTATCACTGGTTTAGTGAGCTCAATCGTGGACGTAGTATGCTTACGGACGAAGTTAAGGCAGGTCGCCCGAAATCGGTCGTTGTACAACAAAATATCGAGGCTGTGCGAAAACTTATAATGGACGACCGACATGTTACGTACCGCGAGATAGAGGCGACTCTGGGTATTTCTATGACCAGCATTAATAGCATATTACATAATTATTTGGCTGTAAAAAAAATTTGTACCTGGCTGTAAAAATGTTACCTTTTCTAAAGTACTAAATTACTTAGTCTGATTGCTGTAGGATTTTGACTACATTTCATTAGTTTTTTTTTATTTTGAGTTGTCTAAAAGTTTAATTTTACTAAAATATGTGATAATTAAAAAAATACAAAACGATTCCGTGAAGTTTTTGTAGGTGTTTATGACATTTATTTAAGTGATGACAATATGTGATTTTTTCAATGTTACCTTTTCAAACTACTAAATTACATAGGTCTGGTGTTTATTATACGGTTTTTACAAAAGTTTACTAGATTAGGTTCTACATTGACATTTTATTGTGAAACTTATTTGTTAGAATGTTTTTTTCGAAAAAGTTTAAATATCTAATATAAATAATAAAAACTTACCTTTGAAGTTTAGAAACATATTTCTCCTAACAAATCGTATGGACGTCTTAAATTACCAACCGCAAATAGCGTAATCAAAATTCAAAATTTAACTCTTTGTAACGATTAGTGTTTGTAATTCATATTACGTGTTAGTATGTGACTAATATAATATATAGATGTCTATTATCAATATAATGTATATATTTTTATATAGGTAACTAGTTATTTATTGCATTTATACTGAAAAAAATACGCGAGTGTCGTGGAACATTCGGTTGGAACGAAGTTGTTATATAATTTTGACTTTTTTGTAATTTTTGACTTTTTTTACTTTTTTTGACTTTTTGATTTTTTTGACTTTTTTGAATTTTTTGACCTTTTATCACTTTTTTGACTTTTATGACTTTTTTGACTTTTGACTTTTTGACTTTTTTGACTTTTTTGACTTTTTTTACTCTTTTGACTTTTTTGACTTTTGACTTTTTTCACTTTTGACTTTTTTACATTTCCACCTTTTGACTTTTTTAAATTTTTGACTTTTTCGACTCATTTCGACTTTTTGACTTTTTTTGCTTTTTTTTTAACTTTTTTGACTTTTTCACTTTGTCACTTTTCACTTCACTTTATTCTATTTTATTTTATTTCATTTAACATGTTTCTCAATCGTATGGCTTTGATTGCGTTTTCGTGACGGTCACGTGACTTTTTTTCGCCAACCCCCCCCCCCATCCGCGAACCGTCCGATAAGGATCTTCGTTCCAAAATCTGTGATAATTATGTAATAATACAAGTTTATGATTAAAACGCTCCTTCGCTTTCCCGGTACAATGGGGAATTGTCGGAAACATTGGGGCACGTTCCCGGGAAAGTTGGGGAAAGTTGGGGAACGTTCCCCATCTTTCCCGGGAACACGGGGGAATTTGCTTTTGGAAAAGAAATACATTATATATTGTCATGCTAAATATTGTTATTATTCATTTTATAATGGATACCATTCAAAAAAATAATGTAGCTATACACATATTCGACTTTCCCCAGTATTCCCCACGGTGGGGCACGTTCCCGGGCACGTTTCCGGGAAAGTTGGGGAATGGGGAACGTGCCCGGGAACGGCCCATCACTAGACAGGGCATAGGTGTTATTAGCGATACCTGCAATACCTTACATGACATAAAATTTACAGATTGATTTATCCGTAGGTTTTGTTCTCATAATATCATGTGCTCTCCTGCGCTTGATATTAAAGATAGTTCCGGAGTATACCCGACTGAACGTGGTAACCCTTTTTCCTTTTCTCGGCAGCAACCGCCGCCGCTGGACCGCAAAACGTGTTTTTTTCTCCGCGCGCTGCCGACTATATTACTACGCTTTATGATTCTGGCCGTCCTCTCTTCGGAAACTAATTGAAGATAACAAGCTTGTTTTTTCACCTATCTGCGTGTACTTTTTAGAACCACGGTCGATGAAGTGAACGATATTGTTTTCTTTAGCGTTTTTATCGAGCTTCCAGGCGAGAAGCGAAGCGTTATCAACTCTTGTCCCGAGTTTTACATTTATGCAAATGCTACATTATTTTTTCTTTTTATCCTGTAATAGTTCAAAGGAATGAAGAAAATAATAAAGTGTTAGTGACGCCCACAGGCGAGGGCGATGGCAAGCAGGGATAGCGGACGTGCTCGCGTCAACGGTGCCTCTTCTAAAACCAATAAGGCCTCTTCGTGCGTGAAATTCTGTTAGTCATCACGGCGGCGAGCACTTCCTTACCCAGAGGAGCGATACAAACTTGTATCTTTGGTTTATGTCGCAACTAGGTAGGCATCTACATAAAACACACACATCATGTTTATCTTATTTGAGTAGTCAAAGCACTTTCAAAGATACGACACTGTTGGGAATAGAAATATGGCAGGTTAACATTTTTTACCGGTATCTTCAGAGGAGATTCATAAAGTGATTTTATAGATTCTCTTGGATACGGCTTTGCTAAATCTAAGTTTACATAGGTTATTGTACCCCAGTACTTTCTATTTAGGCCTATTCTTTTCGTGCGCCAGTCATCAGTCCGTATAATTTTCGCGTGAATTACCGTCACGAAAGCTTGTTGGTTTTGAAAACTACGGGCCGTCGACCCGATAGTTTTGCTATATTACATAATGTCTTTCTTGTTTTGTGCTAGACTATTAAATCATGCAAGTCTAAATAAATATGATTGATAACAAATTAATACAGTTATAGGTATGCAATCAATACTAGATTATAAATATTAAAAATTGTAAATTTTCGACACACTAATAAGTTGGTAATTCATATCATAACCAGTTGCGATGAGCCGTATTAGTAGAGGTAAATAATCAGATAAGTAGATAGTATATTAGATACATGAATTTGTGACGACCATAGTTTAACATTTCAGTGACCGCATCATTCGTCGATGAACTAAATGTTTTTGTACCTACACCGTATGATAGCATTTTTAAAATGTATTAAAATGGTATTCTTTTTACAAGCTGTATCTTTTACTAGTTAATAAATAAATATATAATATATAATATAATATATAATATAAACAGAATAAATTATATACTTAAGTAAACAAATGAATTAGGAATACTACAATATACATGCATGCAGAATATTTAAAATGAAATCTAATATTATGAAATGTAATATTTATTGGAATAAATGGCTGTATTATTATTATGTCTTTTCCGACCACGGAACAATTGTGTTCCGGATCTTTGGGAGGCATATGCGGAGCCGAAGCCAACGCGCAGAGGCCCTTTCGACAATTTAATGAAAAGTGAGGGGTACACTAAGCGGATGCTGCCCCTACCCGTGTCATGGGACGCACGCAGAGACAGCACCCGCCATGGTGTAAAGACTATTGAGAGTTAATGGAGTCTAAAATGTACTAGGCTATTGAGTGAAAAGTATGGACTAACTACTGGGCTATTGGATGAAGAACCGGACGCCTGCCTAATAAAAAGGTATCCAAAATTATTTCCGGCAGACGGTGACTCGCCCGCCGCAAGATGGGCCCCCGTAAAAAGCGACATCAAAGATGGCTCAAGGGCAACACCGGTGCGGGGGCTGTGAGGTTGTCGAGAGGTGAGTCTGCGGTAGCCAGATCCCGGTAATCCGTTCAGCAGGCCGCCGGCGTTATGACATTTTACACTTCTAACCTGGAGCATAGGTCCCGCTCTTGCGACTCCACTCTGGCCGGCCAGTTAAGGCAAGCACAGAGGCGAGGGCCAAATGGAAAGGGCCCTCTGGAATAGGGGTCATTATTATTATTAATCTTAATATATTAAAATATAATTCCTGTCTTTATGGTGGCTATCCCGCCATACAAGTAGTTTGCGTAACTTTCTATCCTACGCTGTAATCAACATTCCGTTTTATGGAGTCTACTCATTGAATATCCTATCGCGGCCAATAAAAGGCTGTGGTTTGTTGGGCAATCAAAAATGAATATTCAATAAGCTCACATTCTCTTGGCCTGCCATCCACTCGCCTCCATTATCTGTCAACTATTTCCTGCTTGACGCTTAACCGAAGGTCTGTTAAAATTTATTGCTTGACCATTCACCCTAATCTCTGTTACTATATTATATTGCTTCTGGCTGTTAAGACGATTGTCGCCGGAGTGTCCTTGAGCGTTTGGGCGCTCTCTACCCGCGCCACCCGCGTACACTTCTCATTGCGATCGTGCGTAAATCCGCCGCGATGCACCGCAATAATGTTCAAAGAATATGACTTTACTCAGAGGCGCGCGGGCAGATTTATGATAATCATACCTAATCCTTTTGTGGATGTTTTGTGATTTGAATACTGTGATTAAGTACCTACTACGGTGACATTTTTTAGGAATGCTACTAAATAAGATAAGTAATAACGATCTCGATTAGTAGATTTTTATGTAAAAAAATGAAAACCTAGATTTTGAATTTGAAGTACCTACAGTGAGCGGCAAAATATTTATGAATTTACGAAATATGGTTAAAAATATTCCGCATGTCAGAAAAAAAAAAATACTGACTAGTACAGCAAAAAAAACCTGAATGCACATCAAAGCGGTGTTTTCATGTGAATTTGGATTTTTTTTGCTGTGCAAGTGAGCTTAATAGATGGTTATTTTTTTGTTGCAATTTTAAATATTAACCGTAAAAATTCACTTAATTACGATAAATTAACAAAACTAAGCCTGTTGCGAGTTGCGAATAGTAAAAAAGCACATGTAAGGAGCGGTATTTGTGCACGAAATCGTCATACAAATGAGAGCTGTAAGCCCATTAAATTTAGATCTTTAAAATATAACAGCGCAAACACTTCTTAGGGTTCCATAGCCAAAATGGTAAAAACGGAACCCTGAAAAGTTTTTTGAAACATGTCCGTCTGTCCGTCCGTATGTCACAGCCATTTTTATTATAAAACATATATTACTGAAATTTTATCTAGAGGTGTGTTTCTTGTGCCGCTACTTAGTTTTCTGGCTAAATTGCTAAAAAAATCTTTTAAGTGTGGCACTCCATACATATGCCAAACTAAATGTCAAAAATATTTTTTTTGTATTAATATGAACATGTTGTACGATACGGCTTTAAAAATATCTTATATATATTTATATATATAGAGTATTTTTAAACTTTTTTATTAAGTCGATATTTTCAGAAATAATTGCTTCGAAAGTCTAAATATAATAGCCCCCATCTAACTTTTAATCCGTAAGTCTAAAAAATATGAAAAAATACCAAGAAGGCTTAGTACTTAATTTTCTACGAAAATTATTTCACATATTATGGGTTCATCCGTTTTTGAGTTATCTCCAAGAAACTACTTTCTACGGAACCCTACATTATACATGGTCCGATATAAACTTGGCCGGTCTTTTAAAGATATTTGATAGGTAGTATTAACCCTTAGTAGTAATTTATTTATTCACTTGTGTTGATAATTACTATAAAATTTGTATTTATTTGCATTTCACCGATATAGTAAAGTTTTTTTTAGGGTAGTCAACGCGCATGTGAATCTTCTGGGGTTGCAGGCGTCCATAGGCTTTATAACTGCTTTCAATCAGGCGGGTCGTATGCTTGTTTGCCAGCGTCGTGGTATAAAAAAAAGCTTTATTTCCTTTATTCTTACATACATTGAACTCTTAAATATCAGCATTTTTTTATTAGATACTCAATCAGGCTTTGCTCAGTGATAGTTAGTAGACTGAAATCTGGTATGAGTAATTATGTGTTTTAATTACGCCTACAAAGTGGTAAAACAATAAGTATCTGAAACCCATTGTTGGATAGGTCTTTCAAGAAGAATATGCCTTAAACAACTTTTGGATAAAACGAATACTTTCGTAAATAATAGCTTCGAAAGTTAAAATGCTCTTTGATTTTTGAACCGTGGGTCCAAAAAAATTGGGAAAATGCCTGGAAGTGAGGCCATTGAAATACTTATCACGTTTTTCAATAAAAACTATATGGAATAACATCGGTTGAGCCGTTTTTGAGTTATGCCTATAGTAAAATAATGTAAGTGCCACAAAATATTTCTTTATAGACTACCTTTTGAATGGATGTATTGTAACAGGCCGGCAACTACGGATCCCTACACTGAGCATAGCCCGATATTCTCTTGGCCGGTTTATCTGCAATCCTTTGCAGTTTACTTCGCAATTTCTAGATTTGAGGAATTAGTATAAAGTATAACATTAAATATTGTGTTTAATCTTAAAATAAAACGCATATTACTTTCGTTTAGAACACGGTATTCTTAAATAAATATGTTTAAATAAATTCGGTTCTTTGGATTAATAAAAAACTTTTATTAAATTAATTATTAGTCTATTGTATTGCAGTACTAGCAGATTCCCGCAACTCGACGACTAATGCCTATTTTGGGTGATGCATGCGTCTACTAAAACATAATAATTTTAGTTTACTTACATGACCAAATTTGTTTTCAGAGCAATGTGAGATTCATGATTTTAGTTTTTTCTCCATTTTTATTTCATTTGTTTTTTACTTGTATTATAATCTAAATAAAATACACTTTTTATACGAACGTACATAAACATGCATACGAGTACATTATCTTAAAAGATAAAACGTCTATACATACATTATTGATTCCGGGAAGACAAGTTATATCCGCACCGCATGAACCATCTGCAGTTATTTAGTCTTTAGGCACAGTAAGTCCAATATTATTGCTCACGGGCCAAGCACAAGTATATGTAGTACAAGGGAAGCACGGAGCGACGAGCGACACAGCCTCCTCGTCTCAAATCTAGCTCACGACTGCCAGCAACGCCGTTTTCGAGCTAATAGCGCACGAAATGTGGAATTATGATCAAGTTGTTTAAGAAAATTTAATCAATTTAAATATCCTACGTTGAGTTTGTAGTGTTCTGTAGTACATATTTTTTAGTTCAACAATATTTTAAATCGAATGAGCCGTTCAGTAGATATAAGCAAAATTAACCGTAAAACGACATTTCGTTACATTTACATAACGGAGAAACTATACGTTACACGATTTATTCAAACGTTGACAATGTTGTACATGAAATGGTAAATAACATATATTTGTTTCAAAATTTTTGAATGACCCGTTATTGAGATATATCCCTTAGAAAGTAACAGTTTTCGGCCACAATCAGCGCCTAGCGCCTTAAGACGGTCATCTTGAATCTGGTTGTTAATAATACTATTCTCAGGTGAAAGACGCGAGTGACAGTGACTTATATAAAATAATATTTTTAATTGCACCTTCTATGACTTTGAAAGTTACTTTGTAAGCCAGCTGTCAGATTAAGTTACTCAATTATAATTCTATTTTAACTAAGTACTTGAAATAATGTAGAGAAAAAAAGGTGAATTTTAAACTAGGTACACATACTAGATAGTAGTATGTATGTAGGTACTTATATACCTAATGTTGACGAGAGTTTCATTTGTTTGCATTGAAACAAATTAATTTAACTTGAGGGTACCTATGTACTTCATTCCTTGTTTTAATTTAGTACATGAAGCATGTTAACCGGTAGATCAAATAAATTAATCAATTTTCAGATATACATAACTCTGAAACTACACTTTGTACTATTTCTGTAATCCTAATGCTATCAATATATATTAACAGCAATTACAAGTTTCATATATTAGTCATATAATACAATATGGCGACTATAGGTACGTACCTTATCATTTATAATATGTTGACATATCTAATCAAGTACTTTTCTTACTATTTGGGTTATGTTTACTTTATACGATTTCAACTAACCTTATCATCAGTTTCTTTACTTCACAATCACATATACACTTAGTAAGGTTAACTCACTGACTGATACAACAATAGCAATAAATTTGACGCAGGTAGGTACTTGAATAACTAAAGATAACAGGTAAAATATTTTGTGTATATGTTGCCTTAGATTACAAATAGAGAATCATAATGGCCACACGTTGCAAATTATTATATATCAATCGATGGCTTTTTAATTTTTTTTATACACAGAAGGAACATTTTAATCGACTGAAATAATATACCTGCCTTATAGTTAGGGTTGCCAACCGTACTATAATATATAGTATTGTACAAAATTTTGGCTTGGTGTACAGTCAGCATTAGAAGTAGCTACGCAAACGAAGACGTCAAAAGTCCTTTTAAAAAAGGAATAAGAGCTAAACGTCTTCGATTGCGTATTTACTTTTGATACTGACCGTACTGTTGAAAAAATGCAATAAAGGCGAAAATACTATATTTTTGGGGCATCTCACGAGGAAAAAACAAGGTGTACTATATTTTTTTCATATAGATTTGGAAATACTATATTTCTCTCAAAAAAAGTTGGCAACCCTACTTATAGTCTAAACTCTTTTCAAATCGACGCGAGAAACTTTAATGTAGGTCATATTTAATATGCTATACAAGAATAACAAAAAGGCTAATCTGATCTCAATGGCATTGGCTATCTCAATAATGTAAGTAAGTATATCACGACTATTGTGTGTTTTGCCGTTCGCTGCTGAATAGGGGCAGTTAGACCGGGGACTGATTGTCGAGATTAAGTGAATGGTTCGGGCGGGTCAAAATGGCTTCAAATGGCGCAAGTCAAAGGCTTAACTATTGACATAATGTCCACATAATTCTCCGGAAACTCTTTGAAGTGAATAATTAACATTGTGTGTTATGCGTAATTGGGTTGATTTAAAGCAAAAGTTAATTAACACTAATTCGTTTTCGTAAGTTTTATAGCACATAATTCTTCATAAAATTGTTATGACGTGGAGTAGAAGGGATGATTACCTTCTTACAGGGAGATGATAAAGCTAATGGAGTTTTTGATAACACTCATCTTGGTGGATTATTGTGCCCCCGAGCGATCGTTTATCAACTTAGACTATGCACAGTGAAGCAGGGCCCAGTCCAAGGCTAGCGTGAAGTGCGCGGGCGCACGCGGTATTCCAATCTGCTACCTGGTGAAACCAGTTCTTTGTGCGATCTCGGGTTAAACCTGGTCGTTTCGTTACGGATCGTGGTATGACAGTTAAATTAGTTGTGTTCTGTGTTTGATTCGCTTACACTTCGTATGCCAATCGGAATACATGACCAGGCGGGTGCAATACGTCACCCGATATTGCACCACCCACGGCCCGTGTCGCCATGGGTGTCTTTTTATTCGAGTCAACCGGTCCACCATTCGATTAACTTTTTAATACAGATGTGAACTTTGTCAATAGCTTACTCTTTTCGGTTTATTACGTCATAAGAAGTGTAACTTAATCCGCGTGTGGATATAAAAGCCCATGTAAACTAATACCTTGGCCTGGGCTACCTATTATATGTACTTACCTACCCAAAATGTTATATCTGCTACCTCACTGTAAAACAAGTTTAGGGTCAGATTATTCATTATTCATCATTACACATTATTCTCTACCAACTTGCTGATTAATTCTAGTTGAATTCATAAAAACACTAACATGTTGCCTCAAGCGAGACTAGGTTAATATTTTCTCCTGTAGCAACTTGTTAGCAACACGTTTAAACTCTAATAAACCTAGACGAATTTACAGAGTCAGCACTGCTGTTATAACTAAAGGATGTAATTTTACAAGTGAATATCCCATAAAGCATTTTTTCAGTGAAGAGACATTCAGAACGTAGAATCACATTCACTACAGTAATGGGACGTTTATGCAGATTCAGTTCGTGAACGTTTTGCTCGAGTTTTGAATGCAAGCTCCAGATTTGCGTCTTCTATCATTTAGTAGCGGCAGCAGCGTCTGCGGCAGCCGCGGCCGCGGCGACCCGCACGGAAGCGCCTAAACTACCTCCAGCTCCCCTATTCCTTATGTTAATCTACCGGTATTGGCACGGTACACCAACTATGGCTACACAGGTACGATTTGCATGTCTCGTCCTTTGTGGTAAAACTGGCGCGCGACCGATACGAAATGGGTGTCGTTTGTCGAACCAATCAGGTAACTTCACATGAATTTCAAGTACCCACTAATAGACAATGGTTATTGAACACAGTAGAGGGATTTGCCATTCATAGGAGCCGCAAGAGTGGCGCTGGGACAGTGCTAGTCGCTGTTCCCGGAGCCCGACGCTGACGTGACTTGAATAATTTAGCTCGGCGGCAGAGATAACACGGAACACTTCCAGTCCGATATAATTAATTAAAATTTGATCCACTTCCATAATACGGTGTATATTAATTTATGTATCGTAGAGTGCAGCGGAGAGGTTTCGTGGTTTTATTTTTATTTTTTGAACCTTTTTGATGGAATTGTGTCAGATTACGTATTTTATATTAAGGGCATCTCAATATTACGGATTGAGGTACATATTTGTATACGTGAACTTTAATGTAAAATGTAGTATTTATTTTTTTTTTTTTTTTTTTTATACCACGACGGTGGCAAACAAGCATACGGCCCGCCTGATGGTAAGCAGCTACCGTAACCTATGGACGCCTGGCCGCTGGACGCCAAAGGCGTCACATGCGCGTTGCCGACCCTTTACAAAAAGGAGGATTCACTGTGTTGACGACTAAAGGAACAAGAAGGTCCCTCATCGTCAACACACTGGGTCCTCCAATATAATACATACATGAAATAGCGCTATGTAGAATTTACATCTATAACATTATCTCTCCTTATAGAGTTCCTTACCTACCTATTTATGATTTTGAGCCCTATAGGTCTAATAGGTCAAATCCATCCTGTCAAGGTTTGTCTTGAGGTTTGATATTACATAAATTAATATTTGATTAGACTTCCGGCGCCAACTGTTGTAAACCAATTGCATCAGAAAAAGCTTGACAGATATATAGTTGGTAGACTTAGTATTAATGATATTTAATGCGTTTCTTGTCGGACGCATTTTAATGCGTAGGCGTCGTCTCATACAAGTCCGTAGGAAGAATGCTATTTCCTCTAATGGCAGGGTAGGCTGTGAACCGGACAGTGCAGAATCTCGGCAACTTTGCTACGGAGAAGCAATTATGAGTTTTTCCCCGCGGCGCGGCGTATCGGTATCCGGTGGCCAGCTTTCTGATTTACAAACCATTACGTCTCTGCTCTGAACATGTTTCTAGTATAACTTTAACCGATTGGTTCATGAACACTCTGCATAATCAGAGACCAGACTTTTACTGGTCTACCTAAATCGACTGCTTTTAGTACGTATTATCAATAACAGCACAGCTTCTAGAATGTTGCTTTCTTATGGCACAGACGAGTTCCTTGTCGTCTTTGACCGTAACAGGTATTGCATCCCTCCTGCTATCCTGTTTACTTTTATAAATTCTCTTTGAATCAATCTAGGAAGCCTATAAACGATACAATAAAAGGGCAACGAATCCTATAGCAAGAAGCATTATATTATGGTCATCGAACGCACTGATTGCATTATGTTGCGTGGGTAGCATCTTAAGAGAATCGAGAGACGTGTCTAAATGTTCTTTACATAAATACTTAAAATGATTGCTCTAATAGAAGCTTTTAAATTGTTTTAAAAGAAAGCTTTCATATTACTAAGTTATTTACTGTCTAATATTTTGGGGCCTTCTAATTTTGTTAGTTAGTTTTATAAACAATATAGGTAAGCCATTTTTAAGTACCTAAGTACATAAATGTAAACTGTTATATGCAGTTATACTCTTACGAGTATGTATTACAAAAACAAGTATTGGTTACTGAAAATTTTAGATCCACCAAGTAAACTTATATTTAATTATTCAGTTGATAATATAACTCGCACTGGCCCCGCAGGAACGCGTGAAGGTGGCGCAACATAAATTATTTACATTCCAAATAGTTTTATTAGTCGCATCGCATCCCATCACGGAATGGAATCTCCGGAGCTTGTTCCATATAAAGTAATTTGTTTTCGGCTTCCGATGGTCCACATACGATTATAATCATGCTAGGAATGTCGGAACGGATTATCAATTCGATGTAGACCATTTTTTGTTCACATACAGGTTCATTATAAATATAATAGTGTAGTAACGAGCGTTATAGCATGTATCCACAAAGATAAATACGAGAAACAACCTTGAGGGCCTTTTATATGAGATCCAGGTTAAATTGAATAGGCCCATTTGAGTAAGAACGGTGGTGCTCCGGCTATTTTAATCTCACAGATATTAAACATAACAAAATATTATTTCCCTCGTTAAGTACTCAAGCTGTATGTTACCCACGTACCTAATTAAGTATTATATCAGGGCAACGTTTAAGCCCGCAGACCGGAGGCAATCTCAAAGTTAACGCGCTGTGAAAATGATTCATTAGTGCGAGCAAGATTTATTTACTACCAGGATCGACTTAAGTATGTAGGGTATGTTCCACACTCATGTATGTATGTACGGGCTTGTCGCGAACTTAGCCCTACTTACCTACTAAAAATAATAATAATGCGAAATTGACTCTGTCTGTTACCTCTTCACGCCAGAACCGGTTTGAATGAAATCACTAAGAAGATACGGTGAGTCCCGGGGAAGGATATAAGATATTCTTACCACGGAAATCATTCAAGTGCTAATTCTATACAGACAAAGTCTTGGGCAGAAACTAGTATGTATATAAAAATAACAAAAGACGAAGTAGAGAATCAAAATTGAAAGGCAAGACTATATTTTGACAGTTGTTCGGACAGAGGACAGCGCTGTTGTGAAAATCTGAGAATGATTTAGGACAGTATCATTGAGTTGTCAACGTAGCATCAAGCCCGGGACCGGTGGCAGCAGCGAGGCAGGAAGACACGTCAGTCAGAGGTTATCGAGACGAAGATGTACGTGGGAGACAGTTAGATGTAATACCAGAGTAGACCATTTTCATACAAAGTGTCTGTTTTAAGATGAATTAGTACTTGAAGAGATGGATAGTCGTTGCATTCGAGATTCAAGGTGATACGAGTAAATGAGTGTTTTGTGTGTGGTAGTGTGTAACTGTACCTGTTTTTGAAATTTCCCTAAAATAATTGAAGAATGATTTTTGAATAGGCATATACAGGTAACGGTGTATGAGCAACTTTTTGTAATAGGAAAAGGTGATTGAAGGCCTGCCTTCAAGGCATATTATTGGTTTTAGTAACCAATAATATACCTATATAACCTACTTAAAATGTTAGTAATGTAACAACAACATTTTAATATAATTTAAATGTGATGCTTTAACTTGTTTTAGATTTCATATTAATTTTTAGCAACTATATTTTCTGCCACCAAAATTTAGATTTGCGACCTAATTTGTATTCCCTAATTATAATCGAAACGGTCACCAACTTTTAAACATCTATTCTAATATAAAACTTTGATCAACAGATTTGTATTACCAGAATAGTAGATCTACCACCAAATAATATAAAAAAAAACCGGCCAAGTGCGTGTCGGACCACGCATAGGGGGGTTCCGTACCTTCAATGGAATAAGAACCAAACTAATAACAAAAGGTCGTATCTGATGCCTATGGAAGAAGTTTTTTGGAGATAACTCAAAAATGGCTGAACCGATAATGTTCAAAACAATTTTCGTTGAAAGTATATGATAAGGCGCATCTCCTAAATTTTTTTCATATTTTTTGAACTTACGGTTCAAAAGTTACGGGGGGGCTACACAACTTTTCTGACTTTCGAAGCGATTATTTCAGAAAATATTCACTTAAACACAAAATAGTCAAAGAAACCTCAATGTTATTTTGAAAGACCTATCGATTTATGTATCACATGTTGATATTGGGTTAATTTTTTTTTAAATTTAGTTACCTGTATGGAGCGCCCCCCTAAAAATATTTTTTTTTCAAATTTAACTACATAACTAAGTAGCTGCATACAAAATACACCTTATGTGTAAATTTTATTCAGATACGTCGTATAGTTTCCGAGTATAATGCCTGTGACATACGGACGGACGGACAGACAGACAGACAGACAGACATGACGAATCCATAAGGGTTCCGTTTTTTGCCATTTGGCTACGGAACCCTAAAAAGCACATGCAAAAATACCAAAAAAATACTAGTCGGAGCCAACATAGGTGCGACGACGAGCGTGTTGTAGGTGGACTGCGACAGTGCGCGAAGCCGAGCGAGCGAAGCGAGCGTGCCGCGGTAGCGTCCGGCAAGCGCCAGAACCGACTTCTAAAAATGGAGCAATTTTTTTTAGTGACCCAATATGTTTTTTAGGTAATTGTTTTCATGTGCTTTGGAGTTTTTCGGTATTATACTTCATTTTTTTGAGATTAGAAACTGATTAAACATAGAAACAGTAATTGTCAACCTGTTATAAATGATCAGTTTAAACACACTGCAAGCACACCAACAAACGATTAGTTATCATGATTAAGAGTTCCATTTGTTAATAAATAATAACAATTTGCAGATAAAATAATCCAACACAACAATAAAAATACAATTTTGTTTTGACTATCATATCACGTTAGAGACACGTGAAAATTGAAAAACTGACCTGACAGTGACGCACGTACGTTCTAAAACGCAAACTTAACGTTTAGTTTTTTATCAGTATTCACGAAAGCAGTGGGTGTGCAATGGATGGGACTGGCACGGGACCGAGGAGAGTGGCGTAATAAAGAAGAGGCCTATACTCAGCAGTGGGTGGATACGGGCGAATAGATAGATAGATAGATTCACGAAAATTATTTAATTGGCAATCATAATATGCACTATTAATAAATTTTCGTAAATAAAAGTGCTTCTAAACGTTATTTAATAGTTCTAATATATAATAAAACAAATGTCTTAGGTGATGGTAAAAGATTTGGTGGACTACGAGGTGGATTTTGTTGTTGTATGCCACTCGGGCCTGCCTCTGATTGCTCAATAACCCTCCAACCAAACGCACAATAATAGAGCAATAAAATACCTTTACTTAAATAAGAATCACAAAAAGCTTTAAACATTAAAAACTATCCAGGTATGGCTGAGAGATACTAATGACAGATGACGCGAGAAAATAATGAAAAATCCAACCATCCGTTTCGAACCTCTTCTTCTCTAGGTATTTTATTGTGCAACATTCACAAGAACGTTAACAATGATAAAAAACAAATTTTTCGTGCATATAACAACTATCAAAATATTCATGAAATAAAACAATTAACAACGGGGTCAACGGGTCGACCCGTTGACCACGAACGCTGTAAAGTGTTTGAAACGTCGGGATGTAATTTAAACTCAATACACGCGATAAAATCCGTTTTTAATTGTTTTATTTCATGAATAACTATCGCGGCAACCGAAGACAATATTATCAAAATATTCTTAAATACTCAAAATAACATTTACAAATACGTAAGCATGGCTTTACTATAAATATTTAAGTATGTTTAATGACGGCGTAGGCACTTTGATACATAATAATTTGCCGGGAATGTTAAGTAATTTTTTTGGTAATTGTGTTGTATTATTTGGTAGTAGGTTTTGGTTGTAGGTTGCAGGTTGGTGGCAGATTACTCTATAGGCAAATATTATTAATTAGGTCATCAACTTCACATTTATTTCGTGATCGGTTAAATCATTTTTTGTTTCAGGACCTTTAATTGGATTAGTATTTATACAGATCGGCGCTAAAAAGTTTTTTTTATAGATATTTTCGATTCACATTTAATTCTCTCCGACGACTAACTCCAATTCTAAAGAGCATTGCATCTTTTTATTTGTGTCTTACTGTCTTAGTTGCGTTAGCATAAGACATAAAAAGGTAAAATACGAGTTTTCGTGAACAAAGGATTTCCTTCGGCCTGATTATTCCTTAGGATCCAAGGATGGATTTGAGGAGCGGACCCACCAAGATTTTTTATGCAAATATAATAAAATAAAAAATAACTAATTTTGAAATGCCCTGTTTCACGAGGAAAACATCCATAACTTATAAACAATTAGGAATCATGAAAAAATAAAAGGTGCTTTAGAGAGCCGTATTATTCATTCATTCAAGAAAAGTCTCATGTCAAACTAAAACGTTATACGAGTATATACGGAGTGTAGTAAAAAAACTGTTGACGGTACTAAAAATTTAAATGGACAAAAAAAAATCAAAATGTTTTTGCGATCGTGAAATGATAAGGTTCAATAAGGGTAAGAGTAAGAATTCGTTTATTGTGGTAAAACAATATAAGTTATGGTGGTGCATTCCATTTAATGTCATTTCGCGTCATAATATCCAAGGAAATTTCACTTTTATGTCGTGTGCAAACGCAACTATATCCCCCCTCAAAAATTACATCAAAAATCTTGGTTGCTCCACTTCTCAAATCCATCCTTGGGTCCTAAGGAATAATCATGCCGAAGGAAATCTGTTGTTCACGAAAAGCCGTCATTTTGTGCGTGATTTGCGAAAATACTATCGCAAAAGACGTCCGTTCGTACAGGAGCCCCGGCTGCGAAGCAGTAAAGTGTAAACTGAAAGTATCGAAATGGTTTATGGCGCTGGTTTATTATGAAAGGTTACATCCTTCAGCGCGGCAACTAGCTATGGGATACGTTTTACGTCTCTTTATGGACGTTCGATCGTAAACTCCCGAATTATTAACGACTGCCCGTCCCTCACTGCATTGCTGTAATGTAGATTATGTCAAAAAGGTTCGACACATAACAACATTACATTACGTAAAAATTGTATTGTAAATCCTAATTGTATTGAAAGCGAATAACTGAGTGTTTTTGATTTTTAGTGTTAGAGGACCAGTAGGCGCTATTGCCAAAATATCAGGACGTAAGGTATACGTCCCGGTTCGTGCTTTACACCGCTAATACCCAGTACTTGACAAACCACAGCCCTGCCGTTACCTTTATTGCGAATAACTTAAGCTCAATCATGTCATGTACCTACTGGGACAATGGCGAGCACTCGGACGTAAATTGACAAAGTTCAATATCTGCAAAACGATTGCAAAACAAACGTTTGTCATACACGTATCTTGGAATTCCGGGCAGCGGGCCACGGCTCGATTCGCGAATAACTGAAATAGGTTGCGAATACAAACTGTGCCTCATGTTGCTTGTTTCGCTTGTATCTGTAATGAAACTTTTTTTTTCATTCGATAATCGAGTAAGATTTCGCTATATTGAAATAATATAGTCTCGCTGGTTAGGCGGATAGAGATACTCTTGCACATTCAATGGTCTAAAAATATCTGTCAAACCGGCGAGATTCATTTCATTCCAAAAGAGGCATCTACCACTGTGTGAAGATCATGTATTGACCTCAGTAAACTCAGAATTTATAAACAATTTGAAGTCTTCGATAGCTCTACGAGTAAACCGATTCCCGTTACAATAACACTGCAAGATAATGTCAAATGATACATGGTCAAGATAATTGTTGGTGGGATATCAACAAAGTTACAGATTGGACAAAACAATGACATGGAATCATCGGACACTTGAAAGTATGTATGTTGTATTTACTTTAGTACCGTAAAATGGGTTACTAAAGGATTGAGGGGGCAGATGGGACGCAAATATTTTCAATTGCTACTTTTATTTTCTGGATCAGGTCGCTCTAAAAGTAATTTATTTTTTTAGACATATTTTCTTATAGACGGAGAGCTAGCCACGTGAGATATGACACCACATTGAGAGCAACGAAACCCCTCTAGTTAGTTTGCTATACTATACTTATTTCTAGATCCGAACATCGGGCAGCTATCAAGTGGTGGAGGTCAAATAATGCAAACCTCTTCAAGAATACTAATCCTAGAGTTCTTGGTTTGATGCAATATTATGAGAAGTTAAATAAATTATTAGATTATATCGGCTTATAATTTTCCGGGTATCTAAAACATGAATCGGCAACTTTTCTAAGGCATCATCATCATCATCATCATCATCATCAGCCTATATTAGTCCACTGCTGGACATAGGCCTCCCCTAATGAGCGCCAGGCTTCTAAGGCATATAATAATATAAATTGGCCGTGAATTAATATTTTAGCGACAATATTTTTGTAGAAGCCTCAAACATGTGGCATCATATTATTGAAAAACGGCAGCAATATATAGCTGACCAAAAAATTAACCGGAAACTTGAAATACATATAATTGGTTGGCAACAAAAATATTAACTTGGCATGTATTATTCAAAGCAGGCTTGGTTTAAATATTTGTTGCCAGCTATTTGTTTCTACCTAATTAACAATTACGGGAGCACTAAAATTTCAGGAAACTGGAATATTTTTAAGGTTCCGTACCAAAATGGTTTAAAAGGAAGCATGTGCTACTCTGTTTTGTCACAATGTCTATTTGCTCTGAAATTGCTAGATCGATTGAGCTGAAATTTTGTAGGTTGTATGTCCCCTGGTGTTTTAAGGAAGTAATTAAGAAAATTAAATAAAATGTTTTGCAAACCCTATGGGTCATTGTTAGTTACTATCAGGCGGGCCGTATGCTTGTTTGCCACCATCGTGGTATAAAAAAAAATGTCTGCGCGACCGTTGTGCATGTTGGTTAGGTAACCCGGTTGGCGGACACATGTCCGCTTACTGACACCCTGTATTGAATTTGATTATTCACTTCGTTTTTTTTTTTTTTTTTTTTTATACCACGACATTATTTAAAAAACCTTTACTGCATACCAAGCCATTTCTGGTCGTTATAGCTTTCAACTTTATTGGTAGTGTGTAACTGTGTAAATTAAAAGGCTTGTTTTGAGAATGTAAATTTTTATTTTTGTCATAAATATCTTGTGGTGAAGTAAAGAATCGGACTCAAGAAAAAATATTATGTAAATTGGGCGCGACTCTTATTCGCACTTGACCGGTTTTTAGGGTTCCGTAGCCAAAACGGCAAAAACGGAGCCCTTATAGTTTCGTCATGTCCGTCTGTCCGTACGTCCGTCCGTCCGTATGTCACAGTCATTTTACTCGGAAACTATAAGACGTATCATACTAAAATTTAAACTAAGTGTATTTTGTATGCCGCTATTTAGTTATGTAGTTAAATTGCAGAAGAAAATATTTTGGGGGGGTGGGGCGCTCCATACATGTAACTAAATTTAAAAAAAGTTATTACTGAATATCAACATGTTGCTCACTATGATATATAATAATGACGGATGGGTTATGCACGCTCCAAAAGTGAAGCACTTACAATGAGTGAATTCAAACAATTGTCGCTAGTCGCGCACCGGCCAGCGTGAGATGCGGACGTGCCAATGAGCTCCCGTCACTCGCGTGAGAAAGAGACAAACTGTAGTTTTCTAACAATGAGAGTGACAAAGATGTAATGATTGGCAAAATAGATAAACATAACAGAATCGTTGCTAGGTTATGAAGTAACTCTGGAAATATTTTTTCTGCTTAGTTTGTTAGAGTAAACCCATTAAATATCATTGGTTGCTCGTCAATCAATGGTTCTTTAAAAATAACATCGAAGTATCTTTGAACATTTTGTGATTAAGTGAATATTTTCATAAATAATCGCTACGAAAGTCAGAAAAATTGTGTCTCTCTGTAACTCTTGAACCGTAAGTCCAAAAAATATAAAAAAAAAATTAGAAGATGCGCCTTATTAAATACTTTCTACGAAAATTGTTTTGAACATTATCAATTCAGCCATTTTTGAGTTATCTCCAAAAAATTTTGCTAATCTGTGTTAGTCTATTATCTTGAGGCAACACGGAGTAGCCAAATTATAACATTTAAAAAAGTAATCTCTAGAAGTGTAAAGTGAAAGATATGTGGCCTGGAGTGGAACCAGGGTTGCGGGGAGCGATCACGCGGAAGAGGAGCGATAAATATGAGCGGAGAGTGGGACGGAACGCAGATCTGGCAACCTAATCCGAAAGTTTTTCCCCATACACTATTTTTGTATTTATCGTTAAATGTATGAAGTTAAACGTCAGATAATTATTGAAAAGCTAAAATTCATACGGCCGAAACATTTTTAATTGATAAAAATCAACGTGCCACATGTAAAAATTTTTTTTTATCGAGCTTTGAAAGCTTTTTAAATGGTTATAATAGTTATAAACTAACCGCTTTCTCTTTCTTTTGATCTTTTGATTTACCGCTCCCTTCCATCTATTCTTTCTAGGAATAAAGCATTCGTAAAAGTCAAACGATTATAAAATACGTGCTCATTCAATAATATTAAATGATCTATTTGCGAATGCCCGGGAGGTGCAATTCGTTTGCGTACCAATCGTCCTAACCGTCCAATGTAATATCCGGCACGCTTTACAGCGGGGGTACAACATGTCTCTTTTGCGGAAAAGGAAATAATTAAATATTATAATTATAAGTACTTATTCTATGATTTCGGGTTCGCTTCTAATAAATCGCACTATCTTTTAAGCCAGGCCGCAACGATATTCAATGTTTTCGAAAGCTCATGATGATTACTACATCAATCATATAAGGCCTGTCTAAGAAGTAAGAAATAGCAATGCGAATGGAGAAACATTCATTTCAATTTATATAAATAGTTGTTGCGTTCTTTATAGGAAAAAATAATAAAGATATGAATAGTTAAATATGCAGCAACTCTCACATGTCAACACTCAGCACTCTTCATTTCAATATTGAAAACGTGTTTCTTATACTGAATAACATTTTTAAATTCATAAAAGAATAATCCATATTCCTACAGAAATTAAATATCATGTTTATTATGCAAACAACCGACAGAAATGTAATAATGTCACCAAACAGAAAGTCACTTTATGTTGCCATGAACTTTGCGCAAGGGCGGGCGGTCGGCGTGGCCGCCCGCCTAGTGTCGCGCCGGCCGCCCATCGCGACGCACGTACTCATGACGTCACATAATAAATACACGTGAACATTACCGATACTGGCGAGTACGCACACCGCCTCTGCAAAAGCAGAAACTGTTTAACAACTTGGCAGGACTTTTGAATTAATATTTCAGCGTTGTCGTTAGAGTTAGTAGAAGTTTCTGGAAGTTCACTTTAATCTAATGCCGCTATAAGTGAAGAATTAGACCGTGTTTGGAAATTGATGTGGTGAATAGTTTCTCTTCGAAACAATTAAACTTTTAGGTATAGGTGTAAAAGCTGAGGTGAAAGTTTTGAACTACTTGAAGAATTATTTGACATTGTTTGTGAACAATATATCACACACGAAACTAGCGATTACAGGTTGGTGACAACTTAGGTACTTTGTTACAGCTGTAGATAATATATTACTATGAACTTTTTTTTTAATCGAATGCTGCAAGGCCTGTGAGTAGGATTACTCATTTTCGGACCGAATTTTCTGTGATATTTCATTTTTCTGGTTGCCGACTGCATGTTTTCTTACCCATAACTCGGTGACGATGCAGTAGAACATATGTTACCATCGAGGTGGTCGGGTGCTGATAATACTGATGATCGGAACGGAATGCGGGAGTAGCACCTCAGTGCTAAAAGTTAAAGAATGTAACAAAACAATGAAAGCTTATCAAGTGAGGACTGTGATTTATTATAATAAATCGTTTAAATGCAAAAATTCGCTTCGTAGTTCGTAGCATTTGTTGAATAGAATTTTGTAGCGAATTTACTACGAATTTAAATCGATATTTAAACCTAGCAAATGTCACTTGCGATTGTCTTCCCTATAGGATCCTTTAGATAAATTAATGCGACAAAATACTGGGGTGAGCGGTTGCTTACAATAGTTGCTAAAAAACCCTTTCAACAAGTGAGGAAGAACCCTTTTAGACGACCCCGCTTGAATACCCTAGGTGGTTCAAGCACCTTTAGTGCTCCCCTTTCCCTAGTGTTTATTTTAGGCTATCAAAACCAGCGACCGTGCCGAAAAAATGCTAAAAATGTTGCGTCATCTCTTTGACGCAACCTCGAAAGTACGCGGTATTGCTTGACATATTCGAAATGCTACACATCTGTTAGGTGTCCTTTCACCTTTTAACCACCTTGATAATTTTGAACTGTTTCATAATATATTAAGTTGTCATTTACAATGTCCTTTTGTCTCATATATCGGACTATGGCGACTAAAATGTTAAGGTTAACCACAGCTAAATAATTACAATATACTCTGTGAATTTCCACTGTTAGCAATCCCAGCTATACATACAGCTGATGTTTCCAGTTATTGATAACTTCAGAGGGCCGCCTTAGGGAAATTGAAAAACAACGAGACTGCGCCTCGGGATACGAACGTAAACATAAATCTAACCAAAGTTAATCAACAACAAATACAAACGTCTTCGATGTTCAAAGTTCAAACTAATAGTACCTACCTACAACATAGCTAAGCAAAGTAAATGAACCATGGAGGTTGTGCTTCAGATTTTATTTGACCTAATATGCTTCTAACCATAGGAATAGTTAGTTGTTAACCAAGGGTTGAAAGTAACCCATCTCGCCCAGGATATTTTGAAATAATTTTTCAATCAATCAGGTATTTTTCGATTAACGGTGGAAGCTTTTCTGCAACATTTTTAATAGAAATGTATGCCCTAGTTCGTGTTCTAAGCTGCCGAAAGACACCTCTTTTGCAAATGTACGACAGATATTTTGACAAATAATGGTGAAGGGCCAAGGGCGGTAGAGTGTGCCATAGAACTTTAAAGGGCTGCACTTTTAAAAATTGTTGAGAAAATAGTACATTGTTGTAGAGGCTTGAAAGTAAGCTATAGGTGGATCGAGTTAGTTCGAGGGCCGACCCACCAGGGAATGCCCTCGAAGATACGAGTCCACTTATAGCGCTTTCGGCCGAGATATTACATAGTGCTTTTCACGACTACTGTGAGGAAATAAAAAAAACATTTGTCATAATAATATAAATGCTTTAATAAAATATCCAATTCAGTATTCCATTCCCGCCTTAATACTTTTTTTTTCACTTTCAAGAAGCGTTTTTCTATTGTTTGCTTCAAACCGACTCATTACTTAGAGGCGTTTTTGATAGAAAACCACAAACGGCTAAAAAAAGTAAAAACGCCTTAAGGGTGAATAAATGGTTTTGACGTTTCTTTTTTTTAAAAACAGGTAGTTGGCCCGATAAACAACCTTAATTAATTTTTGAAACATAAAGTTGTGCCAAAAAAAGACCTTTTAATGTTTTTAATGAATGAAATGACATAACTGGACAATTTACTTTCCAACTAATGACATTTCATCGCTACAATAACATTGCTGTAGTGGTGGTTCAGGTGCTACAGCAAATGCTTACTTTCCAGCTTGAATTTTGACCATTTTTTGTCACATTTCCGAACAGTAGCGTGAAAAAAAATGATATGGGGGTTGATATGTCGATAAAATTCATACAAACACATTGTATAATCTGAATGTTTCAGTTGGTTGGTAGTGGTATTCGCAGTTATTCATATTGTGTTTGGAGAGTAAGGTTGCCAAAGAGATCAAAGAGGGCCCAGTGTATTGACGACGAGGGACCCTCTTGTTCCTTTAGCCATCAACACAGTGAATCCTCCTTTTTGTAAAGGGTCGGCAACGCGCTCGTGCCACCTCTGGAGTTGCAGGCGTCCATAAACTACGGTAGCTGCTTACCGTATACCGGTGTTTGCCACCTTCGTCGTATAAAAAAAGAAAGTTATGGTAGTTTTAATTATCAAATTTTTTGAACGCGACGTACTCGTTACCTACCGACCACCCCAGGGTGGTAAGTCCAGACTTACTTTGTTAAAATTTTCCTGTATGAAAATATATAAAATAAATACACACATGGCGTATTTTTCCATATACATATTAGTTTTGAATCTCTTTCTCATTCCACACTAAAGAAAGAGACATAATATAAGACGAATATTTTGACAAATAATGCCAAGTGTGTTGACGAAATAGGATACATGTGAAATGATACATTCAATACCTACACCTACTTATTTATAAAACGTGAAGTGCTAGACTGCTTTATTTTAAAACGTTTCGCTGCATGAATCACAATACAGAAAGTTTTGTTATGATAACTTTAGTGCTTCTTTCAACAAGCTACTTACAAGGCTAAATACGAGTATATTCCGATCAAGAGAGTATGTGCTAATAAAACCAATATATTATATGCGACTTGAGATACGTTCGAAGAATGCATATGATGCCCCTAAATGATGTTTGGTCGTTTTGACATACCAGCACCAGCTGCTGTGGATATAACCTGTATATTTTTATTGCTTTACTAGCTGTGCCCGCGGCTCCGCCCGCGTGGAATTCGGTCTGTGTCAGTAAGCGGCTAATTCACCCCTAATTTCTCTCCCGCTACCCTGGAGGCGGAACTTGAAGTAAAGTTGACAGATGACGCTAGAGGACAGTAGTCCTAATAAAATATTTTACAATTACCAATAAATGAAAGTACACTCAAAAATTAATACTTTTTTTATCATATTATTTTTTTGGCATGATTTAAACGACATAGAGTAGTAGGTGTATATCGGACGATACAGGACCACTTTTGTATTTATACGTTCATGTCCACGGCAAATATCATCCAAATCGATCCTCCCGTCAAATCAGTCTAAGCATAAAAGGTAAGAACAGGCGCGGTTGAAATTGGGGGGGGGGGGGGTCACAAATGTAGAAATGTTTTTTTTCTATTTGAGGTGCACTTGGAGCGGGGAGGGGGTCAATGACCCATGCAAATTTAACTCAATCGAGTGTAGTGGCTACCCCCCTCCCCTCTTTTAGACGTTGAATTTTATAGGCTACGTATAACCTGGCTGGGGATTTTCTGGAATTGGAATTAGTAATCCTTAAGGGGTGATTTCCGGGATAACAATGCAAAAAAAAATCGGCCAAGAGCATGTCGGGCGATGCTCCGTGTAGAGTTTCGTAGATGCTGCCCTGTTACAAAACATCCGTTCAAAAGGTCGTTTATTTGGCGGCGCTTACGTCATTTTACTATTCGGCACTTCCTTTCAATATGCGTTTTTGACTAATAATTCAAAAACGGCTGGACCGATTTTATTCAACATAGTTTTTATTGAAAGTTCTTATCAGGCCTCACCAAATTTCAGCTTTCTAGTGCGAACGGTAACTGAGCTAGACCGCGGACAGACGGACGGACATGGCGATATAACTGTTACGTAATAAGGCCTAATTATGTACAGAAGCATACACTGCTTTACCTACACACATATTAAAAATCCATTGAAACCATTAGAATGACCGTCATTACACCGACGCTAAAAGGGGGGGGCTTTTAGACGTTGAATTTGAGCATGATGAGATGAGAACCGGCCAAGACCATGTCGGGCGATGCTCAGTGTAGAGTTTCGTAGAGGCCGCCCTATTACAAAACATCCGTTCAAAAGGTGGCGCTTACGTCATTTTACTATTCGGCACTTCCTTTCACTATGCGTTTTTGACTGATAATTCAAAAACGGCTGAACCGATTTTATTCAATATAGTTTTTATTGAGAGTTCTTATCCCCTCACCAAATTTCAGCTTTCTAGTGCGAACGGTAACTGAGCTAGACCGCGGACAGACGGACGGACATAGCGAAACTATAAGGGTTCCTAGTTGACTACGGAACCCTAAAAAGAGATAAATAGTAGTTATGTAACTGTTACGTAATAAGGCCTAATTATGTACAGAAGCATACACTGCTTTACCAACACACATATTAAAAATCCAGGGGGGGGCGGGCGTGCCGGCGGTCGGGGGTAATGAATTTTCATACGTTTTTACCACACTATCACAGATAAATCAAAATATTTATTTATCAATGTAAGCACATTACACTGCACTAATTAACGTCAGAGAAAAATAAAATACGTGAGTGTCGTGGAACACGCGATTGGAACGAAGTTATGTTATTTAATTTTAAATTTTTTTGGAAATTTTTGAAATTTACGAAATTTATGAAAATTTTTGAAAATTTTGCCATTGTTTACTTTTAGGTTTCCGAATTTTTTCACTTTTATCACTTTGTCACTTCTCACTTTAACTTTTCACTACAGTCCACTTCACTTCACTTTATTCTATTTTATATATTTTTTGTTTCATTCCATTTTACATGTTTCTCAATCGTATGGGTGTCGCGTTTTCGTGACGTGACGCTTTTTCGTGACTTTTTTTCGCCTAGCCTCCCATCCGCGAACCGTCCGATAAGGAACTTCGTTCCAAAACTACCACCGGTTCTAACCCTACATACACCTCTGGCCCAAGAAGTATTATGACATTTATGACCGAAAAGAAACTCGACGGGACTTATTTTGTTCAAAACAGTAAGTAATACATTATTAGATCTTAAAGATACATAATAATGCGTAGTTCTTCAAGAAGACATATCAAAACAGCTTGAGAAACAGATAATGTACCCATTGTTTAATTATAAAGAAAAATAAATCCTAATCTGACTGCTTCATAAAACGTTTGATATGTTTTCCTACCTAAACGGTGTCCTATAAATGTTAGATGATTTTGTAGTAGTTTTTTGGTTTGGGCCATGCATCTTTGTCTGTCATATATAGTCCTCGAACCTGGAATAACATTCATGACATTTTCAAATATTTCTTAAGAGCGGGTAAAGGTAAATTTAAAGCATCGACGGGTAACATGTTATAAATATGAACACCTTGACCAAAAAATTACAAATTATTTCAATACCAAATTTCATCTAAATACGTACAGCGGTTATTGGTCGTTTCTTCCCCATGTAAACTTTTTGCATCCGCTTAAGAGGCGATCCCAAAACGCGCGAATTTCTTAAAATGCTTCATTTTCTTCGAAGGCTATGGCTAAAGTACTTAGTTTTTTTAAATCAACTATTGATGCATATAATATTTCATTTCTTTATCTATAGATAGACGGCCATCGGGGCAAATATTAAATTTTAAAGAGTAAAACATGAAAAAAATTGGTCGTCTTGGAAGGCCTTTCCGGATTTTCCAGTTAGATGTACCGTTCATTTCCAAATTACGCAAAAAAGGGTGTCAATTCTTATTCAACTTGAATAAAATTCAATTGAGTATATCATGTCTGCGACGGCCATAAATATCGAAGATTCATCTTGGATAATAGACAAAATACCTCCTGATTATATGCCAGTTTTTTGATGAAAACACGTTTACATTTAATTTTTTCCACGAAAACTCTATGAATATTTTGCCCTAAAAAGATTATCATATGAAAGTTAAACTATATTTCTATCACGATAAAAAATATCATTACCTACTATAGTGGTACGTTTTAATTTAGTATGAATTTTTAAAAATGACCTATAAATCACACTTCACAGGACACTTTCTGTAAGAATCGTATTTTTGGGTTCTTAATAATAATAAATATGGTTCAAAAGTATTTTTTTGTATTACTAATACTTCAAACTGTCTTATAGATAGCATTTTATGCGGCTTTTTTCATTAATAGAGTTTTTCGACCTTTTAGGGAATAAGGAGCCTTAAGGGATAATTTCCGAGATAAAACTATTTTATTTCCTTTTCCAGAGCTCAAATTATCTCCATACCAAATTTTATCTAAATCGATTCTGCGGTTAATAATTCCCTATACAAATTTCCAACTCCCTTTTCACCCCTTTAGGGTTGATTTTGGGGTAAAAACTATCCTTTGTCCTTTCTCGAGACCCATACTATCTCTATACACATTTCCATCTAAATCAGTTCAGCGGTAAAAAATTCCTCATACCAACTTCCAACCCCCTTTTCACCCCCACAAGGGTTTGAAAACTATCCTATGACGTTTCTCGAGACTCAAATTATCTTCATACTCATTTCTATCTAAATCGTTTCAGCGGTTAAAAATTCTCCATACAAACTTTCAACCCCATTTTCACCCCCACCAGGGTTGATTTTCGGGATTAAAACTATATATTATCCTTTCCCGGGACTCAAACTATCTCTATACAAAATTTCATCAAAATCCGTTCAGCCGTTTTCACGTGATGCGCGGTCAAATAAACAGACAAACAGATAAACAGACAAACAGACAAAAATTCTAAAAATTGTTGTAACGTGTTCTGTTATCGATTCTAAGTATCCCCAGCCAACTTTTTTTCGATTATCTTCCATGTACAGACTTTCGACCCTCTTCAGCTTTATTATATGTATAGACAAGATAATGTCACGCTGAGTTTAATATTCTTGTCACTCTTTTGGTGTTTCGGGAAACACTTAAGTTTGTTGTTAACAATTTGCTAGAATTTATGACAGATTGAACTGTCAGACATGCATATTACTTCAGGTGTAACTTAATTATCTCAATGCATCTCATAAAGGCATCTTATCTATTAAGGCAGGAGAATATCCAGAAAGATCAAGGTCTGATGGTTATTATGGTAGCCTATCTGGTAGGTGTTAAAAGATATAAATACGTATTTAGTTTTTGTCTCTTAACGATCAGGTAGCGATAAACTTATATAGATATCATGTACAAAGGAAAAAGTGACCTAGGCCTCCGGTGGCCAGGACTGGGATCGAACCAGCGTCTTCTACAGACGCCCTAACCACTAGGCTACCCGGGTAACAGCGGCATCGGTCGAATTTTCTTTATATACCTATGGAATCTTTGTAAATGCTAAGGCGCATTTGGCTTGGCCAATCATCTTAGGTAGAACATTATGAGTTCGTACCTCCAATCGCATCTGCTTAGGAGTTTATCGAAAGCGAGACAGATGGCGCTGTCGTAAAATATTTAAAAATAGGTCTGATTATTTCAGCTTTATTGAATATGCGCCTGAAAGTCTTGATCAACTTAAAAATCTAGAAGGCAATATATCCGTGTAGGGTAGCTTGAGTACGGTTGTGCCATATATAAGAAAAAATATACGTAATACTGGGTAAGTTGCTAGACGCAACCTCCCCATATTCACCCATATTCTAGTTTTGCACCAGACAATTGCTGCCCCAGTGCTGGGGTCGATTGTTTGATTTTTCTATAATTTACTCATCGGTTTTACCATTATCCATTTTAGTAATAAGATTTTAGTGCTTTACCTAGTCAAATGGAACGTTTAAGTTAAAAATACTTTTCTCCCAGCTACCGGGAATATGAACAAATTTATGCATATTCAAATGCAAATTCTCTCAACCGTACCCAGGTTAGACTACGCTTTTTAAACTGAGATCTTGTTAAACCATTTAATTATTAAGGTAGGTCTAGTATCATGTCTTTATCGCACTATGTAATAACACTTAGTTTAGACGTTAGTGCCTAACTGCCTATATACAGCTAGTGTTTATAGCATTTCTAGAAGCAATTTTGTAGGTCATCCGTAGCGGCGACCGCAGCTCTCCACCACTTTACAGCACGCGGTCAGCTTTCTGATTACACGTTGTCTAATTGATTTTGTATTGGAGTGCGAGTATTTCAGAATTGAGGTTTATAGCACGAAGCTTGCGGATTTTAGAAATAAAATGGGGAAAACAAAGATTATTCTAGACCTGTATTTTTCTTGTAAAACTGGGGCGCTTCTGAAATAAATAAGCTTTCCCTACGTGTCGTCATGCAGCTTGTAGAGTTCCTTTTCTGGAATTATGGATGTCTTTCTTTTTTCGCTGCGCTTGAAATTGTATATCGCCCAAATTTCATCTAGGTTAAAGAAGTACCTATTATGTACCAGCACGGCTAGCACGTCTTACGCGCGACTGGCGTGACAAAAGACAGATCTGCGCGACTTCATGCGTTGTCGCTAGTTGGCAGCACAACTTGCGCGTGAAAGGAGCGACAGACTCGCGATTAAATGCCAGTGTCATAAAATGACAGTGACTCGCGACTTTGAACTTAAATCCTTTGCATAACTTTGAGTTCTCTTCGTGTCAGTTGTAGCCGCGGGTGCATGTTATGCTACCGGAAAGCGAGATTTTTGACAGGCGCGGGAAGGTTTCCCTACTCGCGGCTTAAGTCGCTCTTGTAAGACGTGCTAGCCGTGCTAGGCTCATAAACCGGTATTGTTCCGTTATTCTTTGCTCTTTTGTTTACGATTTACTTAACGGCGAAAAGACCTAATAGGTACGTAGTCATTACCTAATCAGAATCACATTATTGAATTCTACTCAAGGACCATTAAAAAAAATGGAATTATTTATATCTGTTTTTTTTTAAACCGGTTAATAAATAGCCTTGAATAAGGTACCAAATCAGTTCATAATAGGTACCTACGAGTACCTTGATGATTACATATTAGTAGGTATTTATATCACGTTACGTCAACGATACGTTCATAATATTTTTGTGATGTTTTCCTGACCAATAAAGTACCTACTAAACTAAAGAGTATTTTTGAAATGCATATTAAAAATAACTTTGGTAAAAATTATCTATACATATAATAAAGCTGAAGAGGGTCGAAAGTCTGTACATGGAAGATAATCGAAAAAAAGTTGGCTGGGGATACTTAGAATCGATAACAGAACACGTTCCAACAATTTTTAGAATTTTTGTCTGTTTATCTGTTTGTCTGTTTATTTGACCGCACATCACGTGAAAACGGCTGAACGGATTTTGATGAAATTTTGTATAGAGATAGTTTGAGTTCCGGGAAAGGATAATAGATAGTTTTAATCCCGAAAATCAACCCTGGTGGGGGTGAAAAGGGGGTTGAAAGTTTGTATGGAGAATTTTTAACCACTGAAACGATTTAGATAGAAATTAGTATGGAGATGATTTGAGTCTCGAGAAACGTTATAGTATCCTATAACGTTTCTCGACGTTTTGAAACCCGTGTGGGGGTGAAAAGGGGGTTGGAAGTTGGTATGAGGATTTTTTTACCGCTGAACTGATTTAAATGAAATTTGGTATAGAAATAGTATGGGTCTCGAGAAAGGACAAACGATAGTTTAATCTTCAAAAAAGGGCGCCCCCCCCCCCAACTTACTTTCGAACCGTAGGTCCATAAAAATAGAAAAAAATAATGGAAGTGAAGCCTGAAAGGTACTTTCAATAAAAAACTATATTGAATAAAATCGGTTCAGCTATTTTTGAGTTGTCAGTCAAAAACGCATAGTGAAAGGACGTAAGTGCCGGATAGTAGAATTACAACGCCAAACAATTAACCCACCACGCAATTATTAGTTTATGATGGATGCGCCGCCAAATATCGAGTAATAAACGACCTTTTGAACGGATGTTTTTTAACAAGGCGGCAATTACGGAACCCTACACTGAACATGGCCCGACATGCTCTTGGCCGGTTTTTATGCATGGGACATGACCCCCCCCCCCAATCGTACACGTCAAATAGAAAAGTTCATTACTGACCCCCTCAAAAAATCATTACTGCATTAGCGACCCCCCCCCCCATGTCATAGTTCCCCCCCCCCCAGCTGCAACCGCGCCTGTTCTTACCTTTTCATTCTTAGACTGATTTGACTGGAGTATCGATTTGGATGATATTTGCCATGGACATGATATGAACATGATAGGTACAGTCAAGGACGTATAAATACAAAAGTGGTACTGTATCGTCCGATATACACCTACAGCCTTGGCCAGAAGTGTTGACCATAGATCTTTTTAGGGTTCCGTAGTCAACTAGGAACCCTTATAGTTTCGCCATGTCTGCCCGTCCGTCCGTCCGTCCACGGTTAATCTCTGACCGTTAGCACGAGAAAGCTGAAATTTGGTACTAATATGTATATCAATCACGCCGACGAAGTGGTAAAATAAAAAGTGGAAAAAATGTTTTATTAGGGTACCTCCCCTATACGTAAAGTGGGGAGTGATTTTTTTTCATTTCAACCCTAACGTGTGATATATTGTTGGATAGGTATTTAAAAATGAATAGGGGTTTACTAAAATAATTTTTTGATAATGTAATAATTTTCGGAAATAATCGCTCCAGAAGTTAAAAAAAATGTGTCCCCCCCTCCCCTCTAACTTTTGAACCATTAGTCTTAAAAATATGAAAAAATCTCAAAAGTAGAACTTTATAAAAACTTTCTAGGAAAATTATTTTAAACTTGATAGGTTGAATAGTTTAAAAAAAAATTACTAAATAATTTCTGAACTAAGTTTGTAATTTAACCGTATAAGCAGGTGTTTATTGTACCTGTCATTTCTACAAAATCACAATGAAATGACGTGCTTTCAAATAAAGTAAAAACGGTGAAAATCGGTTCACGCAATAAAGAATTATCCCATAAAAATCATCTACCATACTTTAAGCTCGCGCGCAATTGTTTACTTAATTTGCCGATAGATGTCGCTGTACGTGGAACGCTCATATCATATCCTACATGGCGGTGTTATTTTAACTCTTAAGTGGGGACACTTACTGTGACGGACGGAAAACTACGGAACCCTACACTGAGCGTGGCCCGACACGCTCTTGGCCGGTTTTTTGTTTACAATTTTGATGTTAAGTATTAATTCCCTATCATAACAATGTACGATGACATAAAATATTATATTTTATTGATACCTACAGTCGTGGCCAGATAATTAAGTACAATATTATTTTTGCCATACAACTGCATACAAATATGACATTTTAATTTGATAAAAATAAAAATTTTGCTTATGCTATTTATATTTTTAAAAATACTGACGTATCCGTGTTTAAACAAGACTTAATATGGGCCATAAACATCTTCCATAAAATTTGAACTTTAAAAAATACAGACGGTCAAATCAACACTTTTTATAAGTTCATACTATAATTAGGAACGATGTATGAAAATCGTAGGTGTATATCTAGAAAACTTCACTTAATAACACTTTCAAGGTACCTATAAAATATGAAAAGTGGAGGTCCCAAAAATGCGAATTTAGGTCGGTGCGACAAATTGCAAATATTCTATGCAGTTACTACTTACTTCAACAATACATGCCTGTTCAGTTTTAATTAATTGATAAAATATCTTCAAAAAAGATAGAAAAGTCGGTCTAAACTTTCGAGTTTTGTATGAAAATCGCAAAGGTGCTTAACACTTCTGGCCAAGGCTGTACTATTCTATGTCGTTTAAATCATGTCAAAAAATTTAATAAGGACGAAAAAAACTATTGATTTTGGAGTGTAGTTTTATTTAGTAGTAATTGTAAAATATTTTATCTGGGCTACTGTCCTCTAGCGTATCCATCTGTCAACTTTACTTCAAGACTTTCAAGTTCCGCCTCCAGGGGAGGGAGAGAAATTAGGGGCTTACTGACAAAGACCGAATTCCACGCGGGCGGAGCCGCGGGCACAGCTAGTTTTTATATAATGTTGTAAAACGGTTATTTGTACGTATACCCCAAACGATGATGAATAGTAATTTAAGGACTTTCCAATAGCGCAGGCCAGGCAGCATACCGATGTGGCTCTAACGTCTACTTTTTCTGTCAGAAATGTGGAAAATCGTGTCGTTCCCGTACCGGTGTTTATAGCCACCACAGGCGTTGTCTCCACAGCGTTCTTGTTTAAATCGTCTGCAATAGACGCAAAGGCCGATGATGATGATTTTAATAAACTTTATGTTCCTTTAAAAGGGTTTTTTAACTGAGCGAAGTAATTTGACAGCTCCTTATTTATATGACTTTTCAAACCACTTTGTATGCCAGGAGCTGTCAGATTACTGCGCTCTATTAGAAATACCACTATAAAAAATATTGTTTGCAAGTCAGTATAGTGTAATGGATTTGAAATGTGTATTTAGATCCGATGACAATGCACTAAAACATGTTGAATAAACTAGGTACTGATTATACCTAGTTTCAACCATAAAATACTTGATGAATATGATCAATAATAAATATGTAATATAACGTGTTATAAAAGTAGTTATACGTAATAAGTAGGTATACATAAACGTCAATACTCACACGCTGCCACAGGAATAATGTTTTCGATAAACCTAACATAGTCTGGCCTGACATGGGCTCTGGAATCTAACCGACCTCAATTTTCCAGCGCCGGGAGCACGTTACTTAATACTCGATTAGTTAATTAACCGTTATGCCTAAAAGCCTACATAAAGAAGTAGATATAACTTTAAAGAATACAATGTGCCCACGCGGAAACCAAAAATAGTTATTTCTTATACATGGGGGCAAAGTTGATGTTTAACCTCTCTTGCTTTTATTGAGACCCGAGCCAGCGAAAGATTCCAAAATTGAGCCACGAGCGTAGAAAGTGGTTTAAAAATGGAATCTTGAGCGTACGAGGGTCTCAAGGCAAGAGAGGTTGAACAAACTTTGCTGCCTAGTTTATACTCGGCAAAAACATTTTTCACCACACCATCACAGGAATAATATAAGCTATAAAATATCTAAGCCAAATGAATGCTATCAAAATTATATAATTCAAAAGAATGTAATCATCAATCAAAAGAATTAAATCAATGTCGCCAAAATAATTATTACTTAATATATATTTTTTCTACTTTTCGAATGTACATAAAAGTAAATTTAACCTTGTTTAAACTCGTTTGTAATGAATTGGTAATTTTTTTGATAAAATTAAGTTTATACAAAGTAATATTGTCTTCGGTTGCCGCGATAGTTATTCATGAAATAAAACAATTAAAAACGGATTTTATCGCGTGTATTGAGTTTAAATTACATCCCGACGTTTCAAACACTTTACAGCGTTCGTGGTCAACGGGTCGACTGTTGACCACGAACGCTGTAAAGTGTTTGAAACGTCGGGATGTAATTTAAACTCAATACACGCGATAAAATCCGTTTTTAATTGTTTTATTTCATTTATACAAAGTGTTCCTTGTTACTTCGATATAGTCTGTCAATAAAATGTACTGCTAAATACGAATGATAAACTAGCTATTGTGGCGACATAGCTATGAAAAATGCACTGAAGCACAATTTTTAGGGTTCCATACCTCAAGAGGAAAAAAATGGAATCCTTATAGGATCACTATGTTGTCCGTCCGTCAGTCTGTCTGTCAAGACCCTGGGACCCTTTTTCTGGGGAACGCCTGGAGGTATCAAATTGAAATTAATATTAAATACTTATGTTTACGGTCCCTTGAAACTGTAAAAAAAGCTTCTAAGCTATCCAATGATAAGGCCATGCACTTAAGCCTTATTTTGTAACATTTCGCAGGGAATCAAAACCTATGGGGTACTTCCCAAAGACCTTAGAATCATAAAATTTGGCAAGAAGGACGATGTTACAGCACAAGTAAAGGAAAAACTCCGAAAACTGTTAATTACTTGTACCATCACAAAAAATGCGATTGCCAGTTTGTAACCTAATCGCGCCCTATGTCGATGTATGGAAACAACTGTTTTTCAACGGCAAAGTCAAAGTTTTTTCAATCCATTTTTTCGTTAAAACAATTAGCAACGTGATTGTTACAATTGTATGATGGACGGAAACCCTCGGGGCGCGAGTCCGACTCGCACATGGCCGGTTTTAATTAGTATTAACTTTGAAACTAGGCGAAATCCAGAAATGTTTACTTATAGGACATTGTCACTAAATAGGATTTGGAATACACCTTTAAAATATGTTGCTGTTCTTCGTGAGCATTAATTGTTGTACAAACTTACCTATACAGTCACCTAAGAAAGCTCTCCACAAATCGCAAACGCTTGCAATCGTAATTTCAATGATTTGGGGTATAATAATAAGGAGGGAAGGGCTAAGGGGAGGGAACCCACATCACTCATTACACATCGTCAAGTTCTATATTAAATTCTCCGTGTATTAGGTATAATGAGTGCCCGTGTCCATTTCCGTTCAGTAACAGCTTCCTTCCACGGCACGGCCCCTTACGTAAAGCTCCGTGCCGCGCGCTGCACGATGCTCGATTATCTATGCATGAGTTTTTATTCCTAAGGACTAAAAAGTAACAATACTAAACCGGTTTCCAACCCGCCCGCCGGTAGAGAAAGACAGACGTTTCTGTTTCTTTGTGGTTCACTGATCTGATCATGTAGCCTCATAGCCTCTTCAGGTGCGAGGGAGAAGCAAAATTGTTTTTCTTTTTTACGGGCGTCGGGATCCGAACTTAGCCGACCGTGGCCGCAGCGCCTGCGTCGCTCCTCTTGGATTTACTACGATTCAAGTGACGTCTATATTTCCGTGACGTGATTTCATTGATTACTGGGTGACCATTGTGTGAAATTGAATGCAATAGTTTAGATTAACTATCAAAATTATAAGGCTGTCCAAGTGTTTTCATATAATTAAAATTATCCAAACTTATCAACGCAAGCTTGTAAGCTCTGTTTGAATAAACTTAATTATCAGACAATCAACAAGAAGGAAGTGCCGGCAAGTTTGCTTATAAGGAGCGGCGACGTGGTTGTTACTGCTTTCTTAACATTTATCATTGTTAAGTGTGATAATGTGATGGAGCAAACCGAACTCTTTGTTCGAGCCGTTTAACGAGATTGAAAGTAGGTGAGTGCTGAACTGATTCTCGTATGAATAAGGCTGAGTGCGCAACCGCGGCGAAGGTCCCGCTACCATTGAGCGCGAAGGTAAAGTCCAATTAAATTAATTTCAAAACAGCTCAAAGCTTTTTATTCACATTTGTCTTAAAAGTAATTATCGCGAGTAATACTCGAGTAAACTACCTCTATTAAAATGATCTTGAATGTTGAAAAGGTTTGAAGGTCTTTTGATGCATTGAAAAGGTTTAAGGTTTGTTGTCAGAATATTAGTAGGTTCTATTTAGTAAATATTAATCATGCAGTGGGTAATTACGATGATGCTACACAAACTGATTTTATAATCCATGGACTCATTAACAGCTACTATTAAATACGTATGTATTCACTGGTAATAAATAATGTATTCGTACCTACGTCTCAATATTACAATTAGTGATACGGTTTCAGTTTTGCTTTGCCCTTCCAAAAGGAAACCAAGCGAAGCCAAGCGAGAAATTCACAGTATTACCAAAATTTAACGACTGAATCTCCGTTTTCGCGTCGGTTTAGCTTGTTGTTGGATATAATATATGGCTTTGTCTCTCTCATCTTACAGTATTTATTGACTTGGCTCATGTTGGTATAATTAGAAATATTAAGTACCATTTATACTCAATGCTTTAGAGCCCAGGGTCCTTTAATGACATGGGATAGAGGGATAGAGGAAGATGGGATAGGATCTGAAGCTTTAAATGCGATTTCCTACCTTATGACATCAGACTGTAAAATTTGATAAAAAGACTAACTATTTGTTTTCAGTCAGTCTCTTGCTCTCATGCAATTTTTGATTGTCTTATTGTCCTAGCGATTTGGCCCCGCTCATTAATACGATATGTCATAATTTCACCTGAATATCACTTTACACTTTAAACAGCGCAAAGGTTGCGAGGTTGCGGGTCAAGCTCAACTACTCTTTACCAAAAGTTCAATGGAGTAGGTTGACAACTTGAGTAGGTACGCGTTGAATTAATTTGGGTTCGTTAATCTGGGACCTCCAGTTGTGACAATGTTTTACTGCAGATTGAAACATTAATCATAATTGTGAACGATGAACTTAATTTAATTGTCATGTACCTGACATATTTACCTACTTAGTTATAGATATGGGTTAGGGTTGATTTGATTGGAATTTGAAACTGGTTTACTAGGGTAAATTGTAATGTAATGTAAAAACTGTTTACTGTACAAAAACCAGTCAATAACAATACAATAATAGGAAACCGTAAGTGCAAAGGCGAACTTATCCCTTTAAGGGATCTCTTCCAGTTAACCTTTGAGTAGATGAGAGAAGAAGTGAAAAGAGGTAGACAAATGCTAGACAATAGCAAAACAGGTAACATGTTCCAGAGTTTGACTGAGCCCACAACAAACGACTTGCTGTAGCCACGATTTTTGTGAGGCGGGATGGCGAGTGACAGGTTCTCACTCGACCGCAGACGGTGGCCACTGCCTTCAGCCGAAAATTTAAATTTCTCCGAAAGGTACCGGGGAGGAGAAGGGGTAAAAAGTATATTAAAAAGAAGACAAAGTGTGTGTAAATCTCTGCGACGTCAGATGGGAGCCATTTCAATTGTAGTTTTTAGTTCGTAATAAGTGCATTTGGCATAATAAGTAAAACCGTGACTTAACGGGTCGGCTTAAAGTAATGAGAATTTTCATATTGGGGAATCGAAAAATAATGTCAATAGCTACAGGTTAATAAGTTTTATTTCTATAAACTAGAACATATTCAACATTACAATATAGAAAAAGTCTCTTCATCTTCCATTTTTCGTAACTTGCTTCTGATTGTTCCACTCACACCTTGGACATCGTACAAATTGACTTTTTTAATTTTAACATGTTTCCAAAATTTGATTTGATTGGTAAATTGGCTTCCTACCCATTATACTTATCAATCTTTTGAAAATTGCCAAATAATCTTTGATGGTTCAACGTTTAGAGGCGCCACACTAGATTAAGCAAACTCTAAGTATGCCAAAAATAGTCAAAATTGATTAAAAAGCAATCCCATACATAATGTACCAAAAGATGCCAACCCAGCAAAAGTCCCTAAAGCTCGACCAATCGAAGCATCATGGGATATTTGTAGTATTTAGGTTAGTATAAGGTTACAGGCAGGACGCCGGTTCTCCGAAACCATTAGAATTCATGATAATATGGGCAATTAAGAAATGTTGTCCAAGAAATGCGTATGGTCAGAAGCACGTTACAACAGATCGAAGCTGGAGGGCCTTTTTCTATATAGTAGTGATTGTTTGTAATGTCTAATATGTTCTAGTTTCTCGTAAAAAAATCCATTACTCTGTAGCTATTGATTTCATTTTCAAATTTTCCAATATGAAATTTCTAATTACTTTAAGCCAACCCGTTACTGCGCTTGGTGAAGATAAAAAAAACCGTTAACCTTTAAGACTTCGGATAGTAAAACAGACGGGAAACGAATTAGTCCTAATATTAAGCTACCGTTTGATATCTTTCGGGTAGTTTTAACTCCAAAAGTCCCAAATAAGGCGGATATTTGGCCTAAAATTAAATTTTCTGCTATGCGTACTGGTTCTGATATACATTTTCGTCTCGTCATGTCAGAATATCGACGTGTTGGTGAAGCGAACATGCTCAAGTAATATAAACGTTATTATATAGTGTTGTGCAACATCAAAGTTGTTGAACAATATATTATTATTTGAGTTACATAAGCACGTGCGGCGCAGCTTTCCCGCGGGGTCAGACGACAGGATCGCGGCCCGGAGTAAATCTCAGCTGAGATGAACTCGGGATACGTCTGACTTATGCTAACGAGCAATCCGTGCACCTAATGCCCGCCCATCCATCGGTTTTGCCTAACTTTCATTATTAGGGTCTAAACTCGAAGAATAGACCACGAGGAATATGGAGATAATGCTAAACAAACACAGAAGTTAGGTATTTTCTTTTTCAAGATAATAATCCGTATTGACGAAAAGTACCTACTTTATTGTACGTTTTCGTGTGTAAACGTGAAGGGCTATGTTATAAATGACACTTACAATTAGTCGCCTTAAGGTTTAAACTCTAAATTCCGTCGTTGAGCGAACATCTAGTAGCCGGCTAATGCGATATGAAATGTAGGCTTCAGTTTGTTAAACGGGAGTTTCTAATGACGGCCAGCATTAATTTGAGCGCGTTTTCCTACCGTCGTTACGTTGTTTCAGAGTACTACGTGCAACGAATTAGTTACATAATTCATCAGACTCGTCTGTAACTCGCAAGTAGGCAGCTAGGTAAATGTCAAGAAGTTTGGCGCTCCGCGGTTACAAACTTTATAAACGGAATGGATTAAATTGAAATGACAAGTGTTCATTTATTTGAATTGAATTTGTAATATTAAAAAAATTACGAAACTAATAAAAATGACAAAGCGGTGTTGAAACCATTGAGGATATAAAATTATACTTAAAGCCTGAACTGAAAAGTTTTAAACTCTTAAAAGTACGTTTATCTGTAACTCTATGTTACTTAAGTATCACAGAGAACACATTATTTTAATTATTTAATACGCTAATCCGGTGACACATGCCACTGTCACCCTCTGTTTTGAAAATCCAAATTTCTTTAAAATAATTCACATCTCTACAATATACAACACAAAAACACTCTTAAAATATACCAGAATATCTAAATATATAGTGAAAGTGTTTACTCCATTCGAAATTACCGTAAAACAAAAATATCAACATTCATACCTAATGACAACATGTTGAAAGCCCCCAACAAAATTTTGTTTTGAAGAAATGAATACGACCGCAGTCAATACAAGCAATCAAGAAACCTGTCCGACTTATTCCGAAACCTTTAAAAGAAACGGCCTGCAACGTCACATACGTGCCGCCCATGGTGAGCAGTCCTCTTCGCATCAACAAGCCTCCACTCAACACTCGCCTTTTGCATCACCACTAGAAGAAGCATATGGGTCGCCCTACCTTAACAACACAGGATCGAAGACAGGTATATGGCAAAAAAGATGGAACGACATATGCTCACTTCATGGAAAACTTTACGATCTCCCTTTTGGCACAGCAAGCAGAAAATTCGTTCATACACTTGCCGATGAAATAGAACACCTAACCAAGCTAAATTATCCCTCAGAACGATTACTAACTTACACTGCCGTATTGCTACAAAGGGACAAAAACATTAAACAGGCCAAAGATCAGCAGATTACTTGACCGCCGCCTCAAACTGTGGGCCGATGAGCAGTTTGATATTTTAATCTCAAAATACATATAGTCGAAAATACCACAATAACGACGAAACAACACAAACATTCACAAGACTAATTCAACGTGGCAAAGTCCGCGAGGCCCTAAGCTGGCTATTAACCAAAGATACAAGCAAAGTCCTGAATAGTAATGACGAAATCGATTATACCGGTAAAACCGTCAGCGACGTACTAAGAGAAAAACATCCACCTCCCGCAAACCCCAACCCTGACTTATTTGCCCTGCCCGAGGATTAACCCGAAATGCCACCATTATTAGATGTCGACATAACTACCCAAGTAACAAAAGTTTCTATAACTAAGGCCTTTTATCACCAATCAGTGATATAGTAGGCCTATAATGGTAACCATTGTGACTGCTTGTACTATAAAGGTTTTTAATAGAGCGTTTTGGTTCTATAAATTAAAGAGCAATTTAGTTCTATAAATTAGCTCTTAGAACGCTTAAAGGACCATAAAAAAGAATCTCTAAAGTGTTGCACTGTAATAGATTTGCAAAAAGCGATTATAGTACTATTTAATACTATAGACACTTTACTGACACTTTTATGTACCTATTATGCACTAATAATGCGTCGAATTAACTTTTATAGTACTAGTATTGTAGCAGTATCGCAAACACTATTACAGGATCAATCTGCACTATAAAAGGACTTTGCACGACCATTACATAACGTTTTAGCTTTTTAAATGCTCCCTCAACATCGCTATAGGGCTACCCAAATCCATTAAAATATGGCTACCGTTTTCTGAAAGTGATAGCACATTAGCAGCATGACTGGAGCCCATGTGTACTATAGCAGCCACAGTCGGGACAAGTCCTAATTTTATTAATTAAAATTTAATTAAAACAGTAAAATTATGAAGGCGCATTGTCAAATTTGAAATCAGTATAATGATTTTGTCAATACAATTATTTTCGCAAGTGCAAGTACCGGCAGAATTACGGTTCACGAATGTTTTTTAGTATGTACCTTTATATGTCACTTTAAGGAACTAAAGGGACATGACGGATGACTTACAAATATATTTGTTTAATTTCTTGTGAAATAAACTCACGACGACGACAGCACACAACACGAGGCTTTTGGTGATAAAAAAGCACACTGGAATCGTTTACGGCGCAAATTAGCACTATAAACATGTTTTGGTTACTTGAATAGTTCCTAATTGTGACATAAACATTGCAGACATTTCAATTATAGAGCTGATTTATCACAGTGAGAGCCTTTATGTAATGTTTATAGAATAAATCAGTGATAAAACTAGGGCCTATTTGGGGTTAGGTAAAGGTTTACGACACTATTATAGTGCTAATCATGAACACTAATTAGCACGTTCTAAAATGTTCTCAGGACTTTTATAGTGCCAAATTTTGCTACTTGGGTAGTAACCACGTTGAGCAAGTTGCAAGAAAACTACATGGTGGTGGGGGTCCAACTGGCTCAACGTCCGAAAATTGGAAGGACTTTCTCTTACGATTCGGTGATGCGAGCCTGCACCTAAGAAATGCCATAGCCCAACTTACTATGAAATTGAATAACGAACACGTACCTTGGACACAAATACAATCCCTTATGTCGAGCCGTCTGGTAGCTCTGGATAAATGCCCAGGCGTGAGACCCATTGGAATCGGGGAATGCCTTAGAAGAATCCTCTCTAAATGTATGATCTTGGCAACAGGATCTGAAGTTACCGAAGCATGTGGACAATGGCAACTTTGCAGTGGCCTCAACTCTTGGTATCGAAGGAGCCATACACGCAATGAATGACACTTTTGAAGAGAAATGTCACCCAAGCTCAGAATGGGGAATGTTCCTCGTTGATGCTAACAACGCATTCAACAGTGTAAATAGGCAGCTTGCTTTGGGGCAGGTCCGAATATATTGGCCACATTGTGCCCGTTTCCTGTACAACACATATAACGGCCATGCCGAGCTTTTTATTCGAAACTCAGACACAAGAACGTATAGCAAAGAAGGCGTTACCCAAGGCGACCCACTCGCTATGCCACTACTTATATATGCTCTTGCAACATTACCGATAATCAATAAACTAAAAAAAGAACAGAATACACTCTAGACATGGTACGCTGATGACTCATCGGTCCAGGGAAACTTCAAAAGCCTTCGTAAATGGTGGGAACAGATCTGCAACATAGGACCGGCATATGGATACCTCCCTCAACCTAAAAAGACAATCCTTATTGTATCTGAAACAGAAAAAAATAAAGCACAGCAGATTTTTAAAGGAACTAACATTACCATCGCCACAGGTTCACCCTTCCTTGGTAGTTACATAGGCAAGGGAAAAGAAGACTTTATAAGAAACAAAGTGAAGCAATTTATTTCAATAATCGAGAAACTAACACATGTCTGTAAGGACTCCCCCCAAGCAGCTTACACAGCACTTACCAAAGCTACCCAATTCAAATGGTCATTTCTACAACGTGTAATCGCTGATTCTAACGAACTTTTTGAACCACTGACACTTGCACTACAAGCTAATTTCATGCCAACTATGATGGGTAGCGACATCACTGCCGACGAAGCCGCTCTGTTTTCCCTACCCGTACATAAAGGTGGCTTGGCAATATCTAATCCATTCACCGAGAATAATTTGAGCTACAAAACCTCTAAAAAAGGCTGTTCAATCCTCTCATCAGCTTTGATCGGGACACATGTAGACCTAGCCCAACACAATAAATCCCTGATTGACGCACGCAAAGAAAGCCGAACAATGAAAGAAGCTCGCGATAACGAACTTTTAGACATTATATTGGCCAAATTACCCCCTAACAAAAGAAGAGCTATGGAAAGATCAATCGCATCGAAAATGAAAACAAAGTCTTCCACCTGGCTATCTACTATACCAACGAAGAAAGATAACCTCGACTTGTCCCCTCAAGAATTCAGAGACGCCCTTGCAATACGCTATCACAGAACCCCAAACTCAATGCCACCCTCATGTGATGGATGTGGCAACAGCCAATTTAATATCGACCATGCTCTCTGCTGCAAGACTGGAGGGCTAATTTCAAGACGACACAACGAAGTTCGTGATCTATTTGCTGAACTATGTCACCAAGCATGGAGCAACGTCACAATATAACCCATAATCACAGAAGGTGACCTTGGATTACGCGGCGACTTATCTTGCCGTGGCGTATGGAATGCTCAGAGAGAGGCTCTTTTTGATATCCGTGTCGTAGACACTGACGCTCCCTCTTACATTACACGCCATGTCACTTCTGTCCTAAAACCTACTGAGACTGAAAAACAAAGAAAATACTCCGCTGCCTGCGAAGCGAAACACGCTACCTTCACCCCTCTCGTGACTTCCGTCGATGGCGTATTCGCACCACAGATGACCTCCTTTGTCAAACACATAGGCGAAGCCCTCGCGGACCGCTGGAATAAATCGCTGAGTACGATACTGGGTTGGCTTAGAACAAGGATATGCACTACTATAATTCGAGCCACCAGTATGTGCAGACGAGGCACACGTCACAAATTCAAACCTGCAGCGAAACTATTGGAGTTCGACGACGGAGCAGGCATTCCCAGCTCTAACTAAATTGTCACCTGCCTAACCGTGCATTGCAGAGATGTGAATTATTACCATTATTATTATTACCTATTTCTTTAATAAATGACTTCTTGCCCCTTATATGTGTTAAGTATACAACCCTTGCCCAATGTTAAACGTTCATATTACACAGATACCCTTAATGCAAAAATGAAGAAAATATTATTTTCGCATGACGCAGTCGATTTTCGGCTGGTATTTTGTATTTGCATGAACATTTGTCAAAATATATTACAAAGCAATAATAAGGTTCCAGGTCCAAAGAAGAGGACAAAATCATTGCTAAGACCTAGTTGGTGACAGAATATTATTTTCATCACACTTGCTCGTCAATAGTGATATTACACGCAGGCTTACAGAGCAGTTATGGCCGATTTACCTCCCACGGGCGGAAAAATTTAGTTTTAAAATATACATAGAAACTTCACGTCAGTTGCTACTAAGGAGGTTTCATTCCCGCCAAGGTTTATATCCTATCTTGAAAATTTTGCTACAAACCATTTTTACTGGATATTAAATTTATACGGTAAGTACATTTAATTGCATTATATTTAAAATGTTCTTTTTCTTCAGTGACTTTACAATTCTTTTAACAAATTTAATTTTGAAAATCGATAGATACAATCTGTTAGTGTAGATTTGAGAACTAAACGCAGTTCTTGGCATTATCTGTGGAAGAGTTGACAATCACTTTTAGCGCAAACTATTTATTTTATTGTTGTTTTCAAAGCATATTTCGTTCATAATTATTTTACATTTTTTAAAGTGGGTATTCCACTCATACATTAGTATGTTATTCAATCAAATACAAACATTGAAAACATTGAAAAAATAATCAACCCAGTTGGACTTGAACCAACATCGATACGCCTTACCGGGGCTCGATATCGCTTTACCAATTAAGCTATGGGTTCAGTTACCGAGCTGACGAAATTCTCAATGCCTTCAATCATCTTTTTGCATTTATTTTTACATCGACTTTATAGCAGCCGTAAGCGACATCTAGGTGCCAACCACTAGAGTTAGATACCCTTCCCGCCGACCCTTTTACAAGTGTCACAACGGAAATAACAGATGGCGCCTGCTATCAACTCATAATTATTTTACATTTTTTAAAGTGGGTATTCCACTCATACATTAGTATGTTATTCAATCAAATACAAACATTGAAAACATTGAAAAAATAATCAACCCAGTTGGACTTGAACCAACTTGTTGGTTCAAGTCCAACTGGGTTGATTATTTTTTCAATGTTTTCAATGTTTGTATTTGATTGAATAACATATTTCGTTGTTTAGGCACAAAAAATAACTAAACATGAATCCTCGTCAGAATCAGACTTAGATGGATGTGCATTAAAATCAACACCCGGAATTGTTACGTGCGGCTCAAGTGATCAACGACAATTTGCTTCCAGAAAAGTCAAAAGAAAAGTATAATCAAGCTTACGAAAACTTATTGAAATAGAAAATCGAAAAGGCCACTTCATTTTCTGAAAACGTTTCGATGGCTTACTTTTAATATTGAACAGTATTAATAAGTACTAATTGTACGATTACTTTGAACTTTAATAAATGATTTTTTTTTTGACATGTTTTCATTTCCTCGCAAATGTGATGAAAAACATTGTGTGTATCTCGGACAGGAAGGGAATTACAAACTCGAGTCATCAAAAGTCCTCCGCCTTCGGCGTCGGGCTTCTAATAGACTCTCGTTAGTAATTTCCTTCTTCCCACCCTTGGTGCACAATGTTACATTAAAATAGAGATAAATAGGCCTCTTTTTTCATATAAAATGAGATAGCATGATTGAAAAATATTCAAACCCTTATAATTTTATTAAACTTTCACAAATTGTTTTGTATTTAGCATCATAAAAAGCGGGATTTAGTGACTTTTTTAAATTTACAGCACATATGACCAGTGAAATAAAAACATTGGCCAGATGTGCAATAGTACATTGTGCACCAAGGGTGGGAAGAAGGAAATTACTAACGAGAGTCTATTAGAGCTTTTGATGACTCGAGTTTGTAATTCCCTTCCTGCCCGAGATTCACACAATGTTTTTCATCACATTTGCGAGGAAATAAAAATGTCAATAAAATTTTATCATTTATTAAAGTTCAAACCCCTGCTCTGTATTTTGCGGCAAGCTCGCCGAAGTAAGCCATTAAAACGTTTTCCGAAAATGAAGTGGCCTTTTTTTTCGATTTCCATTTCAATAAGTTTTCGTAAGCTTGATTATACTTTTCTTTTGACTTTTCTGGAAGCAAATTGTCGTTGATCACTTGAACCGCACTTAAAAATTCCGGTGGTGCTGATTTTAATGCACATCCATCTAAGTCTGATTCTGACGAGGAAGTCATGTTTAGTTATTTTTCTGTGCCTAAACAACGAAATTATGCTTTGAAAACAACAATAAAATGAATAGTTTAAGTAGTTTGCGCTAAAAGTGATTGTCAACTTTTTTCAACAAACTCTTCCACAGATAATGCCAAGAACTGCGTTTAGTTTTTATGCGTTTAGTTTTCAAATCTACATTAACACATTGTATCTATCGATTTTCAAAATTAAATTTGATAAAAGAATTGTAAACTCACTGAAGAAAAAGAACATTTTAAATATGTATACGAGTAATGCAATTAAATGTACTTACCGTATAAGTTTAATATCCAGTAAAAATGGTTTGTAGCACAATTTTCAAGATAGGAAATAAACCTTGGCAGGAAAGAAACCTCCTTAGTCGCAACTGACGTGAAGTTTCTATGTATAATTTAAAACTAAACTTCCGCCCGTGGGGGGTAAATCGGCCATAACTGCTCTGTAAGCCTGCGTGTAATATCACTATTGACGAGCAAGTGTGATGAAAATACCTTATGATGTATTAAAACATGAAAATAAAAAAACTGGAAATACCAACCAAAAAAAAACCGGCCAAGTGCGTGTCGGACGACCACGCATAATGGAGGGTTCCATACCTTCAATGGAAGAAGAACCAAACTATACCAAATGGTCGTATCTGATGCCTATGGAAGAAGTTTTTTGAAGATAACTCAAAAATGGCTAAACCGATAATGTTCAAAACAATTTTCGTAGAAAGTATGTGATTAGGCGCATCTTCTCAAATGAATGAATGAAGTATTTATTCAAAACACAGATACAACAATATAAGGTAAACTTATGCTTAAACTAGAGAAATAAAAATTACAATGCTGTGACTGGTTTCTGAATAGGATAACACTCAGCATGTGTCGCAGCACAAAAGTGTTACAACGCTGGTTTTCAGTGTACCCAGTGACACTTAAAATACAAACACAAAACAATACAAAACATAGATTATACAAAGCGAAATACAACAGAATGTATGGTGCGTGTTGTGAAATTGTGAATATACTATATAATAAAATGGAAATATACCTACGGATGCTGAATGATATACTTTATAAATAAACTAGCTGTGCCCGCGGCTCCGCCCGCGTGGAATTCGGTCTGTGTCAGTAAGCGGCTAATTCACCCCTAATTTCTCTCCCTGGAGACGGAACTTAAAGTAAAGTTGACAGATGGATACGCTAGATGACAGTAGTCCTAATAAAATATTTTACAATTACCACTAAATGAAGCTACACTCAAAAATGAATACTTTTTGTATCATTTTTTTTTGCATGATTTAAACGACATAGAGAGTAGTAGGTGTATATCGGACGATACAGGACCACTTTTGTATTTATACGTTCATGTCCAAGGCAAATATCATTCAAATCGATCCTCCCGTCAAATCAGTCTAAGCATGAAAGGTAAGAACAGGCGCGGTTTAAATTGGGGGGGGGGGGTCACAAATGCAGAAATGATTTTATTTCTATTTGAGGTGCAACCCCCGCCTTTTAGACGTTGAATTTTTATATACTACGTATAACCTGGCTGGGGATTTTTTTGAATTGGAATTAGTAATCCTTAAGGGGTGACCGGCCAAGAGCATGTCGGGCGATGCTCAGTGTAGAATTTCGTAGATGCCGCCCTGCTACAAAACATCCGTTCAAAAGGTCGTTTATTAAGGGATATTTGGCGGCGCTTACGTCATTTTACTATTCGGCACTTCCTTTCACTACGCGTTTTTGACTGATAATTAGGGCCCGGAATTTTGCGTGCGGTTTGTGAAACGTCATAGGGAGAGAACACCAATGTTTATCGATATATCGATAAATCGGGAGTTTTTTTATTAGTGTCTTTAAAAAATAATACCTCAAACTTTCAAATGATACATAAAGTAAATGTACCAGTGCTCGACACGCTAATGCCCAATAGATGACACCCTTCTGTCACCTCTTTTGAAAGTGACTTAAGAATAAAGGTGGTATCCATTGGGATAGTGTCGAGCACTCGTACGTTTACCGTACATCATCCTTTATAAAACTATAATTTATTATATTTTTTATTATTTATTATAAATTATTTTATATATTAAGCTTTTTTCGTGAATGACCGTTAAAAATAATATGTATCATTTGAAAGTTTGAGGTATTATTTTTTAAAGACACTTATGAAAAAACTCCCGATTTATCGATATATCGATAAACATTGGTGTTCTCTCCCTATGACGTTTCACAAACCGCACGCAAAATTCCGGGCCCTACTGATAATTCAAAAACGGCTAAACCGATTTTATTCAATATAGTTTTTATTGAAAGTTCTTATCAGGCCTCACCAAATTTCAGCTTCCTAGTGCGAACGGTAACTGAGCTAGACCGCGGATAGACGGACGGACATGGCGAAACTTTAAGGGACTAAGGAACCCTAAAAAGAGATAAATAGTAGTTTATGTAACTGTTACCTACGTAATAAGGCCTATGCTATTTTTTGAAATTTTGGACATTTTGGTAATTTTGTAAATTTTGTAAATTTTGTAAATTTCGTAAATTTTGTAAATTTTGGAAAGTTTGGAAATTTTGAAAATTTTGTAAATTTTGGTAATTTTGATAATTTCGGCAATTTTTTTTGTTTTTGTAATTTTTGAAATTTACAAATTTAGCCATTTTTGACATTATCGACATTTTTGACTTTTTTGTACTTTTAGGTTCTCGACTTTCTTCACTTTGTCACTTCTCACTTTCACTTTTTATATATTTTTTATTTCATTTCATTTTACATGCTTCTCAATCGTATGGGTGTCGCGTTTTCGTGACGTGAATTTTCGTGACGATCACGTGACTTTTTTTCGCCTAGCCCCCTATCCACGGACCGTCCGAGAAGGAACTTCGTTCCAAAACTACCACCGGTTCTAACCCTACACCTCTGGCCCAAGAAGTATTATGGCCGAATAGAAACTCGACGCGACTTATTTTTTTCAAGACAGTAATACATTATTAGATCTTAAAGATACAAAATAATGTGTAGTTCTTCAAGAAAACATATCAGAACAGCTTGAGAGACAGATAATGTACCTATTGTTTAATTATAAAGAAAAATAAACCCTAATCTGACTGCTTCACAAAACCTTCCTACCTAAACGGTGTCCTATAAATGTTAGATGATTTTGTAGTAGTTTTTTGGTTTGGGCCATGCATCTTTGTCCGTCATATATAGTCCTCGAACCTGCAATAACCTGCAATATTTTCAAATATTTCTTAAGAGCGGGTAAAGGTAAAAACAGACAAAAATTCTAATAATTGTTGGAACGTGTTCTGTTATCGATTCTAAGTATCTCCAGCCAACTTTTTTCGAATATATTCCATGAACAGACTTTCGACCCTCTTCAGCTTTATTATATGTATAGATAGTTTTTATTGAAAGTACCTTTCACTTCAATTATTTTTTTTTTTTTTTTTTGGACCTACGGTTCCAAAGTAAGATGGGGGGGGGGGGGCGTTTTGAAACTATCCTTTGTCCTTTCTCGAGACCCATACTATCTCTATACCAATTTTCATCTAAATCAGTTCAGCGGTAAAAAATTCCTCATACCAACTTCCAACCCCCTTTTCACCCCCACAAGGGTTTGAAAAACTATCCTATGACGTTTCTCGAGACTCAAATTATCTCCATACTCATTTCTATCTAAATCGTTTCAGCGGTTAAAAATTCTCCATACAAACTTTTAACCCCATTTTCACCCCCACCAGGATTGATTTTCGGGATTAAAACTATATATTATCCTTTCCCGGGACTCAAACTATCACTATACAAAATTTCATCAAAATCCGTTCAGCCGTTTTCACGTGATGCGCGGTCAAATAAACAGATAAACAGACAAACAGATAAACAGACAAAAATTCTAAAAATTGTTGGAACGTGTTCTGTTATCAATTCTAAGTATCCCCAGCCAACTTTTTTTCGATTATCTTCTATGTACAGACTTTCGACCCTCTTCAGCTTTATTATATGTATAGATAGATGAAGTATAGGCATTGGGGTAAATATATAAATATTGATATGAGTCGGCTAGATGGAGGTAGTTTGTTCCTGGAGAAGATGCAGTTTTAGTTTGTTTTTAAACATTGACAGCGAACTGGCATTTCTGATTGGTGGAGGAAGATTGTTCCAGCACCGCGTGGCTGCGTACCGGAAGCTGCCGCGGAAACTAGCTGACCCACTGTGTCGAGGACAGAGGAGGCAAGGGGCTTGCCTTACATGTCTACGGGAAAATGTTAGTTTTTCGAAAAGGTAAGAAGGTTGTTTGGTTTGCACGATTTCGAACAACAGTGCAGCAAAATGAAGCTTTCTTCGGGCCTCCATTTTGAGCAGTTTGCTAATGTTTAAAAACGGATGCAAATTTTTAAGAAATCTTCTGAAAATATTCAGTCAATCACAAAATGTAATTTTTAAAGACCTATCAATTGATATACGACATGTTGATATTTGGTTTAAAAAAAAATATTTATTTAGTTACATGTATGGAGCGCCCCCCCCCCCCAAATTTTTTTTTCTGCAATTTAACTACATAACTAAGTAGCGGCATACAAAATACATCTTACGTGTAAATTTTATTACGATATGTGTTATAGTTTCCGAGTAAAATGGCTGTGACATACGGACGGACGGACGGACGGACAGACGGACATGACGAAACTATAAGGGTTCCGGTTTTGCCATTTTGGCTACGGAACCCTAAAAACAGAATTAGAGGATCTGCCGAGTACTATCAAAATTTAGAGGTATGGTAGGGGCAAAATTTAAAAACCGGCCAAGTGCATGTCGGACCACGCATAAATAAAAAAATAGGACCCCTAAATTTTGATAGGATTCGGCAGATCTTCATTCCTAGTGCCAAGATAAAGTTATAAAGCAAAGTTTCATTGATGTACATATTTTGCCGCCAAAATGGCATATTCTTACTTACCTCTTACTTTACCTGTATTGTCGATGACGACGAGGACGTATTCTTTTGCCACTAGATCTATCTATACTCTATACATATAAAGCTGAAGAGGGTCGAAAGATATTCGAATAAAAGTTGGCTGGGGATACATAGAATCGATAACAGAACATGTTCCAGAATTTTTGTCTGTTTATTTGACCGCGCATCACGTGAAAACGGCGGCCCGGGAAAGGATATAGGATAGTTTCAACTCGAAAATAAACCCTAAAAGTACCCGTACTTTAAAGTACTCGAAAACAACCCGTGAAAAGGCGGTTGAAAGTTTGTATGGAGAATTTTTAACTGCTGAAACGATTTAGATGAAAATTAGTATGGACATAATTTGAGGCTTGAGAAACAACATAGTTCTTATCCCGAAAATCGACTCTGGAGGAGGTGAAAAGGGGGTTAGAAGTTTGTATGGAGAATTTTTAGCGCTAAACTGATTTATATGAGACTTGGTATAGAGATAGTGTAATTTTTGGGAAAGAAAATAGGATATTTTTAATCCCGAAAATCAACCCTTAGGGGAGTGAAAAGGGGTCTAAAAATTTGTATAGGGATTTTTAACCGCTGAACTAAATCATTAGTGATAGTTTGATCCTCGGGAAACAATCCATATCCATAGTATCCATACTAATATTATAAATGCGAAAGTGTGTCTGTCAGTCTGTCTATTAGCTCTTCACGTTTAAACCGCTGAAACGAATTAGATGAAATTTGCTAAAGAGACAGTTTGGGTCCCGGGAAAGGACATAGGATACTTTTCATCTCGAAAATCAACCCTGGAGGGGATGAAAAGGGGGGTAAGAATTTTGTATGAAATTTTCTAAAGTTACAGTTTGTGTCCCGGGAAAGGACTTGGCATAGTTTTCATCTCGAAAAGCAACCCTGGAGGGGGTGAAAAGGGGGTTGGAAGTTTGTATGGGGAATTTTTAACCGCTGAACCGATTTAGATGAAACTTGGTATAGAGACAGTGTAATTTTGGGAAAGAAAATAGGATAGTTTTAATCCCGAAGATCAACCCTTAGGAGAGTGAAAAGGGGTCTAAAATTTTGAATTGGGAATTTTTAACCGCTGAACTGATTTAGATAAAATTTGGTATGGAAATAATTTGAGCTCAGGAAAATTATATACAATAGTTTTATCTCAAAAATCATCCCTTAAGGGGATGCAAAAGGGGGGAAGTTTACATGGGGATTTGACAACCAATAAGCGCTGTAAATTTTTAGATGGGTATTGAAATAGTTTGCGTTGTAATCCCAGAAGTCACCCCTTAACGCTTACTATTTCCACGCAGAAGAAGTCGCGGGCAAAAGCTAGTAGTATATAAATCCGTAAGTAGGCTACGGAGGCGTCGCATTTGACAAGTCTAAATTTCATTACTAATGTTTCTTGGGAAGCCAGACAAGCGACACTCGCCGAATATTCAATTGGGTCTTCGTTCGCTTCCTACAGTTTAACATCCTAATTAAAAAAATATATAGCACTTCTTTTAGGATTCCACACCCAAAGGGTAAAAACAGGACCCTATATTACTAAGACTCCGCTGTCCGTCTCTCACCAGGCTGTACCTCTTGAACCGTGATAGTTAGACAGTATTTTTTTTTACAGATGATGTATTTCTATTGCCGCTATAACAACAAATACTAAAAAACAGAATAAAATAAATATTTAAGGGAGCTCCCATACAACATACATGATTTTTTTTGCCTTTTCAACCGACTTCAAGATTTCGAAGGAGGAGGTTACCAATTCGTCGGGATCTTTGTTCTTGCTATTTTTTTTTATGTATGTTCACCGATTATTCGAAGACGGCTGGACCGATTTGGAAAATTCTTTTTTTGTTTGAAAGAGTATACTTTACAGTTGGTCTCATTGTAACCAGTTCAGGATCTGATGATGGGATCCTGGAGAAATCGAGGGAACTCTTCAACTATTATAGGCACACCTATAGTGATTTGAGTTTTTATTACAGTAGCTCGAGCATTTTCTTTTGGAAAGGTGGATGTTAAGTGAAGTCGGTTCTTTTTTGTTTAAAATTATTTATAGATAATGGTACAGAATCCTTCGTGCGCGAGTCCGACTTGCACTTAGCCGGTTTTTAGCTACCATGACGATGGCAAACAAGTGAAACAAGCATACGGACAGCCTGATAGTAAGTAGCTACCGTAGCCTATGTACGCCTGAAACTTCAGAAATATCACATGCGCGTTGCCGGCCCTTTAATATAAAGAAGAATTCACTGTGTGGACGGCTAAAGGGACATAGAGGGTCCGGCGACAGAGTGCCCGGTCCCGCGTCGTCAACACTCTGCATCCTTTGTGAGCTCTCTGGCGACTCTACTCACCGGTAACAACACAACACTATAAGTTCTAGTGCTATTTGGCTGTAGTTTTCTGTAAGGTTGAGGTAAGTACCCAGTCGGGCCCTAGTTCAGATTTGAGCGAGGCAACTGACAATCAATTGTCAATTTCCTTTCCTGACAACTGAATTTCTATTTCGATAATGATTCTACCGATATTTAGATTCATTTACAACATTTCTAATAACCAAAACATGCCAATTAGGCCAAGAAAATTAGATTTTTTCGAAGAATTAATTCCCAGCAGGCTAGAAATTGCTTTAACACCTTCATGTGGTCCTAAATGTATGTAATCCGAGTTTGCCCAATCCCAAGAGGTGTGCATTACTTTTTAGCGAAATTTTTGCTTTTGTCAGGTTTTTGCTTGTAGCTCGAAACAGTACGTCCGACGGAAAATGTCACGTATATCAATATTAAAGAGGGTTAAATTCTGCGTCGAGTGAGTAACTTAACTCCTTATTCGGTTTAGCGGTACAGCCGAAATCAAAAGTTATAAAACCGGGAAAATATCTCATTTTATTGAAAAACTTGTATTTTGACTTCCATACCACATATCTTTGAAACAGATGACTCCTGTTGAAAAACCTATAGAATAAAAGTTGTAGAGAATACAATTTCACGTTATATCGACATTTCAATTTTCAAGTAGAGTCATTTTGAAAGACTAAATTTGGCATGAATTCAAAATCAGTTTTTTCTAAATCCTTCTGAGTTGCATATTTTCCATAAAATATGAGGTGTGAGGCGTACCTTTAATGCATCGTTATAACTAAAAACATTTAATTGCAAATTTCTAAAACGTACCCAATCAGAAAACTATTTATACACCGTGTTTTATTTTATTTCCGGTAATTTCAAGGGTATATTCCTGAGCTTAACTTAGGTTTATTTCTCGAAGTCGCCAATGTCCTACTTAGCTCCAGTTCTGAGGTAATCGATATTTTATTAATGCCATCTAATTGTGTAAACCTACATTTAATTACTTTTTTACTTTGAGAACCCACTAAAAAATGATGCACCTGTGTGTTAAGTCAAATAGGTTCAGTAGTTATTGATTGATTCCCCAATCTGTATATTAACTCAACCAAACAATTGAAGATTATGACATGTCAATGAAATTTCGAACATTAACAACCCGAGATACAAAGGAAACATATTGTATTGAAAATTTTATAATTGAAAGAAAAATGGAAAAATTCACCGCGGCGAGCAAGATTAGAACTTGCGACCTTTGAAACACCGGTCCGAATTTTCCCATTTTTATTTCAATTATTAAATTGAAATTTCGATTGCAGACGTTTCTGCTTAGTACAAAATTAATATTGTATTGACTTAACAAACAGTTACATGACTTTATAGCGGGTTCTCAGACTAAAAGAAAAATATACACAATCAGAAAGACGAAAAAGAACTATCGATTATCTCAGAACTAGGACAGTAGCGTCTTTAAGAAATATAATTAAGTTAAGCTCAGGAATGTACCCTTGGAATTACCGGAAATTAAAATAAAACACGGTGTATAAATAGTTTTCTGATTAGATACGTTTTAGGAATATGCAATTAAATGTTTTTAGTTGTAACGATGTATTAAATGTACGCCTCACACCCCATATTTTATGGAAAATATGCAACTCAGAAGGATTTAGAAAAAACTGATTTTGAATTCATGCCAAATTTAGTCTTTCAAAATGACTCTACTTGAAAATTGAGATGTCGATATAACGTTAAATTGTATTCTCTACAACTTTTATTCTATAGATTTTCAACAGGAGTCATCGGTTTCAAAGATATGTGGTATGGAAGTCAAAATACGAGTTTTTCAATTAAATGAGACATTTTCCCGGTTTATAACTTTTGATTTCGGCTGTACCGCTGAACCGAATTAGAAGTTAAGTTACTCATTCGACGCACAATTTAACCCTCTTTAATATTGATATATATGACATTTTCCGTCGGACGTAGGTACTGGTTTCGAGCTACAAGCAAAAACTTGACAAAGAGCAAAAATTTCGCTAAAAAGTTATGCACACCCCTTGGGATTGGGCAAATTCGGATTACATGCATTTAGGAGCACATGAAGGTATTAAAGCGATTTCCAGCCTGCTGGGAATTAATTCTTCAAAACACTTTTTATAGATCTTATTTGCTTGGCCTAAATGTACTTCATCAATTGATGGATTAATAAACAAACTAGAACCATTTTACTGTGTCAACAGGAAACCTAACACTACTATAGCGTTACATTTGTCTACGGGACGAGGGATGGGTAAAATTCTATATGTATTTGCATCTATTTATGTTAAGTTTTATACCAAATTTGGCTATTAGGTTAGGCTTTCTAATTCAGGTTAATCAAAGGATTATATAAATAGTAATCATTTTCACAATTTTTATGTCTTTTAAATCTTCTGAAGAATGTATATGTCGCAGGGAAATGATTAAAACAGAGATTTGAACAAATCTCTAAGGGATATGATCAAGTTACGCAGGATGTTAAAATAGAGACTCCATATCATCATTTCCCTAGAAAAATTCAGTAATTTCACCAAATCACTGACTCTGTTTAGTGGGAAGACAAAATCGGGCAAAACACGCGACACGCTTTTTCATTTCACTAGATTTGTTTAGGAATTTGACAAAATCCCTAACCGCTACAGTAAGTTGATGAAACGAACTCAAAAAGTCGACTAGTTTTATCATTTCGCTAAACAAAAAACCCCTCCTGAAAAAATCCTCCTGAATCCTCTGGGGTTGCAGGCGTCCATAGGCTACGGTAACTGCTTACCATCAGGTGGGCCGTATGCTTGTTTGCCACCGTCGTAGTATAAAAAAAAAAAAAAAAAAAAAAAAAAAAACAAGTTTAGTGAAATGATAAAGTCTCAACTGGAAGATGGTATATGGTGATTTGATTAAATCTCAGAACTGGTTTAGTGAAATGACGAAAGGAAGTACCGAATACAATATTTTACTTTACAGTTAAGCGATTTTATCAAATCTCTGACTAGATAAAGTGAAACAGATATTAAATCAGAGATTTTAACAAATCTCTAAGGGATATGATCAAATCACGCAGGATGGTAAAATGGAAAATCCATATGATCATTTCCCTAGAAAAATTCAGTCATTTCACCAAGTCACTAACTCTGTTCAGTGGAAAGACAAAATCGGCCGGTGCAGTATTTGTGAACATCCAGTGCATGCAACATGTGGAAGTACTGTTGGAGAGGAAGGTTAAGGCTTAGTTGTTAAAGGCCAATTTCGTCAAAAAGAAAGCAATATTAGAGCTGAGAGGGAAAATGCAGCAAACATTTTGAACATATACTAAAGAAAGATTGAAGATATGACTTGAAGATATAGACTAGATTACTTGAAATTGTTACATAAAATGTCAAAAGTAGGAATCAAAGTTGTTTATGCCATCAAAAACAAAACTTGTAAAAAAAACAAGTCTCGCAACTCAGTTCTTCTACCGTAAAAAGTTGTGAGATCCATCTAATACCAAGTCGGTTGATTTATTCAGTCCCTACTTAAGGGACCTTCTGTCTTAAGTTATTACGTAATTAGCTAATCTAACAACATCTTATAGTGACCGTGAGCATGCACTGGATTTTCACAAATAACGCACCTTCCAATTATGTCTTTCCACTAAACAGAGTCAGTGATTTGGTGAAATTACTAAATGTTTCTAGGGAAATGATGACATGGATATTCTCCATCTTAACATCCTGCGTGATTTGATCATATTCCTTAGAGATTTGTTAAAATCTCTGATTTAATATCTGTTTCACTTTATCTAGTCAGTAGTCAGAGATTTCATAAAATCGCTTAACTGTAAAGTAAAATATTGTATTCGGTACTTCCTTTCGTCATTTCACCAAACCAGTTCAGAGATTTAATCAAATCACCATATACCATCTTCCAGTTGAGACTTTATCATTTCACTAAACTTGTTTAGCGAAATGATAAAACTAGTCGACTTTTTGAGTTCGTTTCATCAACTTACTGTAGCGGTTAGGGATTTTGTCAAATTACTAAACAAACTAGTAAAATGAAAAAGCGTGTCGCGTTTTTTGGCCGATTTTGTCTTCCCACTAAACAGAGTCAGTGATTTGGTGAAATTACTGAATTTTTCTAGGGAAATGATGATATGGAGTCTCTATTTTAACATCCTGCGTAATTTGATCATATCCCTTAGAGATTTGTTCAAATCTCTGTTTTAATCATTTCCCTGCGACATATATACATTACATACATACCGAAGACTCGGCAGCCGGGCTCTAAACTATTTCGCTATATGTATAGTATACTATTTGTACAGATTCAAGGTGGGCCAGGATGTCAATAGAACACAATCGTACTGACCAACCATTATAATATTGTGATTCAGTTCTCATTGTTGCTATTGCGTGCTGGCTGAAACAGATTGAACCACTTGTGAGAGATCGTTTAGTTCTGAAATTGATTGATGTCAATTTGTATCAATTGCAAAGTTATAGCATAATAAGTGTGCCACAGTTGCCTCTATTGCTACTCAAGGACACTGAGTAATGTTTCGAAGATATAAAAAAAACAATTAGATTTTAATGTATTTTTTTTTGTTTTTTGTAACGGCCTCCTAGCCCAGTCGGTAGTGACACTGCTTACGAAGCAGGAGGTCCCGGGTTCGAATCCTGGTCAGGGCATTTATTTGTGTGGTTATCACAGATATTTGTACCTGAGTTATGGATGTTTTCTATGTATTTAAGTATTTATCTATATATATCTATTATATATTATATCGTCGTCTAGTACCCACAACACAAGCCTTATTGAGCTTACTGTGGGACTAGGTCGGTTTGTGTAAGATTGTCCCATAATTTTTTTTTTTTTTAAAGAACGTTTTACTTACTAATTTGCCTGAACCTTTGGCGTTTTCATTAAATTTCACTACATCAAAATTAACTTTAGAGACCTAGGTAATCGTCCGTCATCGCTTAAAGCTAAAGCTAAGCTTGCCATAATTGCGAAATCCTTGCAACGACGCGACACGACATGTCAGAGAAAATCCTGATGAATGGCAAACCTACTTCCACAGATTGATTTCCATTAGTCCTTTTGCCCAACACTTTGCTTTGATACTGTGATTGTTTTTTTTACATTTTATTTTGAAACAATATAAAAATAGAAAATCAAAAAACTTGGTTGATACTTACTTGATTAGGTAGTGCAGCAAAAAGAAAAATGTTCTGTAGGAAAAACAGCTTATCGCTATTTCCCAGTTGTACAAATAGAACATTTTGTTATAATTGTATTGTGTATAGGGGAGTAGTAGTTAGACATCTCTGCAAGACAAAAGCTAGTTCCTTAATACTTTAATTTAATAGAAGTTTATTTTACCAAGACAAGATTAAATGCATTATCCTTTCTCTAAAGCGTCTTGAACACGCCACTGAAAAGAACTTTTTAAATAAGAGAATCTGAATGAACCGACGCAAAGTCAGAGACAAAAGTTGCGAAATTCAACAATATAATGACAGTTGTTAGTTATCTTCCGAGGCCGTGCTTAAGTAATACTGTAATACACGTAACAGTCAGACTCGACCTATTACTTCAGGATTACGTGGTTGTGTTAATCGGCATTGACGGAAATCGTTGTAATAAAGAAAAATTAATTCAATACCGCCTAAAAAATGTCGTATAACTAATACACATTACACATAGGTACATAAGTATCTCATCTGCATAGATATCTTTGGTGCTGAGTGTACTTTCTAATATATATAATTGAAATGGCCAAAGCATTACCTAAACACAGTAGCTAATCTTTTTTTTGTATTTGGTTTACAAGATATGCTAGGCTACAGCAGATATTTTTTTAGTAAATAACTAAATAAATATAAGTATTAATGGGACAATCCAACACAGTAAGCTCAGTAAGGCTTTTGTCGTGGGTACTAGACGACGATATATAAATAATAGAGAAATACATAGAAAACATCCACAACTCAGGAACAAATATCCGTGATAAACACACAAATAAATGCGCTGACTAGGATTCGAACCCGGAACCTGTTGCTTTGTAGACAGGATCACTAACATACCAACTAGGCTAGGAGGCCGTTTAAAATAGTAATATGACCTCACGTGGCTGGTTCAGAATTCCAGGATCGCTGAAATATAATTTTTGTAGCGCCATCAACCTAAAAAAATTTAATTTCTTTCGCGTAAAAATACACGCGTAACTTGCGCCCTTCTCCCGGACAAGCACGTACCATCAGGTTCAAAATTGCATGGTCAATTTATCAATGAATTCATTCATAAATTGGCCATGCAATTCTGAACCCGATAGTACACCTACAGCAATTAAAGCAACATGACTACGACGAATGCAATATAAAATACTTTCATTGCATCAGCGACGATACAAAAAATGTTGCTATCGAATAACAAATACTCCTACTTACAATGATTAGAATAAGAGCTTTTGTGAAGGTGATCTGAGAGCAACTTTCTCGTGACGTTTGTTTTGTAGCACGGTGAGATGCGTAAACAATTCATGTTATATAATATTAAGATGACTGAAATGTTGAAGATAAAGCATTTCATAAACTACATTCTACATTGAACCTGAATAACGCAATTTAGTAAAAAATATATGTTTACGTCAGAATCAGTTTAAATAGTACCTAAATAAAAGTGCAGAGAGGAGAGTATTTAACTTAGTCCATTTAACACATGCCTACCTATCGGCTTAGCCATAACATGCGTTGTCGCGCGCGACTTCATACTTCGAGTCGCTCCTGAAGTATGGAGTGGAGAGTCGCGTGACAATATCAGTCATGCTAGCAGGGCTGGTGAAGTACACGTCGGGTAACTACAGCTGATTAATACTACGACTATGATAACCAAACAACATTAACTAATAGTTGTTAAGATTAAAGAGTTAATACAACTAAGGTCGGTGTCAATAGAAAAGTAAATGAAGGCAAACAAATATGGCTGCATTTCTAGGCAAAAAAAGCATTTGACTGAATTCTACTAAAAATGAATGTGAATAAGAAGGTTATGTGTATAAATTGGCAATGGAACCACAGTTGTTCTTTTGTATTTCAAGTGTCCTTAGGCACTTTTGCCGTAACATAAATACATAACATAGATATGAGAAAAAATGGTAGGAACAAAAATAAAACGAAAACTTCAAGTTTTTTAAGAATTTGAAATTGACCCGGTGTGATTCGGTGAGGTCGGAAACTCGTGTCTAGCATAAGTATCTTAAAGGCCGGCAACGCACTTGTGACCCCTATGGTGCTGCAGGCGTCACTGGGCGGCGGTTATTTCTTACCATTAGGCGATTCGTCTGCTCGTTTGCCTCCTAATTCATAAAAAAAAAGTATTTCATCACGTAAGGCAAAATTTACCATTTCAATAGATTAGTAAGTTTCACGCAAAAAACTGTATTATTTACTTAAGTTTTTCCTATGATAGTATAAGTATACCAAGATAGCCTAGATACTTAATATAGTATATATGTATGTACTTATGTTTTGCATGTAAACGATAATAAGGAAAGTTATACAAGATGCACTAGTACAGTAGGTGTGGGGTGCAGGGAGCTAGATGTCGTTTAGAGTAAGTGGTCTCATCCAATTAAGAGCACGCCCGCTGGATTGCTTCCAGCGTTTTTGTAATTGTCCTTTTGCACTACTTTTTATTATTGCTATGTCGGAATGCCTATGTTCCATTCTTATTTTCAACATGTATTCGAGAACTCCGATATTCCATGGTAACTTAAGTTCCGAAAAATTCAGCGTTCCCAGTCATATATTTTTACCAAACCTACGGTAGGCAGACCTGGGCCATTTTATTTAAAGTTGTACATTCCACTTTTTTTTTACTAGGAAAACTTTTCGTGATTTCAAATCAGAATCACGAGCTCTTTCTATCCTAGTAGGACACAAAAAGTGTCCGAAAATTTTCATATTTTTGTTTCTTTCATCCCGTACCGCCATAAAAAGTGTATGGAAAAATGGTAACGGAATGGAAAAAAAACTTGGGACATATTTTTTGTTCTAACACGATCGAAAGAGCTCGTGATTCTGAGTCGAAATCACCAAAAATTTTCAAAAAAATAAAAAGTGTAATGTACAACTTTAAGTAAAATGGCCCACCTACTAATTTTTTTAAGCACATTTTTGCCCCTTATGGGGCTTGACTATAATTCTTACTAGTGTAAAAGATAAAAGATATTTATTCTTCGATTTAGGCACATTACAATGCACTTAAGGAACGTCAGAGAAAAAACAAAAACTATCACCGGTTCTAACCCTACACCCTTGGACCAGTGAAGTATAATGTCCGGCAAGAAACTCGGCGGGACAAATTTTTTCAAAACAGTAAATACATGAAATCTTAAGAATACACAATAATGCTTAGTTCTTCAAGAAGACATGCCAAACACCTTAAGAGACAGACAATGTACCTATCTGAAAATATGGATACATTTAATGTGACAAAGACATGTATCCAAGACTTTACGCCTTGGTAATAAGAGTCGTGGATATATTTTTGTCTCATTAAATGTATTCATATTTTCAGACGTGATACAGTAATGCTCCAGTATAACAAGCAACACCTTACACATATAAAATAGGTCACTATTACTATTGTGTAATTGAAAGAAAAAATAAATACAAAATACAAATCTGACTGCTTCACAAAACGTTTGATATTATGGTTTCCTATCTGAACTGTGTTGCTAGATGATTTTTTAGTAGATTCTGGTTTAATGATAAATGAACATAAAGTCTGAAAATGCAGGTACATTATGAACATACATTTATTAACATGTGTGTTACTAAATACTGTTACTTGACTTGACAAGTGGACTCAAAAGTAAAAATATAAAACTAATTATTTTTAGTCCTACATTTTCATATCTTGCTATCTTTCAATGAGAAGGTCCAGGTTTATCAATACACCGCAAAGCTACACATTCACGTAACGTATAGATGCACCTACGACAGACGCGGAGTATGCAAATGAGGGGATATTGGAAGTAGCGTTGCCATTGTCGTCATGAGCTGTAGCTAGACTATACATGCTCGCACGTGTACGGTTAATAAAGGAGCGCTCTTTGCCGAACAACATGACAAAACGGTATTGTGCACCTACTCGTGATCGTGAGCTTTCATGCTAATCCACTGCATTTTGCACCATCAGTCTCAATGCCATAACTCGTGACCGTTAAGTCCACACCACATCCAGATTTTCACGGGCACATGGCTGTAATCAATGCTTTATGTAGCGTGCTCGGATAAGGTTGCAAGCCGCGTATCGAAGGAGCCATACACGCAATGAATGACACTTTTGAAGAGAAATGTCACCCAAGCTCAGAATGGGGAATGTTCCTCGTTGATGCTAACAACGCATTCAACAGTGTAAATAGGCAGCTTGCTTTGGGGCAGGTCCGAATATATTGGCCACATTGTGCCCGTTTCCTGTACAACACATATAACGGCCATGCCGAGCTTTTTATTCGAAACTCAGACACAAGAACGTATAGCAAAGAAGGCGTTACCCAAGGCGACCCACTCGCTATGCCACTACTTATATATGCTCTTGCAACATTACCGATAATCAATAAACTAAAAAAAGAACAGAATACACTCTAGACATGGTACGCTGATGACTCATCGGTCCAGGGAAACTTCAAAAGCCTTCGTAAATGGTGGGAACAGATCTGCAACATAGGACCGGCATATGGATACCTCCCTCAACCTAAAAAGACAATCCTTATTGTATCTGAAACAGAAAAAAATAAAGCACAGCAGATTTTTAAAGGAACTAACATTACCATCGCCACAGGTTCACCCTTCCTTGGTAGTTACATAGGCAAGGGAAAAGAAGACTTTATAAGAAACAAAGTGAAGCAATTTATTTCAATAATCGAGAAACTAACACATGTCTGTAAGGACTCCCCCCAAGCAGCTTACACAGCACTTACCAAAGCTACCCAATTCAAATGGTCATTTCTACAACGTGTAATCGCTGATTCTAACGAACTTTTTGAACCACTGACACTTGCACTACAAGCTAATTTCATGCCAACTATGATGGGTAGCGACATCACTGCCGACGAAGCCGCTCTGTTTTCCCTACCCGTACATAAAGGTGGCTTGGCAATATCTAATCCATTCACCGAGAATAATTTGAGCTACAAAACCTCTAAAAAAGGCTGTTCAATCCTCTCATCAGCTTTGATCGGGACACATGTAGACCTAGCCCAACACAATAAATCCCTGATTGACGCACGCAAAGAAAGCCGAACAATGAAAGAAGCTCGCGATAACGAACTTTTAGACATTATATTGGCCAAATTACCCCCTAACAAAAGAAGAGCTATGGAAAGATCAATCGCATCGAAAATGAAAACAAAGTCTTCCACCTGGCTATCTACTATACCAACGAAGAAAGATAACCTCGACTTGTCCCCTCAAGAATTCAGAGACGCCCTTGCAATACGCTATCACAGAACCCCAAACTCAATGCCACCCTCATGTGATGGATGTGGCAACAGCCAATTTAATATCGACCATGCTCTCTGCTGCAAGACTGGAGGGCTAATTTCAAGACGACACAACGAAGTTCGTGATCTATTTGCTGAACTATGTCACCAAGCATGGAGCAACGTCACAATATAACCCATAATCACAGAAGGTGACCTTGGATTACGCGGCGACTTATCTTGCCGTGGCGTATGGAATGCTCAGAGAGAGGCTCTTTTTGATATCCGTGTCGTAGACACTGACGCTCCCTCTTACATTACACGCCATGTCACTTCTGTCCTAAAACCTACTGAGACTGAAAAACAAAGAAAATACTCCGCTGCCTGCGAAGCGAAACACGCTACCTTCACCCCTCTCGTGACTTCCGTCGATGGCGTATTCGCACCACAGATGACCTCCTTTGTCAAACACATAGGCGAAGCCCTCGCGGACCGCTGGAATAAATCGCTGAGTACGATACTGGGTTGGCTTAGAACAAGGATATGCACTACTATAATTCGAGCCACCAGTATGTGCAGACGAGGCACACGTCACAAATTCAAACCTGCAGCGAAACTATTGGAGTTCGACGACGGAGCAGGCATTCCCAGCTCTAACTAAATTGTCACCTGCCTAACCGTGCATTGCAGAGATGTGAATTATTACCATTATTATTATTACCTATTTCTTTAATAAATGACTTCTTGCCCCTTATATGTGTTAAGTATACAACCCTTGCCCAATGTTAAACGTTCATATTACACAGATACCCTTAATGCAAAAATGAAGAAAATATTATTTTCGCATGACGCAGTCGATTTTCGGCTGGTATTTTGTATTTGCATGAACATTTGTCAAAATATATTACAAAGCAATAATAAGGTTCCAGGTCCAAAGAAGAGGACAAAATCATTGCTAAGACCTAGTTGGTGACAGAATATTATTTTCATCACACTTGCTCGTCAATAGTGATATTACACGCAGGCTTACAGAGCAGTTATGGCCGATTTACCTCCCACGGGCGGAAAAATTTAGTTTTAAAATATACATAGAAACTTCACGTCAGTTGCTACTAAGGAGGTTTCATTCCCGCCAAGGTTTATATCCTATCTTGAAAATTTTGCTACAAACCATTTTTACTGGATATTAAATTTATACGGTAAGTACATTTAATTGCATTATATTTAAAATGTTCTTTTTCTTCAGTGACTTTACAATTCTTTTAACAAATTTAATTTTGAAAATCGATAGATACAATCTGTTAGTGTAGATTTGAGAACTAAACGCAGTTCTTGGCATTATCTGTGGAAGAGTTGACAATCACTTTTAGCGCAAACTATTTATTTTATTGTTGTTTTCAAAGCATATTTCGTTCATAATTATTTTACATTTTTTAAAGTGGGTATTCCACTCATACATTAGTATGTTATTCAATCAAATACAAACATTGAAAACATTGAAAAAATAATCAACCCAGTTGGACTTGAACCAACATCGATACGCCTTACCGGGGCTCGATATCGCTTTACCAATTAAGCTATGGGTTCAGTTACCGAGCTGACGAAATTCTCAATGCCTTCAATCATCTTTTTGCATTTATTTTTACATCGACTTTATAGCAGCCGTAAGCGACATCTAGGTGCCAACCACTAGAGTTAGATACCCTTCCCGCCGACCCTTTTACAAGTGTCACAACGGAAATAACAGATGGCGCCTGCTATCAACTCATAATTATTTTACATTTTTTAAAGTGGGTATTCCACTCATACATTAGTATGTTATTCAATCAAATACAAACATTGAAAACATTGAAAAAATAATCAACCCAGTTGGACTTGAACCAACTTGTTGGTTCAAGTCCAACTGGGTTGATTATTTTTTCAATGTTTTCAATGTTTGTATTTGATTGAATAACATATTTCGTTGTTTAGGCACAAAAAATAACTAAACATGAATCCTCGTCAGAATCAGACTTAGATGGATGTGCATTAAAATCAACACCCGGAATTGTTACGTGCGGCTCAAGTGATCAACGACAATTTGCTTCCAGAAAAGTCAAAAGAAAAGTATAATCAAGCTTACGAAAACTTATTGAAATAGAAAATCGAAAAGGCCACTTCATTTTCTGAAAACGTTTCGATGGCTTACTTTTAATATTGAACAGTATTAATAAGTACTAATTGTACGATTACTTTGAACTTTAATAAATGATTTTTTTTTTGACATGTTTTCATTTCCTCGCAAATGTGATGAAAAACATTGTGTGTATCTCGGACAGGAAGGGAATTACAAACTCGAGTCATCAAAAGTCCTCCGCCTTCGGCGTCGGGCTTCTAATAGACTCTCGTTAGTAATTTCCTTCTTCCCACCCTTGGTGCACAATGTTACATTAAAATAGAGATAAATAGGCCTCTTTTTTCATATAAAATGAGATAGCATGATTGAAAAATATTCAAACCCTTATAATTTTATTAAACTTTCACAAATTGTTTTGTATTTAGCATCATAAAAAGCGGGATTTAGTGACTTTTTTAAATTTACAGCACATATGACCAGTGAAATAAAAACATTGGCCAGATGTGCAATAGTACATTGTGCACCAAGGGTGGGAAGAAGGAAATTACTAACGAGAGTCTATTAGAGCTTTTGATGACTCGAGTTTGTAATTCCCTTCCTGCCCGAGATTCACACAATGTTTTTCATCACATTTGCGAGGAAATAAAAATGTCAATAAAATTTTATCATTTATTAAAGTTCAAACCCCTGCTCTGTATTTTGCGGCAAGCTCGCCGAAGTAAGCCATTAAAACGTTTTCCGAAAATGAAGTGGCCTTTTTTTTCGATTTCCATTTCAATAAGTTTTCGTAAGCTTGATTATACTTTTCTTTTGACTTTTCTGGAAGCAAATTGTCGTTGATCACTTGAACCGCACTTAAAAATTCCGGTGGTGCTGATTTTAATGCACATCCATCTAAGTCTGATTCTGACGAGGAAGTCATGTTTAGTTATTTTTCTGTGCCTAAACAACGAAATTATGCTTTGAAAACAACAATAAAATGAATAGTTTAAGTAGTTTGCGCTAAAAGTGATTGTCAACTTTTTTCAACAAACTCTTCCACAGATAATGCCAAGAACTGCGTTTAGTTTTTATGCGTTTAGTTTTCAAATCTACATTAACACATTGTATCTATCGATTTTCAAAATTAAATTTGATAAAAGAATTGTAAACTCACTGAAGAAAAAGAACATTTTAAATATGTATACGAGTAATGCAATTAAATGTACTTACCGTATAAGTTTAATATCCAGTAAAAATGGTTTGTAGCACAATTTTCAAGATAGGAAATAAACCTTGGCAGGAAAGAAACCTCCTTAGTCGCAACTGACGTGAAGTTTCTATGTATAATTTAAAACTAAACTTCCGCCCGTGGGGGGTAAATCGGCCATAACTGCTCTGTAAGCCTGCGTGTAATATCACTATTGACGAGCAAGTGTGATGAAAATACCTTATGATGTATTAAAACATGAAAATAAAAAAACTGGAAATACCAACCAAAAAAAAACCGGCCAAGTGCGTGTCGGACGACCACGCATAATGGAGGGTTCCATACCTTCAATGGAAGAAGAACCAAACTATACCAAATGGTCGTATCTGATGCCTATGGAAGAAGTTTTTTGAAGATAACTCAAAAATGGCTAAACCGATAATGTTCAAAACAATTTTCGTAGAAAGTATGTGATTAGGCGCATCTTCTCAAATGAATGAATGAAGTATTTATTCAAAACACAGATACAACAATATAAGGTAAACTTATGCTTAAACTAGAGAAATAAAAATTACAATGCTGTGACTGGTTTCTGAATAGGATAACACTCAGCATGTGTCGCAGCACAAAAGTGTTACAACGCTGGTTTTCAGTGTACCCAGTGACACTTAAAATACAAACACAAAACAATACAAAACATAGATTATACAAAGCGAAATACAACAGAATGTATGGTGCGTGTTGTGAAATTGTGAATATACTATATAATAAAATGGAAATATACCTACGGATGCTGAATGATATACTTTATAAATAAACTAGCTGTGCCCGCGGCTCCGCCCGCGTGGAATTCGGTCTGTGTCAGTAAGCGGCTAATTCACCCCTAATTTCTCTCCCTGGAGACGGAACTTAAAGTAAAGTTGACAGATGGATACGCTAGATGACAGTAGTCCTAATAAAATATTTTACAATTACCACTAAATGAAGCTACACTCAAAAATGAATACTTTTTGTATCATTTTTTTTTGCATGATTTAAACGACATAGAGAGTAGTAGGTGTATATCGGACGATACAGGACCACTTTTGTATTTATACGTTCATGTCCAAGGCAAATATCATTCAAATCGATCCTCCCGTCAAATCAGTCTAAGCATGAAAGGTAAGAACAGGCGCGGTTTAAATTGGGGGGGGGGGGTCACAAATGCAGAAATGATTTTATTTCTATTTGAGGTGCAACCCCCGCCTTTTAGACGTTGAATTTTTATATACTACGTATAACCTGGCTGGGGATTTTTTTGAATTGGAATTAGTAATCCTTAAGGGGTGACCGGCCAAGAGCATGTCGGGCGATGCTCAGTGTAGAATTTCGTAGATGCCGCCCTGCTACAAAACATCCGTTCAAAAGGTCGTTTATTAAGGGATATTTGGCGGCGCTTACGTCATTTTACTATTCGGCACTTCCTTTCACTACGCGTTTTTGACTGATAATTAGGGCCCGGAATTTTGCGTGCGGTTTGTGAAACGTCATAGGGAGAGAACACCAATGTTTATCGATATATCGATAAATCGGGAGTTTTTTTATTAGTGTCTTTAAAAAATAATACCTCAAACTTTCAAATGATACATAAAGTAAATGTACCAGTGCTCGACACGCTAATGCCCAATAGATGACACCCTTCTGTCACCTCTTTTGAAAGTGACTTAAGAATAAAGGTGGTATCCATTGGGATAGTGTCGAGCACTCGTACGTTTACCGTACATCATCCTTTATAAAACTATAATTTATTATATTTTTTATTATTTATTATAAATTATTTTATATATTAAGCTTTTTTCGTGAATGACCGTTAAAAATAATATGTATCATTTGAAAGTTTGAGGTATTATTTTTTAAAGACACTTATGAAAAAACTCCCGATTTATCGATATATCGATAAACATTGGTGTTCTCTCCCTATGACGTTTCACAAACCGCACGCAAAATTCCGGGCCCTACTGATAATTCAAAAACGGCTAAACCGATTTTATTCAATATAGTTTTTATTGAAAGTTCTTATCAGGCCTCACCAAATTTCAGCTTCCTAGTGCGAACGGTAACTGAGCTAGACCGCGGATAGACGGACGGACATGGCGAAACTTTAAGGGACTAAGGAACCCTAAAAAGAGATAAATAGTAGTTTATGTAACTGTTACCTACGTAATAAGGCCTATGCTATTTTTTGAAATTTTGGACATTTTGGTAATTTTGTAAATTTTGTAAATTTTGTAAATTTCGTAAATTTTGTAAATTTTGGAAAGTTTGGAAATTTTGAAAATTTTGTAAATTTTGGTAATTTTGATAATTTCGGCAATTTTTTTTGTTTTTGTAATTTTTGAAATTTACAAATTTAGCCATTTTTGACATTATCGACATTTTTGACTTTTTTGTACTTTTAGGTTCTCGACTTTCTTCACTTTGTCACTTCTCACTTTCACTTTTTATATATTTTTTATTTCATTTCATTTTACATGCTTCTCAATCGTATGGGTGTCGCGTTTTCGTGACGTGAATTTTCGTGACGATCACGTGACTTTTTTTCGCCTAGCCCCCTATCCACGGACCGTCCGAGAAGGAACTTCGTTCCAAAACTACCACCGGTTCTAACCCTACACCTCTGGCCCAAGAAGTATTATGGCCGAATAGAAACTCGACGCGACTTATTTTTTTCAAGACAGTAATACATTATTAGATCTTAAAGATACAAAATAATGTGTAGTTCTTCAAGAAAACATATCAGAACAGCTTGAGAGACAGATAATGTACCTATTGTTTAATTATAAAGAAAAATAAACCCTAATCTGACTGCTTCACAAAACCTTCCTACCTAAACGGTGTCCTATAAATGTTAGATGATTTTGTAGTAGTTTTTTGGTTTGGGCCATGCATCTTTGTCCGTCATATATAGTCCTCGAACCTGCAATAACCTGCAATATTTTCAAATATTTCTTAAGAGCGGGTAAAGGTAAAAACAGACAAAAATTCTAATAATTGTTGGAACGTGTTCTGTTATCGATTCTAAGTATCTCCAGCCAACTTTTTTCGAATATATTCCATGAACAGACTTTCGACCCTCTTCAGCTTTATTATATGTATAGATAGTTTTTATTGAAAGTACCTTTCACTTCAATTATTTTTTTTTTTTTTTTTTGGACCTACGGTTCCAAAGTAAGATGGGGGGGGGGGGGCGTTTTGAAACTATCCTTTGTCCTTTCTCGAGACCCATACTATCTCTATACCAATTTTCATCTAAATCAGTTCAGCGGTAAAAAATTCCTCATACCAACTTCCAACCCCCTTTTCACCCCCACAAGGGTTTGAAAAACTATCCTATGACGTTTCTCGAGACTCAAATTATCTCCATACTCATTTCTATCTAAATCGTTTCAGCGGTTAAAAATTCTCCATACAAACTTTTAACCCCATTTTCACCCCCACCAGGATTGATTTTCGGGATTAAAACTATATATTATCCTTTCCCGGGACTCAAACTATCACTATACAAAATTTCATCAAAATCCGTTCAGCCGTTTTCACGTGATGCGCGGTCAAATAAACAGATAAACAGACAAACAGATAAACAGACAAAAATTCTAAAAATTGTTGGAACGTGTTCTGTTATCAATTCTAAGTATCCCCAGCCAACTTTTTTTCGATTATCTTCTATGTACAGACTTTCGACCCTCTTCAGCTTTATTATATGTATAGATAGATGAAGTATAGGCATTGGGGTAAATATATAAATATTGATATGAGTCGGCTAGATGGAGGTAGTTTGTTCCTGGAGAAGATGCAGTTTTAGTTTGTTTTTAAACATTGACAGCGAACTGGCATTTCTGATTGGTGGAGGAAGATTGTTCCAGCACCGCGTGGCTGCGTACCGGAAGCTGCCGCGGAAACTAGCTGACCCACTGTGTCGAGGACAGAGGAGGCAAGGGGCTTGCCTTACATGTCTACGGGAAAATGTTAGTTTTTCGAAAAGGTAAGAAGGTTGTTTGGTTTGCACGATTTCGAACAACAGTGCAGCAAAATGAAGCTTTCTTCGGGCCTCCATTTTGAGCAGTTTGCTAATGTTTAAAAACGGATGCAAATTTTTAAGAAATCTTCTGAAAATATTCAGTCAATCACAAAATGTAATTTTTAAAGACCTATCAATTGATATACGACATGTTGATATTTGGTTTAAAAAAAAATATTTATTTAGTTACATGTATGGAGCGCCCCCCCCCCCCAAATTTTTTTTTCTGCAATTTAACTACATAACTAAGTAGCGGCATACAAAATACATCTTACGTGTAAATTTTATTACGATATGTGTTATAGTTTCCGAGTAAAATGGCTGTGACATACGGACGGACGGACGGACGGACAGACGGACATGACGAAACTATAAGGGTTCCGGTTTTGCCATTTTGGCTACGGAACCCTAAAAACAGAATTAGAGGATCTGCCGAGTACTATCAAAATTTAGAGGTATGGTAGGGGCAAAATTTAAAAACCGGCCAAGTGCATGTCGGACCACGCATAAATAAAAAAATAGGACCCCTAAATTTTGATAGGATTCGGCAGATCTTCATTCCTAGTGCCAAGATAAAGTTATAAAGCAAAGTTTCATTGATGTACATATTTTGCCGCCAAAATGGCATATTCTTACTTACCTCTTACTTTACCTGTATTGTCGATGACGACGAGGACGTATTCTTTTGCCACTAGATCTATCTATACTCTATACATATAAAGCTGAAGAGGGTCGAAAGATATTCGAATAAAAGTTGGCTGGGGATACATAGAATCGATAACAGAACATGTTCCAGAATTTTTGTCTGTTTATTTGACCGCGCATCACGTGAAAACGGCGGCCCGGGAAAGGATATAGGATAGTTTCAACTCGAAAATAAACCCTAAAAGTACCCGTACTTTAAAGTACTCGAAAACAACCCGTGAAAAGGCGGTTGAAAGTTTGTATGGAGAATTTTTAACTGCTGAAACGATTTAGATGAAAATTAGTATGGACATAATTTGAGGCTTGAGAAACAACATAGTTCTTATCCCGAAAATCGACTCTGGAGGAGGTGAAAAGGGGGTTAGAAGTTTGTATGGAGAATTTTTAGCGCTAAACTGATTTATATGAGACTTGGTATAGAGATAGTGTAATTTTTGGGAAAGAAAATAGGATATTTTTAATCCCGAAAATCAACCCTTAGGGGAGTGAAAAGGGGTCTAAAAATTTGTATAGGGATTTTTAACCGCTGAACTAAATCATTAGTGATAGTTTGATCCTCGGGAAACAATCCATATCCATAGTATCCATACTAATATTATAAATGCGAAAGTGTGTCTGTCAGTCTGTCTATTAGCTCTTCACGTTTAAACCGCTGAAACGAATTAGATGAAATTTGCTAAAGAGACAGTTTGGGTCCCGGGAAAGGACATAGGATACTTTTCATCTCGAAAATCAACCCTGGAGGGGATGAAAAGGGGGGTAAGAATTTTGTATGAAATTTTCTAAAGTTACAGTTTGTGTCCCGGGAAAGGACTTGGCATAGTTTTCATCTCGAAAAGCAACCCTGGAGGGGGTGAAAAGGGGGTTGGAAGTTTGTATGGGGAATTTTTAACCGCTGAACCGATTTAGATGAAACTTGGTATAGAGACAGTGTAATTTTGGGAAAGAAAATAGGATAGTTTTAATCCCGAAGATCAACCCTTAGGAGAGTGAAAAGGGGTCTAAAATTTTGAATTGGGAATTTTTAACCGCTGAACTGATTTAGATAAAATTTGGTATGGAAATAATTTGAGCTCAGGAAAATTATATACAATAGTTTTATCTCAAAAATCATCCCTTAAGGGGATGCAAAAGGGGGGAAGTTTACATGGGGATTTGACAACCAATAAGCGCTGTAAATTTTTAGATGGGTATTGAAATAGTTTGCGTTGTAATCCCAGAAGTCACCCCTTAACGCTTACTATTTCCACGCAGAAGAAGTCGCGGGCAAAAGCTAGTAGTATATAAATCCGTAAGTAGGCTACGGAGGCGTCGCATTTGACAAGTCTAAATTTCATTACTAATGTTTCTTGGGAAGCCAGACAAGCGACACTCGCCGAATATTCAATTGGGTCTTCGTTCGCTTCCTACAGTTTAACATCCTAATTAAAAAAATATATAGCACTTCTTTTAGGATTCCACACCCAAAGGGTAAAAACAGGACCCTATATTACTAAGACTCCGCTGTCCGTCTCTCACCAGGCTGTACCTCTTGAACCGTGATAGTTAGACAGTATTTTTTTTTACAGATGATGTATTTCTATTGCCGCTATAACAACAAATACTAAAAAACAGAATAAAATAAATATTTAAGGGAGCTCCCATACAACATACATGATTTTTTTTGCCTTTTCAACCGACTTCAAGATTTCGAAGGAGGAGGTTACCAATTCGTCGGGATCTTTGTTCTTGCTATTTTTTTTTATGTATGTTCACCGATTATTCGAAGACGGCTGGACCGATTTGGAAAATTCTTTTTTTGTTTGAAAGAGTATACTTTACAGTTGGTCTCATTGTAACCAGTTCAGGATCTGATGATGGGATCCTGGAGAAATCGAGGGAACTCTTCAACTATTATAGGCACACCTATAGTGATTTGAGTTTTTATTACAGTAGCTCGAGCATTTTCTTTTGGAAAGGTGGATGTTAAGTGAAGTCGGTTCTTTTTTGTTTAAAATTATTTATAGATAATGGTACAGAATCCTTCGTGCGCGAGTCCGACTTGCACTTAGCCGGTTTTTAGCTACCATGACGATGGCAAACAAGTGAAACAAGCATACGGACAGCCTGATAGTAAGTAGCTACCGTAGCCTATGTACGCCTGAAACTTCAGAAATATCACATGCGCGTTGCCGGCCCTTTAATATAAAGAAGAATTCACTGTGTGGACGGCTAAAGGGACATAGAGGGTCCGGCGACAGAGTGCCCGGTCCCGCGTCGTCAACACTCTGCATCCTTTGTGAGCTCTCTGGCGACTCTACTCACCGGTAACAACACAACACTATAAGTTCTAGTGCTATTTGGCTGTAGTTTTCTGTAAGGTTGAGGTAAGTACCCAGTCGGGCCCTAGTTCAGATTTGAGCGAGGCAACTGACAATCAATTGTCAATTTCCTTTCCTGACAACTGAATTTCTATTTCGATAATGATTCTACCGATATTTAGATTCATTTACAACATTTCTAATAACCAAAACATGCCAATTAGGCCAAGAAAATTAGATTTTTTCGAAGAATTAATTCCCAGCAGGCTAGAAATTGCTTTAACACCTTCATGTGGTCCTAAATGTATGTAATCCGAGTTTGCCCAATCCCAAGAGGTGTGCATTACTTTTTAGCGAAATTTTTGCTTTTGTCAGGTTTTTGCTTGTAGCTCGAAACAGTACGTCCGACGGAAAATGTCACGTATATCAATATTAAAGAGGGTTAAATTCTGCGTCGAGTGAGTAACTTAACTCCTTATTCGGTTTAGCGGTACAGCCGAAATCAAAAGTTATAAAACCGGGAAAATATCTCATTTTATTGAAAAACTTGTATTTTGACTTCCATACCACATATCTTTGAAACAGATGACTCCTGTTGAAAAACCTATAGAATAAAAGTTGTAGAGAATACAATTTCACGTTATATCGACATTTCAATTTTCAAGTAGAGTCATTTTGAAAGACTAAATTTGGCATGAATTCAAAATCAGTTTTTTCTAAATCCTTCTGAGTTGCATATTTTCCATAAAATATGAGGTGTGAGGCGTACCTTTAATGCATCGTTATAACTAAAAACATTTAATTGCAAATTTCTAAAACGTACCCAATCAGAAAACTATTTATACACCGTGTTTTATTTTATTTCCGGTAATTTCAAGGGTATATTCCTGAGCTTAACTTAGGTTTATTTCTCGAAGTCGCCAATGTCCTACTTAGCTCCAGTTCTGAGGTAATCGATATTTTATTAATGCCATCTAATTGTGTAAACCTACATTTAATTACTTTTTTACTTTGAGAACCCACTAAAAAATGATGCACCTGTGTGTTAAGTCAAATAGGTTCAGTAGTTATTGATTGATTCCCCAATCTGTATATTAACTCAACCAAACAATTGAAGATTATGACATGTCAATGAAATTTCGAACATTAACAACCCGAGATACAAAGGAAACATATTGTATTGAAAATTTTATAATTGAAAGAAAAATGGAAAAATTCACCGCGGCGAGCAAGATTAGAACTTGCGACCTTTGAAACACCGGTCCGAATTTTCCCATTTTTATTTCAATTATTAAATTGAAATTTCGATTGCAGACGTTTCTGCTTAGTACAAAATTAATATTGTATTGACTTAACAAACAGTTACATGACTTTATAGCGGGTTCTCAGACTAAAAGAAAAATATACACAATCAGAAAGACGAAAAAGAACTATCGATTATCTCAGAACTAGGACAGTAGCGTCTTTAAGAAATATAATTAAGTTAAGCTCAGGAATGTACCCTTGGAATTACCGGAAATTAAAATAAAACACGGTGTATAAATAGTTTTCTGATTAGATACGTTTTAGGAATATGCAATTAAATGTTTTTAGTTGTAACGATGTATTAAATGTACGCCTCACACCCCATATTTTATGGAAAATATGCAACTCAGAAGGATTTAGAAAAAACTGATTTTGAATTCATGCCAAATTTAGTCTTTCAAAATGACTCTACTTGAAAATTGAGATGTCGATATAACGTTAAATTGTATTCTCTACAACTTTTATTCTATAGATTTTCAACAGGAGTCATCGGTTTCAAAGATATGTGGTATGGAAGTCAAAATACGAGTTTTTCAATTAAATGAGACATTTTCCCGGTTTATAACTTTTGATTTCGGCTGTACCGCTGAACCGAATTAGAAGTTAAGTTACTCATTCGACGCACAATTTAACCCTCTTTAATATTGATATATATGACATTTTCCGTCGGACGTAGGTACTGGTTTCGAGCTACAAGCAAAAACTTGACAAAGAGCAAAAATTTCGCTAAAAAGTTATGCACACCCCTTGGGATTGGGCAAATTCGGATTACATGCATTTAGGAGCACATGAAGGTATTAAAGCGATTTCCAGCCTGCTGGGAATTAATTCTTCAAAACACTTTTTATAGATCTTATTTGCTTGGCCTAAATGTACTTCATCAATTGATGGATTAATAAACAAACTAGAACCATTTTACTGTGTCAACAGGAAACCTAACACTACTATAGCGTTACATTTGTCTACGGGACGAGGGATGGGTAAAATTCTATATGTATTTGCATCTATTTATGTTAAGTTTTATACCAAATTTGGCTATTAGGTTAGGCTTTCTAATTCAGGTTAATCAAAGGATTATATAAATAGTAATCATTTTCACAATTTTTATGTCTTTTAAATCTTCTGAAGAATGTATATGTCGCAGGGAAATGATTAAAACAGAGATTTGAACAAATCTCTAAGGGATATGATCAAGTTACGCAGGATGTTAAAATAGAGACTCCATATCATCATTTCCCTAGAAAAATTCAGTAATTTCACCAAATCACTGACTCTGTTTAGTGGGAAGACAAAATCGGGCAAAACACGCGACACGCTTTTTCATTTCACTAGATTTGTTTAGGAATTTGACAAAATCCCTAACCGCTACAGTAAGTTGATGAAACGAACTCAAAAAGTCGACTAGTTTTATCATTTCGCTAAACAAAAAACCCCTCCTGAAAAAATCCTCCTGAATCCTCTGGGGTTGCAGGCGTCCATAGGCTACGGTAACTGCTTACCATCAGGTGGGCCGTATGCTTGTTTGCCACCGTCGTAGTATAAAAAAAAAAAAAAAAAAAAAAAAAAAAACAAGTTTAGTGAAATGATAAAGTCTCAACTGGAAGATGGTATATGGTGATTTGATTAAATCTCAGAACTGGTTTAGTGAAATGACGAAAGGAAGTACCGAATACAATATTTTACTTTACAGTTAAGCGATTTTATCAAATCTCTGACTAGATAAAGTGAAACAGATATTAAATCAGAGATTTTAACAAATCTCTAAGGGATATGATCAAATCACGCAGGATGGTAAAATGGAAAATCCATATGATCATTTCCCTAGAAAAATTCAGTCATTTCACCAAGTCACTAACTCTGTTCAGTGGAAAGACAAAATCGGCCGGTGCAGTATTTGTGAACATCCAGTGCATGCAACATGTGGAAGTACTGTTGGAGAGGAAGGTTAAGGCTTAGTTGTTAAAGGCCAATTTCGTCAAAAAGAAAGCAATATTAGAGCTGAGAGGGAAAATGCAGCAAACATTTTGAACATATACTAAAGAAAGATTGAAGATATGACTTGAAGATATAGACTAGATTACTTGAAATTGTTACATAAAATGTCAAAAGTAGGAATCAAAGTTGTTTATGCCATCAAAAACAAAACTTGTAAAAAAAACAAGTCTCGCAACTCAGTTCTTCTACCGTAAAAAGTTGTGAGATCCATCTAATACCAAGTCGGTTGATTTATTCAGTCCCTACTTAAGGGACCTTCTGTCTTAAGTTATTACGTAATTAGCTAATCTAACAACATCTTATAGTGACCGTGAGCATGCACTGGATTTTCACAAATAACGCACCTTCCAATTATGTCTTTCCACTAAACAGAGTCAGTGATTTGGTGAAATTACTAAATGTTTCTAGGGAAATGATGACATGGATATTCTCCATCTTAACATCCTGCGTGATTTGATCATATTCCTTAGAGATTTGTTAAAATCTCTGATTTAATATCTGTTTCACTTTATCTAGTCAGTAGTCAGAGATTTCATAAAATCGCTTAACTGTAAAGTAAAATATTGTATTCGGTACTTCCTTTCGTCATTTCACCAAACCAGTTCAGAGATTTAATCAAATCACCATATACCATCTTCCAGTTGAGACTTTATCATTTCACTAAACTTGTTTAGCGAAATGATAAAACTAGTCGACTTTTTGAGTTCGTTTCATCAACTTACTGTAGCGGTTAGGGATTTTGTCAAATTACTAAACAAACTAGTGAAATGAAAAAGCGTGTCGCGTTTTTTGGCCGATTTTGTCTTCCCACTAAACAGAGTCAGTGATTTGGTGAAATTACTGAATTTTTCTAGGGAAATGATGATATGGAGTCTCTATTTTAACATCCTGCGTAATTTGATCATATCCCTTAGAGATTTGTTCAAATCTCTGTTTTAATCATTTCCCTGCGACATATATACATTACATACATACCGAAGACTCGGCAGCCGGGCTCTAAACTATTTCGCTATATGTATAGTATACTATTTGTACAGATTCAAGGTGGGCCAGGATGTCAATAGAACACAATCGTACTGACCAACCATTATAATATTGTGATTCAGTTCTCATTGTTGCTATTGCGTGCTGGCTGAAACAGATTGAACCACTTGTGAGAGATCGTTTAGTTCTGAAATTGATTGATGTCAATTTGTATCAATTGCAAAGTTATAGCATAATAAGTGTGCCACAGTTGCCTCTATTGCTACTCAAGGACACTGAGTAATGTTTCGAAGATATAAAAAAAACAATTAGATTTTAATGTATTTTTTTTTGTTTTTTGTAACGGCCTCCTAGCCCAGTCGGTAGTGACACTGCTTACGAAGCAGGAGGTCCCGGGTTCGAATCCTGGTCAGGGCATTTATTTGTGTGGTTATCACAGATATTTGTACCTGAGTCATGGATGTTTTCTATGTATTTAAGTATTTATCTATATATATCTATTATATATTATATCGTCGTCTAGTACCCACAACACAAGCCTTATTGAGCTTACTGTGGGACTAGGTCGGTTTGTGTAAGATTGTCCCATAATTTTTTTTTTTTTTAAAGAACGTTTTACTTACTAATTTGCCTGAACCTTTGGCGTTTTCATTAAATTTCACTACATCAAAATTAACTTTAGAGACCTAGGTAATCGTCCGTCATCGCTTAAAGCTAAAGCTAAGCTTGCCATAATTGCGAAATCCTTGCAACGACGCGACACGACATGTCAGAGAAAATCCTGATGAATGGCAAACCTACTTCCACAGATTGATTTCCATTAGTCCTTTTGCCCAACACTTTGCTTTGATACTGTGATTGTTTTTTTTACATTTTATTTTGAAACAATATAAAAATAGAAAATCAAAAAACTTGGTTGATACTTACTTGATTAGGTAGTGCAGCAAAAAGAAAAATGTTCTGTAGGAAAAACAGCTTATCGCTATTTCCCAGTTGTACAAATAGAACATTTTGTTATAATTGTATTGTGTATAGGGGAGTAGTAGTTAGACATCTCTGCAAGACAAAAGCTAGTTCCTTAATACTTTAATTTAATAGAAGTTTATTTTACCAAGACAAGATTAAATGCATTATCCTTTCTCTAAAGCGTCTTGAACACGCCACTGAAAAGAACTTTTTAAATAAGAGAATCTGAATGAACCGACGCAAAGTCAGAGACAAAAGTTGCGAAATTCAACAATATAATGACAGTTGTTAGTTATCTTCCGAGGCCGTGCTTAAGTAATACTGTAATACACGTAACAGTCAGACTCGACCTATTACTTCAGGATTACGTGGTTGTGTTAATCGGCATTGACGGAAATCGTTGTAATAAAGAAAAATTAATTCAATACCGCCTAAAAAATGTCGTATAACTAATACACATTACACATAGGTACATAAGTATCTCATCTGCATAGATATCTTTGGTGCTGAGTGTACTTTCTAATATATATAATTGAAATGGCCAAAGCATTACCTAAACACAGTAGCTAATCTTTTTTTTGTATTTGGTTTACAAGATATGCTAGGCTACAGCAGATATTTTTTTAGTAAATAACTAAATAAATATAAGTATTAATGGGACAATCCAACACAGTAAGCTCAGTAAGGCTTTTGTCGTGGGTACTAGACGACGATATATAAATAATAGAGAAATACATAGAAAACATCCACAACTCAGGAACAAATATCCGTGATAAACACACAAATAAATGCGCTGACTAGGATTCGAACCCGGAACCTGTTGCTTTGTAGACAGGATCACTAACATACCAACTAGGCTAGGAGGCCGTTTAAAATAGTAATATGACCTCACGTGGCTGGTTCAGAATTCCAGGATCGCTGAAATATAATTTTTGTAGCGCCATCAACCTAAAAAAATTTAATTTCTTTCGCGTAAAAATACACGCGTAACTTGCGCCCTTCTCCCGGACAAGCACGTACCATCAGGTTCAAAATTGCATGGTCAATTTATCAATGAATTCATTCATAAATTGGCCATGCAATTCTGAACCCGATAGTACACCTACAGCAATTAAAGCAACATGACTACGACGAATGCAATATAAAATACTTTCATTGCATCAGCGACGATACAAAAAATGTTGCTATCGAATAACAAATACTCCTACTTACAATGATTAGAATAAGAGCTTTTGTGAAGGTGATCTGAGAGCAACTTTCTCGTGACGTTTGTTTTGTAGCACGGTGAGATGCGTAAACAATTCATGTTATATAATATTAAGATGACTGAAATGTTGAAGATAAAGCATTTCATAAACTACATTCTACATTGAACCTGAATAACGCAATTTAGTAAAAAATATATGTTTACGTCAGAATCAGTTTAAATAGTACCTAAATAAAAGTGCAGAGAGGAGAGTATTTAACTTAGTCCATTTAACACATGCCTACCTATCGGCTTAGCCATAACATGCGTTGTCGCGCGCGACTTCATACTTCGAGTCGCTCCTGAAGTATGGAGTGGAGAGTCGCGTGACAATATCAGTCATGCTAGCAGGGCTGGTGAAGTACACGTCGGGTAACTACAGCTGATTAATACTACGACTATGATAACCAAACAACATTAACTAATAGTTGTTAAGATTAAAGAGTTAATACAACTAAGGTCGGTGTCAATAGAAAAGTAAATGAAGGCAAACAAATATGGCTGCATTTCTAGGCAAAAAAAGCATTTGACTGAATTCTACTAAAAATGAATGTGAATAAGAAGGTTATGTGTATAAATTGGCAATGGAACCACAGTTGTTCTTTTGTATTTCAAGTGTCCTTAGGCACTTTTGCCGTAACATAAATACATAACATAGATATGAGAAAAAATGGTAGGAACAAAAATAAAACGAAAACTTCAAGTTTTTTAAGAATTTGAAATTGACCCGGTGTGATTCGGTGAGGTCGGAAACTCGTGTCTAGCATAAGTATCTTAAAGGCCGGCAACGCACTTGTGACCCCTATGGTGCTGCAGGCGTCACTGGGCGGCGGTTATTTCTTACCATTAGGCGATTCGTCTGCTCGTTTGCCTCCTAATTCATAAAAAAAAAGTATTTCATCACGTAAGGCAAAATTTACCATTTCAATAGATTAGTAAGTTTCACGCAAAAAACTGTATTATTTACTTAAGTTTTTCCTATGATAGTATAAGTATACCAAGATAGCCTAGATACTTAATATAGTATATATGTATGTACTTATGTTTTGCATGTAAACGATAATAAGGAAAGTTATACAAGATGCACTAGTACAGTAGGTGTGGGGTGCAGGGAGCTAGATGTCGTTTAGAGTAAGTGGTCTCATCCAATTAAGAGCACGCCCGCTGGATTGCTTCCAGCGTTTTTGTAATTGTCCTTTTGCACTACTTTTTATTATTGCTATGTCGGAATGCCTATGTTCCATTCTTATTTTCAACATGTATTCGAGAACTCCGATATTCCATGGTAACTTAAGTTCCGAAAAATTCAGCGTTCCCAGTCATATATTTTTACCAAACCTACGGTAGGCAGACCTGGGCCATTTTATTTAAAGTTGTACATTCCACTTTTTTTTTACTAGGAAAACTTTTCGTGATTTCAAATCAGAATCACGAGCTCTTTCTATCCTAGTAGGACACAAAAAGTGTCCGAAAATTTTCATATTTTTGTTTCTTTCATCCCGTACCGCCATAAAAAGTGTATGGAAAAATGGTAACGGAATGGAAAAAAAACTTGGGACATATTTTTTGTTCTAACACGATCGAAAGAGCTCGTGATTCTGAGTCGAAATCACCAAAAATTTTCAAAAAAATAAAAAGTGTAATGTACAACTTTAAGTAAAATGGCCCACCTACTAATTTTTTTAAGCACATTTTTGCCCCTTATGGGGCTTGACTATAATTCTTACTAGTGTAAAAGATAAAAGATATTTATTCTTCGATTTAGGCACATTACAATGCACTTAAGGAACGTCAGAGAAAAAACAAAAACTATCACCGGTTCTAACCCTACACCCTTGGACCAGTGAAGTATAATGTCCGGCAAGAAACTCGGCGGGACAAATTTTTTCAAAACAGTAAATACATGAAATCTTAAGAATACACAATAATGCTTAGTTCTTCAAGAAGACATGCCAAACACCTTAAGAGACAGACAATGTACCTATCTGAAAATATGGATACATTTAATGTGACAAAGACATGTATCCAAGACTTTACGCCTTGGTAATAAGAGTCGTGGATATATTTTTGTCTCATTAAATGTATTCATATTTTCAGACGTGATACAGTAATGCTCCAGTATAACAAGCAACACCTTACACATATAAAATAGGTCACTATTACTATTGTGTAATTGAAAGAAAAAATAAATACAAAATACAAATCTGACTGCTTCACAAAACGTTTGATATTATGGTTTCCTATCTGAACTGTGTTGCTAGATGATTTTTTAGTAGATTCTGGTTTAATGATAAATGAACATAAAGTCTGAAAATGCAGGTACATTATGAACATACATTTATTAACATGTGTGTTACTAAATACTGTTACTTGACTTGACAAGTGGACTCAAAAGTAAAAATATAAAACTAATTATTTTTAGTCCTACATTTTCATATCTTGCTATCTTTCAATGAGAAGGTCCAGGTTTATCAATACACCGCAAAGCTACACATTCACGTAACGTATAGATGCACCTACGACAGACGCGGAGTATGCAAATGAGGGGATATTGGAAGTAGCGTTGCCATTGTCGTCATGAGCTGTAGCTAGACTATACATGCTCGCACGTGTACGGTTAATAAAGGAGCGCTCTTTGCCGAACAACATGACAAAACGGTATTGTGCACCTACTCGTGATCGTGAGCTTTCATGCTAATCCACTGCATTTTGCACCATCAGTCTCAATGCCATAACTCGTGACCGTTAAGTCCACACCACATCCAGATTTTCACGGGCACATGGCTGTAATCAATGCTTTATGTAGCGTGCTCGGATAAGGTTGCAAGCCGCGGGAAGTGCGCGGATTTACGCTCCGCTTCCTCTGTTTTGTTATTATATAAAATTGCTCTCGGGTCGTCGGAAATTGCTCTGACAATACTGAAAATAACACAGAGGTGATCCTCGTGACATATAACAATAGTTGTTTAACCAAGCTTGCCAAGTGTAAATATGGTTAATTGTAGACTGCATTGTCGAAATATGCAATGAAAATCCGTCCATTTAAAACGACACGCCTTACAACTTTATCAACTTTTAAAGCGTACGTGTACTTTTTTTTATACCACGACGGTAGCAAACAAGCATACGGCCCGCCTGATGGTAAGCAGCTACCGTAACCTAAGGACGCTTGCAACTCCATAGGAGTCAGATGCGCGTTGCCGACCCTTTACAAAAAGGACGATCCACTGTGTTGATGGTTAAAGGAACAAGAAGGTCCCTCATCGTCAACACACTGGGTCCTCTTTGAGCTCTTTGGCAACCTTATTCACCAGCAGGAACACAACACTATGAGTAGGGTCTAGTGCTATTTGGCTGTGGTTTGGATGTAGCGATTAGTAATTGCATCTTGTCAACATTTGAAAGTGCGCATAGCAACATTTCGTAAGCCGTATACGTTGAAATTAAGCACACGTCAGTGCATAATATCATACACTGTTATAGACAGACGTAATTATGCATTTAGATAGTTGCGGGAGATATACTCCGTTAAGCCGCGTGTAGTCGTGCCAAATCTCTTCATTAAACTGGTTGGGACGCGGCAGCAAACGCTGGGTTCAACTGTAACTAGGAGCCACATAGGTGTGTAGTTCTAGGGAACTAGCAGTTTTGTGTAATAAAATTTTGCAGTAAACAAACGTTTCCAACATAATCATTTTGTTATTGCCTTTTGAAACCAAGCTACATTAAAAATCATATGTGAATTTTGAGTGTTTATTTTTACGCTATACGATAGGTAATGTATTGAAGTCCTCTGCAAAACAAGTAATAATTACTGTGTAAAGAAAATCCAAGAAAGTGAAAGGAACCGCGTCAGGACGTTGACCCTGACTTGCCTTTAACATATGAATAGCGTAATAAAGAACCCTCATACAATCATGCGCCTGAATAAGGTTAATTCATTGAAACATTAAGATTTATAAAATGTAGCGACGACATTCGTAATAGTTTTTCATGCAATTTACCACACTGCAAAACCATATTAGGATGAAATTGGAAGTGGTGTTTTCTATGTATTCCGTAATTAGTAATATTTTTAAAATGAATATACTATGTATGTATGTATGTACTATGTAGGGACGTGTTACATTGCTATTTCATTTATATGTACACACACACACACACACACACACACACACACACATGTAAGTTATCAATATCATGGTAAATAAAATGTTTAAAACACACGGCTTCTAAATAAGGCACGTAGGCACGTTTATTGTACAGCACTACAGCAGCAACAACATCGGTAATAGTACCAGGCCAACATGTAAACCTGCAAATAGCTATTATTAACGTTGCGTAAGTATTCAACACAGCGTTGGAAGCTATTGTTTTAAAATGAATTACCAACCAAAACATTAATATAAGTTCTCATTCGTAGGCTGCGGGGTCGCCGGCTGATTGTGATGCGTGTGAGGGCGCTCCGGCGAACAGCCGCGCGATACGAATGCCAATGTGCAATTATATTTAGCGTCCATCGTAATTATACTTTGAATCGGTTAGAAACTGTGTCAGTAGCTGTCAATGCTTGGACATTGCAAAAGGCGTCCGACCGCTACCTAGGTCCTACGTTATCTTACCGCCAGAAACTGTGATCGTAATCCGATTCGTATTCATCTAACCACGCCTTTATAAATTACATGAAATGCGACAGTTACTGAATAATAATTAAGCTAAGCCCGCGACCATGTTCGCGGGCAATTAATCGCAATTCCAGTATTTAATTTCAGACTCGGTCGGTCGAATAAAGAGGCTGCTTAGAACGTACAAACAACTCAACAATATGCAAGCTATATCCACATACATAAACTAAACATAAATATATTCAAAGACTTAGAGAAATTTAAGTGATTTGATAAATATTCGTTGTATTATAGTCAGTGATAAAGATTTTCTGTTTAATTTAAGAGCGCGTAAATTTTGTGCTACAATCCCGGAGCACCGTCCATATATTATCCCGAAGAATGTACAAAGCTAGTCCCGAGAAACTTTATGTTCAACTTCGTGAGTATAGCGGACGGCATTACCCTATCAATAGTATCAATAGTGTGAATGAAGCGCACACGCGGAATGGTGGCAGCAACAAGGTGAACATTGTCTTACACGCAGGCGGTAGGTATATTTGCGTGAAAGCCTGCCTGCGGCCGGCCGGTGGCTCGTGCTGTGAATTTTGATCGGCAGACAGGCTCACAATACACGGCACACTGGCTGACATACAAAACACCATGTTGAATATCTGCACAAGCCATGCAGTAAATACTAACGGCTCGAGGGCTCACGCCGGATTAACGCCCGTGCGTGGAGCACTGCCAAGTAATAAAACTTCATGTTTATACAACCAGTCCGCAAAACGCCAGTTTATGTATCAGTTTGGCGAACATAAGTCGTAGATATACAGATCGGGCAGACCGGTTACGACTGCACTAAATGTTGCAAGCGCCCTACGCAGAATGGACACAAAATAAACTAAGAGAGAGCGGCGAATTCAATTTAAATATTTTTTTAACATTGGAATAATAGAAGTCTGGACGAGCATCGCTTGGCCCGCCGGAGTGTTATTGTTGCAGTAATGAGACCATTGTTCTGGGGAAGGGGTTAGAGAGGTGTCATCCGAGCCACATTGTCTGTCCGGCAAGTGTTTTAATATCACCAATGCTTTGTTCGATATAAAAAGCTAAAGAGGAAATGTTTTGATTAAATTGAGAACCCCCTACGAAAACAGCGGAATCATTATGCCACCGCTTGTGTGACGTGCACGTAAGGCACAACTTAAACTTTCCTTTGTGCATGTATAAAACAGTGAATGAAGCCACTTCCATTTATGGATCTCAGCACGAAAGCAAAGAAGTTTGTGTCAATTTATTTAACTCGTTTAACTAACCTAACCAAACATGCATTTTAAATACATATATTTAGAACCTTTAAAGTTATTGATTGTAAGTAGGCAAGTAAAGCATTAAGTGTGTTTGATCTATAATGTCTAGAAGATATCGTAGTTCATGAAATCGTAAATTACCAATTTGTGTAATTGAATTGGAACATAAAAACAATAACCAAAACATTGAGATGAACGTTATCCAATAATGGACGTAATCAGACTTTATCCAGTTACAACAAGATAATCATGTTTGTTTTCAATAAATGTAATTTATTTCTTTCATTTTCTTTTGATGCTAGTATTTAGCCTCCTAGGGTTGTCTCAATTTTTGCTGAGCACTCCCGTATTGAGAAATTCTAATTCTAATTTTCTTATACTCTACGTATATTAACACGATGTTTACCGAAAACAGCTTCTTACGAATATTCTAGAAACTTTCGGAAACACGACTTCCAGTAGCAAAGCATAATATACGACTAAGCAGAAGATTAGTTCACCAAAACGGCTGTAATGATTTCAATAAAATTTACAGCACCTATTCCTTGGTAAATTTGTTTTCCAGAGTAACAAAAAAATTAGAAATATACCTACATATTTCTAATTTTTCACATTTTTTTATATTATTTGTCTGATTGCCCTTCGGCAAAGGTATTCTCCAATCTTCTTCTCATCCCGCTTCCTACTATCCTGCTACACTGCTCCAGGTGCAACCTGCCAACTCCGCGATGCCATCATCCCATCTAACCAGAGGTTTGTTTTTCCCTCCCTTGATTACCTTACCATTGGGTGTCATTCTTGCTCCATTTGTTTGCGCCGCACAACGATGCTCGCTTCTTCTTCATATTCTTCGCCTTATGCTGGACCTGTTTACATTATACTTAGTTTGCTTTTTGTATCATGCGACGTAATTTGTTTCGTTCTGTGTGACTTTTTCTGTACCTAATGTACCATCGGGTTCAGAATTGCATACCCAATATATCAATTAATTCATTCATAAGTTGGGTATGCAATTATGAACCCGATGATACCTATCTCCTTTTTTAACTCTCGGGACCTTAGTCATTCGGGTGTTTATAAGGTCTCTGTCCCCCTTTTGACTACGTCAGTCATATACTAATTAATAACTGTTATGAAGTAAGACCGACTTAAAATTGCCCGTGTCCGTGACACGAAGACGCGGCGGTTGCGTTGCGTGACCGACCGGATCGTTCCTCGGATCAAAAGCCATGTGAGAATTTATTCCACGCCGATATCGTGACTATTATTACCAAACAATTTAAATGGAACCTTATTACTGCAATTGCACTGTCTTCGAGTGTCACAGAATTTTCTTAATTTACTTACCTACTCAAACCGGTATTAAACAATTAGACATTGTAATTTCTCGGGCCCAATTTGTCGCGTACCCTGCCTCTCCCTCGGCTCCCAAAGTGCTCTAACTTTTATTACACCTCTCAATCTGACCGATTGGTTCAGAGAAATTGCAATGTCTAACACCGGTTTAATTTTTTTTTATACCACGACGGTGGCAAACAAGCATACGTCCTGCCTGATAGTAAGCAGCTACTTGAGCCTATGGATGCCCGAAACTGAGAGGTTGCCGACACTTTACAAGGCATGTGACTTTGCTCCCAAAAAGGAGGATTATATGTATTTTATTTACATGCATATTTTGTTTTGGTGTGTGCCCACCAGGTACAGATGGGAATAGGGTTTTTCTCAGAAATCATTCCTATTTGTCGCCGCTATGCATCCATGTACACCTTTGTACTCTTAGATCTCGGTCGAGTTCATTAAAATTTAGCAAATATTAAAATCACATATTTATTTAAAGGTAACTAGGATTAAGCACCTTCACTTTAAGTCGTAACGTAAACGGGGGATAAACTATTGATAAAACAGCATTTTTAATATCGTCCTACAAATGAAATCTTTCTACAATATCCATTGAACCGCATGATACATTATCTTTTATGGACGTGAGCAATGCATCTAAGCTTTTTAAATCGCATTTTGTAATACATCACAACATCAATTTTATTTTTTCGGTCCTTTAACAGTCGCCACCTTCAACGCTCTAGACTTTGTTCGCGTCCGAACATCCTCTAGCGGAGTCATTCAACTTGAGCCATCTTTACTGCAGTTCATCTATTGTAAACCGTACGCTAACTGCTTGCATGCGCAAGAAATAAGTTGATTAACCTTAATGGGTCTTACACATGGCTTAATCGTGTGTGTACCTAATAACAACATAATACAAGTGTACGTAATATTTGATTTATTTACTTACTCCCCGACGCTTCGGACGTATCTAACTCCCCTTTAGTTTCATCCGTACAATAGAACAGAATAAATGATCTACTTTTATGTATTTAGGAGGTTTTTCGACAAGTTTAGCATCACTGTTTACTACGCAAGAAAAAATACTCGACGACGATTTTAGGCTGCTTTTTCGCATGGACGGTTAATACCCAGAGATGATACTGATGTCTATGGCATTTGCGCTGTGCTTGTGGTGTGCCGCGACACCGTTTCGCGTGTTCGGATCCTAATCAGCGGTCTCTTTGGACCACAAATCTACTAGACAATCGCCTAAATGCAGCTAACCCACTTCTAGTTTAGTGTCAGTAGTTTTGTGTTCTCTTTCGTAGAATTTGCGAAGTGGAAGAAGTAGGTGTATTCACTTGTCTTTTGTTTGAAGTACAAACGTCACAGCAAAGTGTGTTCAGGCATTTTATAGAAGAATCCCAGGCATCGCGTTCATGTCGAATGCTGAACTATGTGTAAAATATTTTTCACTTCTCATGCTCAAAAAGTTGTTCATATATTATGCTTACCAAGGCGGACTAAAGTAGTACATTTAGCCCCTAGGGAAAATATGTATACATATAATTATTTTTACATGTTTTTAAAGTGGGGCATTCCACTCATACAATATTTTGTTATTATTGTATGTGTGTGTTTGATATCGAGCCCCGGTAAGACGTATCGATACAGGTTCAAATCCTGCTGGGTTGCATGGTTGATTATGTTTTCAATGTTTGTATTTGAGATAATAACAAACTATATGTACAGGTACCATCGGGTTCATAATTGCATACCCAATTTATGAATGAATCCATTGATAAACTGGGTATGCAATTATGAACCCGATTGTACATATTTATGATTTACAAAAAAATTAACTAATCAGAACACTTCACCATATTAAATCCACCAATCACAACACATATCGAAGTTAATCGGAATTTATTAATCTTTTTTGGACCGCTAGATACTTTTTTGGTGCGTATACTGTTTAAATAATTTAATTCCTTAAAAAAATTGTATTTAATATCAGCCAATCAGGAAAAGCAATTTATACCTTAAAACATGAGGTGTTTTTAGTTCCCACTACACAATAATTAAAAAAGGTTTATTATTTTTGGAAGGGCTTTAAAGCGTGTTTAGAGCGCTAATTATACCGTCGTCTGAGGCATTTATTCGCGGTGTTTATATTTTGTATATGTGTCAAAGAAGTTAAAAAAAGTAAAAAGACCGTCAAGTTAAACCATAATCTCACCTTAAGAGTCATTGTGCGTAAATAATAAGTATTTTTATCTTATTTTTTTTATTTTCTCGAAGTGAAAAATAGTATGTATAACTCTGGTCTGAAAGCCAAATAACCTCGTGGTAATATGGCCTACTTTAGACCCTTGTCAAACAATCTACTATTATTTATCGTTGATCATTGTATACAAATAGACGGAGATCTAGTCCTGTCAAATACGACACAACAACGAGGGCAAGGAAACCTGTCTCGTTTGCTATATCTAGATCCGGGCGTCTCACATTGGTTCAGGGGCGGAATGAAGTCCGAAAATTACATATTAACTAAAGTCATTTATTTGACTTAAATCTAACAGTAGAATAGTTGTACAACCCTGTACTGAAAGGATTTTAATTTTGATGTATTATTTATTTGTAAATAAATCATAAGAAACACGTAATGCTGAACACTTACGAATTTTTCGTCAAAAAAGTTGTTTCTTTCAGGTAATATATTTCTAAAACGCTAGCTAAAATACCCAAAATATGATTTTTATTTGATGTGCCGTATATAAAGGTATTTTTATGATAGATAATATCAGTGATTTCGTGTATTGGTTAGGGCATGGCTTGGATTAAAACAACATGGTCATTATTTTGGCCACATTCAACATTCAATTAGATATTACTTTTAAGCTACTCCTTCCTTTTCACCAAAAACTAGCACAAATACCTTAATTATCCAAAATGATTATCTAATTGATTCTAGCTGCTACTACTTGCAAACTTTTGAGTAATGACCATTTAAGTAATGAGCTCATTGAGATGTAGGAAAAATAATGACAGAGATAAACTAATTAATGAGGGTAGTTAATGAACAAATAACTTGATTTGGGTATAAAATGTGTACGAAGTTGTCTTTTTCTTCATTTACTATTATCGTTTCGAGAAAGTAACATAGTTATTATTGATAGTCATGGCAAGTTTCAGCATTTCAAATGCAGAGTTAGTCGAAATTGCTATTTCAAGTGACCGGGATGTGCATAAGTGTATTGAAAGCCTGAAGATTAAATATCCAAATCTTTCAGAAGCTATACTTGGCCAAATCTATATTCAGTTAAGTAAACAATTTTTACCTACTTTCACAAAAAAGTGGAAAGCTGCATCAAGGGTGAGAAAGTATTTTTTTGACAAAAATAAAGATTAGCTCAGTGGTGTTTTCAATACATACAATGGCTTCAGTTTCGAATGCCGATACCTTAGACACCGAACCAGAGGCCGCACCAGGACCTTCAAAACAACTTCTTAGTGGTCGTCCAGAAAAACCCTTCGAAGAGTGTTGCAGTCGTACAAAACGAAAAAAAGTGAGAAGTTTATGTGAGAAGTGTGTTTTTATATTTTTTTATATTCTAGAAATAATAATATTATATTTATTACACCTACTTTGATAATATTATGAACCTATCAAATTTATTTATTAATTATTTTGTATTTTATAGTATGTTTTATATGATTTTAATACAAATCATTTTTTTTTTAATGTGGTTTCATTTTTTTTATTCATTTTACCTATTTATATTGATAAAACCACATTTCATAAATGTTAAAACGCCCACCTTTCATAAAAATAATTAATTCCGCCCTCCCATACAACCTGAACCACTGTGCGTCTGGCAGCTGTTCACCGTTGATGGCCAAAACATGCAAACCGCTTGAAGAATACAAATCCTAGAGCTGTGTTTGATGTAGTATTGTGATGTAGTTTCCTAGAGTTTGATGTACTTTACTTTACTTTATTGGCTCAGCTACCCAAAACGGATCCAGTAGGCCTAGCACATGAGTGTAGCGACAGTATCTCGCGGTCGAGATAGACATCTGTCACTGTCTAACTGTATTCATCAGAAAGTGACAGATGTCTATCTCGACCGCGAGATACTGTCGTTGCACTCATGTGCTAGGCCTACTGGCCTCTGATCTGAAAGAGAGCGCCACTCTGCCCTATTCTGCGCCAGCCTGGTACTCCGAGGGTGGACAGATTTTTTGGGGTTTTGTCACTCTAGCGGTATCTGATGTTTTCCACCCGGGTGCCCTACGTACGCTCATCTCACAGCTCGATCCTCTCCCATACTCTCCAGGTGTCCAAGCAGCGGAGTCGCGTGGCTTTGATTTCGCCAATTATACAGCCTGTAAATTTTATACGGGCGTATACTTTATCCACCTATAGTATCCAGCAATAGGACTCATATAGTATAATCATTTTGTTAAATAGTGTTATTAATTATGTGTAACGATTTTTTAAAGTCCTACCGGGCACCAATGTACGCTATCCAACTGATTTAAAACTGACATAACTGACATGACGCATCGGTAAGTTAATCGTCATGGATGCAATACATTACGGGCTGAATTATTATGTATGAAAAAATATATCCTTATTTTCATAAAGAAATAAATGTAAATAGGTTCCCTAGGTCCAATACTAATCGCCAGTACAATATACGCCCGTATAAAATTTACACACGGTATTGGGCATAGCCAGTAGCACCTCTAGCTCCACCTCCAACTTCCATCTTCATTCTGATAGGTCCTAAAATCTTCCGCCAGATTTTCCTTTCCGTCACTAAGAGCTTGCTAAACAACTGTATTAAGAATACAACGGATTTTTTACCTGGGCATCTCGGTCAATTACGCCTGATGTGTAGCCGGCATGAATTATGATATACCTTACATTTTTTATTCAATACACCTAGTGTCTATTGTTCTTGTTGATTACATTTTTTATGGCTGCAGCGTAGCCGCCAGTGTGCTATACAGGATAACGAATTAAATAAATAAAGTATATGGGTACACAATTAAAAGTTTATAGGTATTGTTCCATTTAATTGGGTTTCATTACGTTCGTTACCACCGTGTTAACGAGCTTGGTCAGAGCTAAATCTCGATTAATCAACACTCTTCTGTCCTTGGAAGTTCGCGTAACTCCCCTGTAAGCATTAATATTCATACAGTCGACACAGACATTCAAATGAATTATGCCTAATCTCACTTCGGGTGCTAAAAAGGAGTCGGTCTCTTAAGTAAGTAGGCGTTCTTAAAAAGCCGTGGTAAATTTTCAATGCAATCGTTTGAACGGATCTTGCCGTCGCCGCCCACTTTCAAACCAAACTTGTTGGAAACTTTAACCTTGACCCCAGCGGAAACGCATAGTGTCATAGAGGTCGTGTGTCCATAAACGCGTAGATAGTGTTCTTGCCCCGAAATAATCCTCCTTAAAGTATCAAGTTGGTCGCCATTAATGGTTTCCAGCAACAGTTCGAGAGCCTTTATTGGCAAACTTCGATAAGTTCCTAAACGTAATGTACCATGTAAAGAGACTTAAAATAACTGTACGTGTAACTGTGTATAACGAGCACATGTAAGTACTTAGCGCGCGAGCCTACTCAAACAATCTAGAACATACGTTCTCATAAAAAGGTAGGTAGGTCAAACGTGATTTTGGTCTGTGCGTGGTCGTAAATAATTTATCTGAAACCGTGCTCCCACCGAAATAACACCTCGTGGTTAGACAGCGACGGGCCTGGTCCCTTGAGGTGCTAATTTTCAGATAACAAACCAGAGTTGTCGTTTACCAAGAAGATTAGATGCTGCACATAAATAGTCATCCAAAAAGTTAAAAAAACACGATCCTTAAATCAACAAGAGTTCTTTTAAATATTGACCGAACTGCATTTACCTAATGTTAACGAGTTCTTACTCGTTAACGAGAGAACGAGACGTAGATACAATCTGCGGACGCGTCCGTCTATGTGTAGGGCTAGCATAAGATGCAAGTAGGTAATACATTTTAACGGCCTCCTAGCCCAGTCGGTAGTGACCCTGCCTACGAAGCAGGAGGTCCCGGGTTCGAATCCTGGTCAGGGCATTTATTTGTGTGTTTATCACAGATATTTGTTCCTGAGTTATGGCTGTTTTCTATGTATTTAAGTATTTATTCATATTTATCTATTATATATATCGTCGTCTAGTACCCACAACACAAGCCTTATTGAGCTTACTGTGGGACTAGGTCGGTTTGTGTAAGATCGTCCTATAATATTTATTTATTTATTAATAATAAGAACCTACAGGTTTAATGTTTTGGCCGTAATCGGCCTATTCCGACTTTTCTTTTGGATTAAAAATAGACCGCATCCAACTGCCAATTATACCGTTTCAAAAAGTGCAACTATCTTTTGTAATCAATTTATGTGAGGTCAAGCGAGCGACAGTTTGCTTCAGACCGATTTGTCGCAGATAAGAAATCTAAACATTACTCAATAATTTTAGAAAAAAGACGACTAAAAAAATCTTGGCCTTAGAGCTTATTTATGCGCGTGTTTGAAAATGCTTTTAACACGATTTCTTGTTGTGTAGAATGTCGTTATTAATTACGGGTACGCAATAAAGTAATATCAAACAATTTGACTAATGACTCAATCAAGCTAATCTGCTGAATAAGTTATGTGAAGGCGAATCATTAACAAAGGTCAATCTATCGTACATATAACGTCATCGCGGTTAAAAAAAGCGTTCGGTGTATTTTTTTTTCACCTTTGTTACGTAGTTACGTGCGGACATAAGGCGGTGTTGTTATGTAGGTAATTATAATACCTTATATGTATATATGCTTCATTGTAATGGTAATAAGGGCGTAAGCGTATTCGTACTTTGTAGGCCCGCCGTCTGACATTTCAAGGTTGACATAACATAATTGGCGAATATCCTAAGACTGCTAAGACGTAACGTAACGGTAGTCTTTACGAGCAAAACGTCTGGTAGCACTCCTTCATATTTATCTACTAAATTATTTACGACGCCAGTGGGTCGAAGCCTACGTGTGACCATCAAACTAATAGCCATGCAGATCATACGATATAGCACCTTCAAGACGTTTACTTACTACTGATGTAGGTATATGGAGCATGAATGTCTCTTACGACCTATGGTAAATGTACAATATAGCAATAATAATAGCCAATAATAGAAAAAAACAACCGACTGGTTTCACTATACTACAACAAAAACTTAAAAATATAAATAATCCGCTAAATAGTTAGACAAGCTTTAATCTTTTTTCGCGTGATTACATCCATTAACGCTATTATAAATATCCATAATAGGCATGTTTTTTGTAAGTTTTTCGATTTATCAGGTAAAAAAATGAGGCGTTAATGAAGGTTAACAAGGATGCGTTGTATTGGAATAAAAAGGTAATTAGATAATTAATACCTATAATTACCCATAATTACGTTTCATTTGGCTATGGCATCAGTTTTTTTTTTAAGTTTTGTTGGTTAAGTCTTAAATATGTAGGTATACCTAGGCAATTATCTAATGGTGTCTATTTCGGGAATATATGCACTAACCTCTTGAATGCGTAGTAATTTCAACATCTGGACGTCCCCATATTCCAATAGCAAAATTACTTGCAACATAATTGCCAGAATTCCACGTAAGGAATACCATATTACAGTTAGGTAGCAAAGCAATACATATGCAATTGAAAGCTGCAGTAATTATAAAACTTCGCGGATATATAATTAATCCGCAGTTATCTTAAATGCTCATAGAACTAAGTTCACGGATATTTCTCAGTGCTTCTAATCACAGCCTATAAATACCTTGTGTAAGAATTACCGACATAATGGGCTGAATGCATAGCTGTCGAATAGACGCAGACGGCAGGAATGCACCGCATGATGCAACAGAACACCTGCGTACGCGCCAAGCCGTCTTCCAGTCGCTATTAATCTAATGTCAAGATTTTTACAATTCAACGACCCATTACACGGCATAAATTCCTCCACTCGAATTCTTTAGCAATTAAAAAAGATCAAGGCAGTTAATAAGGTCTGTTATCTGCGCCGGTAAACAAAGAGCCATTATAGCTGTTTACAATTAAAGCCATTATATATCTGGAGCAACTGCAGTCGGTAGTGAAGTGGTAGCGTTTAAGTATCGCACGCGCATTAAGTACTATCGAATATCGATATCGGGTGATTTAGTGTTGCGTGTTGTGCGCCCGCGCCTCTCGCCGTGAAATCGCCGGTGACCGCGCCAAGATAAACTGCAACGATCTAGCCAACATAAATCCTGCGAAGGATTTACTGGACACAGCTAATTCATTAATCCACCGCGGCCCAGGCGTGAATTGTTGCGCTGCCCGTCATACCCTATTCTTATCGCGAATAGACTCAAGTAGACGTGTGCGCCGCCATAAAAATCCGCGGCGGCGGCGCGCCGGGAATTTTAGGCGGCGTGGCTGCGCCACGCCGGCGTCAAGGTCACTTTTGCCTGCACTAGCAAGGCTCACGTTTCGCATTAAAAATATGTTAAATATTAAAAACTTTTTAGGAACAAGGAACATAAAACGATATATAAGGCCGTTTGCTTATTTAAGGGTGTTTTTTTTTCTAGTACACTTCAGTCCTGTCTATTTTTCGAAAATCGCTTTTATGTTGATGTTTTTCATAATTGTGATAAATTAAGATCCTTAAAAAGCCAACTCCATCTAAAGCGTGTACCAAGGCCAGCAACCAAGAAATGTCTTGCGGGAGCTCGCCAGAAGGTTGCCTCTCAAGATAAAGGACGTTATAAGGGATCCTTTTGAAGATACAGAGACAACATGGAATGGCTTCAAGGCGGTTGTGACCGAAACAGCGAAAGAAGTCATCCCCACTCCTGGGAGCCAAGCAAGACGGAAACCCTGCATTTCTGATGCTACCTGGGAACTTATTGAGCGACAGAGGACTCTCAAAGAACACAGACATAGCAAGAAAGGAGTATTCCAGGCTAGCGTGAAAAGGGCATGCAGACGCGATAAGAATAATTCAATCCATGCTTTGTGTGACGAAATCGAAAACCATGCTGCAACTGCCCATTCTAAAGACTTGTTCCAGAAAGTCAAACTTCTTACCCGCGACTACAAACCTAGAAGCTGGCAGATAGCGGATACTGATGGAAACACTTTATCAGACCTGGGAAAACTGTTGGCTAGATGGAGAGACTATTCGTTACAACTCTATCGAGAAGTTCCGGAACATCTTTTAGTGCGAAATGACTTTGTGCATCCACTAGAGCCGGTCATATTTATTTCCGAAGTGGAAGACGCTATTAGACGTCTGAAAGTGAATGCCGTCGGTACTAATGGTATATACAGCCTTGGCCAGAAGTGTTGAGCATAGCTCTTTTTTGTTTACAATTTTGATGTTAAGTATTAATTCCCTATCATAACAATGTACGATGACGTAAAATGTTATATTTTATTGATATATCTAGAAAACTTCACTAAATAACACTTTCAAGGTACCTATAAAATATGAAAAGTGGAGCTCCCAAAAATGCGAATTTAGGTCGGTGCGACAAATTGCAAATATTCTATGCAGTTACTACTCACTTCAACAAAACATGCCTGTTCAGTTTGAATTAATTGATAAAATAACTTAAAAAACCGGCCAAGTGCGAGGCGGACTCGCGCATCGAGGGTTCCGTACAAACCTATAACAAGCAAAAGTTGTAGTATGTTTATTACTAATTTCAATTTAATACCACTACGGGTTTACGAGGAAAAACGTAGTAAGTTTAAAATTGAAAAAAATATGTTTTGTATGATTTTAGTAAAATGTCTACTTTTCGTAATTTTTCCTTTGTCTATGCTATATAAAGTTTCTTCGTGCCAAGTTTCAAGTTTCTGAGTTTACGGGAAGTACCCTTTAGGTTTTGTGTTTCTTGCGAGTACTCAGTTTCAAAATATGCGACTTAAATTGCTATTTCTTTTGATTGCGTTGACATAAAAGTTTGGTTTTGCTACATATGAGAGGTCCTATAGTATTTGACATGAATTTCAATTTAATACCTCCACGCGTTTATGAGAAAAAAGGTAGTAAGTTTAAAATTTAAAAAAATATGTTTTGTATGATTTTACTAAAAATGTCAACTTTTCGTAATTTTTTCCTTGTCTGTGCTATATGAAGTTTCTTCGTGCCAAATTTCAAGTTTCTGAGTTCACGGGAAGTGCCCCGTAGGTTTTGCGAGTGCCGAAAACTCTAAAATTTGCAGCATAAACGACTGTATCTTTTGATTGCGTTGGCTTTTATGTTTGATTTTTTCACAGCTCCAAGGAACAATAGACCTGAGTATTTGATATAAATTTCAGCTTGATACCTCCACGCGTTCCTGAGAAAAATGGTCTTGACAGACAGACAGACAGACCGACAGACAGACAGACAGACAGACGGACAACAAAGTGATCCTATAAGGGTTCCGTTTTTTCCTTTCGAGGTACGGAACCCTAAAAAAGATAGAAACGCCGGTCTAAACTTTCGAGTTTTGTATGAAAATCGCAAGGGTGCTTAACACTTCTGGCCAAGGCTGTACGCTAGTCTCCTAAAGAAACTAGGTAGCGAAGGTACACACTTCTTACACCAGATGCCGAGAGACTGGACTGAATCCATAGTTATACCTCTCCAGATTTTCATCGTGCGCCAGATCATCGAGAGATGTCGTGAATGGAACAAGCCATTAGTCCTATGCTTCATAGATTACGCCAAAGCATTTGACTGTGTTAGATGGAAAAGCATGCTGTACGTGCTCCTGCTCATTTAGCTCACCTTATTGAGACACCTTGTACGCAGAAAGTACTGCTAGAGTGCGCATCGAGAACACCTTGTCGGACCTGTTCAAACCGGAAAGAGGAGTAAGACAGGGCTGTATGTTGTCTCCGAAGCACTTAAATATCTACGGCGAATACATCTTACGTAAGGTCACCAAGAACTGGGATGGTGGCATATCAATTGGCGGCAAAACGACCAGCAACCTACGCTATATTGACGACACAACGCTCTTGGCTTCCAACGAGGAAGAGATGTGTCTTTTGTTCCGGCGAATAGAAGCGGAGAACATCGAATTAGGACTTCACGTCAACCATGCCAAAACCAAGTTAATGTTCGTACACCGGAAACTTCTCTCTTGGACTATCAAGGCAGATCTGAAAAGCCGTATCGACGCGTTTGAGATGTTGTGTTAGCGAGGGCTTTTACGGATACCTTGGACTGCTATGCGTACGAATAAGTCCATACTAGAGGAGCTACGCATAAAACGCTGGTTGTCTACGACGTGCCAAGGCCACATACTTCGGACACCTCTCTCGACGCTTCTTGGATAACCTGGAGAGGATCATCATGACGGGAGAAGTTGAAGGCACAAGACTAAGAGGCCCTCCTCCTGCAATATGGTGTGCCCAAATCACTGCACCCATGCAATTAAAACTGCAATAAGCCATGCGCTTAGCGAGGGATAGAAGCCAATGGAGGAACCTGGTCTTCAACAGAAGGACATGGATCTTCGGCTTTGAGGGAACGACTAGTGATGATCCCGCCACGCAGTAGGTCCAAACATACTGTTCAGTATTAAGGATCAATCCTACCACCGAAAACACTTCTTTTCTCAGGATAATTTAGTTGGTGGTACAATTTTGATGGCAGATTTATTATTTTCGTTACCAATCTTATTAATAAGGCCATCGAATTCATATTTGTTAGGTAAGCGGTTAAATCATACTCATTTATTAATCTCCCGAAAGAGAAGAAATTGACCAAACCGAAACTATTTCAATGTGTAGATGTTTTCATGGTTTACTTCGTCAGTATACGTTGTTAAATTTTCAACTGACTTTCCTTCATCGGTAATTGTCATTGGCAAATTTTTGCCGGATTCTGAAATTTTGGCCAACGGCGTGGATTTTGAAATCCGCGGCGGCGGCGGCGGCGTGGGTCCCACGGCGCGGCTACGCCACGCCGGCGCGGCGCACATGTCTAGACTCAAGTAAAGAACATGCAAATTGTTCTAAATAGTCGGCCCATTAACACAAACTTCTAGTATTAAATTTGCACATTCCTGTCTGTAGCCTATATCTAATCTAAGAGGTTAAATGACTACTATCAGTTCACTCTAAGATATGCATGTTTGCTATGTCACTTACAACCATATGTAAATTACGTAGGAATATCAAGGTCGAATTATTTCAGCACGTTCTTGAGACTGCTGTTTAGCCGTTGAAATTTGTGATTTCTTAGAACACTCATCCACTTATCGCAGTCTCGTTCCTCTGTTTGCGAACCGTCTTCCGAGTAGTTAGGTATAACAACATAACAGACGTATGTCGGCACCATAACGTAAATACATATAATTGTACAAATAAATAATGAAATATTGTGGGACGATCTTACACAAATCGATCTAGTCACACAGCAAGATCAATAAGGTTTGTGTTGTAGGTTGTAGGTACAGTACTGTACTAGGTGACGATTATATAGGTACCTATATTTAATGTATAGACACAAAGAAATATTTAAATACGTAGAAAACATCCATGACCCAGGGAACAAAATAATATCCATGATAATCACACCAATATATTCCCTTACTAGGATTGCCTTCGAATGAAGTTAAAAAAAACCGGCCAAGAGCGTGTCGGGCCACGCTCAGTGTAGGGTTCCGTAGTTTTCCGTCCGTCACAGTAAGTGTCCCCACTTAAGAGTTAAAATAACACCGCCATGTAGGATATGATATGAGCGTTCCACGTACAGCGAAATCTATCGGCAAATTAAGTAAACTATTGCGCGCGAGCTTAAAGTATGGAAGATGATTTTTATGGGATAATTCTTTATTGCGTGAACTGATTTTCACCGTTTTTACTTTATTTGAAAGCACGTCATTTCATTGTGATTTTGTAGAAATTACAGGTACAATAAACACCTGCTTATACGGTTAAATTACAAACTTAGTTCAGAAATTATTTTGTAATTTTTTTTCAAAAACTATTTAACTTATGAAGTTCAAAATAATTTTCCTAGAAAGTTTTTATAAAGTTCTACTCATGAGATTTTTTTCATATTTTTAAAACTTATGGTTCAAGAGTTAGAGGGGGGGGGACACATTTTTTTTACTTCTGGAGCGATTATTTCCGAAAATATTTACATTATCAAAAAATGATTTTAGTAAACCCCTATTCATTTTTAAATACCTATCCAACAATACATCACACGTTAGGGTTGAAATGAAAAAAAAATCACTCCCCAGTTTACGTATAGGGGAGGTACCCCAATAAAACTTTTTTTTCCACTTTTTATTTTACCACTTTGTCGGCGTGATTGATATACATATTAGTACCAAATTTCAGCTTTCTAGTGCTAACGGTCACTGAGATTATCCGCGGACGGACGGACGGACGGGCAGACATGGTGAAACTATAAGGGTTCCTAGTTGACTACGGAACCCTAAAAATGACACACTGGGCCGCGATTCGACATGGGCATAACTGACAGTCGCTTGCGAGATAACTATGATATCACACTTTTGTGACATGCAGGTGAAATCGGGGTGGAATCACAAAATGGTCATAGTGGTGGCCATAGCCATAGACAAAACGCTCTAGCGAGACCTACTGACAGCTTGACAGTTAGGTGTGGACAGATGGACATTATCACTCTATCCACTAGTGATACAAGTGTGACATCCACGTTTCACAGTTTGGCATGTCGAATAGAGGCCTGGTTAAACTGCGAACGCGGTTCAGTTTGAATCGTCTTGGCAATTAAAACAGCATAACTTTTAATTTTTCTCATAGTAACACTAATTTACCTACTATTTGAACCCGTTTGTTTTCAATTCAAAAGGAACAGTAAACTTTCTAGACCGTGAGTGAGTAAGTCACTAATTGCCTTAATAGACTTACTACGAGTGCACATGAAAATAATGCAAACGCGTAATAAATATGTAGACTTCTTTTTTTCTTGTATTTGTATTGACAACTTTTGTAGTCTAAACAATCGTCATGTTAATTCAGAAGGAAAGGGTAGGTATATCTTCGCGGAATAGTTGGATACCTTGTACTTATTTTATTTAATATCAAAATCAACATTCCAGGAAAGAATACGTGTCTACCTCCCCAGTCTTTTTATTTTAGCAAGCCTCGTTCCCTTTTATTGCTGATTGTGTGCGGAAACACCTGAGCTTCCTGCCCACGCAAACTATGTACAACTTGCGATTTTCAAGGTAATCAACTCGCAAAATCACAGTGCTTATTGAAATTAATAAAATTGCTTAGGTACAGGCATAAAGAACGATTATAAAAGCAATAAAATCTATGATCAAGAAAACTCATCTGCGAGTCGATTCGATACTTGAGATGTAAAACCGGCGTTTAACTTAATTACTACGAATAAAAGTCGGCGGAACTCTGGACGGAGAAGTAATTACATTTCTACAGGCTTTGAATTTTAATGGTCCACGAGAGTGCAGTAGGTGAGACGCGCAACGCGAACGCCACATACCGCTTCTCAGGCTCGATTAGACGCGAGACCGTTCCAGGGTAACATTAAAACTTACTTAAGTAGCGAGAGAGCATATAGTTCAATTGAAAATCATAAATTAATTATATAACGCAGAGGAATGAAAATATTTAAAACCATCTGATGAGCAAGGTATTAGAAATTGACGTCGAAGGATGTAATGGCGACAATTCATTTCGTGTATTTTATCGGGATTTGCCCAAAAATACATAAACTGATATTCATATACCCAATACACAAAAAAATTGGCGGCAAGAAAAGAGAAAGGATGAATCTGATGATGATGGATGATGATGTGATGATGAATCTGAAAATGATGATCTTAAGAAAAGAGAAAGGATGGATGCAGTATGTGACATACATATAAAAAGAGATAATGAGAATGATGAGATGACGGGCAACAGAGAGGTAAGGAAGGACAGATTACCCTCTGGGTTATTCAAATGGCAGTCGCTTTCATAAAAACACCATTTTTAGGGTTCCGTGCCTCGAAAGGAAAAAACGGAACCCTTATAGGATCACTTTGTTGTCCGTCTGTCTGTCTGTCTGTCTGTCAAGACCATTTTCTCAGGAACGCGTGGAGGTATCAAGCTGAAATTTATATCAAATACTCAGGTCTATTGTCCCTTGCAGCTGTGAAAAAATCAAACTTAAAAGCCAACGCAATCAAAAGATACAGTCGTTTATGCTGCAAATTTTAGAGTTTTTCGACAATCGCAAAACCTACGGGGTACTTCCCGTGAACTCAGAAACTTGAAATTTGGTAGGAAGCAACGTCTTATAAGCACAGATAAAGGAAAAATTGCGAAAAAAATTTTAGTTACTTACATCATATAATAAAAATATTTTTAATAATTTTAAAGTTACTACCCCTATACACGGTGAATCTGAGTAACCCGAAAGATTTTAACCATACATTCCTGAGGTCATAAGGAGTAATAAATGTTATAGAATGTAGGTCAATTTCGCCAAAACAAAACTTTCTTTTTTGCTTTTTTTCGATTTTTTAAATGCTTTTGAACATAAAAACATAAATGTTATTGGTAAAACTGTCGATTAAAATAAATTAGTACTTTTTTTTCGTAAAAAATAGTTTACGTAAGGTATTCCTTGTCACTTTGCTATCTGTCAATAAGAATGTCTAGACTAGACCCCATAAAGGGTGACATCGCCATCAAAAAAGCGTTTTGCACTGAGTCTCAATAAAAAATGTTTTTTATTTAATTGGTAGTAACTCTGAAACTAGGCCAATTCCAGAAAAGTTTATACGACATTTTAGTCTCCAATTATGATCAGGAATTTATGGTTAAAATGTGTCGGGTTACACAGATTTGTACGGAACCCTCGGTGCGCGAGTCCGACTCGCACTTGGCCGGTTTTTCTAGGATTCCGTAGCCAAAATAGCAAAAACGGAACCCTTATAGCTTCGTCATATCCGTCTGTCCGTCCGTATATCACACCCATTTTACTCGGGAACTATAAGACGTAATTTACTAAAATTTAGACATATGGTACTTTTTGTAATGTAGTTAAATTGCAGATAAAAATATTTTTAGCACCCCCCCTAAAAATATTTTTATCTGCATACAGGTAGGTAACTAAATTTAAAAAAAATGTTTGTACCAAATATCAACATGTTGCACATCAATCGATAGGTCTTTAAACATAACATCGAGGTTTCTTTGAACATTTTATAATTAAGTAAATATGTTCAGAAATAATCGCTTCGGAAGTTTGTTTTCAACATTATTTTTTCAGCCAGTATTGAGTTATCTCAAAAAAACTTCTTCCATAGGATCAGATATCAGATATAATCTTTTGGTATTAATTTGGTTCGTATCCCGTTGAATGTAAGTATGGAACCCTCCATTATGCGTGGTCCGACACGCACTTGGCTGGTTTTTTTAAATGGCGTAGCACTAGCTTACGCCAACTTATGGGATTAGGTTTCCTCTTCTGCACGAGAGGGATCGGGTAAAGTCCTCATGCAGGTCCAAAGCGGATTGAGGACTCAACGTAGGTATCTTTGCGAATGTAGTCTCCTTGTAATATTAATTTATCCTTTACCGAAAAGCAAAAATCATAAATACCGCAAATATTATTTCCACCTGCTTCAAATACGTCTACCGCACCACAGCTACTACACCATAAAAAGTCAGAATCGCTTATAGATGCACCGATTCATTAGTTACTTCCTTTAGCAGAGGCAAGCAAATTGGTATACGCGTTTTCTTATTGGTCGGGAACGAGGCGCTGATTTACACGGCCCCAGCAGCTGCCTCTACTTATAGGAAGTCGGTGCTTGGACAGATGCACGAAAAAGGAAGTTGAGAAACGAGATCTGACACTAGTTAGTTACCGGCAATGCAATATTTGTTGAGCAAAGTCCCCATTTCCGTTTTGAGGCGAGAGCTGCATTAGAAGTTTGATTTTGAATGGGTTAGAATAACAACGCCAGAACAGTGCGGACGGGCAGAGATGTGCAAAATGGTTTAGAAACAGTATTTAAATTTCATGATTTACTATTTCAAATGCAAAATACAAAATACTCTGCAAAATTGTATTTCAAATACTAAATACAAAATAGGTATTTTCAAAATACTTTTTTAAAATACAAATGCTTTTTAGAATTCCGTCTTCGCCAAGATGAAAAAAATGGAATCCTTATCTCGTCATGTCCGTCTGCCCGTGATCATATTATGTCATAGTCATAGCATAGCAATTTTAATGAATAAATATAAAGCAAATGTTAATCAAATTTTAACTAGAGGTGAGCTTTGTGTGCCACTAATTTGTTTTGTAGGTAAATGGTTAAAATATTTTTAGGGTCGGCACTCGATACATGTAATTAAATGTTTTTTTTCATGCTCTGATAGTGAGTTATATTTATCTAAATGGATCCAAATGTCATTCATTTCCGTTCCAGGGAATTTACTTTCCAAGTATGTATAATTTTTTAGTTTCAATGCATTGTAAATTCGATTCAAAAATGGATTGCTATTTAATACGATTTCCATTCTTATAAATAAGTGCTGGTATCCTGGCGATAAGACGTCCGACTTTCAATCTGAAGGTATCGGGATCGAATCCCGAGTTTGTACCACTGAGATTTTCAGAACTTATGTACGAATTATTGGTTGATATTTATCAGTCGCTTTTCGGTGAAGGAAAACATCCCGCGGAAACCGGAACTAATCCCAATAAGGCGTAGTTTCTCCTCTGGGTTGGAAGGTCAGATGGTAGTCACTTTTGTAAAAACTAGTGTCTATGCCAATTCATGTGATTAGTTCGCCAAGCCGGGACAAACGCTTATCTTAACTCTCCATTTCAAAACAGACGACTAGTTACAAAATAACGAGATCGTCAGGAATGAGTGCCTTTTTTCCCTTGGTTACGCGGAGTCCTGTCCTACCAATCACCCACGTAGGAACAATATAACTATAACCTGTTAACCTACCCTTTCTACCAACATTATATTAAATTACAAAAAAAAAGTATTTTGTATTTTCAAAATAGAAAATGGGTCCCAAAAAGTATTTCAAATAAAATACAAAATGCTTTTGTTAAAAAGGTATTTAAATACAAAATAGGAAATAGGTATTTTGCATTATGTATTTGCATTTTAAATACAAGTATTTCAAATAAGTCACATCTCTGCGGACGGGACCCTATTATTAAGCCTATACACCGTCAGTCTATCTTTCCATTTTTTTATGATAATCAAAAGATACTGATTTGTAGTGTATTTACTTCTTTTTATAACGATTACAGGTTCTCTACAACTATAAAAACAAAGTAGTTAAATGTAATATTATTTTATACAGTCTTGACATAATGAAGAGCTTTTCAGTCGACTACCGTGTTTAGGTCACGAAGCTTGCTGAGTGGCCTAAGTAAGGTACGAGGTTGAAAAGATTAATTATGTCACTATTGCATACAATACTTTTTCTATGAGTGGTCAAAATAGGCAAGCCGCTAATAATTAAGTTCGACGAATGCCTTATAATCTGCTCATTCTATACAATTTAGTAACCTCGATCTCCCGTTGGATTGTGCCGTGCTATAATATTGTAGTAAAATCCATTTCAGCATCCTCAACGATACTAAAATATGCGACCATAAAAGCTCCATCTAAATGCGCTAGTAGTTCGGTCTGCAAAGTCTCAATTCAAGCGTGATAGTCGACGAATAGAGAAAAAAATGCTGTAGGACCTCAGTTCACGAGTCTAACTTGACTATTTTTGCAAATTATGGTAGCAAAGAATACCCATTCTATTGCATTTTTAAAACGAAACTTTAAAAAAAATCTGTAGAACCCTCAGTTCCGAGCTCCACTTAACTATTTTTGCAAATGATGGTAACAAAGAATAGGACAGGTAGCGTAGTCACTCTTGGTGTTGCTGGCGTGACCGGCGACATGGCGGCGGCGGGACACCGGAGCCAGGCACGGAGCACCGTCACGCGACCTCACTCAGACACTAAATTGGACAGTCCGACGCTGGAAATGAAAAATGCGCCTTTGTGTAGTATTTATTATTAGTTTGTTATTCTAGTCGATAGCTGCACAGTATAGAGATGGCGACATTAATTTATCTGACTCCTACTATTTAAGATTTTGTTGTCACCTCGTGGCGTCACGTTCGAACTTCAAATCTCGGGCGCACTGAAACTTCGTCCCTAGGCTAGTACCTCTAGTGACTAGTTAGAGACTAGTGTCAAGGTTAATCTAAGCTACTCATAGTACTTAGAACCTTTTAAAGTGTATCGCATTTTTTGCGAGGGGCTTTTTCTCCTGCAGCAGCAGTCCTACCTACAGCAGCAGCAGCAGTCAGACCTACTGAACAGCCGACATTGATTAACATACTTAGCAAGCTGTCAAACATAATAATTATAGCTTTCATTTCACTCGTTATACTTACATAACTAACGCGGCCGGTATACAGATTGCTTCTGATAGTTAAATATCGGTAATTGTCGGCATTATACCCGCATCCGTTGCTCACAATTAGTCCTCAAGAATAAAGCTACATCAGCTTTTATTGCATAGTGCGAGGCTATTAGTCAGCGTCGTCCGCAAGTTGTATCTTTTGTCACCGCTTAGTGACCGCGTCCCACGACTGATGCTGTCCATTAGTACTCCCGACCCAACATTTTTATGATTAATGTTAATTACACCACAATTCCCCAGCAGATAGCGATTAAGAGTACCATTAGACTATCTCTCGAGGCGATCATTACTCGTCCCTACTACATACTACCAAGATATATGTCAAAATCAAAACCGTGTCTTACCGTTTACAAATTTATACTTGACATTTAACAATTAAGTGTAATTACGTGTGTCATTACAGTTAATTCGTTAACAAGCCTTGTTACACAGTTACAAAATGAACGCTCGCTAAAAACGTTCCATTCTCTAATTTTCTCAAACGGCTTGTATTTGTAAAGTAATTGAGCCGTCATAACCTGACATTGAGCCTTCAAGAGTGCTGATGCGGCGTTCATTTCATAATACGGGTAAGCTCAGGCAAATTCGGCATGTTTAAATGACAGATCTGACTATGTTCATTTTTATAAAAACGTTTGAAAAAAATCTTGATAAATAACTGTAGTCATGTCACAAGGCTATGTTGTAAACAGTGTGAAAATACTCCCCGGTTTTATGTCGCTGGCTTACCTACATGATAAGACAAGTATGGATTCATAGTGTATAGGAATAGAAAAATTCACAGATTTCGTGCCTCACACGACTATCGAGCACATTGGAAATGAATCTACGGAATTCGAAAAAATATTGTCGCTGAGAAAGACGACGAGAAAGTTGGGGTAAGGAAAATGTTATAAAATAAAACTACGACGTTGAATGATAATTACTTTATTCTTAGATTAACATAAGTATCCTCGACATAACGCCTGTGAACCAGAGTTGGACAAAAATTTACGTGATTGAAACTAAAGTTAAAAATGAGAACGTTACTCATAATCATATGAACATGATTACGAATTCAATCACGAGCTTTCTAATCTGATTGACCACCGACATGTCGATTTTTAGTTTCACTCATGATTAGCTGAAGTGATTACATTAGTAAGGCAGTATGCTTAGTTAAACTAACGATTTAGTTGATTTGATGATTAGATTTTGATTAGATTTTGCGTAGCTACTAGCTCCTTCACTTTTTCCCTGACGAAACAGAGGCGGTACCTAGGTGAGTATAATAATTTAGGATAAATGGCTATTTGGGACAATATTTCTAAAGGTATCATTTGGCGGTTGGCGCTTACGTCTTAAGTTGTATAGTGCAGATTCAATATTGAGCAATAAAAGCGTAAATGCCAGCGGCAAATGTTACCTTTACCAAAATATCGACAATTTTTTTGTTAGTATTTGGTATGAGAGTACAAATGAATGCTCCCATTTAACTTTGAAACGGCCTGTTCGGTTTTATTGCGGTTTTCGGCTAAGGCAGCTATCACACAGCTGCGGTTTCCACATGCGCTTTTCATTCTCATTCTCATTTTCATTCTCATCCTCATTCTCATCCTCATTCTAATTCTCGTTCTCGTTCTCATTCTCATTCTCATTCTCATTCTCATTCTCATGCTCATTCTCATTCTCATTTTCATTTTCATTTACGATAATGAAAATTTCTACATATGTATCTGGTTCAATATGTGAAATTTAGTTACAATCAGCGCCCGTCGTTAATGATTTACTCATGGCGAAATTACTTGATTGTTTTGTGTTATGATTTAATCGGCAATTATTCAATCAGCGATGATTAGTAATTGATCACCGATTTTAATCAAGTGTGCCCAACTCTGCTGTGAACAAACAAATCGAAAAATTTCCACACGCATATCGAAGTTTGAATAATTGTCGCCGTGGCGCCTAAGTATACATATTTCATTTTTAGATTAATAATCAGGATATAATATAATAATGTTCAAAGTACAAAAAAAATATTACATTACAAATCCGTAGTCAACTCGAGAAATGGTAGCCACATATCTAAATAATTTTTAAGCAAAAAAAAACCGACTTCTTCAATGGGGGAAGCCGGTGAAGGATTATTGTGGATGGTGCACTCTATACAATGAAATAACTTGCTTAACAAACACAGCGAAGAATTCCTTTCTCATTTTACATTTCACATGTTTATGGCATCAGCCGCAGTTCCACTTCATCAATATGTCACTGTTTTCAATGAAAATGCTTGATTTGTTGATTTAAATACAAAAATCACTTTATGTATGCCTTTAAGATTTGAGAAGTTTCCTCGATTCCTCCTGGATCCCATCATCAGAACTTGAGCTTGACGAAAATTTGTCCTGACAATCTAACTTGCTTAACAAATACATCGTAGAGGAGAAATCGCCAAACGTGAATTATGCGCCGTTGAAGAGTTCCGTTCTGATCATCATCAGCAGTTCCACTTCATCAAATGTCACTCTTTTGAATGAAAATGCTTTATTTGTTGATAAAAATACAAAAATCACTATGTGTTTGCCTTTAAGATTTGAGGAGTTCCCTCGATTCCTCATGGATCCCATCATCAGAACTTGAGCTTGACGAAAATTTGTCCTGACAATCTTACTTCAACAAACACCGATGTGTGTTCGATAAGAGGAGGAATCGCCAAACGTGAACTATGCGTCGTTGAAGAGTTCCCTTCTGATCATCATCAGCAGTTCCGCTTAATCAAATGTCACTGTTTTGAATGAAAATTATTGATTTGTTGATAAAAATCACTACATGTACATGCCATTAACATTTGAGGAGTTCCCTCGATTCCCCATGACGGAGTTATGGAGTAACAAACAAAAAAAAAAAAAAAAAAAAAAAAAAAAAAACATGCACGCGGAATTGAGAACCTCCTCTTTTGAAATCTTGAAGTCAGTTAAAAAAAAAATAATGTGAAATATTTCGTTCTGACTTTTTTCAAAAAGGTTAGGCTACAGGGCAGACCCTTAACCCGATCGTCTTTTTTTTAGGCTTGAATTGTAGCTGACTAAATTGTCCAGAGGAGTTCTTCTCAAATTTTTGATATCATTCTTCGTTTCCAAAATATCGAACGCCAAAATCAAAAATTTGGAAAAAATCTATTCTTTTTTTCACTATTCCGGCCATAACTTTTTTCTTTTTTGATTTTCCCGAAAAATTCTTTTTGCATCTTACAGCTCTCGTAAATATGAGTCTTTTGAGCCATTTTTGAATATCATATCTTTACAACTTTCCGAGTTATAAGGGGATCGCACTTTTTCGTGAAATCGGGGCCTATACTGGAACGAACGAAAAGACATTTCCAATGTCAAAACTGTTGATTTTTGGAAGACCGTCATTTTCTTCACAGTATTGACCATAGTTTTAACAGTCATCATAACCCCAACCGTATAAATAGTGGAATACTTACCCTGCTGAGTTCTTACTATAATTCTTCGCTATTTTTAACATTTTTGTTTCCTTTAGTGCATTAATCCAACGTTACCTGCGCTCGGAGTTCACGACGTAATCACAAAAGTCGGGGCTGGCCGGCGCACGATACGGTTCACCCGTCCGTCACAATCCACCGACGGCTTTTTACAACGACGCCAATAACCGTAAAATTCGATTACGACGCGTATCAGATGAAAACGACAGTTTCCCAAATGATATTGCAGGTTCATACAGTTTAGGTGTGCCAGCTTGTTATGGCCACAATAGTTTCGCGAAACTAGGTAGGTAATAGTTTCTTGGTTTATTTCCTACCATGCTACTCGTGTTGCTTAAATAATTTGAAGGAGAAAGTAGATCAACCAAAAAGTTGAAAATTGATTTAGTAGCCGAGTACTTGTTAAGAGTATAAATGTATATTATATGTTATACAAATAGGTAAGTACATTATTTGTGACGTCTTCTGAATAATACACTGACATTGTCGATTGTGAACCATCGTTATTTATTAATTAATAAAGCCCGCCAGCTTGAACATGTCATGCTCGCTTATAAGGCTCTGCTTATGGTGGCGTCGTTGATCGGGTCGCCACTTTCCCGAAGAAAGGTTGAGGGAGGCGATGGCTAAGATATGCGTCATACTCGTGAACGGGTGCTGTTTGTGGAGACCGGTCTGTTTAGGCTAACTGGGGCAACACATTTACGTAACTTTTTATTAATCATATTTAATTTTAGTTTAATTGGCTTTAGACACAACATTCGGTGCTTGATTATCCATATTTTTTTATTATATAGAATATATAGATCAAGAAACTTGGAGACCTTATACATCTCTAAGTATAATTTAGAAATAGTATGTTTATTGTATACTAGAATCACTTAAGTACTTTTTTTTATATTATTTAAATTCAAAGTTTGTTTCTAACTGTTGATGATGGATTATTATAATTTGGAAATTTATGTAGAAGACACAGTTCAGGTAAGAAAGTATATCAAACTTGTATGTAATTTATTTTCAATAGTCAGATTTGGACTCATCTTTTTTCTTTGGTATTTTTCTTAAACTATAACCTATTGTTGGTTAATCTAACCTTGGTTTGATATGTTTTCTTATAGAACAACGCACTTATATGTATTGTTTAGTTTTGATGTACTGTTGTTTTGAAAAAATAAGTCCCGCCGAGTTTCTTGCCGGACATAATTCTTCTCGGGTCAGAGGTGTAGGGTTAGAACCGGTGTAGTTTGATTTTTTTTCTCTCTCTTTTACTTTGACGTGTAAAAGTGCCCTTGTGGCCTACTTACTGAATAAATGTTTGAGTTTGAGTTTGAGTTTGAGTTCACCGCTTATCACTATTATTGAACATTTATGGCAATAACGCTTTTTTGGCAACCGACAATATGAACTCCTTTTATTGAATCGCTACATCTAAGAGTAACTAATTACGCATAACCTTGATGGTGCCTTGTAAAAATTACATGTGTCCGATGAAATTACACACTAATAGAATAATATAGTTCAATGTAAGGTATAGTTTACGACAGAAGACGCATCCGAAAGATGCTACAGTTGCATTGCGTCAGCTCACATATTTATTGGTTAAAGAGCGGCGCACCCATCCTTTAACCGCGTCGCTCCAAGGTCCGCTGTCATCTCGGATGTCGCCATCTCGTCTCGTCGCGTCGTCACCGTACACTGCAGTGAAATAACCTGGCCTAACACATGTGTGCTCCAATTTCTAAACCAAGCAAATCATTAGCAACTGTCAAAAATGGAGTGGTTGTTAAATACAAAGTGTCTCTATTAGTTTGATTTGGAAACATCTCCTGAACACGTTTGAAAGTAGATTTGAATTATTTATATTTAGTGTGCCGGGTATGCCTATTCATTCTTATTCTATTATCAGGGCACTGTATAAATTAATGTATGCTTTTCGTATAATAAAGCAATCTATCTATCTATCCTACGTAAGTAAATAACATATGCGATCCATAGGTAGTTAAATTGGACAAGGTAAAGTTTCACTTCAATATAACCAAATTACATCAATTGTAAGGTGTGTTTAGCATGCAAAAAATACGACGAAAACTTCATTAAAACTAAGTAGATATTTAGTAACATGTAAAACTTGAAAATGTAAAACATTATTTAAATGCGACCAGGTGCAAAATAACATTATGTTTTACGAGATATTGTAGTTATTTACATAGTTTACATAGTGAATACATAAATTATGGGTGGATTCGTTTTCGAGATGACGCTGGTTTTCTGTCCAAGATGGCCGCCCACGCATCGTCTTTTAGTCGTTCTCTCGGTAAATAGAGACGTTCGACAAAAAGTGTAACACAACTATTAAATGAGATATTTTTTTAGTAGTTACTTAAACAACGAACCAAGCAATGTATGTTCCTATGATATCAGTACTGAATTTTGGGTCCGTAATGAAAAAACTGTCCACAATTACTACAGAAACTGAGTAGGCACCTATGTGTCTGAATAACCCTAATCAGTGCTCATTTTGGCAGTACAGTACAACACATGTATGGAAAAGAGGAAAGTTTTATATAAATCGTAATTTAATTTTTACAAAGATGTATTAACGCAATAGGGGTTAATAGTGTTTTAAAATAAACTTTGAGGTCGACTCAGGCAAACAAACTAAACTTAATATAGTACATTATAATACAAGTGTGCTAAGTTGATCATTACATACGAAGCGATATTGTGCGCACGAACGCACGTGAGTGCGCATAAGGAAGCTGAGCTTATGTAATGATCAAGCACACGCGTTTCATACGACGTTTTTCAACATACTTGCGAGGAAATAGCAGAATAGTATAATTAATAACTTTTGATAAATACATTAATTGTCAGAATGTTTACAGGATAGAGGTACTTTCGAACCTAAGATAATTAAATTTAACTAACCTTTTTTGTGATGTTATTGAGTATCTGGAACTCTTTTTCAAATCATTTCATAAAATTAAAGACTTCACATTTATTGTGCAATAAATAATAGTATTTTTTTCTTACGTATTGCTCACTGGATTTTTATGATGACATTTTACTAGTATGTACTTATTACAATTTTGAAATATATCCAGAGGTTAAATTAACGCTAAAGTTGTCTTCTTATTCATTGAACATTTTTGCATTTAAATATAATTTGTTTAAATTAATAAAACACGACGAGAAAAATTTAACAAATAAACAATGATTTGAGGTTTACTTATAAATGGCGCGCAATTTTCTTTTTTGGATGTGCGTGCAGCTTGAGGCAAAGGCGCGGACGTATAATGCCAAACAGCCAATATTGAAACAGACAATTCGTGTTTAAAACGTAATTTATTGTGTATTACGAGTAATATAATAAGTGGAAATGATTCTTATTCACAATTAGGATTGTATAATTTGCATTCTATCGTAAATGTGTATATTTTTAATATATTTACTTTTTTAGAATGTAAACTCTGGTAAACTCATAAAGAGTTAAAAAAAGTAAAGTTAATACCTGACTAAATTACAACGATTCGTCTGCGTACTGATTTAGTCAGTAATTTTTAGTCGTTGTAATTTAGTCAGGTATTAACTTTACTTTTTTTAACTCTTTATGAGTTTACCAGAGTTTACATTCTAAAAAAGTAAATATATTAAAAATATACACATTTACGATAGAATGCAAATTATACAATCCTAATTGTGAATAAGAATCATTTCAACTTATTATATTACTCGTAATACACAATAAATTACGTTTTAAACACGAATTGTCTGTTTCAATATTGGCTGTTTGGCATTATACGTCCGCGCCTTTGCCTCAAGCTGCACACTTGGTACTAGAGTACAAACGTCACTTGATCGGGTTGTTAAATTATTCCACTAGTTGGATAATTATTGTGAAATGCACGCGTGTTTAATATCTAGGATTATGAGCATAAAAGCGGTGGAATAAAAACCTCGTTACGAGCAGGTGTGTTGAAAAAGAATTTATAGAATCGCCACGTAATTAAGTTTGGAGTAAGTTAAACATAATACGACATTATTTCTCTAAAAAACGCCGTCACGTTGACACCAGATTAGTTCACAAGAAATTAACCTAAGTGACAGTTGTAAACAGTACAAAGAAGGTGTTTCCTGAGATAAAAGAGTCCATTAATGAACTTACGAGGGCAGAAGACGTGTCGAGTAAGCACATTACGTGAGTTAAGGGACAGCTAATGTCAACATTAGTCCTTGGTGTCGTGTGTCCCTATAAGAGAGACTAATCTTCCCACATGAAGAACGTTCGTTGTGCTCTTTATTTAATCAAAAGTTGGTAGTTAACGCTTCCGGTCCGATAGGAAGTTTGAAGCAGTGAAGTTTTTAAATTGTAAGCGAACAATGCGTGATAAATCGTTCTTTAAAACGGGGTGTGATGGTTTTGAAAGGTTTAATATATAGTCCGGGAATGGCGGGGATATTCAGACAGTTATATCTTTACCTATAAATAAGTGTACCAATTTTTTTTATCATGCGGCATCTGTGAAAAATTACATCGCAACCTTTTTGCCATAGCAAAAGCAAGAAGGTAATGTAATTATGGTAATTAATTTAACACCATGTTGGAAACTTTGTAAAGCGAACTAGATAAATTGGCACAGATTAGGCCTATAAATTCATTTAAGTAGGCAACTTGAACGCAAATCTCGCGCATAGAATTTGTAATAAAACAAACATTTTGCGTAATGAACGCATAGAATCGTGCCCAGCCCATGCCGGCCAATATTGATTGATGTGTGTTCGTTTACAACAAGTGTATAATTAGCTGGAAGGTTCCACGTGCAGTGCAGTGCGGGATCTACGCGGAATGCTGCACGGAACCTCAAGGCGAACCGCTGACATCATGCTCTAGAAAATATACCACGCTCGAAACCGTGAGGAAAATACTGGAAAATTATGGCCAGTTGGGACGTTACATTGCACGTTCATACTGTGCAATGTAAGTACATCCTCCGTAGCATACTACGACAATGGTATCACGTTTTAGGGTGCGAAAACCATTTCTGCCTCTTTATGATACATCGATGCACTCATAGACATATAAAATAAGAAGACGCGGTGCCGTGAAGACCATAATGAGGACAAAATTGTGATTCCATAATAAACCGACCTCGTGTTTACGCGCGACACGCATACATACATATACAACTTGTGGACGAGCGGTGATTGGTTCAATAGGTAAACGTGAGTGTGTGTGCACGAGACTGCGGCTTATTATGGAATCACAGTTCTATCTTCGTGGGACCACGTCTTCCTATTTTATATGTCTATGGATGCACTGTTCACTTTATGCCCGATTTTTCTGAGAAATATTTAACAACAACAGAATATTTTGTGTATTAGCAAAAAATTGTAAAGGGTTTATGAAAACTCGCCATATGGTTTCTAAACTGCTCAGTTTCATCAAAACAAGGTGATAAAATTTACATGTTATCTCGATAGACGGAAAGGCGGCAATCTGACGAATTAGAAGAATTATGAAAATGGCTTACATTAATCTTTTACCTATTCATTTATTCAGGATTAAATCATTTCGTGAATATATGAAATCGTAATATTTAAATCTAGTTCAGATATTGCGAAACCGTGTCGTGTCACGGAAACTTCGGATTTGAGTGAGAAATCAGAAGTGGAGGTCGCGCGATTAGCATTTGTATTGTTATCTACTCTCGACCGATGCCATTCAGCGTCGTCGTTTACGAGCGCTATAATACAAGAAAGTTGATAAATCGTAGCATCGCTAAACTCGACGAAAACTGGAGAACGTCGAATTTTGTGAGTTAAATCCCTGCCACGATTTACGCTGATGGCTTTTCACTGCTGCGTCTACTTTTAGACCGTTAGGTGCTTGTTAATATTCAAACTACAATTTAAAAGTAGCTCATTATTTCCAGCGAAAATAAACTATACTTAATACTTCAGATGCGCACTTTAATGCTTTGTAAAATAGATAGTAAAATTTCTAGTTTTCCGTACTTCAAAAATAAATAAAACTTTTGTAGGTACCGACCGACTTCGGATCATTTTGTGCCTACTTCCACTTTAGTTTAAAATTAGATCGTGATCATAACCGATGTGCTCCGGATCGAATACTTATTACGAAAGAAATAATGATTTTCCTATTTCCTGACCGTGGCCGTCTTCATATGTCCTAGTATTAATCGGTTACAGTATTTCGCCTTTGTTTGCTGGACTTCCTAGTTTGTTACAAACGCATCACCGAGATGCAGAAAAATATTATCAAGTTATTGTGAAACTCTTTTTAATCTTGGCTTAGTATAACAATGCACAAACACAAACAATGTACTATGTCTGTTTGTAAAATTTAGTAGTATTGTGGAACATTAACTGACTGTGGTATTTACGAATGTGCGCTTCCACATTATCCGATCCGATATCGGATGTAGGATGTAGGCAGTGGCGTAGCTAGCATGGGTGGCACCCGGTGCCGATAATGTAGTGTCACCCCAAAAATCACAGTGCATCCTCCTTTATTTATTATATTATTAGGGTTGACGACGCGCATGGGACACCTCTGGAGTTACGGGCGTATACAAGGTGTAACAAAAATGCTGGTGTTACTTTTAAGGGCATAATTGGTATCGTATTCTTATTATTAAAATGTAAGAAAAAAAAATTGCTTGCGAAAATAAAATCAACTATATGGAGGGTTGGCCAGCTGGGACGACGTGTCCCATAACTCCCATATATGGAATGCAAACCGGTTATAACCGAAATCGTTTTTTACGTAAAATTGTGTCATAAAAGGTTGTAAAACCATGAAGGTTGTAAAACCAGGTTGTGGAACTATGATTTTTATACTCTATAATAATTTTAGGTTTCTTTCCTATTACTCTATTTTGGCGAGTGATTTGCAGCAAGTATGACTACATTTACGATTATAACCGACAGCACCACTGGTTATGAAATTTCATCGGTTATTGCATTCCCTAGTTCCATACAAAAAAAATGTATGTGTGTAAAAATGTACCCTTTTTTACTCGCAATACGATACCAAATATGCCCTTAAACGGATCACCAGTATTCTTGTTACATCCTTTATATAGGCTACGATAGCCTGCTTACCACCAGGCGGGCAGAAGCTTGTTTACCATCTTCGTGGTATAGAAAAAAAACCAAATCTGTTAAAATTAAAAGTAATAGTAGGTAATAAAATAGTAATAATAAAAAAAGTTTAAATAATATGATTGTTTTTTATTAATTATTTTATTATAAATCATTGATGTGTGAAACAAGTTTAGTTACTAAAAAAATGTAAAAAAAAATCAAGCTTTAAGCAAACTCCGAAATCCCATCATCAAAATTTAAATTTTGTTTTGCTAAAAAAAATTTGCTTAAACTCCTCTCACTTGAGGCAAATTTAGTACCACAATTACATTCGGAAGATCTTGTAAATTACCATTTAACAATTAATTTCAAATAGTCCAGAGTCGCATAATTCCCTTAGCACAACATTCCTAAAACAAATATAGCAAAGAAATGTGAAATTGCACTGCATACTTACATCAGGCATAAGGTTTTGAGCAGCTCCTTTGGTATCAAAATTTGCTTGTTAAGTATCCCATCAAAATGTTCAGCCAATACTTTTATTGCAGCATAATGTGTACTCCAGCGCCTTGTGGAAAGCTTTTCAACTGATACTTTGCTGTGTTTGAGAAGCACTTCCTAGCGGCTTGTGGAAGCAGAAAAAAGTTGAATATTGCTTCTACTGCTCCGAAAAATCACATTTTGTACGAACAAATGTTGACCCCATACAATGAAATTTGAATGATCTATACAACCAACAAAAAAAATTTTTTTTTTAATAATAGCTTGCACTCTCCAATGTAACTATTATTATCGTATGGCTACATGTCACTGGATATAGATAGGCATTTCTTCTCTGGAGTAGTAGTAGTGGGAAAGCAGATGATGAAGAAAATCCAGTGAGTGCTGCGAGGTCCAGATGGGACAGTGCAGCTGCCAAGTTTGTTACTCTTTTAGCACCACCCAGGGATCACGTGTAGGGTTGTCTAAGGTGTTTCCTACGGACGCAGAGTAACATTGATCCCCAATGTAACTGCTGCATTATCATAATCTTGATTAACCATCGTTTTGAAGTTTTTATAAAAATATTGTAATTCTCAATTTATTATTCTCGTGACACCTATTTAATTAAGCTCACCGTGAAACCAAATAAAAAAAACCCTACAATCTTTCTAAATGAAAAAAAACTTACTCACCTACATATTATTATTACATGCCATACTTTTACAAATTTTATAGGTGACACTAGTGATGCGCCCCCCACCCCCCACCCTTAGCTACGCCACTGCATGTCGGACCGACATCCGATATCCGATACCTTGCATCCGATACTGTCGGACCGACATATAAACGGCGGAGGTCCTATAGACGTTACAATTTATCAGGCCTCTACAGACAAGAGCGACATGACGGGGCAACAAAGTGAGATGGAACTATTAATATACCTATGAGTAAAATGAGACAAAAAAAACAAACCAGTTGCCGCTCATAATATGTATTGGTAAAATTTTGCTCAGTCGTAAACATTAAAATTATAAAATTATTACTAGTATAGTCCGCCTAGAACTGAGAACTCGCTACTGCGACTGACAAAAAATCGGTTTGCTAGATTTTACTAAATAACTTGAAAACTACGTCTTTTTGCATACACCCATATAAAATTATCCATAGTCAATGCTTTCCAGTAATGTCAATAATACGTAGGTATACGTGAAAAAATCATTCTATAAGATTTTTTTTAAATATACAGAATGGATTTTCTTTTTGGATAAGTGAGGACAGCTACCAGAACCCGTGCTGCTACGTGAAAATGTTCTTAGTCTTCCTCAATTTTTAATTAATAAAGATTGGCGTTTACAGATTTTAGAAAAAACATACATGTTGCGAGTAAAAATGTCATATTTGACAAACTTTTTTTGACATTAAAATAGTGAAATTTTATTCACATTTTTCTATCTCGCCAATCAGTCCTGTTACGTTTAAGGATCATAATACTGTATGTATGAAAACATTACAGTAACATTCAAAATACGTTGCGGTTAGAGAGACGGGGTTTAACTGTGGCAAATAATAGTTATTAATTTCTCCATAGTAAAGGTAAGGAAAAAGTTTTCTTCAATTCGTGACTTTTTATTACCTACATTACCAGTAAGTAGAACCCCTAGGAAATTTGATTCTGGATTGGAATGGAATCGACTGGCATTAAAAAAAAGGTTCTCAAAAAATTACCTTTTTCTCGCAACATGTACGTATGGTGTTTCCAAAATCTGTAAACGCCAATCTTCATTAATTTGAAGATTCTAAGACCATTTTTGCGTAGCAGCACGGGATCTGGTAGCTGCCCTCGGGAAGAAAATCCACCCTGTATATATTCATGTATGTTATTTATTCCTGAACTTAAGTATTTCTATCTACTGTATATATAATATTATTATTATATTTATCTCTCATGGCTGTTTGTGTTCTAAAAAAAATCGTGTTAAAATTTGGTGTCCGATTATTTCGAGCATTCGAAATTCAAAATCCGCGCCGGCGGCATCACGCACACTACAGCAAATCTGTACCTACTCGTGCACGCATACAAGGAAAGATTATCGGTCCGACAGCTGTCGGGGCTCCGACATGCCCAACGATATCGGAAGTGCATCGCCGATATCGGATGTCGGAAGGTCCCTAATAGAAAGGCAGCTGCTATAAAGTGCCTTGCGGCGCCAAGTCCGCCTTTTTGCGTGAAATGCGTTGTTTTAGTTATAGTGATTAGTTAAATAAATGAAAAAAAAAACAAAAGTACACATATTTACTTCCCTGTAGTCCTATCCTACATCCGATATCGGATCGGATAATGTGAAAGCGCACTAACAGTGGTAATTATCGTACTGTTTCACGTCACCTTATGATATTTTTCTACGTAACTCGTCTGTAGGTAAATTGTGACCAGTTCGGAACAATGCTGCGGATACGAAGCAAATGTTGCGGATACGAAGAGGCTGTGGCCTTTGTGTGGTGCAGCACCTCTGCATTTACGCAAATGAAGTCACTTCACTTCACTAGCAGTCAAATGCAGAAAACTTAAATTGCCCTAAAAATTAATATCTACAAGCTTAATAGAAACGCGTTGTTTTCTTGGTTTGCTTTACAATTACAATGCAACATTCTTATTCTTCTTTGTTGTTATATTACATAGGTAATTCAAATGCGGGATGTCGTACTAAGTAATAAGTTTTCCTTATTTTCTTAGGAAAACTTATAATTCTGATACCTGTCAACAAAGTTTTACTCCTGAATGACTATCTCGTCAGAACACACATAGTGCCGTTTGTACCTTCAAGAGTAACGACTGTAACGAGAGTCGAGCTGAAATCTGACACACAACTTTATTAATATAATATTACATCGTTCCAGGCTGTGCCGGAAACATTTTAGTCTGAAGAACCGTAGTCTAAAGAATTTTCCAAGAACTAAGAAAATATCATTCTAAAGTAACAAGTACCTAACTAAAGTTTTGAGTTTAACGAGTGTGTTTCTATTTCACCGTGGAATGCCGCTGCTAGCTTCAACTAAAATTAACTATCGTTAATAAATACATGTGACCAGTTATATCCTTTTTGAGCAGTTTGATCATGAATTAGATTTTCTTAAGGGTGCCGTAAGGATTACACGTAGTTTAGTTGAGTGCACATATGCAAGCGTTTGCACAGCGCATTCTGAATCAATCGAATGAATATCGCACCTCGAAGTCGACGTCTGAAGCGTATTCAAAAATGGTCTGTATTCCAAACAATACTCGGTAACTTTTCCTGTGAAACTATTGAGCAAGATAGGAAGTTGATGAAGCAGGGAGTCAAATGCGGTTCGCGCCGCCGCCACAGAATGCAATCAACAGTTTATAGAATCCGCTCACAATAGCTCAGCCCAGAAATACGGAAACGAATGGTGTTTCATTCCCTCGTTTCCTTGCAGATTATCCAATTATCTATTCATCCAAAACGTATAAGGAATTAATATGAAATACACACGTCTAAATTATATAGACAAATATCTGATAATCAAGGAAAACTTTTACCTGCAAGATTAAATCATTATGCGTATAGTATTGTGTCATCCGTACATACATATAGAGAATAGGAAAAAGGAGGCATAAATATTATAAGAATTAAATCTCAATTGTAAATTCACTGGTATTTTCGTAGTTGTACTATTATTTAAAAAAAATACAAGATAATTTAAATACATATCATTAAATACCCGTAGCTATTAGAAGTAATGCAAATAATAAAATATACGTACAGTAGATACCTAAACTAAAACAGAATTAAACCTCTTACTTCTAGGTATTTATTTAGCAATGTACTAGTAAAGTACCTTATTACTCCAAGTCATAACGATTACAACAAACAATTACAGTAGCCTATGTAGTTAATGTCCTTTGAAATAACGATTATACTTAAGATTTCGTAGTACTTGCTTGTACTTTAGTCCTACCAAGCTGGTATTGCAATTAGCATAATAATGATGTTGATATTTATGATGTGTCAAGTACGACGGCGCACGGAACCCTTCTTGCTCATCTTTGAAACATAAATCATTCAATTTTGTAGCAAGCAAACAACGCTGTTGTTTTTATAAACCATACCTATATACGTATAAGTGAGATAGGTAGTCGATGGACTGAGAAATAAATCCTTTTTTTACGTTTTAAGGGTATGTAGGTATGTATTAAACTTGTTTCTCGGACGGATTAAAACGAATAGAATTAGTATGTTCTTTTATACCACGACGGTGGCAAACAAGCATACGGCCCGCCTGATGGTAAGCAGCTACCGTAACCTATGGACGCCTGCAACTCCAAAGGAGTCACATATATGCGCGTTGCCGACCCTTTACAAAAAGGAGGATTCACTGTGTTGACGACTAAAGGAACAAGAAGGTCCCTCATCGTCAACACACTGGGTCCTCTTTGAGCTCTTTGGCAACCTTACTCACCAGCAGGAACACAACACTATGAGTAGGGTCTAGTGCTATTTGGCTGTGGTTTTCTGTAAGGTGTTGCTATGGAAACCCATACAATTTTACAGTTCTTGGAGTTATATTCTAATAGAGCGCTGGTAGCCTGGCGGTAATATACGTCCGACTTTCAATCCGGAGGTCTCGGGTTCAAACACTTCAAACCCCGGTTCGTACCAATGAGTTTTTCGGAACTTATGCACCAGAAATATCATTTAGTATTTACTAATCGCTTTTCGGTAAAGGAAAACATCGTGACGAAACCTGCATACATCCGCGAAGATATTCAACCTTTGAATATGCAACCTTCACATACACCTGTATGTGAAGTCCCCAACCCGCTTTAGGCAAGCGTGGGAACTATAGCCCGATCCCTCTCGTGCATGAGCGGAGGCCTGTGCCCAGCACCTGTGGAACGTATATATATACATAGGCTAACTGGGCATTACGGACATTAGATTAATAGGCCCTAGGAGATCGCCTAGTTAATATACCTATACGAAGCAGCAAATTATTTTCTGTGAGTATATAGGTACTTACCTATCTTCTCGTACAAGTAGGTACCTACTTAGATGTATAAAAACACGAGAATTTCATTAATTGCAATTCCACACTCATAAAAACCCACCGAACGAACGTCGCAATTAAAAAGTTAACATAAAAATCTATAAGCTCAATAAAGCTTTTTTACAACACCCAGCGGCGTATTTTTAAATCTTAATAAAAATTATATCGTACTGATACAATACTGACGGTTAGCAACTGCCGAAGAATGCAGTCAAGTGTACAAAAGGTCAATTGATACAGCATGCTGACATTTAGCACCCTTAAATTAAAACGATACATGATCGTAAGTTTCAACCCGGTGTTTACGCAGTCGCATGCACCTTGAAATTGTCGGCATTGTTCGCCCGAGTGTTAATAAATTTCTCGTACCAACCATTAATCATCGATAATACGGTCATGGAAATCATATTAAGATATTAACCAAAGGAATATATCACTAGCATTATTTGTTTTATTTCAAAAGACTTAAGAATCTTAAGTCGTAAAGAAAAAGTTTTGCTCTTTGAGCTCTTGAATTAAATTGTCCTCTACAGACGAGTCTTGGCGTCGTTCAAGCATTTGAATTACTTCAAAAGCCAACACATAAAAGTCAATACTTAAGCCTACGGATAGGTATACGAGTAGTACCTATTCAGTTAAAGCTATATTGAAAGGCTTTAGGTACTCAAGAAACCTTTAATAGTGCGCCGTTCCATAGTTTTTTCTTTAAAACACTTTTGTTTAAACTCACTTACTTTATCGCTATTCTGCATGAATACAATTTACGCTTCAAAAATTATACTTTGGTACGGTCGTGACATTAATTGGTTAAACAATTATTCGATTATGAATATAATATCTGTCTACCAAAACTTTTCCGTAATCTAATCGGTTACGACGTCCTAGACACGTGTATTCACGTTAACGTACGTGTTTAACAGTGATTAGCTCTCAAGGTTCTATATAAAATTAACAGTGGAACCAATTAATATGAGAATATAGTTAATCATAACTGAGGAGGCTGAAAACCTTCAAAGTAACAACAGCGACTTCTTTCTGACCAGTGATTAAGTAAAGATGTGGCAACGACAAATTAATCATTATCATGGTTCACTAATAGCAAATAGGTACTTAGTTAGTTCATATTGATTGTGAGACACGAAGTTATTATTGATTCGGCATCTGATTGCCTAAAGGAAAGCTTGTACTATAATATTTACTCAGAGCTTTAGCGTAAAAGGGTTTTAAAACACTAACTTAACAAAATAAAGGTTAAATGTTTCATCGTCCTTTACAAACGCACTTGGTTTTGCTATTTTTGCCGTGTTTTCTTATTGGATTAGGTTCTCGGTATCCATATGTATAAAGACATACTTTATTTCTTGTTGACATTTCTAATTAAAATCGACGCGTGCGCGAATGAAGTCTTAGATATCCTTACTGGAATGATGTCGCATATGTGTTTGGGTGTTATAACCACATGTGACATTGTGCAGCCAAGGGAGTGACTACAGCTGCCGAGCACCTGCACTCACTTATGGTGTCAGGGACATTGAACTTTGATGACCTTTCCGTAACTATAATGAATGTACGTAAGCTGTTTTCTAAATAAGTCTCGCAAAACACATTTACCTACTATGGTTACGTAACATAGTGACCTGAAGTCGTGAGTAAGATCTGGGTTTCTAGGTTTTTCTCATGAATATTTAGTTATATTTATTCAGATTCTTCGAAAATTAGTTCACAGTCGTGCACTGGTTCTAAAACTTTTAAAACCTTTACCTGTTTAATTTTATGTCAAAAATTGTTTCGGTGTAGATACCGAAGTTACTTTTATGTCATTTTTATTTCAATTCTGATTTCATAGTAGGTACCTAATATTAACCTGTGAGGGTCACATTTGTTATCTTGTTTTATTGATTCAAAAACAGCATTTGAAAATAAGGTACTCATTTATGAATATAAGTCTACTCTGGTAACAACTTAGTTGTACCATGTAAACGCCAAGACATTTGTTGTGTATTAAGAAGGTAAAATACTTACATATATAAGTACGTCGTTTAAAGGTGTATAGTTCAAAATTACACTCAACGAAAGTAAACATATCCCGAGTTCTAACTTTTTATCAACTCCAATCATAAATATTTTCATCTAAATGACATTAACGGTTTTTAGTGTCGATAACTTTACTTATCCGGAGCACTAAGAGCGTTACGGTCAGCTACAGACAAACTCCTACACTAAACATAATAAATTGTAATTTACTGAACAGGTCAATTTCAATGTTCCAATTGCTAAAATAATAATATGTACTTTCATAGTTCAAGTTAGTTCTTCTCCTGATTTTTACTGTTACTCTCTGAGAGTATTGTAGGTATTTGTTATCTAAAAAAAATTTGATATTCTCTACCTCTAACTAAAGTCTGACAGAAGCCCTAGAGGCTGCCATTTCTCTTAAATAAATAAATTAACCTAGAAAAAATATCATCTAATGTTTTCACTAAGTACTTTAACTATGACGTAAGGAGTCAGCTGTTACAATGTGGCTAAGGAGAGCAGGTGTCGCCGGACCTTTCCACGGTTTCCACTAAACTATGCATAAGTTGTGGACCCGGGGTATGTCCTTAAACTACGTCCGGACCTGGGTATGTCCTTAAACTACGCCAAAAAGAGAGGTATGGGCACTGCGAATGACATCTCGCTAAGTGTGGTAGGGCACGTTCAGCGAATGTCATCGCTCAAATCTGGAGCAGAGCCCGACTGGGGAAGTACCTCCACCTTACAGAAAACCACAGCCAAATAGCACTAGACCCTACTCATAGTGTTGTGTTCCTGCTGGTGAGTAAGGTTGCCAAAGAGCTCAAAGAGGACCCAGTGTGTTGACGATGAGGGACCTTCTTGTTCCTTTAGTCGTCAACACAGTGAATCCTCCTTTTTGTAAAGGGTCGGCAACTCGCATGTGACTCCTTTGGAGTTGCAGGCGTCCATAGGTTACGGTAGCTGCTTACCATCAGGCGGGCCGAATGCTTGTTTGCCACCGTCGTGGTAAAAAAAAAAAAAAAAATAGAGCCTTCGTAATAATTAAATTCCTGGACTAACCCGTTCTAGTGTGTGGCTGTTTAATGTTTATACCGCTTTTACATACAACCTTCGCGTAGCAAATTGACGTTACGAGTCTGTGATAAATTAGACCAGTCGCAGTGTTCAAGTACGTATTGTCTACTAGTTTAACTCATTAAATGTTAGTAAAAATGTTTGTGACCTCTTTTTCGTTTCTTTATTTTCGATTTCCGGAAACTATATTTAACTTACAATCATTCATGAAACTTAACAAGCTTTCTACATATTTATGGTTTATCTTTTTTATATTTTGTATAAGGGTAAGAGACAAAATCAAAATGAAGCGGTTGAACTTTAAATTAAATTTGTTGTATGGTCCCAAATTAATAATCAATACAAAATAAAAGTCTAAAAAGACAAAAAAAAGGAATTAAGTGACAAATACAAACAAATAATTAACAGAAATTTTAAACCCTGCAAATTTTTTATGAATGTACAACATTAAATTTTAAATTTATTATGTAATGTTAAAGTTACCATCAAAATTATTTAACCTATATTAAATATCTTTTCAGGTAATCACTTACTATGCCAACTCAACATGTAAGTCCGTAAGTAGGTACCTATATGGAAAAAAAAATGTAGGTTAATGTATGACATCTTCATGAAATATTCATATTCAAATAATATTGCTATTTAGACGACTAAATAGTAAGACAAGTTTATTGTCTTAATGGTAATGGATACTATTTACGCTGTTTGTACTCGATTACACCCAAATTTATTTTACAAATATACAAAGTTCTAGCTCTAGCAATAACTATACTAACGCTACAGTGTACTTAACTAACTAGCCAAGCCGCACATTATTTACATTAGCGCAATATTTTATTATGATTTTGACGCACGTCCCGAAGGATTACCCTAATACAAGCATTGCATGTTAGTTAGTTTTCCGCGCTTCTTGGAAAACAACTCGCCACACTGCCGATAAAACGGAATAATCATCATATTGCAGTAGGTTGATCCTCCTCTTCTGGTTATTACCTCATAATATAACCTTTGCAGACGAGTATGTTAATTGATGCTAATATTTAATTACCTATTTTATCAAGTTAATTGCTATTTTATTTGAAATAGACCATCTTCATAAAGTTGCCGAATACGATAATTACGAGTATTTATTAAAGGCATCGCATTACTTCTTGGACACTATTGACGAAACTTTATAGAAGTAGCAGAGCACCAATTTTGTGATTTCATAAAAACATATTGTCATATATTTATAAAATAAAGCAAACCGATACTGCGGTCATTAAATTTTATCATTAGGTACAGGTCGGATCCTTATATAGGTCCTATACCATGGCCAAATATAAGCCAAATAAAAGTCCTATACCTCGTTATCCTATACTATAGGATAACGAGATATAGGACTCCTTACGTCAAAGACACCACTTTGACTCTCTAACTTAAAATTTTGGGGTAATTTTGTGTGTGGCTTTGTGAATTCTGCATGCAACTCTGGTGAACCTAAACCTGGTCCTGCTTTCCGCAAGGTGGATCCACTGAGCTAGTTAAAATTACCCCAAAATTTAAAGTTTGAGAATTAAAGTGGTATCTGTGACGTATGGAGTGCTATACCTGTCTTCTTATACCACATAATCTGGCATAATTACATGCTGTATCAAATTAGTGAATAAATAAACAAATAGGAGTAAACAAACAAAACTGTGTCAAAAGCTTAAAATATCTGTACTGATTGATTTCAGAGAACGCCACTCACACAGTTATAGGTGTCGTTTTATTTCGGTTATTCCATACCAGTCGTGCTTTTGTACTTACATCGACCTGCGCAAAGTAAAGGCTTTAATAATAAACGAACATCGCATGGATTCGAAGAAAGCCGACAATCAAGTGGCAACCCTGCCTGTTTCCACCGATCCATAGTGCCGTTAGCCGCATGCACCGGGTTTTTCTGTTGCAATTAGCCGCTACGCCTAGGGGCGGGCCGGGGGTGCAAGGCGACCGTTACTTACCTACCTCAGCTTGCAATAATTAACTGGAACTAGATCACTGATCTTGTCTAGGAACCCGGCTGTGAAATCAATAGTTTGATATAAAATTGCAAATGTTGATATAGTTGCAGGAAACCTTCCCCCAGCAAATCATAAAATAAGGAGAAGCGGGGGGTTTAAACTGGAAAAAAGCAATAAATTAAATGCATTTTACATGCACTATGCCCTTAGATCAAAATGTACTAATTGGCTCATTCTACTTTTTCGTGACCATTAATTTATTGCCAGAACAATGAATTTCATGTATAAAATTGTATTTCCAAATTGTACCTGAACCAAATAATAGGAATTTGTTAAACAAAATTCATATATTAATATTGATTAATGTAAAAATATGGTAACGCAGTGGTAAATGGCTCATTTTCATACAAATTGGGAGACAATCAAGGACCACTGAGTTACAGTGATTAAGAATATTTACTGTTGTTATTATTAAACTAGGCCATCGGAATAATTGATAGCCTAATTAAGCCTCTTTCTCCGTCACAAAACAGCAAATGAAAGTAATGACCAAGTACTCTAAAATATGCATTTTACGAAAAAGTGACAAAAACAGAGTTACAAGTCGTATTAAAAGAACTACCATAACTAGAGTCCTATACAACTAGGGTTACTCGAGAAATTCGGCATATCCGAGACTCGAGAATTCTCGAGTTCTGAATCTAGGTTCGCCGAGCGGTAATTTTTTGCTATTTGTATCAATAAAACCTAATAAAATCCTTTATAAAAAGTCGAAACACGAGAAGCCTCCAGAAATCGGCCTGGAGAATTCTCGCAACTCGAGAATGAAAAAGGTCGAGAAATCAGAAACTCCATTTACAACACTATATAAATAGGTATGTACTAGGTCAGGGGATGTCATGCTGTTTGTCTATCAAAAGGCTGTACTGTATTTGTGTGTCATGAACCGCACCATATTACCACCGTAGACAGATAAATAGGTGAAATATTCAGTGTGTATTTTTAGCACCCTTTGCAGAATGTATTGTTTTTGTAGAAAATATTTCAAAGCGGTTAGCAAAAACAGTTTTTACTATCTTAATTTTCCACTCCAGGGTGTTTACGAAACGGTCAATTGGAAATGTGAGCAAACCACCTAGGGAAACATAAACCGTGGCCATAATCATAATATTTAATCTCAAGTGAAGCTCACAGCCACGAATAGAACTAGCAGTGAGCGAGAATAGCTGGTGCAGAGGAACTCCAAGGACATCGAAAAAGCGCGAGCTGCTCTCATTCAGTTAAAAGCGTCTTTTGACAAGTGGCGCGGAGGACAGGGCGTGGAATTTTCAGTGCTCCTTCGTTAAATTTACGAGAGAAATTTCGCGCCATGATTATTTTAGTTCAACGTCTAAATTATTCCACTTAGTTTAACTGCAATATTAGGTATATTGTGGTCACTGCGAGTGTTCTCAAACCGCACACGACATGTTAGTTATTGTATTTATGAATCTTAAGGATGTTGCTGTTTCGACAAACCTTGCTAACATTTATATTTTTTATGTTTTGTTAATAACTCGCAGCAGGTGCTGATTCGTCGAATCCGTATTTTTTTCCATCTCAAGCTGCGCACAGCGCCCACACTCCCGTCGCTGATTTAAAACACCGGTTCTTCTCTATTTACCTATTAGTTCAAACTCTAAACATAGGTTTGACGTGACCGCACTGGCATTCAGAACAGAATAAAGTAGAGTAGGTACCTACATCAATTGATTACACGCGTTTATGTAATCTCGCCAGTTCCTGTCATTTCGTCCAGCTGTGACTAGTCCGCGTAGTCATTTGTATGATAAATAAGACGAAATATTAATTGAGAGTTCTATTGACATTTTATCTAAATTCTTGACTTTGAACTGATTAAAATTGGATTAACTAGGTAAATTTTCGTGGCGAAATTGAAAAAAAAAAAACAATTACGAATAAGCTTAGTAAGTTATAAATAGCTATAAGTTTATGTCAAAATTCTTGTTTTCTTATTTTATTACTCTCTAGGTATTTAATATAATATAGTAGGTATAGGTATATATGTTTAGGTACCTACTTACTAATACTTTAGAATCTTAATTACATCTTACATCTCGATGCTATTGGAAATCCGACTCCTTCTTAAGCTTCCTGGAGCTTCAAGGGGATTATTATTTATGTATTTATACTCAATAGTAATAGTCTATTTAACGACCGGAGCAACTGGATACTAAATAAGCTTTGGTTGCAGCAGTTCGGGATTCGTTGCAAGACTTGCAAGTCGGTCAAAGTGAACTCTGACAAGCTTTACCTTGCCATTGTTAAATGCGATTGAGGTTCTGCATTTGCTTAGTTAACCAATTACCAATGTTAATTCAATGTAGTCTACTTGCTTAAATGTAATGACTTACAGCAAATCACTAAATCTACAGTAGATAGGTGGTCGTCCATACATGGTATCAATCTACACTTGCCGATGTTAATGTAGAGAAGTAACAAAATACTCTGATTCTCAATATTTCCATAAGGAAGCCCAAGGATAAGTAAATAAGCAAGGTTTGTTTAGGTATGGATGAAATGGATAATGTTGACGTTTTGCCGCTAATATAAAAGTATGTTGATTATAGGATAATAATTAAGGCATAGCACACACAAGTAACAAATAGCCAAGTTTGTGCAAATATTAGCTTTGGCATACATTCGGTTCCTACTAGCACTAACAAGTGTCAACTACGTAGGTACATTTGGCAACGAAGCACTGAAATACTCGTAAGATATAGGTATTAAAATGTATTATATTACACCACATTTGTTCTGCAAATTTAAGTGATCTCCCAAAATATAATCAGAGCGTTTTTACACTGTCCGATCTGATATTGGATGGCCCAATGAGAAAATCAGCAACATAGAGAGTAATATCCTACGGCATTAAGTCCGCCTGTTTAGCGTTTGAGCTTTTTTTTTCAAGCAATGGACATTTGGTATTTAACAAAAAAAATGGTTGTCTGTAAAGTCGGTTTACGGTCGATAATCTTGCGTTATCACTGATAACGTAATAAGAAAACATTGATAAAAATGTACATATTTTTATTTATGAATTGAATTGACAACTTGGCCGTAACGTAACCACGTAACCATGGAGATCTGTTCACAACGTTACCATGGAGATCTGTCCACAACGTGACACTTTTTCGTGCATGCTACCGGTGTTCATCGATTTATAAGACGTTATCACGTCAAAAATATAGAAATGCACAATTTTTTTTATTTGTCTTCTTCGTGGTCCGTCGTCCGATATCGTATCGCATAATGTGAAAGCGCTCTCACCCTAAACACATGTAATTTCGGTCACTTTTAGAAATGTATTTAAAAAAAGGCTTTTTAAAGTTTCAAAATATGTTTTAGTCATTAACTTGTTAATGAACTAGTTATTGACTAAAACTTTTATAAAATTACAAAAATATTCGGTTCTGTTTATAACTACTTAAAAGCACTTTACAGAAAAAAGTTTCTTTAGCTCAAAATGGAAAACGAAACGTCATTATTGACTTGAGGCTTACATAAGGCTCTTTTTACGAAAATGGAATACTCGTAGCGTAGAGCGTCATTTAAAAGGTTAGTAGGCGTCGTAAGTCGTAATCGTAAGTTCACGAGCATCGACTTGTCGCTAAAATGTGAATTTCATGTTAGTCCCGAGTGTGACTACGAGTAGATAGATGTCCATTAAGTAAGGAACTACTAATGGCTCAGGAACATTAGGTCGAAGATGTGCCACTTTATATATTATTTTGTCTGCCGACAAGGAATCACGTTAACTTTTGTATCGGACGTCGGTTCCCTTGAAATAACACTTGATCCAAAGTAGTGTAATTGAGCTTTCAATTTTAAGATAAAGTATTTGGAGCACTTGTGAAAAGTACCATGTAACTTGCATGAACATATAAATGAAACTTTTTACTAGGGTAAGTTTATATACTTAAAATAACTTAAATAAGTAACATATATAATGATTTGGTTAATGTATGAAACTAAAACTACTATTAAAATACACTAACTAAAACTTATAAACTAAAAAATAAAAAAAACCTAAATAATCACAAAGAAACAAAGGATAAAACTAAATATAAAAGACCTCACCAAGTTCACCCTCTTCTGGAATACTCCCTAAAATGCTGGTGACATTTCCGCGCTGTACGGCCAGGCTTAACTTCTGGGCAAATAATGAGCCTGCCCTATGGTCGCCCGAGACGTCCAGTAGTCGGACTGACACTTCTTTAAAGAACTTTTGTGTCGGACTGTCCTTCGAGGACCCTGTGCTTCCACTGCAAGCGCCACAAATTCTTATATTAACAATAGTCAATAGTGTACCTAAGGTCTAATGGCTGTTCTATTACCTCATACAATTGAAATGAAAGAATAATTTATTAAATGCAGCAAAATCAAAACTTCTAATGTGTACGAATGTAGGTACGTAAATATATATGCAATAAAAATACAATATTATTTTAATTTACATCGATATTGTTAAACTGATTATTAACGCTATTCGATAGCTATTCGTGTAAATAAGCACTAGTAGTAGACATAGATTGGTATAATTATTTCTAGCGGTGTAGTTTCGTTTCTAAACGTATTATTTGTATAATCTTAACACGTAGGCGTTTAGTAAATACTGTACAGTTCTAGACTTAGTAAGTACGTAAGTACGACAACTAGGTTCTCGATGACGTAATTAAATTTACGTTCATCCCTAAGACTACAAAGCTATAATTACATTTTCATTGTACAAATCTTATTCGTGACGAATAATGGAAGCCATTGAATAATTTACTGAAACCATTTAATATTTCATTAAATAAAGTTACTTAGTTATTCAAATGCTTTGTTTGCTGAGCAGAGATAGTTTGAAGCGATTTCGGGATTTGAAAAGCAATGGACTTTGTGAATCTGAGTATAAATTTAACAAATATAGAATACAACTGAGTTTCGTAATAATTGACTGCGTTACTTAGTGATTAGAGATTTATGTAACTAGGTACCTACCTAGTACTTACCTAAGTACCCTTACTTACTATAACTTACGTATTTAGATACGCACAAATGCCAGGTAGGTACATAAATAGTACATATAAATAAGAGTCTCTAAATGTTTTTAGGTAAATATTATTTAAACTTGATTTTGTTCTCTCTTGGGTTAAATAAAGCATCACCATCCTGCTTCCACGTGCCAGTTTATTAGGTGTTTCTTCCATTTATGTCGGCTGCAGCTCCGTTTCCCATTATTTATTCCTACGAAACTACTATAGCTATAGTAAAATATCCAGCACATGCAGTGATATATTGAAGCTCCATCCGAAAGAAATGTTCGGCTTGTACCGCTCCACTGAAATGCACAACGTTTACCGAACGCACTGCTTCGGACGACCGACCCGTGTAGATGTGATTGCCAATTTCTTATAGTTGTTACGAATGTTTAGGTCAAGCAATACTGGGAAAGACCTTACAGTTGAGATTCAATGTTTAGTGAATGATCTGAGCTAAAATAACGTGACGCTGCAGACGCCGGCGCGCAACAGATTAAACTTTATTTGTGGCGTCCGTCTATAAAAAGCGCGTGCGTAGTACGTCTGGCCGACCGTCTCCTCCCTACTTTATACGTTGAGACAATTCCAATGAATCTATTATTTTATTTATACTAAATTTCAGACGCGTCGTAAATGAAAGGCTGTTGCCGTTAGATTTGTCTAGCTAAATTTTAACCAATTACCTAAGTAAGGTTTCTGTTTCTACACGGCAGCGCTGTAGCTATTAAGTGTTTGAATTTGCTGTTACGCTTAACTTTGCTAGTGAATAGTGTTAATACCTATATAATAAACTTTCAAGTCAGTACCTATGCAATACCTCTAATAATGTTTGTAAAAGCATAGATATTGTAACAAAGGAACAAGCTTAAACAGACTAAATTCATGCTTTTGTGAGTTATGTGTTTATCAACCTAATACCTCAAAGCAAATAAATAACGAGACACTTTCCAAGGCGACATATAAATCCAGGTGCTTGACGTAACAAGTTATTTGTGAAACAAACTCTTTAAGGAAATTCGCCGCTTTACGAGAGTTTTTCAGCGAAGGCGAAACTTTGCGGTCTTCTGTTTATTTATACAATTTTTTTTCGCGTTATGTTTTGAAAGGGCAACTTACAGCGGTAGATAATCAATTGCTTCGCAAATTTCATAATGTTTAAGTAGAAGTTAAGTAATTTTCTCCAAATATTTTCTTTTAATCGAACCTAACGTAACAAGTACCTACTTAATTTTTTTAAGGTGACAATGACAATACTTATACGAGCATTTTCTGACTATGAAATGTTTGACTTCACTAGTATCTTTTTTATTTCATTTAAATTTACCTGTACTAAATTCAAAGTCAACAAAACTTGCAACATGTTTAAATAATAAATGTAATAATGTGTTTTGTTATAAATAATAATGTGTTTGAAAAACGGTACGTATTTCTTCTTCTAAATATTTTGTACCCCTATCCATAGTTTCATAATCGTTATAGCGCTACGGTACACGCTTAGTGCGTGTATTAAAAAAAATTCAATCGCGAGGCAGCCGATTGAAACAGCGCTTGCCTGAGAGTGGTTATATAATAAAATTTCAATGCCATCTGTCCAGGTGTCACTGGCGCCCTGTACGAGAGCGAAGAAAAAATTAAAACAAAAGATGTCAGGCAACCGCTTGAAAATTAGCATGCTTGTTCTTCATCAGTCATTGCCATCCGCCCCGGCCGGACAGTTATCTAGCTATCAGAGTTGGAAGCCGGACAAATATTGATTTTTCCATCGGTGTCGAGAACTTAGGAAAAATGCACTTACAGTCATTGAAATCGGATGGCATTTGTTTTTTTAGTTTTGTATGATGTGATATGCAATATGCCATTCCTCTCTTGTGAAATTGAAATTGTAGAAAACCCTATCAACCCTTCAATCCTTAAGGAGAGGGGTGGGACGGTGCGAGGTAGCTAGTTGCTAGTTTTTAGTTAGTATTATATGTTATTTTTTAGCTAGTTAAGGATTGAGCCCCAGTCCAAGTTGGGTCAGTTCGGGTTGCACATGGCAGTTCCTCGTCACTTCGGGAGCCCAAATTTCGCGAGCCATCCGGTTGTCTCTCGGACACTCTGACTACGCGTCATTGCTTTAACTAGTGCACCGTTGCTCTACTTTTTTTTAGATATATTCTTATTAGGTACATATTTATTTTTGTGTCAAGTTTGGAGCTCTTCATGCTAACCATGCCAGATATCTGTTATTCCGATATAAATAACGTTACAAAGTAAGTTCTTCCGCCTCGAAGCAGTCGTGACGGGCAACCGCGGCGCCGCTCAACTAACCACAAGCAACCTATGCAGCGTTCCTGTTCCCGAGCGTAGACGACGCACTACAGGCGAACCCAGTATATATGGGACCTCTAGACCTCCACATTTCCACGTAGTTACATATTAAGTTTATGCTGGTTCTTCTAAGGCGTCTATGAATGACAGCCCAGGATTACTCTGATGGAAACGAACCGCGCCCGTCTCATCCCACTGCGCTGCCACTCAAAGCACATTCGCATAATACTTTACTGACTTCTTAAAATGGTTTGTAACGTTTATAAATGTGAAAATGTTGCAACTTGCAAGTCCATTTACATCGAATGTACTATCGATTTGCGAATTCTGAACAGTCGTAAATATAACACAAACAGAACTTAAATTTGGACATAAATCCGGCAGCACTTAATAATTTAAATCGTATTCCCAAGTACTTTTGTATACGCGAAGCCAACTACTAAATAACGTTTTAAAGTTACTGCATCACTTAGTATGCGAAGCCGGCATAGGACTCCAATAGCCCAGACAGGCAAGTTAGTTTCTTCCTTTGTTTTCACGTGTGTCTCGAAATTCTCTGTAAAAAGGGGTAAATGGTAGTTCGTTGTCGGTGTCGGGAGCTGTACGAGCGAGTTGTGCCATGGTGCAATTTTATAGGGTGGGGGACAGTGCGTGCCGGCGCCGTCTGGGCGCGCTGCATGACTCACAGGGCTCTCCGGCTGCACTCCCCTTGCACTAAATCCACCCCGTAATTGACGTCGTTAGATGACCTGCCAGCTAGCACAATTAACTGTGGAATATATACATAAACGGACCAACCCCGTTTCCGTGACCGACTATGACCCTACCTATTTAAAATGAAAGTGCAAAACTGGGTATGTTTTAGTTCAGAATAATGAAGTTACGATCGTTTCGTGATTAACATATTTTGGCAGTGTATCAGCAGTTAAAAGGGGCACATAAATAAAAGTTATGAGGAACCATGAGTGAGCATAAAGCAGGAGCACTGAGTCACTTTGGGTATGTAATTTTGATGTGAGGGTAGGTATGATATGGTGGAGTGTGCAGTATCTGTCATGAGCACTCGCGTGACGCCGCGCCGCCCGCGCGCCTCCGCAGTCTCTGCACGCAAGCAAATTTAAATATTCCATTTACTTCAGAGTTCAGGCTACTCACTCCACTGTTATTAATTTTCATGATATTTAGGTAATGCTTTTTAACAATACTTACTCGTACGCATTTCTTTTAATTATCTTTTTTTTATCAAGAGCAAATTGCCATTACTTTATTGTATCTTTTAATTTCTCGTAAATTGGTATTTTCTCGTTATTTTATTTTTATTTCGAAGCTTTGTATGTATATACTTTATACTTAGGTAGTGTAGCTTAACCATTCACCGGCATTTAGTGTCACAAAACTGATTCCGTAACTTTCGCGAAACGAATATCTTTGCCACGTTATTTCCTTAGAGATGCAAAGCAATTTTCTACAAGAGATAACCTCTCTAAACGGGTTTTTACACGTTCTATATATTCGGAGGCATGGCAGATATGATAACGTTTGCTCTTACTGGGGATCTGAAAGGCTTTTCTTGGCCACCGCTAACAATACTGGCCTCGATATCGGTTGACATATATTTTTCTTTTAGACTTTATTTAAACATTCACTGGTCGTGTTAACGTTGAAATTGGATTTAATGCAGGCGAAACAGAAATCAACAGTTCGATCGCGGTATAAAAATAAAGATTATGAATTAACACGAGGCATCTGGCTTAATAAACCCCGGTGGAGCCGTTATAGATCCAAGAGACGATAAGTAGAGGCATTAAAGCCCTTTATTCGACAGTCAGGATTTATGCAAACAGTCCTTTGTATCACCTTCATGAGAATTGAAAGGCATAAAAGACACCAGTGATAGACAGTACTATAACATCGTTTAGTACCCTTTGCGAGGTCGTGATTTACATGTATCGTAAATTATTCGGTTTATTTAGGTTTGTCAATCGGCGTGACATATGATTATTAAACCATAAAGGATACGTTTATGTAATTATCGAATGTATTAAAATGTTTAGCCACACGTGTCCCCACAAAGCAATAAAAGTTGTATTGTAGTTTCTAAATATCCCCTCGTAGCTTTAATAAATTTCATTGAGTAACGGTTGCAGATTTTCTATGAATGTCGCAAAAATAATTGAATCTACGTAATAGTGAATTGACAATGTTTCATGTCGTAATAGTGCTTGGGAGTCTGACTCGTTACTCCAAACTGACTCCGATTTAACGCTACCTTTCCCATACAATCGAATCAACAACAACTAAGGATATGAATACTAAATGCCTTATTTGACTACTCGTACCTAGTTCGGTAGATCAATCGCAAGGTAACAGCAACTGCAAGTTTTAACGCATATTTACTAGTATGCGGCGGTGCGTGCAGTATACTTTGTATTTCTACAACTTTCAGAACCTCATAATAATAATAAAAAATCAATCTTATGGCAATATTTCAAAGTATCTATTTAATGTGTATGAAAAAAACATTTAACAAGTCATTTTTTTATAAATGTCAACATAAGAGTAAGTAAACTACCTACTACTTAATACTAAAATATACCTTAAACTACACCCCACTTCGACCCACACCGTCCAAACGTCCTAAAAATGCTAGCAGCATTGCCGTGCTGGATGGCAAGCGATATTTGTTGGACTACATACACGCAGACATAATTATTTGTATATAAAAACTGGGGTTTTTCGTAAATCAAAAGTTTACTCCGGAACATTTTAATTCTTGTTTTATTTTTTAACTACTTTTGAAGGAACGTCGAGAGCAAATATTTACAAATCGCTCTAAATCGGACGTTCCTGTCAATACAAGCTCTATTTTAACTTTTAGTTATATATTCTATATTATCGTAGGTATGTTTTACGCTTTAATGCGATGGCACGCTTTTATCATACTTGCTAGTTACAGCATGAACAAATGACGTCGACGTCAAATGACTCGCAACGTTTCGCAACGCGCAACCATAAGGAAATTTATTGCGAAGAATCCCGACAGTAATCTCGTCGAGATAACATTAAGATATCACTTAGCCGGGATCATGACATGTAACCCTATAACCGCAGAGTCGAGAAAGGGAGATTAGCTGAATTAGAGCGGCGTGCGTATTGCCCGCATCGCAGCCGGGCGTTCGATGGTATTTCCCTGGAGGCAGGTAAATCACGCTTTTCATGGTAACGTCAGGCACAAACAGCTTGCGTCGAATGTTCGCCGAATATATATATTATACCGCATTGTGAGTTTACCCATCGAAATTACCTCACGGCTACCTCTAAGAAATATGGAATGTTATTCTTAAGAGCTGCTAAAATCACATACTGGTTACACTGGCGATATTATTGCCAAAAGTAAAGGAATAACTTTAACGATGGTTCAAGCTTTCTTTAAAAAAGGTGATCGATACTTCAACACAAATGTAGATACGTAAATAATATACCTGTGACGCATGTGTCTTTATGTTTATATTAAATATTAGTCTCCAGGCAAGTACGTTATTTTAGACAATTAGTTAACAAAACAAAATAGGTAAGTACCTCAGACAGTAGAGTTAATTTTAATGTGTAAAGTATCTTATCGCAATTTATAATGGATAATCATGCGAGATAGGACAATTTACTGCGGGTGAAAGTCCCGCCTGACTTTCTCTCGCACCTCGCTGCCCTACTGTGCAAAAGGGCACAGTGCAGCCTTGTTAAACTCACCATTTATCGAAACAAATTATCCGGACTTTGTGTAGGTAGGTGGCAATGAAGCGATAAAATATTACCAGTAGTCTGACGAAGGGTTGGTCCGACGTTTTAGGGTCGCTCCCTGAAGACGGGCTTGAAAGTGTATAACGAATATGTGCGTCACATCAGTGACCACTAACAGAATTACGACCGGCGTGCTTTTACGCTATTTTAACGATTATTAAGGATCCTGGGAGAGTCCATTAAGAGGTTACGGGGTCTGTCCAAATACGCTAGTTTTGACTTTTGATAACGTTTTATTAGATATTACTGTTAACTTTGTCTTTGATAACGATTTACCTTATTATCTTTCAAATTTTAGCGTTAATCCCGGTTACAACCTTAGCTATTGGTATTGAGGGACCCTGGAGGCTGATAATCGCTTTCTCAATACAAATAGTGCAGACCCTATGCGAAATAGAGAATTCCAACTAATAAACCAACTTAATATTAAATCGATAAATTATATTGTAACACTTTAGGTATGTCGTTAGATATGTTTATTAAATTGCAAAAGCTGTTATCATAACCTCCTGAATAAATGTTAAATTGTAAAGCGTTCGTAACGAACGTAATTAATATATAGGTACTGTAGTGTGGCAAAAGCCGTTTATTAAAATTAAACTCGGCCTAGCGTGGAACTAGGAAGATTAATGATCCAGTGAATACAGAGTTATGTAAAGAGCAAATGGAGTGCTCGTCAGGCTCGTCCTGGCGGCGCTCCAAAATCACTTGGTCTTTTTACCGTTATCGTGATTACTCGCGATTCTGCCGGATTAGGACGTGTCACGCAGCCTTTTGGCAGCTCCGCTTACGGGATCACGTGTGCTGTGATTGCGCTGAAACCGCATACCTGTGTTTACGGGTTGGAGGCTAAAGGTAGCCGTTTACAGATGAATGGATCAATAGGAGAAGGTAGTTTGAAGGAGATCACTGGACGCACTTTAATCAACTGAATTCTTTTGACCTTTAAGTTTAAAAGCTTTCACGAGAAACGAATCCGAATATTTACTTATTTCAACTTTATTGCACAACAAAATATCACAGTCACAAATCAAAGTCACAAAAGGCAGACTTAATTAGTAGCACACTTGGCTGTATAGCAGCTGAATAATAGAATACGATTACGCTTAAAGCTGAATATAAAAGCTGCATAATAGCTGTATACGAGCTTATTCAGCTTTTATACCTCTTAAATGGGCACAAATTATACAGCCTTAAGTTCACATAGCTGCTTAAGAGCGTTGTAGCAGAAATTTAACAGAGTTATAAGGGGTAATAGGAGTTATAAGAGCGGAATACTGACTGTCTAAGAGACCTCTAATGACCCTTTATTCAGAAAATATATCTCAAATGTCTCCTAATACTGGAGGAGGCTGACATTGGTCTGAATAAAAGAATAATAAAACATAATTTGGTGTGCGATTTGGCACCGCCGGTAGTATTGCGAAACATATATTACACGTAAATCGTGCGCGCGCCGCCATATCACGCTGTGTTAATTTATTCGGATCATTATATGTTCTCTTATATGTATTAATCCGAGAAAGATGTATGGGAATGCAAGTTTACTGACATTATATATATATATTATCTAAGAAAATTTTCGTGCGCCACGAAAATACTCAGTTTATAATTAAATAATATGCTATAAATAAGATGTGGGAAAATTTTGACCAAACAATTTCAAGTAATTTTAAATAATTATTACATAAAAAGTTACTATTACGATATTAGGAAGTACAAATTAATGCATACGTTCATAATTTATGCACAATGATTATAGAATTCGGAAAAGTAAATCAAAATATTTATAGGTTATACACATAAAATGGTGGCTGATGTTAAACAGCGACGTTAACCGTTACATGTCTTATAAGCAGCATAAAGCTGTTTAATGATTATTCGTGTAAGGTTAAGCAGCCTAAATCTGAATAGAATTCAACATATGAACCTGTATGTAGCTGTAAGCTGTTTACTTTATGTTTAATTCTTCGCACTCTCACCTTTAACTTAAATGTGACTATTAAACAGGCGTTATACAGACATTTTAGGGAGCCGCAATTTTGCAAGTAAAGCCATTGCATTGGCTATCTTATACTTCAGAATTGTCTAAGTTATAGTAAAATATATATACGCGCGTCAGTTTGGTATCCCCATGCAGCAAATGGTAGACTACGACTTATTACGGTACCACATATGCTATGTTACTAAGATAATATCTGATTAAAGATACTTAAATGAACCACTATGAAGGAAAAGACGTTAATTCGATACACTACTGAACCGCTAAACAGCTATGAGACATCTTCTGAACGTTTAAACAACCGCTATATGCGGACAGTATCAACGGCAGTATAAAGGCTGCTTAGCGGTAAACATGTTCAGCTTTAAGCTGTATTATGCGCCATATTATGTTCCATTATACGTCTATTGGCTGCATAGTAGTTCATTTGTGCTCCCTTATTAAGTCAACGTAATAGAAGTTCACAATTACCTTGTTAAACAGCACTTGGCATAATTTTACCCACTAAACAGACCTTATTACGGTTAAAGTATTTGAAAACGTTTAAAGCTGTATACAGTCGTAGCAAATTCACCTTTATAGCACCTTTTGCGTATTAATGTTAGTTTTCTCGACCGTAATGCAGCTCTAAATCAGCCCTAAGCTATTTAATTATCACTGACAGCTATTATGCAGCTTTAGGACCGCGAGTGTGTCCTTATAACTGTCTTAATACGCGCAGAGCTCTATATAAATCTATATGTGAGTAGTTATACAGCCATCTGTGCTACTTGAGGCATTCTCTACCAGTCAACCTTGAGGAGAAACAGAGAAGAATCGTTAGCGCGGAATATAATTATGTAGAAATATTTTGGTCTGATATTAATTTTGGATCTGAGATTGGGTCGTAAAACTTTCATATTAGTTATAATTTTTGAGTCAGGAACATGTTATGAAACCCAATGAGTCTTATTAGAATAAACACTTGATTATACTTAAAAATATAGTTTTCTAAGAAAATAATTGTTGTTTCAGATGTAGAACTTGCGTGACAAATTTACAATCAGCAACTCGAAGTAAGTGTATATTATATTTTAATTTTAGTTGGAATTCGGAATAACTAATAATAGGTAAGAATTCGGAATAACTCTATCATATGATTTGAGTCAAAAATATTATACATAATGTCAAATTAGCTTTAGATATATAGTTACTATAAATAGCAAATAAAGTAGTAAATTAATCTCTCTTACAAATTATCATTTATAATGTATTCAATTAGTAATATGGCGCTTAGGTATTCAAACATTGACAAATTTAAAATTATCAACAAGTTTTGTGTAATGTGATACAGGTAATTGATTACATTTAAATGGTTTTTCAATTATTTTCTAAACTAAACAGGGAAAATGATTTTAGATAGACATCAAATGACACTAATATCAATTATTTTGAAGTGCCTACTGTACTCAAATAATGAAAGTGTCATTATCACAAATGACGAAATCATAACAGCGGTAAAAATGGCGGCAACTGTCATTTTATACAAGCTTATTTATTACTCACACGAAAACTACTGCCATACGCTGCAGGTCACTAAAGCTTGTGACAAGCCATTCAGGCTAAACTTTAGACACATTTCCCCGAATTCTTCTGCGAATGTAAAACCGAAATATATAACAAAAAGTATTGCTCTGTAGGTAAGTAAACAAAGTTTATTTAACTGTTAACTGCCAGTTGGCTTGCACGTACTGCACGCTGCAGTTTCATGCTTCGCGTTACAATAAAATTCAAGCAAGAGCCGCGTACAAAGTATCTTTGCAGTTCCCAACTACAGCCCCGTTTACACAATTCCAGTAGCAAGCTAAACTCGGATCCCAGTGCTTAGTTACAGCTACAATTCCAGAGCGGTCCTGAGTGTTGACATTAGCCTCGACTCCCAACAGGCCGACCGAAATACAAGACAACCGGGGCTCACTCATGCCTCAAATGCTCTTAACCATAAATACCATAATGAATGAGTACGTGTCCGTGCTGCAATCGTCGAGTGTTCTCACGGGGCGGAACAGCAAAGAAAACACATTTTAGCGTCGGCGGCAAAGAGCCGACGTGTAATTCACAATACACTTGCTGCGAGACAAGTTGGTTAGAGTTCGCGAGCTTCAAGTTATATTGTTCCCGACGGAGCGGGACAAATAGGACGCGAGCAATAAAAATAGTTCCCAGCATCCGCCGGCCTGGGACGAATTCCGGCCAAAATTACGTGAGCAAATTAGACATTCCGGGACATTGCGTTGGAATAATTGAGACCCCCACAGCCTCGTTGTCGAAGAATGCCTCTCGCTGCAGCGGCTAGATAATGCATTCGCGTGCGCAGCCCCGTGCCCTACCCTACATATCGAACTTCTCATTACGTGCCTTCCAAGAACACACCGCTATTTTCCTTATACGACTTTTACGCAGAATCAATCCCAGGTTGGTGATTATTGCATAACAAATATGAATATATATTTGATTTGATTGAATAACATGTATTTGTATTTTATATTAATTGGGAATTTAAATAATATATTTATAATTAACTCTCAGAAGATTATAAATGGCTAATTTTATCCTGATTGATAAAATAAATACGTCTGACTTGTCATTGGAGATTGGCATTCTTATTGGTATTGTATTTCAAATATATACACTTAATTACCTTCTCTTGATAGTTATGTATATTAGTAAATAAAGTTTGTATTACGCTATTCGAGACTTGTTAAATTGCTCGTTATACACTACATTTAATTTGATACCAAACCGGTTTGAATGAATAAAATACAATTCATATATTGGAACAGCGATACTTATTTAAATATAAACCGGTCGTTATCGACTCTAACAGTACGACGACGTATAGACGTTTAATAATTTAGCTATCTAATGATATCAAATAGAATAAATAATAACCTGTTTTATATATTTCAGATTCATGTAGGTAAATGTATTTTAGTCCATTTAGCCGGTCTATTTTAATTTACACAACACATTGTCTGTGTGCAAAAGCTAATATAATTTTAGAGCAATTATTAAGTTACATATTTGTATTGTTTGCAATCAAAAACCTGGCTTGTAAATATTATTATTGTAGTCAATATAATCTGTATTTGTACTATTGTATAGACGAGTCAAATGAAAAAAAAAAACTTTTCTCAATTCTTGCACTGTAAAACTGATATTTTTAAATATAAAATATGTAATAATTTGTAGTAATGACGTCAATTGGGAATGGTTACATTTTGTAAAGTTTTTTCTTTTTCTAATTGTCGGAATAACTGTCCTCGGTAAAGGAATATAAATAAGTTACAGAATTTTCAAATGCCCCATGAATATTATAATAATAAAAACAGTTCGATCCATACATTTATATAAAGTTTCGTTGTACCCCTTTTCAGCCTTGCTACGGCTGATAAGCCATGTTTCAGAGTTCGTCACATATCTTCTATATAAATACATAAACGAAGAAACTGACTGACTGACTGACTGACCGACCGACCGACCGACCGACCGACCGACCGACCGACCGACCGACCGACCGACCGACCGACCGACCGACCGACCGACCGACCGACCGACCGACCGACCGACCGACCGACCGACCGACCGACCGACCGACCGACCGACCGACCGACCGACCGACTGACTGGTAATGTTGTTTCAATATAGCAGTTGACAGTAGCTAGACCATCTGGCATCTGCTCTCAGGACTTATTAGGACTCAAAGTAATCCAATTTTGCCGTTTGGGAAAAGTCCCTCGTCCTGGCCACAACCACAGTGCACCTATAAAGTAGCGTAGAGAAAATAAATGTCTTGTTTTGTAGCAGGCTAAACCTTACACGGCAAATCGCCGCGCCATCAGTCTTGCCAAGGAGCTGGGCATTAGAGGCGAAAGCAGTAATATAAAAGGATTGGCGGCAATTCATATGTGTTTAGTCAAGCGCCAGCGAGCTCGTCCCGCGGCTATTTTTATCCTAATCTCCAAAGGAGATATTATTGCCTGAGTCTGTAGGTATGAGACGTAGCCGCGGAGATACGCCGAACATTTGGTATTTACTATTTTGCACATTCGATTATTTTGTTCGTTGTTTTGTTACGTAACATCTTAACACTACTCATTTAAATCGCATATCATTATGATTATTATGAACTTATTTAACTTGTGCATTCAGTAGGTGGAAATCACATCATTACACATTTGCATCTCATTATTATAATCTGCTATATTATAATTTTCAACATGATTAATGTTAACAAGTAACGAGTTCAACTGAACGTTAAAAAGCGTACCTAGTTTAATAATTAATTATTTCATCTATAAAATTATGATTCATCGTCATCAATCACACGCTCTATATTATTTTATTAAACACCGACCTACTATATTAACAACCGCAAAATGTAAAATATGCTATTACAATGAGATTATGCATTCGAATATGGAAAGCACTGTCAAAGCTCTATCGACCCTTTCTTAGACCACTAAAAGCCTCTGGCTTTCCATGGCTGAATATTTACAAATACAAAAATACAAACACAAATACAAATGCGTTTATTTCATTACTTTTATTTTTTTATTTAGGTAGATACGTAGACTTTGAATCGTAATTTCAGTTACCAAAATGTCAAGGAAACCTGTTATACTCATGCAAATTACAATTTGCAAGCACATATACCGTATTATATTCTTTTAGTATCTACTGTTTTTCAAGAAATTCATGAATCTCTTACTGTAGGATAGATATACTCTACTCTATCATCGCCAAATCACGAAACAGATGTATTAAATAAAGATGCATAACTTACGATCGGGTAAATAAAACATAACTACTTACATGAACATTACCTACATAATATTATAAAGCTATAAGCTTGTGTACGTAGTAACCAGCGAATTTGCATATAATGCATACCGCAAAGTGGAAAACAGTTGTGACAACGTTTTGCACCGGGAGTAGATATTACACAAAGCGGTAAGTTGTTACATTCAAAACTTTAAACATAATCAACTTACCTATCAACTTATAATTACCCATAATATAGGTATATTACCTGGTCACATTTAGTATTAGCCACATACGGGTGATACCGGTCAAACCGCGCCGTCCCGTCCCTGCACGCGTGATCGCTCATCACATCATAATGGAATTAGTATACTTATCACCTCACAATTTTCTCACGATTATTTTCGTTGATCTCATAATTCCAAGATGTTGTATGACTTTGCCGTAAAGAAGTACGATTTTTATCATTCTTCATTTTAAGTTTTTCATTTTCTGCTACCTATTTTTTATATACTTCCAAATGTACTGATGAACCTTTAGATAGCAATGTTCTATTTGCAACTACTAAGAAGAATTAAAGAGGTAACTGACTAATAACAATAAGTAATGCTGCTAATATTTCAACTACGTATGTACTTATATATTAAGCCCTTCAATAGGTAGATGTAGACCGTAGCCGTAGGTGATAACAATATATATTGTGGTAATGTTGTTTCAATCTAGCAGTTGACAGTAGCTAGACCATCTGGCATCTGCTCTCAGAGGCTTTATTCCCAAAACGTGCGACTTTCACGAAATTCTTCATTTTCTTCTAAGGCTATGGCGAAAATACTTTTTTTTTTAAATCAACTTATGATGCATATAATAGTGCATTTCTTTATCTAGACGGCCATTGGAGCAAATATTACATTTTAACGAGATAAATAAAATAAAATGTTGGTTGTCTTGGAAGGCCTTTCCGAATTTTCCAGTTAGATGTACGGTTCATTTTAAAATGACGCAAAAAAAGGATAACAATTCTTATTCAATTTTAATAAAACTCAATTGAGTATATCATGTCTGAGACGGCCATGGAAATAAAAATCGAAAATTCATCCTGGATAATACACAAAATACCTTCTGATTACATGCCAGTTTTTTAATGAAAACACGGTTACATTTAATTTTTACCACAAAACGCTATAAATATTTTGCCCCGTAAAATATTACCATAGCAAAGTTAAACTATATTTTTATCTCGATAAAAATAATCATTACTATAGTGGTAAATTTTAATTTAGTATGAAATTGTAAAAATTATCTATAAATCACACTTCACAGGACACTTTCTCTAAGAATCGTATTTTTGAGTACTTAATAATAATAATTATTGTTCAAAAGTATTTTTTTGTATTGCTAATACTTCAATCTATCTTATAAATATTTTTTTGCGGCTTTTTTCATTAATAGAGTTTTTCGACCTTTTAGTGAATAAGGAGCCTTAAGATGCCGAATAGCCAATATTTAATTTCCATCTACCAAGTCTGCATTTATGTATTGTGTTTTTGGTAGTAAAAGTATTTTTAAATTTCGCTTTATTTATCAAAGTTCTCTTTGCTTACAAAACATAAAGTTCCGGATAATCTGCAATAGTTAAATTACTGTGTTTAATTCAAACTTTTGTTTATTTTTTGTTTATACCTGAAACTATGTACAGTTCTTCTGCTAGGTTTGTATTATTCAAACCTTTTATGTGGCTCATTAAAATTATTACTGGCGCTTTAAAAAGGTGAAAAGGTGTGCGCTTGGTTAAAAATAACCTGCCAAGTGCACGACAGGTGGTAGTCACTTTATACCTGACGGTTCTGCCGAGGTAGGAGTATAAATATATAGTATACCAAAGGCTTGGCTTTAATTTGTCTATCTGTATTCTGTACCTGTTCAAAAACACATTGTGAGTTGCATTAGTAGGTACTAACCGTAGAAAATATACGTAATATAGAACACTATTTATAGAACACAACATTAAAGGTACCTTCAATAAGGAATGAAGTTCATTATTAAAAACTAGCACTAATTGGACCACTCTCGTTTGTATTATTTGTTGATATCGCTACAAGTTGGTACTAAATTCTTCCTATCTAATCACTGGGCATCTCCTGGTTACCTTATTTATTTACCAGTGACCTTGTATGTACCTAATAGATTTCTGATTATTTCCAAATACATTTGCGCAGAAGTTAGCGTGTTAATACTAATATTCATCACATACAAATATGTTTGTGTTAGTCGTCAGAACATATGATTGTATAATTAGCAACCCACTCAAGTCGTCAATTAAATTATTAGTATCATTGACAGCCCACTCAAGAATCCAAAATAAGGCACGCACAATCTATCGATACTCTAAATGATAATGTCAACACTGAATAGAAAGAAATAGCTTAATACAGTAATTTCGGTCCATTCGGAACCAGAAAGTTAAAAACATGGGAGAATTATATTTACGAAATGTAGGACATAGCCTAAATACGGTCGAAATACTGCCTTTTATATACGGCGTACAAATATTTAAAAAACCGGCCAAGTGCGAGTCGGACTCGCGCACCGAGGGTTCCGTACAAACCTGTAGGTATATAAGTAAAAGTTGACGTAGAAGTTTGATTTTGCTACAGCTGAAAGGTATTATAGACCTGAGTATTTGATATGAATTTCAATTTAATACCTCTACGCGTTTACGAGGAAAAAGGTAGTAAGTTTAAAATTTTAAAAAATATTTTTTGTATGATTTTACTAAAAATTTCTACTTTTCGTAATTTTTCCTTTGTCTGTGCTATATGACATTTCTTCGTGCCAAGTTTCAAGTTTCTGAGTTTACGGGAAGTACCCTTTAGGTTTTGAGTTTCTTGCAAGTACTCAGTTTCAAAATATGTAACTTAAATTGCTATTTCTTTTGATTGCGTTGACATAAAAGTTTGGTTTTGCTACATCTGAAAGGGCCTATAGCCCTGAGTATTTGACATGAATTTCAATTTAATACCTCTACGCGTTTACGAAAAAAAAGGGAGTAAGTTTAAAATTTAAAAAAATGTTTTTTGTATGATTTTACTAAAAATTTCTACTTTTCGTAATTTTTCCTTTGTCTGTGCTATATGACATTTCTTCGTGCCAAGTTTCAAGTTTCTGAATTTACGGGAAGTACCCTTTAGGTTTTGAGTTTCTTGCAAGTACTCAGTTTCAAAATATGCAACTTAAATTGCTATTTCTTTTGATTGCGTTGACATAAAAGTTTGGTTTAGCTACATCTGAAAGGCCCTATAGCCCTGAGTATTTGACATGAATTTCAATTTATTACCTCCACACGTTTACGAGGAAAAGGTAGTAAGTTTAAAATTTAAAAAAAAATTTTTTTGTATGATTTTACTAAAAATTTCTACTTTTTGTAATTTTTCCGTTGTCTATGCTATATGACGTTGCTTCGTGCCAAATTTAAAGTTTCTGAGTTCACGGGAAGTACCCCGTAGGTTTTGCGAGTGCCGAAAAACTCTAATATTTGCAGCATAAACGACTGTATCTTTTGATTTCGTTGGCTTTTCAGTTTGATTTTTTCACAGCTCCAAGGGACAATAGACCTGAGTATTTGATATAAATTTCAGCTTGATACCTCCACGCGTTCCTGAGAAAAATGGTCTTGACAGACAGACAGACAGACAGATAGACAGACAGACAGACAGACAGACAGACAGACAGACAGACAGAGAGACAGACAGACAGACAGACAGACAGACGGACAACAAAGTGATCCTATAAGGGTTCCGTTTTGTCCTTTCGAGGTACGGAACCCTAAAAATGCTTCTATTCCTAACAAACAAAATAAAATACAGACGAATTAAGAACCTTTGGTTTTGTAAAATTGATAATCGACTTGACTTTACAGTAGATACCCATGGGGTTGTTAATAATAAAAAACGAAAAGTGTTATGTTTTTAACATAGAGTTTGAAGATCACCATGCATGGATCATGATGAGTTTGTGGCAGTTTATCATATGGATACGCAGATTAAAACTATCAAAGTGAAAACCCTCTATTTCTGGTAATACTGAGTTGACCGAGATGAGAGAGCGAGGCTCATACTTACTTTTCTATTAACCTAAAAAACAGAAAATATAATTAGTATGTTATTTAATCAAATACAAACATTGAAACATTGAAAAAATAATCAACCCAGTTTGACTTGAACAAACATCGATACGCCTTACCGGGGCTCGATATCGCTTTACCAATTAAGCTATGGGTTCAGTTACTGAGCTGACGAAATTCTCAATGCCTTCAATCATCTTTTTGCATTTATTTTTACATCGACTTTATAGCAGCCGTAAGCGACATCTAGGTGCCAACTACTACAGTTAGCTACCCTTCCCGCCGACTCTCTTACAAGTGTCACAACGGAAATAACAGATGGCGCCTGCTATCCACTCATAATTATTTTACTTGTATTTTTTTTTTTTACTTGTTTTTTCTAAAGTGGGTATTCCACTCATACATTAGTATGTTATTTAATCAAATACAAACATTGAAACATTGAAAAAATAATCAACCCAGTTTGACTTGAACAAACATCGATACGCCTTACCGGGGCTCGATATCGCTTTACCAATTAAGCTATGGGTTCAGTTACTGAGCTGACGAAATTCTCAATGCCTTCAATCATCTTTTTGCATTTATTTTTACATCGACTTTATAGCAGCCGTAAGCGACATCTAGGTGCCAACTACTACAGTTAGCTACCCTTCCCGCCGACTCTCTTACAAGTGTCACAACGGAAATAACAGATGGCGCCTGCTATCCACTCATAATTATTTTACTTGTATTTTTTTTTTTTTACTTGTTTTTTTAAAGTGGGTATTCCACTCATACATTAGTATGTTATTTAATCAAATACAAACATTGAAACATTGAAAAAATAATCAACCCAGTTTGACTTGAACAAACATCGATACGCCTTACCGGGGCTCGATATCGCTTTACCAATTAAGCTATGGGTTCAGTTACTGAGCTGACGAAATTCTCAATGCCTTCAATCATCTTTTTGCATTTATTTTTACATCGACTTTATAGCAGCCGTAAGCGACATCTAGGTGCCAACTACTACAGTTAGCTACCCTTCCCGCCGACTCTCTTACAAGTGTCACAACGGAAATAACAAATGGCGCCTGCTATCCACTCATAATTATTTTACTTGTTTTTTTTTTTTTTTCTTACTTGTTTTTTTAAAGTGGGTATTCCACTCATACATTAGTATGTTATTTAATCAAATACAAACATTGAAACATTGAAAAAATAATCAACCCAGTTTGACTTGAACAAACATCGATACGCCTTACCGGGGCTCGATATCGCTTTACCAATTAAGCTATGGGTTCAGTTACTGAGCTGACGAAATTCTCAATGCCTTCAATCATCTTTTTGCATTTATTTTTACATCGACTTTATAGCAGCCATAAGCGACATCTAGGTGCCAACTACTACAGTTAGCTACCCTTCCCGCCGACTCTCTTACAAGTGTCACAACGGAAATAACAGATGGCGCCTGCTATCCACTCATAATTATTTTACTTGTTTTTTTTTTTTTTTTTACTTGTTTTTTTAAAGTGGGTATTCCACTCATACATTAGTATGTTATTTAATCAAATACAAACATTGAAACATTGAAAAAATAATCAACCCAGTTTGACTTGAACAAACATCGATACGCCTTACCGGGGCTCGATATCGCTTTACCAATTAAGCTATGGGTTCAGTTACTGAGCTGACGAAATTCTCAATGCCTTCAATCATCTTTTTGCATTTATTTTTACATCGACTTTATAGCAGCCGTAAGCGACATCTAGGTGCCAACTACTACAGTTAGCTACCCTTCCCGCCGACTCTCTTACAAGTGTCACAACGGAAATAACAGATGGCGCCTGCTATCCACTCATAATTATTTTACTTGTTTTTTTTTTTTTTTTTACTTGTTTTTTTAAAGTGGGTATTCCACTCATACATTAGTATGTTATTTAATCAAATACAAACATTGAAACATTGAAAAAATAATCAACCCAGTTTGACTTGAACAAACATCGATACGCCTTACCGGGGCTCGATATCTAAAATCGAATCGATGTTTAAAAAAACAAGTAAAAAAAAAAAAAACAAGTAAAATAATTATGAGTGGATAGCAGGCGCCATCTGTTATTTCCGTTGTGACACTTGTAAGAGAGTCGGCGGGAAGGGTAGCTAACTGTAGTAGTTGGCACCTAGATGTCGCTTACGGCTGCTATAAAGTCGATGTAAAAATAAATGCAAAAAGATGATTGAAGGCATTGAGAATTTCGTCAGCTCAGTAACTGAACCCATAGCTTAATTGGTAAAGCGATATCGAGCCCCGGTAAGGCGTATCGATGTTTGTTCAAGTCAAACTGGGTTCATTATTTTTTCAATGTTTCAGTGTTTGTATTTGATTAAACAACATACTAATGTATGAGTGGAATACCCACTTTAAAAAAACAAGTAAAATAATTATGAGTGGATAGCAGGCGCCATCTGTTATTTCCGTTGTGACACTTGTAAGAGAGTCGGCGGGAAGGGTAGCTAACTGTAGTAGTTGGCACCTAGATGTCGCTTACGGCTGCTATAAAGTCGATGTAAAAATAAATGCAAAAAGATGATTGAAGGCATTGAGAATTTCGTCAGCTCAGTAACTGAACCCATAGCTTAATTGGTAAAGCGATATCGAGCCCCGGTAAGGCGTATCGATGTTTGTTCAAGTCAAACTGGGTTGATTATTTTTTCAATGTTTCAATGTTTGTATTTGATTAAATAACATACTAATGTATGAGTGGAATACCCACTTTAAAAAAACAAGTAAAAAAAAAAAAAAAAACAAGTAAAATAATTATGAGTGGATAGCAGGCGCCATCTGTTATTTCCGTTGTGACACTTGTAAGAGAGTCGGCGGGAAGGGTAGCTAACTGTAGTAGTTGGCACCTAGATGTCGCTTACGGCTGCTATAAAGTCGATGTAAAAATAAATGCAAAAAGATGATTGAAGGCATTGAGAATTTCGTCAGCTCAGTAACTGAACCCATAGCTTAATTGGTAAAGCGATATCGAGCCCCGGTAAGGCGTATCGATGTTTGTTCAAGTCAAACTGGGTTGATTATTTTTTCAATGTTTCAATGTTTGTATTTGATTAAATAACATACTAATGTATGAGTGGAATACCCACTTTAAAAAAACAAGTAAAAAAAAAAAACAAACAAGTAAAATAATTATGAGTGGATAGCAGGCGCCATCTGTTATTTCCGTTGTGACACTTGTAAGAGAGTCGGCGGGAAGGGTAGCTAACTGTAGTAGTTGGCACCTAGATGTCGCTTACGGCTGCTATAAAGTCGATGTAAAAATAAATGCAAAAAGATGATTGAAGGCATTGAGAATTTCGTCAGCTCAGTAACTGAACCCATAGCTTAATTGGTAAAGCGATATCGAGCCCCGGTAAGGCGTATCGATGTTTGTTCAAGTCAAACTGGGTTGATTATTTTTTCAATGTTTCAATGTTTGTATGGGAAGGGTAGCTAACTGTAGTAGTTGGCACCTAGATGTCGCTTACGGCTGCTATAAAGTCGATGTAAAAATAAATGCAAAAAGATGATTGAAGGCATTGAGAATTTCGTCAGCTCAGTAACTGAACCCATAGCTTAATTGGTAAAGCGATATCGAGCCCCGGTAAGGCGTATCGATGTTTGTTCAAGTCAAACTGGGTTGATTATTTTTTCAATGTTTCAATGTTTGTATTTGATTAAATAACATACTAATGTATGAGTGGAATACCCACTTTAAAAAAACAAGTAAAAAAAAAAACAAGTAAAATAATTATGAGTGGATATCAGGCGCCATCTGTTATTTCCGTTGTGACACTTGTAAGAGAGTCAGCGGGAAGGGTAGCTAACTGTAGTAGTTGGCACCTAGATGTCGCTTACGGCTGCTATAAAGTCCATGTAAAAATAAATGCAAAAAGATGATTGAAGGCATTGAGAATTTCGTCAGCTCAGTAACTGAACCCATAGCTTAATTGGTAAAGCGATATCGAGCCCCGGTAAGGCGTATCGATGTTTGTTCAAGTCAAACTGGGTTGATTATTTTTTCAATGTTTCAATGTTTGTATTTGATTAAATAACATACTAATGTATGAGTGGAATACCCACTTTAAAAAAACAAGTAAAAAACAAAAAAAAAAAAAAAAAAAAAACAAGTAAAATAATTATGAGTGGATAGCAGGCGCCATCTGTTATTTCCGTTGTGACACTTGTAAGAGAGTCGGCGGGAAGGGTAGCTAACTGTAGTAGTTGGCACCTAGATGTCGCTTACGGCTGCTATAAAGTCGATGTAAAAATAAATGCAAAAAGATGATTGAAGGCATTGAGAATTTCGTCAGCTCAGTAACTGAACCCATAGCTTAATTGGTAAAGCGATATCGAGCCCCGGTAAGGCGTATCGATGTTTGTTCAAGTCAAACTGGGTTGATTATTTTTTCAATGTTTCAATGTTTGTATTTGATTAAATAACATACTAATGTATGAGTGGAATACCCACTTTAAAAAAACAAGTAAAAAATAAAATAAAAAAAACAAGTAAAATAATTATGAGTGGATAGCAGGCGCCATCTGTTATTTCCGTTGTGACACTTGTAAGAGAGTCGGCGGGAAGGGTAGCTAACTGTAGTAGTTGGCACCTAGATGTCGCTTACGGCTGCTATAAAGTCGATGTAAAAATAAATGCAAAAAGATGATTGAAGGCATTGAGAATTTCGTCAGCTCAGTAACTGAACCCATAGCTTAATTGGTAAAGCGATATCGAGCCCCGGTAAGGCGTATCGATGTTTGTTCAAGTCAAACTGGGTTGATTATTTTTTCAATGTTTCAATGTTTGTATTTGATTAAATAACATACTAATGTATGAGTGGAATACCCACTTTAAATAAACAAGTAAAAAAAAAAAAAAAACAAGTAAAATAATTATGAGTGGATAGCAGGCGCCATCTGTTATTTCCGTTGTGACACTTGTAAGAGAGTCGGCGGGAAGGGTAGCTAACTGTAGTAGTTGGCACCTAGATGTCGCTTACGGCTGCTATAAAGTCGATGTAAAAATAAATGCAAAAAGATGATTGAAGGCATTGAGAATTTCGTCAGCTCAGTAACTGAACCCATAGCTTAATTGGTAAAGCGATATCGAGCCCCGGTAAGGCGTATCGATGTTTGTTCAAGTCAAACTGGGTTGATTATTTTTTCAATGTTTCAATGTTTGTATGGGAAGGGTAGCTAACTGTAGTAGTTGGCACCTAGATGTCGCTTACGGCTGCTATAAAGTCGATGTAAAAATAAATGCAAAAAGATGATTGAAGGCATTGAGCATTTCGTCAGCTCAGTAACTGAACCCATAGCTTAATTGGTAAAGCGATATCGAGCCCCGGTAAGGCGTATCGATGTTTGTTCAAGTCAAACTGGGTTGATTATTTTTTCAATGTTTCAATGTTTGTATTTGATTAAATAACATACTAATGTATGAGTGGAATACCCACTTTAAAAAAACAAGTAAAAAAAAAAACAAGTAAAATAATTATGAGTGGATAGCAGGCGCCATCTGTTATTTCCGTTGTGACACTTGTAAGAGAGTCAGCGGGAAGGGTAGCTAACTGTAGTAGTTGGCACCTAGATGTCGCTTACGGCTGCTATAAAGTCGATGTAAAAATAAATGCAAAAAGATGATTGAAGGCATTGAGAATTTCGTCAGCTCAGTAACTGAACCCATAGCTTAATTGGTAAAGCGATATCGAGCCCCGGTAAGGCGTATCGATGTTTGTTCAAGTCAAACTGGGTTGATTATTTTTTCAATGTTTCAATGTTTGTATTTGATTAAATAACATAATAATGTATGAGTGGAATACCCACTTTAAAAAAACAAGTAAAAAACAAAAAAAAAAAAAAAAAACAAGTAAAATAATTATGAGTGGATAGCAGGCGCCATCTGTTATTTCCGTTGTGACACTTGTAAGAGAGTCGGCGGGAAGGGTAGCTAACTGTAGTAGTTGGCACCTAGATGTCGCTTACGGCTGCTATAAAGTCGATGTAAAAATAAATGCAAAAAGATGATTGAAGGCATTGAGAATTTCGTCAGCTCAGTAACTGAACCCATAGCTTAATTGGTAAAGCGATATCGAGCCCCGGTAAGGCGTATCGATGTTTGTTCAAGTCAAACTGGGTTGATTATTTTTTCAATGTTTCAATGTTTGTATTTGATTAAATAACATACTAATGTATGAGTGGAATACCCACTTTAAAAAAACAAGTAAAAAAAAAAAAAAAAAACAAGTAAAATAATTATGAGTGGATAGCAGGCGCCATCTGTTATTTCCGTTGTGACACTTGTAAGAGAGTCGGCGGGAAGGGTAGCTAACTGTAGTAGTTGGCACCTAGATGTCGCTTACGGCTGCTATAAAGTCGATGTAAAAATAAATGCAAAAAGATGATTGAAGGCATTGAGAATTTCGTCAGCTCAGTAACTGAACCCATAGCTTAATTGGTAAAGCGATATCGAGCCCCGGTAAGGCGTATCGATGTTTGTTCAAGTCAAACTGGGTTGATTATTTTTTCAATGTTTCAATGTTTGTATTTGATTAAATAACATACTAATGTATGAGTGGAATACCCACTTTAAAAAAACAAGTAAAAAAAAAAAAAAAACAAGTAAAATAATTATGAGTGGATAGCAGGCGCCATCTGTTATTTCCGTTGTGACACTTGTAAGAGAGTCGGCGGGAAGGGTAGCTAACTGTAGTAGTTGGCACCTAGATGTCGCTTACGGCTGCTATAAAGTCGATGTAAAAATAAATGCAAAAAGATGATTGAAGGCATTGAGAATTTCGTCAGCTCAGTAACTGAACCCATAGCTTAATTGGTAAAGCGATATCGAGCCCCGGTAAGGCGTATCGATGTTTGTTCAAGTCAAACTGGGTTGATTATTTTTTCAATGTTTCAATGTTTGTATTTGATTAAATAACATACTAATGTATGAGTGGAATACCCACTTTAAAAAAACAAGTAAAAAACAAGTAAAATAATTATCAGAAAATATAAATCAACAGAAAGGAAATTTAAGAAGCTATCATATTACACAAACTCTTACACAAACTTACACCAACTTACACAAACCTCTTCCAGCTTACCTATGCGACGTTGTAACTTGAATTCGCACGCATATATATTTATCTACATATGACCGATTCAATACAATGGTATATGTTACCTTGGATTCGCGGTACGCTTGAAGCCAAATTGCGCGGAAGCCTCTCGAGACTCACGCGTTTGGGTCACGACTCCACTCCAAATTTAAAATTGATTACAAAAAATATTACCAAGTTTGAGGCGAGCGTCGTGATTCGGGTTCGGAACGAAATTGTTTCTGTTTACACATTGTTTTTGGCCGGCTCTTTCTGACTGGGGTAATGGATGACCGTGAAAAGTTTTGAATTAGAATGTTGCAGTCAAATGAGTTCATAGGGTAGGCGATAGTGTTATCTTTGATTTATGTTAGTTATTCACTTGGTGAATTTAGTCACTGTCGTAGATATTTAGATGCAAATTCGTTTTTACTTTATCTAATGTTCAGGATATTTGGGTTACCCTCCATTCTGAGTACCCCAATTAACAATTTGCTTTCAATTTCTTTAATTATGGGAGACGTACGTTTATTTTCTATGCGTCATGGAATGGATCATTACTTGCTACATAACATTTTGCTGCAAATTAGACAAAAATCGCACTTGGTTTAAGTGTGAAATCACGCATTAACAACTGGCATAAATGTTCATTTATACCGTAACATAGCATTAGTCTGCTGACATCTCTTACGCAATTATAAATACGCTGTGACATACGCCAATCATGCGAGTATACCCCCAAATCACCTCTTCCACGCGCCGAGAGTCTCCGTCTCTAAATCGGACATCGAACGTTAAAAACAGAGCACTTAGCCAACCAACACCGGTCCCTATAAAAAACAAACCCACTCGCCATCAAAAATAAATTATTCAACGTATTCCATTTGTATCTAAAAACGAATTTGGAGCTCCAGGTCCGCAAAGCAAAAAATTACTATGAATCGCTAACGCTAATTGATAATTACTGTATCAAGACAAGACTTAAGAGCGGTAAATACAAAAGTAGATATAAACTGGTTTGATTACAAGGTGTAATTTAGGCACACGGCACACCTCAATAAAATGATAGGTACATACATCAAGACAGCGATTTATCACAATGAACAACTTTAATCGCATGGTAGGAACTTAGTCGTACTGATCGCAATTTGCTGGCTCAAAGAAGACAGCTGCCAGCATTTAGATTATAATAAATATTGCGTGAAAATAATTAATAGACAAATCTATTTCGTCACGCAGTATGAGCTCGGCCGAATAGATGTTTTTGTGATTAATATTCAGTATCGGGAAGCTAAGAGTCGGCCAGCAAACCAGTTAAACCGTTAGAAAGCCAACGCCTGCTGCACGCAGCGTAATATAACCAATTCTCTTTTTACTTGTTAACCTGCAAAGAGAATGTATTTACATTAATATTAAAATTATATGTAGATACGGATCCAATATCATCATATACTACTTATACAATACAAAGACATTATAAAAAATATTCTAGATTACCCAATAATCTCTATGCGCATTGTGTAAATTGCATTACGGAATTCGAATTTGTCAACCTGTGAGTAATCTTGCCTGTGTGTGGTCTAGCTTTGAATAAATAGCAGTACAGTAGTACTTAAGGTAGGGAAATAAAAGTTTATGCTTCACCAAGAATCGCTTAAGGGAGAAAATCCAATGGTTTGATATATGTCAGGTAACACCATGCGTAAGGCGATTATCGTTCATACCAGAATAAACATATCGAAAAATAAAATTGCGTGAAGCTAAAGCCATCAAAAAGGTAATATATATGCTTATATAACATATTATGCTTTTAGATAGCATGGATCCTTTTGAAATATACCAACCTCCTTTACGTTGGATTATTTGGAACTGTGGAATTCTAAATTATGAGTCGAAATATTTATTTTTACCTGTGACAAGAATAAATAATCAAGTTTTATTACACGACGATGTAATATTAACTACTGATTACCTGATGAGCTAGAAAAACTTTGTTTCATAAAACATGAAACTACACAAGTAGAAATCATTCCTAAGAAATAACGTTAGCAGCTCAGGTTCCTGGCGTTTAGCCGGTATTATCCACGGCTAATGTAATTAGTTCATTACTTTGTCTCGGCCCCGCTGCATGAGCCTCAGATTTATAGGCGACCCTCTGTCTCCCGCGCCTCAACACGAGCTCCCAGATCCCTATTGAATTTTCCTCTCTGAATAAAAACCTGGAAATGTTGAAACCGCGAAACGCTCCTCAGTCTCCTGATTGGATAGAAAAGTTTTGTAATATGCCGAATGACATTGTGTAAGATTCTCGCTCCTTGTTTTAGCAGCAAATCAGCATTCATATCGTCAATTTGTGTAACTTGAATTGGCAAAAACGCTGAAGATTTGCTAAACTCGATTACGCCAGAAAAAAATATGTGATCAGGTGCCGTATATTATACCAACGTTAAAAAAGCAACCTTATACGGTTTAAGCGAAGCGTAATGATTTGTAACTTTTTGTCGTTTTGACCGCCTCGGAAACCAGACCTTGGCTATCGGAGGCACTGAACCTTGAATCATAGCAAAATAAATTTAATCGTTCCCTTGCGACATCCAATATTGTCGGAAGACCAATAAAAACATTGCCGCAAAAACCATGATCTTTGTTCTAGATATATTCTGTATTTATAGCCTGAAAATAACAATCATGTCTGAAGATACCTACGTTATTGATGTTTGTTTCTACTGGTGATATATTTTTATTACTTTTTAATACAGGGTGTGGTTGTCTTGAATCTTGAACAATAACAATTAACATTCCTTTAACCGCTGCAGTAAAAGTATTTTCAAAACATTTCCTTAATAAGTTTCCTCAACACACAAGCCTCTCTGCATCAGATGAATGAAACAAAATGTATTTTTATACGGAATTGAGATAAGCAGGTAGATGTGAAGACAGGTTGTGTTGGTTTGTCCCGTTAATGAGTGTACAATGCTAATGAAGGCGACGTGTGGAGGCGCGACATTATCATCATGTTTTAGAACATTTGCCTCGTGCAAACCAGTTAATACTATGGTCCCAAGATTCATAACAACATTACGAAATAGAGGAATAAGTTTATTTTGGTTCTTGAGGCGGTTTGTTTCAACCGATGGAAGTACAGGCACTGCACCTGCTGACCGTGGGACGCGACGCTGCTCGTCCAACTAACGCTACTAAACTTGAATAACATTTTACGACGGATCTGTTTATTTATGCTTGTCAGTTACAGCTTTTGTTATTTTTAACTAACTTCCAAAATAGGCTTAGCTTAAAATTTTACTGTGTTTTTACGTTGTTCGTACCTCCCGTCTGATTCACCGATTTTTAAATAGTTAGTAAATTGGAGCTTCTGTTTTTATTTGATAGCAAATATATAATGAAATTTAAGACATAGTAATTTAATACTTATCAGTGGCGGGACGTCCATAGAACTATATACCCATCGGCCTGCCTAATTTTTGGAATACTACTTTTCCTACACCTCATAAAGAAATAATACCAACCTAGCTCCGGCCGCCGCGACTACTAGTAAAGTAAAAATTACAACATTGAATAAATATAACTATGTCCTTAGATAATTGGCACCTCAGTAGACTACACATAGCAGTAGTATTAGTAGTAAAATACACACAAAAAAACCAACGAAAGATATGTCTTGGTGGTGGTGGGTGCACCCACCATATAACACCATGGTGTTATATGTAACACAAGGGTTTGCAATTATTCGAATATTATTCGAATAATACGAATATTTATTTCGAATAATTACCATACAGATTACTATTCGAAATATTCGGATTGCAAACCCTACACAACGTATACGATAGCATAGTATGAGCGTTGATAATCCTTACGTCTGACCGAAACCAAATCCTACCATCACGAAAACTTTTAGTACTTCCAACTCAACATTCACTTAACTTCTGCGTCTGTAGCTCTTTCTATAACTTCTTAAAATAGATGGACTACGTACTTATGTTACTTACGTTAGGTACATTTATTTATATTATTTTTATATTCCATTAAGTACCATCAAACGAGCTTTAGTAGATATACTTCGGTCGTACGCGGGACGCGGGTAAGCAGAGAGTCGTGTGCTAATCCGGAGCCAATCAACCGTATTGTTTTGTTTTGATTCGGCCAATGTCACGAACGCACGTCACCCGCCACTCAACGCTCATAGCTGACAGCCAATTAGTCGCCTCATGCTAAACCGCCGGTCTCATACAGCTGACTCATGACTGAGTACACCCAAGTTCTATAATTCTAAAACCCATAAGGATAACACGGCCAACGTGATAGTATAACGCATGGCAGCTTGATTAATTAGGTATTTGCCCCAAGAAAAGCACTTGTACTGAAGAGCAATTAAAAGTTGAAACCTCCATAACCACTTTATAGGCTTGTAGCGTGTTTGTGAAAAAACGTACTTGTGTTAACATCCTTGCGAAAGCTCGAAGATCTCCCATGTTGGGCGTGCAGCAGCGTCAGATTCAGCGTTTTTTAAGGTGTTGTAATGCTACTGGAAGATCACTTCAGAAACTTTCGGATACCTTAAAAAATCTTACTATAACAAGTGGATATGTGGATCATGTAAACCACTTGAAGCGCCTTGAGCCTGAGCTGCAGCTTGAAAAGACCTCCTCGATTTATCTTTGATTCACCGTGAGTGTAACTAAACCACGGTTACAAGACTTCCACCACGATGAAGTTGAGATTTACCCCTTCGTGATTTTAACTTAACCTACAGCTAAATTGGTTTAACCTTGATTAGCCGTCAGTAACATCGCCTAATCCACCCTCATATAAATTGAAATCACTGACAGCTAATTACCCCATTCCCTCGCCTCGCGCAATCATTTATCTTTATTCGACAGAATCGCCCGCACGAGTGGAACACTTAATCCCGGACCGATCGGGCAGTCTTCTCCATTAGCCCTCACTCATAAAATGTGTGCCAGGCCAGTGCGTTGACAGCTGCGTCGAGTATAAATACATATAATGTAAACCTATACATACTTATTGCTTATTAGTGTCATTATTTAAAATGTTAGGAGACATGTTAAGAATGAATAAGGAGCTAGAGAAGCTAGGAATGAAAGGACGTGATATGACGTTGACGGGTGACGTGCATGCACTGACCATATGTGAATTAGACAAGAGACAAGGGCATGCGAATGACTATGATGTAGGGTCATTATTTAAAATGCATACTCTTAGTATAAAATAAGCCAACACTAAGCACACGATTTGCTTCAAAAGTAGGTTAGGCTTTAGACCATAGGTTCCCAAAGTGGTCCTGGACTGTACAAAATGCTCCAAATTTAGCTCAGGCTACCAAGTAATAAAATACATAACTTTTCACCGTACATGGCCCTACATAAGCCGAATTATGCTACTCGATGATGTAGGGTTGCCTACTGCCTACTCTTGATCTACTGTGCCTGTGTTAAGTTAGTACCTATTATTTAGTTGCCTTATTAAGTTGGATCATGCTTTAGTAACTGTACTAGTGTATTGAAGGCTTTACGAGTTCTTCCTTTATAAAAGTTATAAAGAAGACTTAGTGTGTCTAAGGTATTTTTTGTCTTGGGTTAAATAACTATTAGTGAATCTAACATACCTATGTTTTCATTACGGATACTTTCGAAAAGCCTGGTACTATACGGTAACACGACCCTACTGATAGATATACAAGAGATAACACTAAACGTCTTCTTGCGTCCAAATCAGTACAAATCCTTTGGCAGCTATAAATGGATCTGTACATTCGATGATATGCGATTCACTGCGGACGGGAACCGCACTGGTCCATTAGGCCACTTACCTATGCACTGTTTATCCTACCAGACAACTACGCCAGGAAATGTTTACACTCGCTTCTATGAATCACCTTACATGCGATTCTGTATCACCAATAGTTTCCAATTTAGACGGTATTCAATTTCCTCGATTTTCTATATGTCCCTTAAGGGACATATAACCATACAATTGAATAACGAGTATGCTTATCACATTTAATTACATGACGTTTGTAATTGCTTGACCGCATCCATATCTTAATTAATTTTAAATGTTTCATTGTTTTAACTATAAAGTACTTAATTAAAACATAAGTCTTCTGTTATTGATACTTACCTTCAAACAATGTCTTAGGCTAATATATATTTTTTTTGTTTTCACAACAATGTATGAGTTGGTTTTATTTAATAAGTACTTGGTTACTTTTATACTTTATTGCAGTCTACATAACATAATTCCTCGGTAGCTTGAACATGTTATGCAACAATAAGACAAGAAGCTAAGTTGTCCACCAACTTTTGGAACCAGTAAATAGTTCTTCTGACTTATGTACTAAATGTTTCTTGCATTTGCAACGAGAGTTTCTGTCATTTGCATACCGCAACTGTTGTCGTCAATACATCAGTGGAAAGATATTTTCAAAAGAAAATGAACTCGAAACCAAAGGCTAGATTCCGTCACTTCCACATTTTGTTTTCGATCATAAATTAGTTTAATATTTTTTTACTACAATATTGTGTTATTTGAAAGAAACTCCTGAAACTCAACCGTTTAATGGCTGTAGCAAAAGTATAAAATCTGCTCCATAGTGTCCATATAGTGTCCATAGGTAACTATACTGCGTGTATCTTTGATATAACCACAAACGGAAACCAGACGCAGGAATTGAAGTTATAAATCGATATCGCAATAAAAATGTAGTTAACTGTTTGCGTGCTAAAATATTTTAAATGTAAAAAAATATTTCGTTAAATTTTAATAAAAAATATGAAAGTATAAGTATATTTATTAGGGTATATACTAACTACCCTTAGCGTATGTGGTTATATCATAAAGGTTATACCAAAAATACACTCTGTATATATGTATATAAGATGGATTTGCGAGCTTGTAACATTAATAAATTGTGCTTTATTTTAGGGACACATGATTAACATTAGGATGATAAATTGCCTACTCAAAAGATCATTATTAACGTTCAGAAACAGGAAACCCATTAACATTTTTGAACTTTTATCTCTGTCATTAAGCAGTAGGGATTAAGGAGAATGATCTTTCCTCAACTTTACCACTTACTTGTACTTAATGCGAGTGGTCGAATTATTCGCTCGCTGTTGTTTTCAAGGTTAGGGCTATTCTGAGAATATCTTTAGCGCCGCCTGTGACTCAGCCAGCCGATGGTGAGACTAGGGAAGTGATTCATAAGTTAAATGCCATAGTGTTACACATGAGTGATTGTTTCAGAACTTACGGCGTTATCACACTTGTGATTTCCGAGTAAGTTTTGTATGACAGCGAACACGCCGCAAGTTCACCGCGTACGAGTTTTGTGTAGAAATCGCTTTCAAATCGCTAAAGTGTGATAACGGCCTCTATTCGACATGGGATAACTGACAGCAGGTAGCGAGACAACTATGAGATCACACGTTTGTGACAGTTGAAATTTGGGGTGGAATCACTCAAGAGCGACATCTAAAATGGTGGCCATAGCCATAGACAAAACGCTCTAGCGAGACCTACTGACAGATTGACAGTTAGGTGTGGACACGTGTGGACAGATGGATTTCACTCTATCGCCTAGCGAGACAAGTGTGAGAGCTACGTCTCGCAGTTTGGCAAGACAAGTGTGAGAGCCACGTCTCGCAGTTTGGCATGTCGAATCGGGCCCTGGCCCTTATTTAAGCGATGAGTACCTACGAATATGACTTTGGGTGACAACCAAAACTCACTAAGTACCTACTACCACAAGTTTATAGCCATAATGAACCGAACTGGTAACAAAACAAGGTTAAGTACAAGTACAGTCAACGCCAAATATACCTAATGTATACCGGTTCTTTGGCATAACTTTTTTTGTAATAGACTGAAAATAGATGTCATATACGTCAGAAAAAGTGACCAAACCCTCCGGTGTCCGAGGCCAGATTTGAACTGGCGTCTTCAGCTTTCGCGGCTTGCAAATCAAAAAATATTGAACAAAATAATTTGATTTGCTTCAAAAAAAAAAAAAAATTTTTTGTAATAATTCTGTGTTGCATAACAACTTTAAGCATAAACTACGGTTAGCATAAACTCTATTGGCATAGCCAAGTTCCGCATATGTACTCTACGCATAATTTTCATCGAACGAAGTAACGTTTGGCATAAAGTTAATGTCCGGATCGACGTAAGATATCATTTTTATTTCGCTTAATTTTGTTTGTAATAATTCAACATTGCATAAATCACTTTAAGCCTAAAAGACTACTGGCATAAAATTTTATGGCATAGTCAAGTTTCGCATACTTGCAATACGCATATATATTAAGGCCGAATAATCTATACATATAATTAATATGATCCGAATCATCACGGAGAATAATCATTCATACTGTTGTTATGTATACCAGTGGGTATGAAAGAAAATGTATTTATTTCAAATGCAACCGTACAACCATAGTATAAGGAACGTGGTTTTTAGACCAGTAACCCAGTTCCTAACTAAATATATATTCACTTTCGAAACTTAAATTTCGGGCACAGGGCTGCACCAAGCAAGTTTCTTTATTTTATTTAGCCGCTCAGTTTTTTTGTTCGAAGCTGGACTACACGTTGTAAATGGGTATATTCTGGTATTACTTACATAATTTAGTAGGTAACTTGAGGCTTGTGGTTCAAACCTATTAACCTAACATACTTTTTTGGCAGACGTTCGGGTAGGTTAAGGGTCACAGTTCTAACCTAACCTAACCCACTTTTTTAAAAGCTGTTTGGGTGTTTTGAGGAACACAGTTCTAACCTAACCTAACCCACTCTTTGATCAGCAGTTCGAGTTGGCTAAGGGTCACATTTCTAACCTAACCTAACCCACTTTTAACAGCCGTTTGGGTTGTTCTAGGGTCACAGTTCTAACCTAACCTAACCCACTTTTTTAATAGCCGTTTGGGTTGTTTGAGGGTCACAGTTCTAACCTAACCTAACCCACTCTTTGAGCAGCTATTCGGGTTAGTGGCTATATATATTGTTAATACTTAATATATTATACAATACCTTTATATATTGTTAAAACATAACCCTATAATATTGTTATTGTTATGGGGTTCTTCAAGAAGCGGGCGTACAGGGCTCTCAAAGATCGGCAACGCATAGGCGGCTCCTGATGTTGCTTATGTCCATGGGCGACGTTGACCGCTTCCCATCAGGTGGCTCGTCTGCTCGTTTGCTACTAGTTTCATAAAAAAAAATATACCAATCAAGTAACAATTGAAAATAAAACAATATAAAAAGGGTCATTTGTTTTATTTTCTTTTCCTTTCCTACCTTTGTTTTGTTTTCCTATTTAAGTAATATTTATGATTATTATAAACAAATTATCATATTTTCTCTGAAATACCTTATACCGAAACGGGCCACGAGCTCACGAACCTAGGAGCAAATTTTATCACGAAATAGGACTCAAATAAATGATAAATTCACGAATTAGGCACTGGTCCCACCGCGGGCGAGTAACTATGAGATATCGGCTATTTTCTAGCCCAAGAAACGAACAAAAGATAATCGTTCCCGTGTAAATAAAAGAGAGAGATGTATATTTATAGTTCATCGCAATGTGAACAGCCAGCGATGAACTATAAATATATATCTCTCTCTTTTATTTACACGGAAGCGATTATCTCTTGTTCGTTTCTTGGGCTAGAAAATAGCCGATAGCTCATAGCTTACTCGCTCGCGGTGGGACCAGTGCCTTAAACATATAAAAAAAGTTTTAACCAAAACTATGGTTTATATAATAAATTACTCCCAAAGAATCAATATAACATAAAAATATTATCATGGAAGTAATATTTGAAAAAAAAATTACGAATTCTCAACATGTTCTTAACAGCCTTAACCTGCCGAAACAGGGGACGTTTACTTTATGATGCATGTATAAACTAAGTAATTATGCATAGGGATATAAGTACTTACTAAGTAGTATTTATATGTAATTTGAGCAGAAAATAGTTCTGCTAACTGTACGCTATGCATAATTCGTTTTCTGCAATGCAAACATTCTGCTAAAGCCTATTATGCTAAACAAATTATGCTAATTATCCGTTTCGAAGACATGAATTAAGTGCAAAATAAAATTATTCGTATCAAAAAGCGGCCATGATAATAGTAGCCCATTTCAAATTCGGATACGCAAATATTTGGTCGATTGTATATTATGCGAACCGAACATTTCTGCAATGGTAATATTCGTCGAACACAATTTATGCCAAATGCGTTTCTGGCCACGGAAGTTATGCCAAATGGACGGAACCCAATGTATACCCTTTTGCATCTCAATCCATTGTAATAAGGTTACTACTTTGTCGATTTACATGGGTACTTCTTTATTTCACTGATACTTAGATAGTATAATTGTATAGTGTTAGGAAGAACTAATAACTCCATAATGACAAAGTGGGACTTATTTCCCTGGACTGACACTTATCATCGGTTGATCGGTGTATAATAGGTATCCTGATATTTATTTTAAAATGTATCTTTAAAGCTTCTACTTCTTAGTTACTTACATTTAATTTTGATAATTATATTAATTATGTATAGAATTTTAGTCAGTTTTTTGCACAACTTCTAGTTGCTTCAGCTTCAGCCACCTATTTCAAGACGCAGTACTTAAGTAAGTAGGCAGCATCGTAATTTATAATTGTGTGATACAAGTGTGATACCTAACAATAGACTTTTAGACAATTACAGTTATTGACGTCTAATAACTGTAATTGTAATTATCGGCTATAAACGCGCGACTATAGGATATTAAAACTGTTCTTAATTACCAAAGTTACTTTGAAATTATTTTTAATTCATTAGATCAGTCGATTATACCCTAGATAGAATCTTTATGAATCTGATGCATTAGCACTGTCTCAAACCGCTTAGCACCTTTCATTTTAAATGGCGAATCATAAACTAAAGTACCCTTTGCTTCATTAAAACCGTTTAATGTGGTAACACTATCCGAAGCAGACATCAGACGTCCCCTATCTTCACACAACTAGATGCGGAGCCGAGCGATCGTAAGCCATAACTGAAGTTTATGTGGCTGTATATTAAGTCCCAAATCCATCACGTTTTCTTGAGAAATAGGGTAAAGTTAACTAGGATAGATAGGCGGCCCGTTTGAATGGCGTTCCGTCACCATGCCCAATGACCACCCGAACCCTTACTCAATGACCCACGATCGAGGACCCAACGATATTTCAACTTACCGAATTCAAGCCGTGCGTGTTGCGTCCGTGAATCATCGGTCTACTTAAAAGGTTACACAACCACAGAAGAGATAATAGTATTTCATACAGAATGGCCACGCTCCGCCCCGCCCCGATTCGAATTACCTCACTCCGCGGCGGCCGTTTGGTAGGCCGTAGGTAGGCCGTCAGCTGGTCGGCAGCGCGTCGAAGAAACAACGCAAAATGTCGCCTTACAAGGTGTATTGTCATGTTAATGGAAGTTTAGAAAGTAATTACATACAATAAGGAAAGAAGTATTTTTTCGGTCGAAATAATTATTATGCATTATCGTAACTAGCATATGAATCCATGAAGATATAATACATGATACGACGCATATTTTTGTTGTTCAAAGTAGAAAAGACGTGTCATTTATTGATGAAGAATTTTTGCAGTTATTTTTATCTATAAGTATTACTTATTTACCAAAAATATTATATTATGAAACAAAATGTGCGGCGTTGCCACTGCTGGGGGCCGATTTTTGACAATCGAGCGCTCGAATTCAAAGAATTTAACCTCGAATATAATCGCACACAAAAATTTGTTGGCATTATTTACGCATGAAATTAATAGTATAAATAATCATGATTTTAAATTACTATCGCTGTTATTTTTAAGACATCATTTCTTCGTTTTATTCAGAGTTTTAAATGTCATATTCGAGCGCTCGAATCTCAAAAATCGCCCCCCTGCACTGTTGCCAGCTCTCGCGCGCGCGTCGGCCGCGAGCCGCGACCTTGTCAGGTTATAGAACGTAGACAAGAGGGTTTTACCGCGAAATTTGAAAATCAAAGTTTCGTTATCTGCATATCGTTCGCTCGTATCGTGTCGCAAGTGCGACAGAGAGGGAGGTAACTAAATTTCCATGTTCGCGGTGGGCCCGCAGTGGGGTTCGTTAGCCCTCGTCAAAACGTCCAATTATTGGAGTAGCCAGGCCTATAACCGCTATCCTCTTCTTTCGTTCGATCGTCTATTTGCATCACTCTCTTTCGAATAGACAAAAACGATAGAGACGGAGATGTAATGTGAAATAGTTACTTATTTATTTTTAATATAACCTTACTTAAATTACAAAATAATTTATTCAAATATAAATTGTCAACAGCAACAGACAGAAAAAACAATAAACAAAACTCTTACATTATGACTAATCTAATCAAAAAGTCTCTCACGAGTTGTCCCCGGTGCCAAAGTTCCCATCACGCTAGCCGCGTTACCACGTTGAATGGCTATAGACAACCTGGACTATGGGCTACTTAAATTTATCATATTTGATTATTTTTTACGAATTACGAACGATGGCAAGTGGCTCAACAATCCAGGTTCGTGACTGTACATAACCGTTGTCATTTTATGCCTTTAGTCCACCTACGCATTCGCATGCGAAACAGTACCGACAAGGACACAACTATCTCAACTCGCTGTAGAGTGAGTGAGACGTTACGACATCGACAGCGGAAACTAGAAAAATAATTGAATGACAGCCCTGAGAATATACGCACACATTGAAGCGTGTACAGACGTGCCGTGCACACATAGACGCTCAAAACAGCTTTGTAGTACGGCGTGTCCGCCCTGTGACACAACTATAAACCAGAAGATACGCATGTACTTTAACGGATCATCTGGTCATGTAAGGATATAATACTTACTTCAATACAGAAAAGGACTATTTAATTGAGTACCTGCATTATTTATTAAAGTTGTACATTTTAAGAACACGTCTGCGTCTGTTTTTCATAAGCAGTTAACACTTTCGCAACCGGGCAAAATTTTGAACAATACCCCAGAAACCGATAGAACCCGCCAGGCGGGCTACGACGTACAACGCAATGCCGCACGCCATTTGCCCGGCATCTGAGCAAACATTACGAGTGCCTACCAGGCGGGTTCTCGGTAGTCAAAGTGTTAAATACCAACTATCGCTGCTCTTAATTAAATACATATATCAAAACTCAAATTTCTAAGAAAGCCAGGTGATTAGAGGACCTATGATGTAACAGATGAAAATAAGTCGTACGTATTAAGATAAAAAAACCCCGACTGCCATATGACTTTGCTTTGCAAGCGATTTAATTTTGATCATCATTTTGTTTTTCTTTTTTTCTTCCATAGGCCCTGTGTCACTCCTACCCTACCTTCGAGACGAATCTAAGGACACCTTACACGCCGTACACCATCGTCACACCATCAAACGATGAAGGCTGTAGGGCGTGCCAAAAAAATGGACATACAAATCTAATACATATTCTCGAGAAGCATAACCTTCCATCGGCAGTCGGGTAAAAAGGTTTTGTGTTTGTTTGTTCATAGATTAACTAGCCACTTCTTAATAACATTGTACAGTATATACAGGTTGGATTTTATTTTTGCGTCAGGTAGCAGCTACCAGATCCCGTGCTGGTACGCGGAAATGGTATTAGAAATCCTTCCCTCAAATTTTATTGGCGTTTACAGATTTAGGGAAAAAACATACAAGGTGCTAAAAAAGGTCATTTTGGACATTTTTTTAAGTCAATCGATTCCTGAAGCAAATCAAATTATTTTGTTCAATATTTTTTGATTTGCAATTTTTAAGTAGTTACACTACTTTAAATAAATTGAAAATAGATGTCATATACTTCAGAAAAAGTGACCAAACCCTCCGGTGTCCGAGGCCAGATTTGAACTGGCGTCTTCAGCTTTCGCGGCTGACGTCCTGACCACTAGACCACCCGGTCACGGCGGAACTTGACAAATTTTCTCATGTATATGCAATCTCTGAATTTGAAACGGCTAGGCGCCGTTGACCATACTCTAAGGGCATGCGCAGTACGTGCTTGCACCTCCTATCCGAATCTCTTACGTGATTCTGGTATAGCGAGAGAGATGGTGCTGCCATCTATGAAACCCAGCCGCGAAAGCTGAAGACGCCAGTTCAAATCTGGCCTCGGACACCGGAGGGTTTGGTCACTTTTTCTGAAGTATATGACATCTATTTTCAATCGATTCCATTCCTATCCAGTATCAATAGTTTCCTAGAGTTCGACTTACGGCAATGTTGTAAAATTTTATTTACATTTTCTATCTCGCCAATCAGTTCCTGTTACGTTTAAGGACCATAATACTGCATGAAAATATTACAACAGCATGCAAAATGCAAATGAATAGCATGCGTACTCGCATAGCTATTCAATTAAAAATATTCACCACGCGTCTGCAAAACAATATTTATACATTTTAATCAACTGCTGTATAAGAGACAATGCAGTGAATGACACATTGGATACTATGCGTGTAATTCTTAATGGCCAGCTTGACAGGAAAACGGTTATTAAATGTGCGGTTGCGTAACAGTTAACTTAGTCACTACAGTATTTAATAGGTATTCGTGTATAGAAAGGTCCTATCTCTAAGATGCAATCTTGTTGCAAAATGTTCGACGTAAGAATATAATACCTAATTTAATTTACTACATCCTTTTTTTAGGACATTCTTTACTTTTTTAGTGCAACTTAATATAAATGCTAACAATAACTCTTCGCGGGGTTATTTGTTCCATAAAGGACCATCTAGAACACGGGTCTCCAAATTACGACCCACAGGCCGGATCCGAGACCCTGGGTTCTAGACTAGAAGAAATGTCTGAAATAGAATTTGATGTTAGTACAATCCCGGCCATATGAGCGTCACCCAACTAACCCAGCATTCACGTCAGGGCGCGAGCGCCGTCGTCTCGGTGGTTAAGCCACCCGAGATTGCTAAGCGAAAATAGACTAGCTCGTTTATATTTCATAAACACACCCCCGCTTCTTTCCCTCCTATTGCATAAATTATTACACACTTCAGGATGTTAGGTTAGTAGGCATAAACGTCGGATAAAGAGTTTTTGCTAAAGAATGCAAGCTTCTGACGATTTATTTTTTACGATGTAACGTATCGTATCATGTTTTATCAAACATGATAATTAGTATAAAAGACCACATACCAAAGCAATCATATTTTTTATATATTAATTTATTATCTGTGTAGCAAACATAATTAAAATAAAACTATACAAGAAAAACCAATGCAAATACGTATATCATTTTGAAGAATAGCTGGTTACCAATTCTATATATTAAATTATATCTACCCCCCTACCGTTTACCGTCGTTATAAAATGAATGTCAATAAACACGTTTTAATCGTTTGACCTGCGAGTAACTGTAACTGAGTAAGGTAAAAAAACTTCTTGTATGTACGTAAGTAAATATGTATACACTAAAATTAATAATGACGGACTAGGACTACCCCACTACGCGGCAGATAAATTTATTCATCCTTATATATGATGTCAGTTACATTGAATTATTCAATGAAGGCTAATATAAATATCCATTTGTGTAGCCAACACATGTTAGACCGGCGGTAAGTACAGATACCTACATATAACAGGCTTTGGGAAAACGAATGAATTGGATGGGGATATTATATGTTGCATTTTGTGGTAAAAAAATCCCAGTTGTAAAATTTGTGGGCGCCAACTCAACTAGCCTTTTATTATTTTACTTCATATATACGTCATTTTACGTATAACAGTGCTGAGTTCAAAAACTCGGCACCTTTATAGATAAACAAGGAAAAGCACGTTTGATCTTTCATTACCAAAACGCTTGTATGAATTTGTTTAATGAAACGCCCGATGGAGTTGATATTGAATGGGCTTCATCAGCAATCCTGCATAATTTCAATAAATAAATTGATCTAAAGATAAATAAGATAAATTAGAGTTGGTAGATTAAGAGGAATTTCCTGGAAACGTACCAAGCGTGTGATCGAATCAAGCAGGTACCTATTGTTAAGTTAAGTAAGGGTAGATGGGGTTTATCTGTTATTTCACGAGGGCATGATTTGTCTTAATATTTTCCCGCCTGATAGATAACTATTCACTGATTGGATAAGTAGATAAATTGTGATGTTTGAGGTCCACGACAAAGAATCAGCGGATTGAGTAATGGTGTCTGGACGGGGCGCGCGGACGCGGACGGTCGTAACAAATGGCGCGGGTCCCGCGGGACGGCCCGCCGACGCCGCTGCGTCTAACCATTAATTTGATGGTTTTGTCAGCATTATTTGGAAATATTTTTTGATATTACAATACCGGAGAACCGACTTTCTGTTGCTGCGGGCTATCCAATAGGGTGACTTTCACAAAATTGAAATCATAAACCACCAGAAGCTTGGTAGAGCAGCAGTGGTCATAGTATTCAACGAAGTCGTGTGTCATATCCTTATGTATATGACGCAAAGGGAAAATTAAGAATGACACAAAACAGACTGACTAGCGACGAAAATATAACCGATTATGGCAAACATTTACCTAAAACTTTTTAACTTTTCACGCAAGTACCTAAGTTTAAATGTTTATGTTAAAGATGGCTTTTGGTAACCACGGAGCCATAGGTTCGCGGTTATCGCGCAACGCGCATATTCAATTACACGCAAATATTTATGCTGATCACAAGTTTGTGCAATGACACACATGATATCTATGCAGCGGTCACACGGAGCCATCGCGCACGTCTGAGATTATGATATACGACACTGACACGCTCGCTGCCGTTGTTGCATAACCTTCACTGGTTCTCGTAACTTTTGCTAATTAATGGACTCGTTGATAAATATTTGTGCTACACCTTACTCGTGGACGCACGAGGGAGTGGCATTTTTTTACCTTCATTTAATTTCACAAGCATTTAAGAGCAATCTAACGCGCGTGGTGTTGTAAGACTTGTAAGCAGTTCCAAAACGTGGGAGAATGCTGCTGTCATATGACACCTAAACGCATGGGTCAATATCAACACGAAATCATAATTAGAGGTAACCTAATCCGAATATCGTAATGGTCAGAGGCCATTTACGGAGAACTTTTGTAAAATCAGTGATGTCCGGAAGAAAAATCGCAATTGAGAAACTTTAACCGAGCTAAGCGTCAAATTTTCTTGCGAAAACGGAGAGTTATATTTCAATTCCTTGTGTCAACGGTTCGGGAAGAGATTTCATTTTTTATAAAGTTTGCACGAGTGTTGTTTCTCTCGGCGTAGATTCATTCTTTTTGCAGAGCCTGATTGATGAGTTTTCTTACAGGGTGACACTTTTAGGGCGCTGCTTAGTCGCCAATATAATAAAATCCATATAAAGAGTCAGTATTATTACGATTCGCTTACTTATAAAAAGTTGAGAATTACACAGTTTTTCTTCTGGCATTAAAAAGATTGACACATTTTACTTTGGCACATGTGTATTTATGTTAGTATAGTTATTAGGTACACAAAACTAAGCTACCAACGCACGCATTCATAATATCCATTAATTAATAATACCATTATTATTGACTTTGCATACTTTATGATAATACTTAAGAGCTCTTTAACATGTCCACTAGCGCCACTCGTAAATAACTGTCATTATTTAAATGTAACGAGAGATATTTAAATTTAACCGGCCAAGTGCGTCTCGGATCACGCATAATGGAGGGTTCCGTACCTACTCTTGAAAAAACGAATATCAAAAGGTCGTATCTGCCCATTAAAGAAGGTTTTTGGAGAGAGATATCCTTAACCGATAAATTAATTCTTAAAACAATTTTCGTTGGAAGAATATACAATGTTGGATGTTCTAAATTTTTTTTTCTGAGAATATTCACTTAATCAAAAAATGAATAAAGAAACCTTAATGTTATTTTTAAAGACCTATCGATTTATGCGCCAGATGTTGTTATTTGGTAAATTTAGATAAGACTCGGCAGATTATCATTCCTAGTGCCAAGATAAAGTTATAAAGCAAAGTTTCATTGATGTACATATTTTGCTGCCAAAATGGCATATGTAGTCTTACTTTACCTTAATTATATAGGTAATACGATTGTGTTTAATCCTATCCTACCATCTAACCAAATACCTTCCAGACTATTTCCAACAACTTCAGAAATCAGAATGACACGAACCGTTTCTCGGCGAGCTAGCCCGGGGGCCGCTCGTGACCATCACATCTCCGAAGAATTCGATGTCCATTCGGTATGTACGTGCGTGAAGATCACTCCAGATACCTATCTATTACACCACAAAAAATTACGTTACGAGATGTCGCTCAGAGCACTTAACTTACTTACGAAAAAGGTAAGTAGAGCTGTTCTCTAAAAGCCCAATCAAAATTGAATAGTTCAGAATTTCAACAGTGAAACATTTTGAGAAACTCTCGTATATAGTGAACATGAAACCTGAATATGTAAAATTGCAATTGACAACTGTAGCGAGACGTAGGTACTTTCAATACTTACCTACTTGATGTCAAGTTCTCAATAGGATAGTTTGTTTATGTTACCTAACCTAATATTAGTCCTGATAAATCCACCTCCTCAAATAAAAACACCGTATTTATGAACGCTTTGGAGTTTTGCTTGAACGGAGAAGATGGGTAATGCATTCGTTTGCGTTGCCGTACTAAGGCATCCCGGTAAACGAGTAACGTTGTTAAGTCCAACGTGGTCCAACGGACGATCCTGGGCAGTGAGTCGTAGTGCCGAGCCCCGAACGACACGCTGTCTGCTCACAAGATAATCAAACTTCCGTGCTCCACTCCAACTTACATTACAAAACAGGTCAGGACTCGTAAGACGATTCAAGTCTAATTTCACTTTGAAAATAATGGCACATACACGTCCTAACTCGGTTAAACGCTTATTAGAACTTTAATAGTTAATTTAAAAACCGGCCAAGAGCGTGTCGGGCCACGCTCAGTGTAGGGTTCCGTAGTTTTCCGTCCGTCACAGTAAGTGTCCCCACTTAAGAGTTAATAACACCGCCATGTAGGATATGATATGAGAGTTCCACGTACAGCGACATCTATCGGCAAATTAAGTAAACTATTGCGCGCGAGCTTAAAGTATGGAAGATGATTTTTATGGAATAATTCTTTATTGCGTGAACCGATTTTCACCGTTTTTACTTTATTTGAAAGCACGTCATTTCATTGTAATTTTGTAGAAATTACAGGTACAATAAACACCTGCTTATACGGTTAAATTATAAACTTAGTTCAGAAATTATTTTGTAATTTTTTTTTCAAAAACTATTCATCCTATCAAGTTCAAAATAATTTTCCTAGAAAGTTTTTATAAAGTTCTACTTTTGAGATTTTTTTCATATTTTTAAAACTTATGGTTCAAAAGTTAGAGGGGGGGGACGCATATTTTTTTACTTCTGGAGCGATTATTTCCGAAAATATTTACATTATCGAAAAATGATTTTAGTAAACCCCTATTTATTTTTAAATACCTATCCAACAATATATCACACGTTAGGGTTGAAATGAAAAAAAAAATCACTCCCCACTTTACGTATAGGGGAGGTACCCTAATAAAAAATTTTTTTCCACTTTTTATTTTACCACTTTGTCGGCGTGATTGATATACATATTAGTACCAAATTTCAGTTTTCTAGTGCTAACGGTCACTGAGATTATCCGCGGACGGACGGACGGACGGACGGGCAGACATGGCGAAACTATAAGGGTTCCTAGTTGACTACGGAACCCTAAAAACGCTCCAGTTATTACTAACAGTTATTGACACCGTTAACTTCGTAGACCAGTCTTAATTCGTCGCTTCAATTTAACATCAGCTAATAAATAGCAGAGCAAGAAGTTATTACGACCAATTACAAAAAGGTTGAAATTTATCATTTAATACAAAATAACTTGAAAACGGGAAGCTGATAAATACAGGGAAATAAGATTTATTAAGAAGCAAATAGCGTTAAATCTGCAAGGAAGGCATTCCTGCACGCTCACAGCCGTAAGCTATCAATTAACCAAAGAAGAGGTGCCAATGCTACAAGAGATTCTCTTACCAGGAAATGCTTCTTTCCAATATAAAATAATACAACTATTTTATCGATAGCTAAAATCTATCTACGAAAGCTGTCGTATTTTCAGTAGTCGAGGTTTGTTAGTTCAACGTTTCGTTCCACTGTTAGATACGGTTTAATAGTTATGGATGACTAAACTTTTCTAGCACGTTTTATTCTATTTTGATACAGTACGATATAAATTTAGCAATTGCTTTTTTCCGAAAACATTTTTTTATTTGTTGTATTCTTAACCTAAAAAGCTCAACCTGGCACTGCCATGCGCTTGTAGGTATTCTAATTTCGACTAACTTTATGTGACATGATGTGGTTGAACAATATGTCAAGCAACGCAGTTTATTATTCCCCGACACGACTTCTAGTGTAAGGCACCTAATGTTCAGGCCAAACCTAGTACAGCCCAACATACACACGGAGCTTGACGATATATTCAAGAAAAATGTCCTTAAGCACGAACACGTTTCATTAACAATTTTACGAGACAGCAGTATGAGTATGACACTTTAAAGTTTAATGCAAAATGACGCCATGTAAGGAGGGCGGGCGGTATAAAACTTGATTGATATACAAGACGTTTCTGAACACTTCTCTGGCTATTAACATGGAACGCAGGTCGATGCTCCATTGCGTAAGAAACCGTTACCTATTTAAATTGGGCTCGAAGCTCGAAGAGGTTTGATGCGCCGCGCCGCTCCCAGCCGGAGAGGGACTCTTCCGACACTTAAATTAAACAATAATATGCATGTAGTGTAGTTATTCTATTGTATATACAGAACGACCATAGAGGAAATGAGCAATTAAAAAGTTCCAAAACAAATGCATAAAATACATATTTAAGCTACCTTAAATAACTCGTTCTATTTTAAATCACTGCGTTCATAAACAGACCTTTTTAGAGTTAATAGCAACGCACAGTCTATCATTATGCACATTTTCTTACCCATTACATTGTTAAAACAACTATAACTATGAACAGAGAGTATTATTTGTATGTTGTGGCCACTTAGTGCGCTACTAGCTGACCAAACTTTGAAGACGGTGATTCATCTTACATAGTTCCTCTTGCGCCTTGCGCGCCCTGCGGCGGTGAGATGTGTGGCGGGCTACAATACAACTGAGAGATTACACATCGGTACGTGACTTTGAGGTACCTCGTGGACTTAAGCCACTATAATGATCGCTCCTCTAAGTGCATAGGCGCTAAATATTGAATGTTTACCGAGTATTTGTCTTATGAATTGCGGTGCACGTATATCAATAAATGTGGGGTTACAGGCAATTCGGTACAGCGCTGTAGGCGACTTTATTTATATATACCTATAGTTATAGGTATATGATTATCGAGTTAACCATTGAAAAACTGTTATCCGGTCAACTTTTACCTACCCGATATCTAAAAACATCAAAATTGTGTTCAATATCTAAAAACATCAGTATACTATGCATTAATGTCGTAAAACTGTTTTTATATCTTCCTGGTGGTTTCTAAGGCGGTTTAGTTTAGCCCTGAGATAAAATGTCACCTATATGGACTAAGTGCTGGCCACGTCAGATATGATATGAGTTATGACATAATAATGACAGCGACATAACCCGTCTGATTATATTGCTATACTATCCTTATTGCTAGATCTGGGCATCTGGCAGCTTTTAATGGATCGAGGTCAGAGTGACAGGCTAACAAAATAGTAATACCAAAATAGATAAAAACTGCCGAAGTGGTCTCAGTTATAAAAGACAGGGCCTATATTTTAACATTAGAACAAAAATATTGCGTATTATTACGGAAACAAAAACAGTAGGCGACAAAGTATGAATTACATTATACGTCGTTTGGCACTACTTTCCCTCAACAGAATGTTTTGGCAATGATGCTCCTGCTGGTGAGTAAGGTTGCCAAAGAGCTCAGAGAGGACCCAGTGTGTTGACGATGAGGGACCCCCTTGTTCCTTTTAGCCGTCAACACAGTGAATCCTCATTTTTATAAAGGGTCGGCAACGCGCATGTGAAACCTTTGGAGTTGCAGGCGATTATAGGCTACGGTAACTGCTTACCATCAGGCGGGCCGTATGCTTGCTTGCCACCGTCGTGGTATATAAAAAAAATCTTATTATTTATAGGTATAATTTCTCATAATATTGCATCAAACCCAAAACTCTAGGATTGGTTTTCTTGAAGTGGTGTGCATTATTCGACCTCCACCACATTACAGCTGCCAGATGTCCAGATCTGATCTAACGTGGCCAGCTCTCCGTTTACTACTCTTTGTCGACCTTCAGTTATAAGAGGACGGTACACGATACAAAAACTTATCAGAGAGTTAGCTAGGCGTGGATGAGATCGCGCCGGCGTGGATATTCAATATTAATGTAGCGTCAAATAATTTGGAGCATTTTACAGGGGCTATCAATCTGGCCCGTTAATGAGATTCGGTCGGGCCGGAGCGATTGCGTCGACCAATTTGTGCCTCGTTGCACCTCGCTAATGAAATACCTCTACCCATGAAGCTCCCATTTTTATTATAAAGAACATCACTAGCCGTAACATAACGGCTGTTTCATGGTTGGCAGCTGAATTTTAATTAGATATTTTTCGTATAGTGTATAGCTATCTGCTTAATGATAATGTCATGGACCAATAGCAAGGTTTATTGGCAACACAGGAGCATTTTCAAAGAAATATTGTACCTCGTGCCGTATTTTAATTTTCACTGGACATTCAACGCGGAAATGCGGCTAGTGTTTTGGGACGTTTGCGTCGAGTACTTACCACCAGACATGGAGATAGTGTTTAATTTTTGTGTTATCCTAGTTTTTGTCTTTGTTTTTTATTTTTTGGACATTGCGTGTTTTATTTTTATCATAATTATGACGAAACCTGTTGTGGATGCTTTATTATTATTATTTATGTATGGACGAGACCTGTGTTACGGATTTAAAAACTATGTATTTGATTTTATTTTTCATTTTAAAATACATAATCAATACATTAAAAACACAATTTATCTCAAACATAGTAAACATTACATTTCCTACACAACAAATAATCAACCAATATTGAAGTTGTATTAGAGTTGCGTCGGAATAATATTCAAGTAAATACTGATATTTCTGATTCAGACGTTTAGACGCTAGCTGTATGTATTGCGTAGATAATGCATTGGAGTTGTATTGAAATTGGATCGTGTCTTCGTGTCTACCTTATTTGGACCGTATTCTAACTTTATACGTGTTTTAAAGTTAGAATACGGCCCCTGCACTTACTCCCATTATACGTAATATTTATGTGTACAGTCGACGTCAACTTTATAATAAGGTGCAAAAGTGTAAACATATCTTTGACGTCGACTGTACATAGTATATATTTCATATATACGTGTACGCACGTAAAAATGCATATATACATTTAAACGGACATTTTAATACATACAATATGAAGCGGCAACCATTTTAAGTAAATAGTTCCTTTTTAAATACTAGTAAGTGTAGGTAAGTAGTATCACCTTAATTTAAAATTAATATAATAAAAAAACGTTTTTAATATATATGTAGCAATACTCTATTAGAAAGTGATAAAGAGAGAGTTTATATAATTAAATAGTATAGGTCACGCTACACATAAATAAATGGAAGGGAAAATAGAAACAATGCCATAACGTATAATAGCCAACGACGCGCGGTGACACGGCCAGCGCGGCGACCTCCGACCGCGCTTTCACTTATCTACCCACAGCCAGACCCATCTCTCTCAACGCCAAATAAAGAAATCTCCCACGGACATGAATACAACGATTGACTCGGTTTTCTTCTAGTCATCTCATCACTAAGATAAAAATAAACTTAACAAGATCCAACTCTGATTAGCTCGTTAAACTATTGTAACAAGGAACTGTTTCGCAATTTTCGACTATACGTGTTACGTAAGTCCAACTTTCCCTTTAGTTATGATTATATATTGTTGATACCATTGTTTGGTTAACATTATTTGGCATGAGAGTAATAATCATTATCGACTTTCTTTAATCGCACACACGCACATACGTTTCCAAGCCAAAATACTCACATACTGAACACAGGGCCTTAATGCGACGTTCGGTAGGTAAACATGTCAAGTAGAAAATTGGATTTTTTTCAAGTTGATTGATTAGTACAGGTCACTTATGTGGAATTGAAGTAAACAAAATTAAGCACACCTACCAATTCAATATACGAGTTATTTATGAAATGACATTTTAATTATTAGGTATTTTTTTCTTAATATGTATATACATAAGACTACCCAAGTAATGTATCTAAATACACTGTCTAAGTACCTACCTAATTTTATCATAACGATAACTCACATCTTGAATTATGTTACATGCCCTATAAAAATAAAAACGTTACGATTATATTTAAAGCGCGATACCTCCCGTTCGTGAGACCACGTACGAATATGCTGATTCAATAAAAAACATTTTATTTGAATAGCATGTGACGATGTTATAGCTCAATAAAGTCACTTGGCGAAAATACTTTTCTCCCAGGCGCGATAAAGTTACATCATTTTATTATACATTTTGGCTCATGGAACCAAAACTGCATCTAAACTAAACGTACTTATACGTAAACGGTATTGTTTGTATGGGCTAATACCGGATTTCCGGGATTGCCCATACAAAGAATACCGATATTGCATGCCCACTTGTGACCTACATATATTAAACCGATGATCAGGGGCCTATTTCTCAGAAGCTTGTAACACAAGTGGAAGTCCCTTTCTAGCAAAAGATGTCAAAAAGTCACATCCGCTTGTATTACAAGTTACATGCTTTAAGAAACGGGCCCCAGGTGTTGAAAAATAATAGTTAACTATCAACCAAAATAGAATTCAATAGGGCAATTTTCATCAACATCTAATTAACCTTTTGACCGCCATACGTCAAAAATTTAACTTTCAATTTTGAACTCTGTTATAGGTAATTTATAAATGTGTCATTCACATTGTCACTTTGTCTCATATATCAGACGACGGCGGTCAAAAGGTTAATAGGGAATGCAACCGGTTTTTATTTTTAATAAATATTAACCGGTTAAACGGTTATAACCGGTTTTTCTCATATAAAACAAAAACTGGTTGCATTGCCTAATTAGATAAGTACTAACAACTGGATACATGAACTCCCTACTTTTGTTTGTATTTTTCTGACAATGTTTACTTTTACGAAAGTTTATCTAACAATATATTTGTGGCTTCTTTATGAATTTACCAAAAATAAATTGACAGTTCATTAGTTTCATTACTTATAAGTCTTTTTAGGGTTCCGTACCTCGAAAGGAAAAAACGGAACCCTTATAGGAACACTTTGTTGTCCGTCTGTCTGTCTGTCTGTGTCAAGACCATTTTTCTCAGGAACGCGTGGAGGTATCAAGCTGAAATTTATGTCAAATACTCAGGTCTATTGTCCCTTGGAGCTGTAAAAAAATCAAACTTAAAAGCCAACGCAATCAAAAGATACAGTCGTTTATGCTGCAAATTTTAGAGTTTTTCGGCACTCGCAAAACCTACGGGGTACTTCCCGTGAACTCAGAAACTTGAAATTTGGCACGAAGCAACGTCATATAGCATAGACAATGGAAAAATTACAAAAAGTAAACATTTTTAGTAAAATCATACAAAAAAATATTTTTTTTCAATTTTAAACTTACTACCTTTTTCCTCGTAAACGCGTGGAGGTATTAAATTGAAATTCATGTCAAATACTCAGGGCTATAGGACCTTTCAGATGTAGCAAAACCAAACTTTTATGTCAACGCAATCAAAAGTAATAGCAATTTATGTCGCATATTTTGAAACTGGGTACTCGCAAGAAACTCAAAACCTAAAGGGTACTTCCCGTAAACTCAGAAACTTGAAACTTGGCACGAAGAAACTCCATATAGCACAGACAAAGGAAAAATTACGAAAAGTAGACATTTTTAGTAAAATCATACAAAAAATATTTTTTTAAATTTTAAACTTACTACCTTTTTCCTCGTAAACGCGTAGAGGTATTAAATTGAAATTCATAATCAAATATTCAGGTCTATAATACCTTTAAGTTGTAAAGGTTTGTACGGAACCCTCGGTGCGCGAGTCCGACTCGCACTTGGCCGGTTTTTTTTCTTTTATCATGTTTGTTTTGTTACTTTTTATGTACAATAAAGTGTTTACATACATACTTCAGATAACTGGTGTAAATCGGTGATTAAGAACTATTTTTTCTAATTCAGGAATCGATGACAATCACATTAATTAAAATTACAAGGAACTAAGTTTTTTTTCATAAGTTTGATTTTGCTACATCTGAAAGGTCCTAATAGCCCTGAGTATTTGACATGAATTTCAATTTAATACCTCCAGGCGTTTACGAGGAAAAAGGTAGTAAGTTTAAAATTTAAAAATTATTTTTTTGTATGATTTTACTAAAAATGTCTACTTTTTGTAATTTTTCCATTGTCTATACTATATGGTGTTGCTTCGTGCCAAATTTCAAGTGTCTGAGTTCACGGGAAGTACCCCGTAGGTTTTGCGAGTGCCGAAAAACTCTAAAATTTGCAGCATAAACGACTGTATCTTTTGACTGCGTTGGCTTTTAAGTTTGATTGTTTCACAGCTCCAAGGGACAATAGACCTGAGTATTTGATATAAATTTCAGCTTGATACCTCCACGCGTTTTTGAGAAAAATGGTCTTGACAGACAGACAGACAGACAGACAGACAGACAGACAGACAGACAGACAGACAGAGGACAACAAAGTGATCCTATAAGGGTTCCGTTTTTTCCTTTCGGGGTACGGAACCCTAAAAATAAACAAATCTCTTCCAGTTAACCTTTGAGCAATTAAAATCAATTCAATTTGAGTTATCTGAAGTCTAAGTAACGCATGGAGAAACCTTTCCAAGAGTGCTAGGCTAAGATTTGAAAATCTGTGGCAACTGAACGCAAATATGATGGAGAACTCTTATTATTAAGTAATCATAGGTACTTTTTACAGGAGGTCGCGAAGGTGTGAATCACACGAAAGTTCGTTTGGATTGGATGGCATCGAACATATTGGCGCCATATTTCTAAACAAATGCCGCCCGGTCGTGGACGGCGTCTGCTGCTCTATCGTTTACTCAACGTTTTGAGGTCGGGCAGACCCATTCACCATCGTTTTTAGGTTGCAGTCCAGCGCAGGCGAGCCGTTGAATAATGAATGGCGATTTAGCCGGCTTTGCACAGTGATCTGACATATTAGAAAAAAGGTAGTTAGGACGTTCGTGGAACGAAATTGAACATTTATTAATACAGCCTTGGCTAGAAGTGCTGAGCACCCTTGCGATTTTCATACAAAACTCGAAAGTTTAGACCGGCATTTCTATCTTTTTTGAAGTAATTTTATCAATTAATTCAAATTGAACAGGCATGTTTTGTTGAAGTGAGTAGTAACTGCATAGAATATTTGCAATTTTTCGCACCGACCTAAATTCGCATTTTTGGGACCTCCACTTTTCATATTTTATAGGTAAGTACCTTGAAAGTGTTATTAAGTGAAGTTTTCTAGATATATCAATAAAATATAACATTTTACGTCATCGTACATTTTTATGATAGGGAATTAATTGTAAACAAAAAAGAGCTATGCTCAACACTTCTGGCCAAGGCTGTAGAACAGGAAAGATATTACACTTTTAATAATAGATCATGAAATGGCCAACTGTACGGCCAGTTTTAGCACTTTGTTAAGATTTTTAATGCTACTATGTATTGGAGAACACCTGCATAACACATAGGTATAACATAAGTCATTGTGTAAGAAAAAACTAAACAAATTACTCTGTTAAGAACCTCTCCTTCGAGTTCCGTAGTTAGTTCCTTTGTGAGAAATAAAACGCATGTACCAGGAGACCAATGAGGTTGTGTTATGTGACACTGGTAGACATGCAATAAAACACAGTGCACCAACCGATTGTTTGGGAGTCAGTCTAAGGCTGCCGTTCCACTGTACGGAAGAGGCGGGGATGAGCAATGGATGATGCTATGGTTGATTTCCGCACGTTTCCTCTCATCTCCGCTCCACCTCAGTGGAAAGTCAGCCTAACTTGATCAACAAACGTTGTATGATAACGCGAGATTCGTAATCCTAACTCGTCAATTTCCTTGAGAGAATAACTAGGTACTCATCTCACTAACATGCCAGACATAAATTCTTCCTGTTTATTAAAAACGCTCAGTAACCATATCGCGCCAGAAAAACCACTATAATATGATCTTTGATACTGATTCCTATGTCAATCTATACACAGGATAAGCCGAAACAAAGGGTTTCGTGAATTAGTCGGTTGTGTGAATGGCGCGGACGTCTCAATTGCTGCCCTTTTGTGCTGCCGTTGGAAGCTTCATCGCTATTTTAATAATGAGAACAAATTCAAAGACATTTTAGTCTTGTCATTGAGAGATAGACGTATCTATATAAGGTGTCAACAAATTAAGTACAACTATTTTTACAGCTGATATTACTCCTAGAGTATATTTAAGTATGAAACATTATAGGTTTTATGATGTTTTTTGGAGAAAACCGGAAAACAAATTTGCTACGTAAAAACAGCCTGTTCATGAGATAAACAATAATCAGTAATAAGACCTACTTGTAACTATATCACTTGACTGGGTTGACTGACCACTTGGCTAAATAAATGTCAATGTCACCCTATTTGATTTGGTCTCAGACCAGTCTCAGACTAGATAGACATGCTATTGATTTTGACGCCGTAAGTCACGCACTGTCACTTCTTGCTCCTCGCTCTTGTAATAAATGCCATTTGTTAAAAAAACATAACCATATTTTAACACGGCGTCATGCACAACGCGCTAGTCTAAAAATAAATCTTTATGAAATCTGTGACATAAATTTCACTTGACAGAAAGTGTTAATTAAACGCCTTGTCAGTGAATTGCACAGGCTGATTATGTTTGGACAGCATTTTTTTGATACCACGACGTTTACAAAAAAGCATACAGCCCGCCTGATGGTAAGCAGCTACCGTAGCCTATGGACGCCTGAAACTCCAGAGGTGTCATATGCGCGTTGCCGACCTTTTACAAAAAGGAGGATTCACTGTGTTGAGGGCTAAAGCAACAAGAGGGTTCCTCATCGTCAACACACTGGCTCCTCTTTTAGCTCTTTGGCAACCGAGTAAGGTTGGAACCAGCAGGAACACAACACTATGAGTAGGGTCTAGTGCTATTTGGCTGTGGTTTTCTGTAAGGTGGAGGTACTTCCCCACTCGGGCTCTGCTCCAGATTTGAGCGAGATGACATTCGCTGTGCTGTGCCCTACCACACATAGCGAGATGACATTCGCAGTACCTACCCATACCTCACTTTTGGACATAGTTTAAGGACATCCCCGTGTCCGGACGTAGTTTAAGGACATACCCGGGTCCCGGGATATTTTTTGTAAGAAAAATATGAACAAAAAAATCACATAAAAAGTTTTCTTAATTTCTATTTAATTTAATTGTTTCGGTGTAAGTTAATATTTGTTCTTATATTGTTAGCACCTTATAAGTATTATTAGGTGCAAAGTTTGAGATACATAATGTTTAACGTCAACGTCATATCGCTCCGAGCTTGCAGGTAATGAAGCCAATGTCAAACTAATCATTTTGTAGTTATCCCTAACAATCTAACCTTTCGTGAACTTGGCTATTAGAGGAAACAACCAATTAAGATTTCTGTATAATTTTTTATAGCATTGTTAATTATGATATAGCTTTTAAATTACAAACTATGTCTAATACTCGTATTATACAGCTAGAATAGAATTACATTAGATTGATAAATGATTTGTCATACTCATAATACATTAAAAAAAAAAACAAGAAAATAGCTAATGTTAAATAAAATTCTTTGTATCTTGAAATGTTTTCATGTGATATAGGTAGGTTGACTGCACGCTGATATTATTATGTCGCAACAGTTCGACAAATTGTTTTAGCCTATTTCTAAAAGTAATCGTAAAATCAGAGTAATACAATTTATTTACTTGTTAAATAGGGACCTAGTGTTACAATTATCGGTATGTAATGTACCCTATGATATTTACTATGGATGGGTTATACTCTAACAAAATGAGCACAAAAAATACTTCCAGAGTTATTTAATAACCTAACAACGATTCTGTTATGTTTATCTATTTTGAAAATCATTACATCTTCGTCACTCTCATTGTTAGAAAATTACAGTTTGTCTCTTTTCACGTGGGTAACAGAGGAGCCCATTGACACGTTCGCATCTCTCGCTTGCCGATGCGCAACTAGCGACAATTATTTGAATTCACTCATTTTAGGTGCTTCACTTTTGGAGCGTGCATAATCCATCCGTCATTATTATTTAGCATAGTATGTACCTAACTAAATAGTAAATATATACCTACCTACAGGCGAAATTTTAAACAAAAATGCGTTTATTATCTTGACTATTGTTATGTTACAACATAACAATTTGGGTAACCTATTCGAGTTTAATTAGCGTTTAGAGTACCTTCGGGCTGGCTTTAGATCGAGGATCTTTTTTGTTGTTTGGTAATGGCGGACGCTAGCCATTGTCTCTGCACGCTAATGCAATTTTATTTATCGCAACAACCAACCGATTGTGCTGCTAATCGGCCCCGCTTCACAACAAACATTAAAACTGCATTAAATTCTATTTCTTGGTTAAGTAATTGAAATACACAAAACGTTTCGTGTTCAAACATCAATCGCAATAATCATTATCATTCACCCACACTCCGCCGCGTGTAGGCGATAAAGGGGAAAAAGTTCCTTATTTGAAGCCGCACTTTCAGAATTTAATTGTCTTCTGTCGGACAATTATGAATGTCATGGTTTTAAGGAAAATCGTCGGGCCTCGTCACGCAATAGTTATTAAAGGGCTGTTAGCACAGACCCGCACACGCGTGTCTGAGTGAACAGGTTACCTATTCATATTTAATCATTTTCATTATCAAAATGTAACTCATAATTGACCTCGCGAAGGTTCGCCGGTATAATAGCTGAATTATGCCGGTCATTTCCAATTATTTCAGAACAGTTCCGCTACGAAATGATGTGTATAGTTTATTAGTTTTATTACCCACTAAATTGAATGTACGTCGCACAAATTAGTTTTCTACACATAGGTAGGTACTACATAATAATGTTAATAATGATATAACATATTCTCTTCCTATAAAATCATAACAAAGGTATGGAAACCTCTTTTCAACATTACGAGACTTGAAACACATTTTTTACCACGTAGCAGTATGTCATCAAAAACCATGACTGACTAAATACCTAAATCTATCTAACGCGCAGCTGGAAAACTTGAAGTTATTTTAGTACATAATCGCTATCGATCATTTCTGAGCATCGGTATGGATTGATCGCTACAACGTTGAGCGGCGATAGCCGGCATTCAATAACGGATGCCGGCCATTGAGGATTATTTCGGTCTCGGAAAGTATAAGGCACTGTGCTGCGGTATTGTTCCATTGGCATACCTAGCGTAGGCGAGTCAAACGCTCCGACGAAATATGTAGTAGGAATGGGCTCTCCGATTACGCATAGTTATAACAAACCAAAATATCAATGGCTGGTTTGTTTTCGTTCACCATGGAATCACTGCCTACGCAAGCGTTTGGCGACCGAGTCCGCCTTTATGCCCATAATAAGGAAGCGCGTAGAAGCTATCGACAGATTTAGACATTTCGCAAGCACGTGCTATTGTATGTTTACGTTTTACACCTCTATAACCTGAAAGATTTTAATTATACAAACATGACGCGACGTTTTGCAATTTAGCAACAAAGAATATGCCACAGTTTTCAGTTTTGTAGTACGTATTCAAATACATATTTGCCTAAAATTAATGAAAAGGTAGTGCAAGAACATGCTATAATAGGTGAGCTCTATTGTGGCCTTCATGTCAGGTAAGCGCCTCATTAAACAATCCGCCGGTGTTCGCCAAATTCGCTTATGCAAATAAGGTTTCGTTTATTTGTTGGACACTAACTCAGGATACGTGCTTAGCGATATTTTTCCGAGAAATGATAAAATACTATAAGGATTATTTTGACAATAAATCCAAAGATAAATCTTGTTAACATAAATTGACTTGATTGTTATTGAGTGTCCTTCGGAGCGTTCTTAGAGACGCCTAAATTTTTATTTAGATTTGAGCAGTAAATTTAAATGTTATGCATCGCACGCAGTGATTTATTATGATCGCTTGTACAAATAAAATACCCTTCATCTGACTCAATAAATGACTCTTAATAGATTATGTATCTAGGTGTAGACACTCTCCACTACACGTGGGAGAACAGTCACAATAGTGACAACGAAGCACGACCGCGACACGGTCTCTCGCGCACACTTAGTGTTGGTGCTATCTGCGCCCGCGCCGGACCAATTTTATTAGTATCACGATTTCAACGTGCCGACTATAATGACCCAGTCTATTGACGCCTAAGATCTCACCAGTAGCCAACTACAAGCAACCAATCAAACAATTTAGGTTAAACGTCCGCTCGCTCCAATGAGTCTTCACTCGCGTCCTACGATTTCACAATCTTACCATATTGGAGTGGACATCCAGACATATTTGCGGTTCATTTTAATTTGAAATTAATGATATGACCATTTATGTAATTGGCTACATTAGAACTTAGCTAGAAACGGCTTTTAATTAATGTCGACTGAATAATGACTTAGGTAGTGGTCTAGCAACATTATAGGACTAGTTGGAAACGCGAAATATGGGTAATGGTTACGCCGTTTCAATTCCACTACCGCAAAGATTGTTATGTAATTTCTTCACTTATGCATGCCGCTAGTTCATGAATAATAATTTCCATAAATAGCGTTTACTTTATCCAACTATCCAGCTGACCCCAACATTAATCGTCCCTGCAAGAAAATTTACAGACTTATAAATAAACATGAAACATAAACATGAAATCATTTACTTATGTATTTTTTATATATTATATCTGTAATTAGCTTAGTAATGCCAAATTGAGTATTTTCATTGGTTATAAAAAAAACATGTAAAGGAAGGAAATAAGTGCTTGTTTTTAAAACCTTTGCGTAAGTTTGAGATTGCAGCTTACTTAACACCCTGCCTGGTAGGTATGCAAAAATGCGAATCAGAAATGCAATATTTGTAAATAAATTCATATGTTGAACGGTTGCATAACATTACATCTGTTTATCATTAGTGTATTTTGTATTTAGGTACCAAAATAGAATAGAAGGCTTTGTGTATCAGACAGGAGAGGAGGTGGACGGGATCCATGCATTGAAACAAATTCGTTTGACGTCAAGTTTGACGTAGGACGGTGACAGCTCGTCGGTAACAGTGCTAAGTTGTACGATAAAGTACCATACCAGTATAATAGTAATACCAGTAAGTATTCAGAACTCCATAGTCAGCCAGTTCTTACTCAGCTGAAGAACCACCAGTGCGTAGGGGTTCCAATCCTGGATTTAAGTGCGATTCAACATTTAAAAAGTAAGAATTGGCATGCCCGCAGTTATTTCAATAAAATTAAGAGTTATTTCAGTAATACTGAAAATAAGCATTTTGTGAGGTAAGTATTTAATACTTATCTAATCTATAAAAGTTTCAAAATATTGTACTCTTCCGAAGATCATCATAATAATAACATCTAGCTCTAGACTATATCTCTACCTGGCTTACGTTTTGCTTATATATTTGACTATGATACCATTTGGTGCAATGTTGCACGATCAGCAAAGAAAAGAAAAACAGTCTTAGGTTTATATTACACAATACATATAGTCTCATGCAACTCATCTTTTGTCATAAATGTATGGAAATTTGACTCCACATGTAAACTAAACCAGAGCCCCTTGATTGTTGATACCTATGTGAATATTCAACAATTAACGACGAGCAACACAACACATAAGGATATGTATGTATGTATGTATCACTTTATTGCACATAAACAAGTAGGTATAACATAATACAACAGTAACATATATAAAAAATATGCACAAAGGCGACCTTATCCCTGATAGGGATCTCTTCCAGCCAACCCATGAGAAAATGAGAAAGGATTAATACCTACAGTCAACGCCAAAAATATGTTTAGTTACACCAGATATCTATCGATATTAGCGTAACGTTTTCGTTACGCTAATATCGATAGAGCAGATGCCCCGGTTTTGGCCACTTTAAGGAAAATTTGTCCATTCAGACGTCCGTTATTTTGTGTCAATAAGAAATTATGACACTCTTTATGTACGGAATCATTGACAATATATTACTTTATTTATATGAATTTCTGTTATTAACATTCTGACATTAGATTTTGTTTTTTTCTTTAATGAAATGTCAAAACGGGGCCCAGGAGCCACATTTGGCCACTTTTTTCCATGGCTTCTGACAACTGATACATAACAGATAACAGTGCCATCTGTGCTGCCATAATTTACTCTTATATTAACTACAAACCATATACCTGTAAATTTGTATACAGGGTGTTTCCTGTAATAAGAGCAATAAATTAAAACGTAGATTCTACTCCTCAAACAAGGAAACGTTTGTTCTACAATTTAAAAGAAAAATGAAGTTTTAATATTGTCTCTTTTTCATACATACTAAATAGTATTTTCAATGTACGTTAAAATCCGTCTAATTGACATTGCTTGTCACTCTTGTCACCCAACAGAAATAATCAATTTCGCAATACATTGCGTGTTTGAATAAATTTTAAAGTGAAATAAAAATCAAATTATAAGTTATTTTTAAAAGTCGCTGAACTAATTGTCCAGTTTGAGGAGTAGAATCTACAGTTTAATTTATTGCCCCTATTACAGGAAACACCCGGTATATCTTAATAAAGTTGAAAATGGCCAAAACCGGCACAGTGGCCACAACCGGGGCATCTGCCCTATATGTGTTTATGTAAAATACGATGTTTTTAAATACGCCAGATATACCCTTATTTTAATGAGATCCAACCGTCATAATTTCGATACCGCAATTTTTGATCGTAGTTTGAACGAATGAACGATGTAGGCGACAAAGCAACTGAGCGGGAACGGGGTGCGGGCCGGGGCTTTTGTATCTTAATCCTTTGTGGCTGAAAACTGTACACATATTTTCGGCTTTGACTGTACATACCCATTGAAACTGAAACAGTTGTACAGCAACTGATACTTTATTACACTACTAATACTTACAAATGTATAATTTTGGTAAATATTATTAATATGTACATATAAGGTAATTAATATACTAAGGGCCTGTTTCACAATGTCCAGGTCCTGAATAAGCTACTTGCCACTTATCTGACGAATAAAGTCATCGTTGGCGTTTCACAATCTTCAAATAAGCTTAACTGGTAGATAAAATGCAGGTAGTTTTAATTGTTAGTTATATATCCAATATTTTACTTGGACATTGTGAAACAGGCACTAAGGTACGTATGTATTGTATACCCGTCGCAGTAAGTTTTAATAATTAGAGCAGTTTCTGAATAGTTGGACTATTGTACTATTGTATTTTTTATGTACCCATGGCCCTGGCCAATCGGACCATGAAGCAATAAAAAACAATAAAAAATATTCGTCATCCAGGTCGGACTCGACGACAACACGAATTATAATTTTAATGTGAAACAACACTTGCGCTGATTGTTCGCCATTGCTGTGTCAAACAGATGCGTGAGAAATTATACATGAATCGTATTCTATTACGTGCGACTTCAATGAAAGTAGGCGATGGAAATAGAAACGTGGTCTTTTAACAATTTTCTCTAGTTTTATAACCGCAAACCACAGTTCACTCAATCATGGCGAAATAACACTTGCCACAATGTTTGCGCTGAATCATACAAAACCAATACACTAAATTCCAATGTTCAATTAGATTTTACGCTTGGATTACGATTTATGAATTTATCTCGGTTCAAAGAGTCGAAAGTTTACTTACTTCATATTAGGTTCAATCTTAATAATACATCAAAGCCGATTTGGATAAAGGCAAAAGCTAATTGGGTGCTCCCTTTTGTTTAAACATTAATTAATACTTCCTTATAAAATTTACTATTTATAAGAGTAGATAATGGTTAAATAACAACGTGAATTTATTGAGTATTGCCTATTGCATGACTACTTGGTTATTGTCGTCCTCCAAAAAAAACTTACCATTTAATGTCAGACTACTTACTTGTGTCCATATACCTAGTTATATATTCAGGACATTAGCAAATATGGATTATGAAAGTATGTACCTACTAAACTAAAATGCATAGGTACCTACAGTAAATCTTATCAATGTCATTATTCTATCTGTTGGCGTAAGTAAGTACTGCCATCTCACCGAAATATTTTTCGCCTCATTTCACTAACCAAACAACTTATTGTTATTGCAGTACTTTTAGTTGTCAAACTTATGCTTAGCATATTATTATTTCGCATATTTTTCATTTGATCACAGTAATATTTAGCAGAGATTCATTTTACCAAGATTCATTTAGCAAAATAGTCACTCTAAGCAAATATGCAAATTATTTATTGTCAAGTAACGATTGCCCAAATGTTAACTTCGCATCGCATAAAACTTTTTATTTGATCACAATAATATTTAGCAGAGATATCTTTTTAGTCGATGAAATAGACCTTTACTTGGTTCTGATAGTCGCATGTAGGCTTGAAATCATACGTGTCATTATTTTGGTGTGGTTATTAAGTGGGTTAGGTTAGGTTATAACTTTGACCCGGAACCGGAATTTAGAACCGGAACCGGAAGTGGATCTAATTCTTAGGTCACGTCACAAAGTGAGGACGAAAGAAAGAGTTATCTACGGGACTGTGTCTCGTTTTGACTAAGGAGGTAATGACGTTATCAGACAATCAAAATGTCAATATGTGTCAAATGTCACAATTTAGTAACGAGTGCAAGTGAGACACCGCCCTCTAGATTATGCTCTCTATCGGACCGTTTTTACTACTTTTACTAGTCACATATGAACGACTGTTTTACTCGGTAATAAGATGCAACTGGGTTAGGGAAAAAGTGTGTGTAAGCATCAGATCCACTTCATATAAATCCATGTCTTCAACCAACCCGAATGACTGCCAAAAAATTAGGTTAGGTTAGAACTGTGACCCTCAACCAACACAAACGGCTGCTGAAAAAAGTGGGTTAGGTAAGGTTAGAACTGTGACCCTCAACCAACCCGAACTGTGTCTCAAGACAAGACATTTTGAAACATGACCAACTACATATGTATTTTGTCACATAATAATATTCTAAATACTCAGTTGCTACATGTTATATACGCGAAACACTTTTTGACATCTGATGATTCTGCAAAATGAAACAATGGGAAAAATAGTTTGGTAAGTGATAATTTGCCATACAATTTTCGGCCACATATTAATTAGTAAACCCTAATGTGGTAGGTAAATATGCCCAGCATTATCCATTCATCATAACGCCAATTATTTCCTATCCGACGGGGACAGAAATTAGTATCACCGCTAAAATCATTCAAAATATTTGACACGCTTTGAAATATGTCTCTTGTTAGGATTATATGAATTATGTAAAACATATTCTAGCCTGGTAAGTGGTAAGACCTGGGGGCAGCTCCTCTAGCGTTTTTTTTTTAATTTTGGTACCTTCTTTTATTTCTATAGGAGTTCAAAACTCGATCTGAAACAAGAAGACAAACAAGTTTAAAAGAAACGCAATTATAAGATATTTTGCAGGAATTAACCGACTGGTAAGTTAGCTATTCAAACAATGCCAAAGCAAACTGGTGCGAGCGTGCTAGCCTTTCCTACTTATAGTCCTTATTGTGAACTTACTTACCTAACCACTGAGAATGATAAATAATTTTGATATGAGATATTTATAAACATATTTAAGTTCAAATAAAACACTTTGAATTAGGACGTTTAGGATATACTTAACTAACACAAATTTTAATGGGATTATACCACCCAGTTTAATTGAAATAATTAATTAATCATGTTTGATTATGAGTAGCTATGTGTACATAGCTACTCAAAATCAAAATCAGGTTCTGTTGTTGACTTGAATTAAAACTAAGTGTGTCTTACGCAAAATTAATACATAACATGATAACGCTATACAACACCAATGAAGTTGCGCTGGCCCACGTATTTTACCATTGTCTACCACGTTGGGAACATGGGAAGAAAATTGCCTATTGTCCTTACGTCCCCCAGTCCTACCTGATTAGTAACTAACACTGTTTTTATTGTTGACACAAAGCAATTCTCAACGAAAATATATTGCCACTTGTGGGAAATTGTATTTTGCGACTTTTGTTGCAGTCGGCTCTCACGAATGCTGTGCTTGCTCATTTAGTTTGATTCTCACAGACACTGTTTGAGTGCAGATTAATTATAAGCATTATGCGCCCTCGTCGACCTCGGAGACAAGCATCGCTATTGTCGCCACAACAAACCGCGGAAGTGTCTTTTGCGGTTTTGCTTTAGACATGCTGGGATATCTGATAACCAGTGCTGTGTACTTCCAAGTCTTCTTAGGTAAATTATTGGCAAGAACGTATCGCAAATGTTGCGTTCCTATCTTACTAGAAGACACGTGATGAGGATTAATTTGATTTGGTAGAGATTGGTAGTTTGTTATGAAATCTAAGCCGAATTAACTATATAAGAATGGAGAAAGACATAAGTTGTTGAATTCTTCCTTACTTTAAAATGGTTCGTTGAACCGTAGGTACCGACAGCGATACCTAACTTAACTAGCCTAACCAAACCAATGTAATATGTTATGTATGTTAATATTTTTAAGTATGTACCTTCGTATCTATTCTTTCTAAAAGTCAAAAACATGAATTTTGAAAGGGTACCTATGTACCAAAACGTAATCGAACAATAAAAATAATTACCCTATAAAATTTAAAAATGAACCATAAAATCCGTTATTATACTTTCACGTTTATAGGTATCCAATGCAGATACCAACCAACCAAACAACATTAAGTTCAAAATTAATTGTCAGGCACAAATTGGAGGAACTGGTTGCACCGCGGAAGAAACTTGCTCACACATAGCCCGTCTGAACCAAAACTTGCCTTGCTGTCATCTTATAAGCAGAGTTGAAATTAAAAATAATTATGCATCCCTAGAGTTGTGTGATGGACTGATGGTGATATAAATACAACCTCTACACTAAGTTTATATAGCATAGTGTGAAAAGGATACCCTTATAATATAAGCTTAGGTAATTTTATAATTTGAGTATCCTTGTCAGACTGTTATATAATCAATACTAATCTCAGTATAGAAGCACCACACGTAGTCCCGTCTCGTTGGCAATATTTTGAGGGTTAAGTTTCGAAAATTCTAAAGTCACTTATTATTGAAGTTGGAAATACAGTGTGTACATGAGAATCTTTCAGTGCGTTTTGTGTCATATTCAATTGGTGCTTTTTTTGTAATTCAATGATTTGAGGTTAACTTTTTTAGCTTGCCATAACTTGAGTAAAAGAATATTAGAGTTAGAAAATATAACTGTTTTGTATTTAGAACAGTTTTATTGTTGTACAAAACTAGTTTGTGTCATTAACGTCGAGTGCAATTTTATATAGTACGACAACGCTAAAAAACTACGTATAAAAATTAGAGTTCATAAAATAAAGATTAACTATATCATCACCTCAAAATATGTCAATAAAATCAATATGTGTCAAATTAAGCAATGAAAATTTAAGTTTCTTGGTAATTTCGTATTTTTAGGCTGTTATCGTTTTAATACATTATTAAAGTCATCAGAGTTCACATTCTAATAATCAAAAAGGGATTTTAAAGTAGATATTTCAATTTGTGTCACTTTCATCAATGATATTTCGTCTAAAATTAAACAGAAACAATATTTGCGTTCAGAGGAAATCTTCTTAACTATAGCGCGTGACCTTGATGGTACGCCTGTTCGGCTTACTTCTGTAACGACCACTAGAAGTAGACCCCCGGCTCGCTTCTTAACAAGCTAATCCATGGGTCAACCAGACGCTGGCATCTTAGCTGTTATGATGTAGGTACTTGCTCACGGAGGCGCGCGCGGGGTGATAAAGCTGACATACTCGACAAAGGAACTGAGCGGAGGAGCGAGTCGCGGGAAGCCGGCGAGTAGGGCAATGAACTCGTGCGTGTCTCGCCAATACGTACCTTTTTGAGCGGTAGCCGCTTTGTTTGTGTTTTGACTAGACTGTTGAGTACATTTTCGAAGATTTCAAGCATCGTGAATTATGGGTAGAAAACGCAACGTAATATTTTTATTTAGTTCTGTTTTATTGGAACGAAGTTCCTTATCGGACGGTTCGCGGATGGGGGGCTAGGCGAAAAAAAGTCACGTGACCGTCACGAAAAAGCATTGAGAAACATGTGAAATGGAATGAAATAAAATAAATTAAAAATAGAATAAAGTGAAGTGAAAGTGAAAGTGAGAAGTGACAAAGTTAAAAAAATTCTATAATATCAAAAATTTCAAAAATCTCAAAAGCTCAAAAATCTCAAATCTCAAAAATCTCATAAATCTAAAAATCTCAAAAATCTCAAAAAATTCAAAAACGACAAAAATTACGAAAAAGTCAAAAATTAAATAATATTACTTCGTTCTAACCGAGTGTTCCACAACACTAACGGATTTTTTTTTACTTTTGTTTTTTCTTTTCGTCTGTATTTTGTTTTTATTTTGTCATTTTGTATTGATTCTGTTTTTATTCCGTTTATTTTGTTTAATTGTATTCTTATTTTACTCTTTTTTTTATACCACAACGTGGCAAACAAGCATACGGCCCGCCAGATGGTAAGCAGTAGCATATGGATGCCTGGAACACCAGAGGTGTCACATGCGCGTTGCCGACCCTTTACAAAAAGGAGGAACAAGTTCAGAGTTCATTACCTCGGCCATTTTTAGGGTTCCGTACCTCGAAAGGAAAAAACGGAACCCTTATAGGATCACTTTGTTGTCCGTCTGTCTGTCTGTCTGTCAAGACCATTTTTCTCAGGAACGCGTGGAGGTATCAAGCTGAAATTTATATCAAATATTCAGGTCTATTGTCCCTTGGAGCTGTGAAAAAATCAAACTTATAAACTAACGCAATCAAAAGATACAGTCGTTTATGCTGCAAATTTTATAGTTTTTCGGCACTCGCAAAACCTACGGGGTACTTCCCGTGAACTCAGAAACTTGAAATTTGGCACAAAGCAACGTCATATAGCATAGACAATAGAAAAATTACAAAAAGTAGACATTTTTAGTAAAATCATACAAAAACATATTTTATTTTATTTTAAACTTACTACCTTTTTCCTCGTAAACGCGTAGAGGTATTAAATTGAAATTTATGGACCTTTCAGATGTAGCAAAACCAAACTTTTATGTCATCCCAATCAAAAGAAATAGCAATTTAAGTCGCATATTTTGAAACTGAGTACTCGCAAGAAACTCAAAACCTAAAGCGTACTTCGCGTAAACTCAGAAACTTGAAACTTGGCACGAAGAAACTTCATATAGCACAGATAGAGGAAAAATTACGCAAAGTAGACATTTTTGGTAAAATCATACCAAAAATATTTTTTTAAATTTTAAACTTACTACCTTTTTCCTCGTAAACGCGTAGAGGTATTAAATTGAAATTAGTAATAAACATACTACAACTTTTGCTTGTTATAGGTTTGTACGGAGCCCTCGGTGCGCGAGTCCGACTCGCACTTGGCCGGTTTTTTTTATTTTAGAGCAAAGTTTTTTAAATAAAACACGCTTATTTTAGCGTATTCTATATGGAAAAATCATAAAAAGGACATGTTATAATGACGTTCCGTCAATGGTTTTTTTTCGAAATCCAAATAATATATAAGTTCAAAGTCCATTATCTCGGCCATTTTTGATTTGAAAGAAAAGTTATAATGACGTCCCGACGATGGTTTTTTTCGAAATCCAAATAATATACAAGTTCAAAGTCCATTATCTGGGCCATTTTTGATTTTAGAGAAAAGTTTCTTAAGTAAAACACGCTTATTTTAGCGTATTCATAACGGAAAAATCATAAAAACTACACGTTATAATGACGTCTCGATATACAAGTTCAAAGTCCATTATCTCGGCCATTTATGATTATAAAGAAAAGTTTTTCAAATAAAACACAATTATTTTAACATACTTTATACGGAATAATCATAAAAAGTACACGTTTTAATGAAGTTCCGTCGATGGTTTTTTTCGAAGTCCAAATTATATACAAGTTCAGAGACCATTATCTCGGCCATTTTTGATTTTAGAGAAAAGTTTCGTAAGTAAAACACGCTTATTTTAGCGTATTCTATATGGAAAAATCATAAAAAGTACATGTTATATTGACGTCCCGTCGATGGATTTTTTTCGAAATCCTAAATATATATATATTAGAGAAATGTTTCTCAAATAAAACACGCTTATTTTAGCGTATTCTGTACAGAATAATCATAAAAAGTACACGTTATAATGATGTCCCGTCGATGGTTTTATTTTGAAGTCCAAAATATATACAAGTTCAAAGTCCATTTATCTCGGCTATTTTTGATTTTAGAGAAAAGTTTGTCGAATGAAACACGCTTTTACATATATACAAGTTCAAAGTCCATTATCACGGCCATTTTTAGGGTTCCGTACCTCGAAAGGAAAAAACGGAACCCTTATAGGATCACTTTGTTGGCCGTCTGTCTGTCTGTCTGTCTGTCTGTCTGTCTGTCTGTCTGTCTGTCTGTCTGTCTGTCTGTCTGTCAGGACCATTTTTCTCAGGAACGCGTGGAGGTATCAAGCTGAAATTTATATCAAATACTCAGGTCTATTGTACCTTAGAGCTGTAAAAAAATCAATCTTAAAAGCCAACGCAATCAAGAGATACAGTCGTTTATGCTGCAAATTTTAGAGTTTTCGGCACTCGCAAAACCTACGGGGTCCCGTAAACTCAGAAACTTGAAATTTGGCACGAAGCAACGTCATATAGCACAGACAATGGAAAAATTACAAAACGTAGAAATTTTTAGTAAAATCGTACAAAAAAATATTTTTTTCTATTTTAAACTTACTACCTTTTTCCTCGTAAACGCGTGGAAGTATTATAATTAAATTCATGTCAAATACTTTGGGCTATAGGACCTTTCAGATGTAGCAAAACCAAACTTTTATGTCAACGCAATCAAAAGAAATAGCCATTTAAGTCGCATATTTTGAAACTGAGTACTCGCAAGAAACTCAAAACCTAAAGGGTACTTCCCGTAAACTCAGAAACTTGAAACTTGGCACGAAGAAACTTCATATAGCACAGACAAAGGAAAAATTACGAAAAGTAGACAATTATAGTAAAATCATACAATTTTTTTTTTTTTTTAAACTTACTACCTTTTTCCTCGTAAACGCGTAGAGGTACATAGGTTGCTACTTATATATCCGGAAACAAAAAAACAAACAAACGTACACGGCTGAAAATGGTTTTATTGTTTTTCAAAGTATTCCCCTTGATGATCTATGCACTTTTGCATTCGCGTGAACCAATTTTTAAAGCACTTCTGCCACTCCGCCTGAGGTACCTCCATAACGTGTTGTTTGAATGCGTCGACAGCATCTTCAGCGATCGAAAATCGTTGACCGCGTAACTTATTCTTTATATTTGGAAATAAATAAAAATCGTTGGGTGCCAAGTCAGGGCTGTACGGCGGATGACCCGTTAATTCCACATTTTGACCCTCCAAAAATAGAGTTGTTTCGCGTGACGTATGACAGCTGGCATTGTCGTGATGAAGAATGATTCTTCGTCGCTGGTTAGTTTTACGAATTTGTTCAAATACTTCCGGTAAGCAAATGGTCGTGTACCACTCTGAATTAACCGTTCTACGGTTTTCTAGTGGCACTGTAGCTACATGGCCATTAATACCGAAGAAGCAGGCCACCATTTGTTTCAATGTACTTTTTGCACGAGTAACTTTCGTAGGGTTCGGCTCATTTTGAAACACCCATACCGTTGATTGTTGCTTCGTTTCGGGATCGTATGCATAGATCCAGGATTCGTCACCTGTATAGATGTTATAAACGGCTTTTGAGTCACCACGGTTATATTTTTTTTACATTTTATTGCACCATTCGACGCGAGCATCTTTTTGCTCTTTTGTTAAGTTGTGGGGTATCCAACGCGAACAAATTTTTTTTACAGCCAAATAATTATGTAATATGCTATTAATGCTGGTCATAGAAATACCCAGAGTTGCCTCTATCTCGCGGTACGTAACATGTCGGTCGTCCATTATAAGTTTTCGCACAGCCTCGATATTTTGTTGTACAACGACCGATTTCGGGCGACCTGCCTTAACTTCGTCCGTAAGCATACTACGTCCACGATTGAACTCACTAAACCAGTGATACACAGTAGTTTTAGATGGGGCTTCATCACCAAAAGTTGAAGTTAGTTGATCTATGCACTGTTGTTGCGTTAAACCACGCCGAAAATCATAATAAATCATAGCACGAATATTTTCACGAGTGAGTTCCATTCTTGCTGCGAGATGACATTTAAAACCCGTCAAAAACAAAACACGAGCGTTAATAAGAAAGAAAAAATATACCGGCCAGTACTTAAAAAAGTTCAAATTTTACCATGGAGGTCAAATATGCTATTTAAGAAGATTGTAATCCCGGTTTCCAAATATATAAATAGCAGCCCTCGTATTAAATTGAAACTCATATCAAATATTCAGGTCTATAATACCTACCTACCTAACAAAATCAATTTTCTATGTCAATGCAATGGGTGAACTTACTTTTCTTTTTTTACTTATATACCTACAGGTTTGTACGGAACCCTCGGTGCGCGAGTCCGACTCGCACTTGGCCAGTTTTTTTATTTTAGAGAAAAGTTTCTCAAATTAAACAAGCTTATTTTAGCGTATTCTATACGAAAAAATCATAAAAAGTACACGTTATAATGACGTCCCGTCGACGGTTTTTTTTCGAAGTCCAAATGATATACAAGTTCCATGTCCAAGCGGCCATTTTCGATTTTAGAAAAAAATGGGTTTAAAACAAAACACGCTTAGTTTTTTTTTCAAATAAAAATTATATACAAGTTCAAAGTCCATTATTTCGGCCATTTTTTATTTTAGAGAAAAGTTTCTCAAATAAAACAAGCTTATTTTAGCATATTCTATACGAAATATCATAAAAAGTACACGTTATAATAATGACGTCCCGTCGATGGTTTTTTTTCGAAGTCCAAATGATAAACAAGTTTCATGTCCAATCGGCCATTTTTTATTTTGGAGAAAAGTTTTTCAAATAAAACATGCTTATTTTACCGTATTCTATACGGTAAAATCATAAAAAATATGCTATACTCGTATAATGATACCCCATCGCTGGTTGTTTTTTCGAAGTCAAAATTATATACAAGTTCAGAGTCCATTATCTCGGCCATTTTTGATTTTAGAGAAAAGTTACTTGAGTAAAACACGCTTTTTTTAGCGTATTCTATACGGGAAAATCATAAAAAGTACACGTTATAATGACGTCTCGATATGCAAGTTCAAAGTCCATTATCTCGGCCATTTTTGATTATGAAGAAAAGTTTTAAAATAAAACACGCTTATTTTAGCATATTCTATACGGAATAATCAAAAAAAGTACACGTTATAATGCAGTCCCGTCGATGGTTTTTTTTCGAAGTCCAAATTATATACAAGTTCAAAGTCCATTATCTCAGCCATTTTTGATTTTAGAGAATAGTTTTTCAAATAAAACACGCTTATTTTAGCGTATTTTATACAGAATATAAAGTATTGTTATAATAACGTCCCGTCAATGTTATTTTTTTTGAAGTCCAAATTATATACAAGTTCAAAGTCCATTGTCTCGGCCATTTTTGATTTTAGAGAAAAGTTTCTCAAGTAAAACACGCTTATTTTAGCGTATTCTATACGGCAAAATCATAAAATGTACACGTTATAATGACGTCCCGTCGATGATTTTTTTTCGAGATCCAAATTATGTACAAGTTCAAAGTCCATTATCTCGGCCATTTTTGATTTTAGGGAAAAGTTTTTCAAATAAAAGACGCTTATTTTAGCGTATTCTATACGGAACAAATCATTAAAAGTACACGTTATAATGATACCCCGTCGCCATTTTATTTTTTAAGTCCAAATTAGTCCATGTATGACTACATGGACTAATTTGGCTTAAACAAAAGCTCAAAAACCTTAGTCTATTAATAGCAAACACCAAACATAATAGAATAACAAATAACATAATGACCAATGTGATTAAGCTCGTATATTGAAAAGGATATAAATTATGATTGGCACGGCCTGGGCCACTTTCCCGACTTCCTCGTCCGTCTGCATTATCTTCTTAATTCGCCCCTACAAATAAACAGTATCTCGATAGTACAATCAATCTAAAAACAACACCTATTTCACACAAATAACGTCGTTGTAAGACGCTTATAAACTTACGGCGGGAAACCGGGCGTTGTATTTTCTCTTTTTCGATGGCATTGTGGTAATCCGTTCACTTTAGCACTAATTAATGATTAGAATAAGCTCACTTCACAATTGGAGTTTGATGCATCTCGCGCATTTTTGAGGTCATAAAAGGGAGACGTTTCGCAGCCTTCATTTATATACGAAAATGACAGTTTTGTCATATTTTTTTCTATTAATATTTTTTGTAATAGCTACATTTTTTGTAATATCTATTAATAGCAAACACCAAACATAATAGAATAACAAATAACATAATGACCAATGTGATTAAGCTCGTATATTGAAAAGGATATAAATTATGATTGGCACGGCCTGGGCCACTTTCCCGACTTCCTCGTCCGTCTGCATTATCTTCTTAATTCGCCCCTACAAATAAACAATATCTCGATAGTACAATCAATCTAAAAACAACACCTATTTCACACAAATAACATATTTATTAGTTACAAATTATCTGTGACAATTTGCCAAAATACTGTTTAAATGGAAACTAGGTTTACCGTGGCACACAGATCCGCCGTTGCAGTCCCTTATGGACTACGTTTACATTAATTATCCTTAACTTACTTAAATTTTATATAATTGCTTTCTTTACTATGAAAAATTATTATTATTATTATTATCGTTTGGCTTTATTTGGGTCTATTAAAAAATACAGAATAATCTAAATATATAAAAGAAAGTGGTGTTAGTAAGACCGTTTATAACTCGAGAACGGCTAAACCGATTTAGATGATTTCGGATTAGTTTGAATGGACACAGCCCTGGTTAACAGAATAAGTATTAAAAAGTCACAAAACCCTTGATTTCAAAGAACGAATTGTAATAATGTTTACAAGTCGTCATCTTTGTGTTATGCCTTCGCAATCAAAGAAAAGTCTATTGCAATATTTTGAAAATCGACTATCTCAACTCTAGATAAAGCGTCAGCAACGACGTTGTCCTTTCGCTGTATAGGTACAGCCTTGGTCAGAAGTATTGAGCATAGCAGTTTTTTGTTTACAGTTTTGATGTTAAGTATTATTTCCCAATAATAACAATGTACGATGACGTAAAATGTTATATTTCATTCATACATAGGTTGCTACTTATATATCCGGAAACAAAAAAACAAACAAACGTACACGGCTGAAAATGGTTTTATTGTTTTTCAAAGTATTCCCCTTGATGATCTATGCACTTTTGCATTCGCGTGAACCAATTTTTAAAGCACTTCTGCCACTCCGCCTGAGGTACCTCCATAACGTGTTGTTTGAATGCGTCGACAGCATCTTCAGCGGTCGAAAATCGTTGACCGCGTAATTTATTCTTTATATTTGGAAATAAATAAAAATCGTTGGGTGCCAAGTCAGGGCTGTACGGCGGATGACCCGTTAATTCCACATTTTGACCCTCCAAAAATAGAGTTGTTTCGCGTGACGTATGACAGCTGGCATTGTCATGATGAAGAATGATTCTTCGTCGCTGGTTAGTTTTACGAATTTGTTCAAATACTTCCGGTAAGCAAATGGTCGTGTACCACTCTGAATTAACCGTTCTACGGTTTTCTAGTGGCACTGTAGCTACATGGCCATTAATACCGAAGAAGCAGGCCACCATTTGTTTCAATGTACTTTTTGCACGAGTAACTTTCGTAGGGTTCGGCTCATTTTGAAACACCCATACCGTTGATTGTTGCTTCGTTTCGGGATCGTATGCATAGATCCAGGATTCGTCACCTGTATAGATGTTATAAACGGCTTTTGAGTCACCACGGTTATATTTTTTTAACATTTTATTGCACCATTCGACGCGAGCATCTTTTTGCTCTTTTGTTAAGTTGTGGGGTATCCAACGCGAACAAATTTTTTTTACAGCCAAATAATTATGTAATATGCTATTAATGCTGGTCATAGAAATACCCAGAGTCGCCTCTATCTCGCGGTACGTAACATGTCGGTCATCCATTATAAGTTTTCGCACAGCCTCGATATTTTGTTGTACAACGACCGATTTCGGGCGACCTGTCTTAACTTCGTCCGTAAGCATACTACGTCCACGATTGAACTCACTAAACCAGTGATACACAGTAGTTTTAGATGGGGCTTCATCACCAAAAGTTGAAGTTAGTTGATCTATGCACTGTTGTTGCGTTAAACCACGCCGAAAATCATAATAAATCATAGCACGAATATTTTCACGAGTGAGTTCCATTCTTGCTGCGAGATGACATTTAAAACCCGTCAAAAACAAAACACGAGCGTTAATAAGAAAGAAAAAATATACCGGCCAGTACTTAAAAAAGTTCAAATTTTACCATGGAGGTCAAATATGCTATTTAAGAAGATTGTAATCCCGGTTTCCGGATATATAAATAGCATCGAAAACTTCACTTAATAACAATTTCAAGGTAAATATAAAACATGAAAACTTAAGGTCACAAAAATGCGACTTTAGATCGGTGGGACAAATTGCAAATATTCTATGCAGTTACTAATAACTTCAACAAAACATGCCTGTTCAGTTTGAATTAAAAATATAGAAACGCTGGACTAAAGTTTCGAGTTTTGTATGAAAATCGCAAGGGTGCTCAACACTTCTGGCCAAGGCTGTATGTCTTATGTCCGTAGACAATCTTTTATATTATATATATAAAAGAAAGTCGTGTTAGTTACACTATTTATAACACAAGAACGGCTGAACCAATTTGGCTGAAAATTGGTGGGGCGGTAGCTTAGAACAAGAAGACGGACATAGGATACTTTTTATCCCATTTCCGCGGAACGTGAGATAAAACGTGGTATAACAAAACACTATATACCATTTATAACTCAAGAACGGCTGAACCGATTTTCATGATCTTTGATTTTTAACCGACATCAAGATTTCAAAAGAGGATGTTCTCAATTCGGCGTGTATGTTTTTTTTTTAGTTTATATATATATTACAGATTGGTCCCGTTTCTGTCAATACGCAGTTCAGATGATGGGATCCATGAGGAATCGAGGGAACTCCTCAAACTTTAAAGGCATACATATAGATATTTTTATCAAGAAATCTATCATTTTCATTCAAAACAGTGACTCATTTCAAGAATTATTTATTTATTTTCTAAAGCTGTTTTATTATTAATTGTACCATCTTTTATAATTTCATATTTGTGTATTAAAATAAAATAGGGTAGAAGCTAGAAGCCGATAAAAAAAATTTACCCCTACTTCATGTGAACCTTACCCAAAAAAAATGTTAACTTCAGTTTTTATTTCACCATTTTTTCAAGAAGATCATTTGAAGAAGTAGATCTGCTGATGATGATCAGAATGGAACTCTTCAACGATGCATAGTTCATGTTTGGCGTTTTGTCCTCTTCGCTGTGTTTGTTAAGCAAGTTTGATTGTCAGGACAAATTTTCGTCAACCTCAAGTTCTGATGATGGGATCCATGAGGAATCGAGGGAACTCCTCAAATCTTAAGGGCATACACATAGTGATTTTTGTATTTTTTTCAACAAATCAAGATTTTTATTCAAAAGAGTGACATTTGATAAAGTGGAACTGCTGATGATGATCAGAACGGAACTCTTCAACGACGCATAGTTCACGTTTGGCGATTTGTCCTCTTCGCTGTGTTTGTTAAGCAAGTTATTTCATTGTATGGAGTCTAAGAGTACACCATCTACATAATAATCTTTCACCAGCTTTCCCCATTGAAGTCGGGTTTTTTTTCTTAAAAAATATTTGGATGTACATATGTCCACCCCGAATAACAGAATAACTATTAAAATATAGGAGAAACTAAAAAGAAAATGGAACATAATCTATATATGGAAGTAGGGTTACCAGGCCCAAAAATGAAAAAGCCGCTTAATTTAGCCGGACATTTGATCCCAAAAGCCGGACATGCCTTTTTTGCATACGCTACGCTGGTCTTTCGAATCGTGCCACTGGCGTGACTGGCGCGTAGCGTAAGTCAGACAGAAGCCTAACAAAAGCCGGACAGGACGGACGAGGAATTATTTGGCCGGACACACTGGTAAAAAGCCAAACATGTCCGGCTAATACCTGGCAACCCTATATGGAAGTTAAGAAAGTGTAAGTCCGTTAATAGGAGTGGATGAAGACAATAGGAGGAGGTGGAGACGATGAGACTGACGTAGTGTAAGAGTCAGTGGGAATGGAGTCGATGGGATGGGAGTGACGTAGGAGTCGGTGGGAGAAGGGTAGTGAAAGAGAGTGAGAGAAGGGTGGACAAGAGTGGGAGATGGTTGGACGACAGTGGGAGAGTGGTGGGAGACGGTAGGACTGGCGTAGGAGTGAACTTGAGGTCGACGGGAGTCTGTGGAAGTTGGCGGTACGAAGTTCGCCGGGTCAGCTAGTGATACAATAAAAATAAGAACAACGAAAAGAAAAGCATGCAGCTATAATTTAATGTCTAGGTTTGATAACCAATCCCTGGCATCTGCAGTCAGTGCGTGTAGATCGCTCAGCCCGCCCTCAAACTGTCTTCTGGGGCACTCCTCCACAATATGGGTGGTTGTTTGATCTGGGGCGCCACGGTCGCAGTTCGGTGACGACTTGTAGCCCCATTGATGAAGGTTGTGGTTGCACCGGCTGACACCTGTCCTAATTCTGTTAAGCCTAACCCAGATTTTTCTTGGTTCGTCAAGCCCAGGTGGTTCCTTTGTTGGATCAAGGTCTCGGATATATGAGGGCGGCGCTCGCTCATTCCAAGTATTCCTCCATTGCGAGTTAGTGCAGAATCGTTCTGGGCCTTGAATTTGGGAGTCGGACCAGATAGGCCTACGAGATCGGAGACGCTCGGCAGGAGGGTTGTCCAGAATTTTCCTTATTGGAAGCATTGCCTTTTTGGATTTTTCCCACTCCCTTGAAGCAGCGTATGTTCTTCTGATATCTGGCGGCGCAATATGAGACAAGACCGGGAGCCACTGTAAGGGTGTAGGTGTTAAGCAGCCAGATATGGCACGCATAGCTCGGTTTAACTGGACGTCGATTTTTCCCGTATGTGCACTTTTGTACCACACCGCAGTACAGTACTCAGCAGCGGGGTAACCAAGAGCCAAGCTGGAGGTGCGCAGAACACGAGCTCGTGCTCCCCACGTCGTACCCGCAAGCCTGTTAACTTTTTGGCCGAGATTCTCTAGGTGTGGTTTGTAGGTCAGGGACCGGTCCAGCGTCACCCCCAGGTACTTCGGGTTGAAATTGTGCTGCAGTTTCTTGCCACAGAAAGTAACATCTACCTCTCTGCGCGCCAGGCTATTAGAGAGGTGGAAGGCGGCTACCTCGGTTTTAGTCGGGTTTGGACAGAGTCTCCACTTGATATAATACTCGTTGAGAGTTTGCAGGTCCTGTGTGAGTTTAAACTTTTTGGCCGAGATTCTCTAGGTGTGGTTTGTAGGTCAGGGACCGGTCCAGCGTCACCCCCAGGTACTTCGGGTTGAAATTGTGCTGCAGTTTCTTGCCACAGAAAGTAACATCTACCTCTCTGCGCGCCAGGCTATTAGAGAGGTGGAAGGCGGCTACCTCGGTTTTAGTCGGGTTTGGACAGAGTATCCACTTGATATAATACTCGTTGAGAGTTTGCAGGTCCTGTGTGAGTAACAGTTCCCCGGTTTCAAAGTTCTTAGTTTGAGTAATGAGAGCAAGGTCGTCAGCATACAGAAACTTGTCGCACGCCGTTATGGGCATATCGCGCGTATAGACATTAAAAAGGAGAGGAGCCAAGACCGACCCTTGAGGGAGTCTGTATCGGCTTTCACTGTCTCCAAGAAGAACCTTGATCTTGCGTGGGCCTAGCATGCTTTTAAGAAGGCGTAGGATCTTTGACGAGGATATTATTCCGCTGGCCTTGTACAGCAGGCCGTCTATCCATACTGTGTCGTATGCCGCCTTCAGATCGACAAAAGCCGCCAGAGATTTTTGTCCACGCTGGAAGCCAGCTTCGATGTAAGTGGTGACTGCGAGAACCTGGTCCGAACAGCTGCGGCCAACCCGGAAACCCGCCTGTTCAATGGGTATCTCTTGGTCCACTATGTCCTTTAGACGATTGTACAAAAGGCGTTCAAGCAGCTTATACGTAACGCTTAGAAGAGATATGGGCCGATAATTTGCAGCGTCATCGGAAGTTTTCCCGGGCTTGAGAATTGCTGTAACTTTAGATTTCATAAATACGGAAGGCATTGTGGCGGTGTTGTAGATATCGTTGAAGAAATCAGCCAGCCATCGGATGGCTCGTTTACCTAGGTGGGTTAAGAATTCCGGGTAGATCTTGTCGATGCCGGCTGATTTCCCGCATTTTGTTTCTTTTAAAGCGGTCGATACCTCGTCCGGGGTAAAGGGACTATGAAAAATAAAGAAGAGCGACTGAAAAATCGCTGTTTGTCTTTGTCGCACTTATTACTACTATTACTATATGTATGCATAGAGTAATAATAGAAAACAAACAAGCCGCTAGGCAGCTTGGTCGGCACATGAACCCCGCCCGCGCCTTACCCTTCCCCGCGCATGCCCTTTACGCAAAACAAGTTTTCATTCTGAAAAATAAAAATAATCCATTGATTATAATGACACAAATTTCAAACATTGTTTCGATACGCTTTTATAAAAATATTGATGGAAACTTTAATAACTTTAATATTTTATTGTACTGTTAACAGGGGTCATACAAGAAAAAAAATTAAAGTAAATAAATATCATTGATTAATATGGCACAAATTTATTCAAATAATGGATATCGATATATTAGAAAGCACAGTACCTAATCGATCAACTCTAATTTTATATAGGCTTGTAAAAGTCTATATAGATGTGCTGATTGAACGTCAGTATTCCCATTGACGAAAGTGACACAAAACGCGTCCGTGCGTCAGTAACAACTTTGCTGTTACAGTGAAAAAACAATTTTGATCTCTAATTTTCTATTTAACGAATAATGTTAAAAAAAAGAAATGTCTAAGTTTCTACCTACGCAACAACCTAGGATGACACAAATTATTATTATTAGCTAAGTTGGATGGCCTGAACTCTGAATGCGAATAATAAGCATCTTTAATATTATCGAAACTTCATAATTTATCGGTACGGGTCTAACGGCGGAACATTTGACTAGAATATCTGATGGGTACAGTCAGCAGCAGAAGTAGCTAAGCGGGTGACATCTTCAAAATGACCTTTACACGACTTTTTTGGTAAGATAATAAGATCGCGCTGTGGTCATTTTAAAGACGTCACTCGCTTAGCAACTTTTGCTGCTGAGTTTACATAGTAGCCTTCACAAATAAGAAAGTATATTACTTGTAGCCAAATATAAAGTTAAGTTTGAAACTATACTCCATTTCCCGAAACGAGCTAGCTAAGCACACTCTCTTTTGCTCTTTTATATGCATTGGAAAGAGACAACAGAAGGTCGGTGGGTGTAAGTAAAACCGCTATTAGACATTGCAATTGGTAGGGCCCAATCTGTCAGGTTGGGAGGTGTAATAAGAGTTAGGGCCCTTAGGGAGCTGTAGGAGGGAAGGGAGAGGCAGGGTACACATCAGATTGGGCCCTATAAATTGCAATGTCTAATACCGGTTTAAACGTTTGTTATATGATATGTGTATAGTATAGAAGTAAGTAAACACTTCTCTACGGTGTATAGAGTCGATGCCACTCAATGGTGTTTTTCGTCATCAGCGTTCATCGCTCGCCGTTTTGTTGTAATTAAGCCGGAGATGAGACTAGGGTCAGCCGCGGGTCGTAGCGATTTAATCGTCCCGATAAGAGGCGGCGACGCGTAGGAGTACAAGCGCAAGCAATGACGCGACGTGCGACTTCTTCACGCGAGTATAGAACACGGAACCTTGGCCTACCAAGGAACTAGGGCCGCGATTCGAAAAATACACATTGGACCAATGTGAGACCAATGTGTGACCAATGTGAGACCAATGTTGAATGAAAATCTGTTCGAATAGCAAATGTCAATGTCGTTATAGCGTTGAGTTGAGTTGGGTTGAGTTGGGTTGGAGCTGTGTCTGTCCAGTGCGTGTGTTTATTTTTCGAATCGCGGCCCATGTCTAATTGACAATTAGCTATTGACTTCCTATTTGCCATAATTTCATTAGAGGCCATGCTTACATTTTGTAAAATAATATGTACCCATAAGTAAAATAAGATGCCAATACCGCGGGGACCGTGGGACAGTGTTTAGCTAATAATCTACCTCATTGCACTGATCGCTGTTAACTGCAACATCTACAAGTAGGCTATATGAAGTGTAAATGAAAACAAAAGTAGGGTTGGGTTACTTTTACAAAGTAAATAAATATTTGTGTAGGGTTAGTTTTATTTTATCCCCAGTAAGTACACTACTAAATTCAACCGCATGTTCATATTTCCCCTAAGATTTTCTTATCAATAATACGTATTTTGAACACACAAAATACAATTTAAAAAGTATTCGAAGCAAAATGGAACCTATGTTTTACAGATAACATTTGAGTCACTGTGCGCCGTTTTGCATTGCATCACATTCAATCAAAGAAACCTTTAACAGCAAATTGTGAGAATGCCATTGCAATGGGCCAATTTAGATAAATTTCAGGCCATCTGGCAAAGTAACCAATTAGTTCCACTGCTGGTGACTCTTAGGCCAGAGGTCACTATTACACTTACGAGACAGAGTAGATTCCTGAGGTAGGTGGTTGGGTTATTCAGGACACTACTATTTTCTTCCAGTTCTCACATTCGTTTTGAGTAAGTTTTCTCTGCTTAAGTGGAACACTTTTTTTGATTTTATATTTCTATTATAAATAATGCAGCTTAATCTAACAGTTAATCGCGATTTTTAGTAAGATTTTTACTAATGAAAGTTATGTTAGCGGGTTTCGATTTCAAATCGTTACCGGACTCATCATAAAAATTTTGTTTACTTAAATCACGATGTCTTAGGGACTACATTTTCTAGAAACCTTTCTTCGTCACTAATCAACAGTTACAATATAAGCTGTAGTAAATTAAGATTAAAAACAACAATGGTGCGTTACAACTGGCAGCTATAAAGCTATACTGCAAATGAAACAAATGAAATCGCCGGTCTGACGTTAAAGTTCCCGTGTAGTTTTGTTAAAAGTATACGCGGTCGTGGACACGGGTCAGCGCAGACCAACGGCTGCGAGTACAACGAGCCACTTCCTGCGCCCGGCGAAACAAGGACAAGCCAAACGACACGCGAGGGCCGCCTCTTATTTTGCATTCGTTATCGCCCAATCTAAACTTTATCTCCATGCAATGAAATTGGAACTGAAGTGCACACTTGTCCTATCTGCGAAAGGCGTAGGTATCACGACGTGGAATTGGTCGCAGCTGAAATAGAAGGGCATTCATTATTTGTTGCTTTGGAGATAAATATACTTACTTTTATCTCAAACGTTGACATTGCCATTTAAGTTTAGCGTTGTCATTGAGGACAATAAATAAAAAGGTAGGTCAAAATATTTTTTGTCACTTGTAGAATGTGTGCCATATCTTAAGTTCCTGCCAAATTGCTACATAGTTATATCTCCCAACAGAACGATCACCTTGAGAGCTTGTCAGATATTAAATTGGTAGCGCTAAAACAGTGACGTATTACCTATACGTTCGTGTTGACGCTAACAACCCGGGCACCTCGCGTTTCTATAAACAAGCCGGATCGGCAGCAACACTGTTATGAAATCAGAGATGAGTTTAGGCTTAATTACTTGTGAAATTAAATAATACGGGTCGGGAAAGACATGTGCGGTGAATTTGAAAAGCCGGGCGAGCGAGTCCAGGTTCAGGACAGCTCACAGGTGAGGCGGTGCCCGCGGCTGACCTCGTGCCAATTACGTGCCCATTAGCGCCGCGAGCACAATGCGACCATTAAGCGGATGTCCAGCTCGATGTTCCCGCGCCCGCTCAATTTGCATTTGTTTGGAATTAGATCGTCAGTGGCTGCGTCCGCGACTCGCTTTGTGTCACACCTGTAATGTCCCTCGCGCAATGTGTTCAGGCGCGTTTTAATGATCCCTCGCTTACCCTGTGGTTAACCGAAACGTTCCCATTGTGCATTGTGGAACAGATTCGGGCGTTTCAACCTAAACACAACTCTTAATTATCCATCTTACTCGCTGAGTTAACGACGCAAAAGCCTCGCGTTGTTTACTAAGTCTCGACTTTAGGAGTTTAACCGAGTTGAAACATGGCGTCGATATGTCAAGTAGTGCAATAAAGACTTGTTACAACGCCAAGGCGTTGTTTATTGAAACTCGCAGCTGAATGTATGTGGGTATAGAAAGCCATTGTATTTACACGTTGCACGAACAACCAGTATTAGTTTTAATTCATTGTTGTTCGTATCGACAAACAGCCGTAGGCGACACAGTGAGATTATCGTTACAATCTAATCACGAGTCCTGACATTGAGGAACAAGAATGTGTCTTTGTTTGTGAGTTTAACCTTATAGTACCTGGTTACTTACTACTGCATTTATCTTAGAAATGTTCAACATAAACATGTGTCACTGCACTCACTGCTGCACACAGCACACATGCCCTAGTTGTCCCTCTGATTCTTAACTTAACTGTATCTAATCACATAGCAAACGGTAAAACTTAAGTAATTTTAATCACGTTCTAGAACGTGATAATGATGAAGTGTAAATTATCCTATTTAATTCAAAGGTAAAGCGGGCCACAGACCATCAGTTTTAACTGCACAGTTTTAACTGTACAGTCGAACTGTTCAGTTAAAACGTACGGTGTGTAGGCAACTCTTTGAACTGTGCAGTTCAAAGAGTTGCCTACACACGTACGTTTTAACTGAACAGTTCGACTGTACAGTTAAAACTGATGGTCTGTGGCCCGCTTAAGAAACGCACCAAACCCTGCAATTTGATCCGACATATCGTGTAGATATAATTTGTCAAAAGTTTAGATTTGTTTTTAAGTAGAGTTCGTGACCATGAACCGACCATAAATACCATCGGAATGCACCTCGACCTCTTTGTGATGGGTTACATAACAGACATTAGATTACCATATCATCGATTTACGGTCACGCGATATATTTAGGATATTTTCGTATTGTTTTCTTTCCAATGCGGATTCTAAGTGATTGCCACTATATTTCAATGTGAAAGTTATTAATTTAAGGGCGACGAACCGACAGAGACGAGATATGGTAATGACAAATGGTGCTGCCTTATCTGAGGGTTCCGCGGAGAAAAGATGTAGCCGGGCTTTCTTGCCGAGTGAAATGTCGGGCGATGTCGTTAGCAAAGCCCCATCCGACTGGTATCTCTAGCGCTCCCCTGCCACGCCACGCTGAAGATAACTATTTTCGCTCTGTTCAGGATTTTGCTGTTATATTTATACTTATTTGTAAACGGCTTTTTGTTATCTGTTTCGCATGCGTCGCTAATTACTACGTTTTAAATACTTAAAATTAGTTTTTACAGTAATTCGAATCCCTGATAAGTATCTTCACCCGTTTTACTATATTCTATGTAGTATATCTGTAGGTAGAGTTCCCTAGGCGGCAAAAGCAACGTCGTCTTCCCCAGAATATATTGTCCCCCGTCTCGAGGCGTACATAAGTAATCTGCCCGCACCCGACACTGATATGCAAATCGCCTCCAACGAGATCGTAAACCGTTTCATATCAGATAGCGTAATTCGGAGCTAAAGTACACAGCGACGAGTAATTCCGGTGTTGTGGGCAGATCTACCCTGCTTTCATCTGATATCAACTTTGTAGATACAGGTGAAATGTATTATGAATTTTATTTTTTCGAGTTACGGGATACAAGCAAATATTTTCTTCATTCTATTTGGACTATTCCTTGTGCTAGTCTATTGCGCTATCTGCCGTTTATACTGTACCTTCATAGATACCACCTGAATGTGAATGTGACAAATAGTTTGGACGATAACCCACCTCAGGGCGGGTGCCCGCAGTTCACACCGCACTATTGCCACCCGAAGGTAAAAGGTTGTAACACCATGTGCGTTCTATACATTCGCATTCCCTCCTTTCTTCGGCCGACAAACTACCTGCCGGCCTATCTGCCATCTTCGACCTCTTCCTGTTTATCTTTCCTAATACATTATTCTGCACAAAGTCGAACATTACGTCGCCGTAGGCAAACATCCATTAAAGAGACAATCTGTGTGCGAAACTCACAGACAAACTATATATAGAGAGAACCTTTAAAACATTTGTGAATATCCTCCTATAATGGGGATCTCATTCTTAAGGTAAAATAAATGTAAGTCCCTCTTATTAATCTTATTATCCTCTTGCTCTTCTCCGACCACAGATACATAAGTTACTGTGTCTCCGACTTAGTACGAGTATATATCAAGTATACTTACATGCATTGACTCTTACATCCTAATAGTATTTTTTTTACTTTTCCAAAGCAAACAGTTATTGCTAAAACTGTTCAAGTAAACTGAAAATAGATGTCATATACTTCAGAAAAAGTGACCAAACCCTCCGGTGTCCGAGGCCAGATTTTCAGTTTATATATAGTAGTGTACCTAACTACTTATAATTGCAAATCAAAAAAATATTGAACAAAATAATTTGATTTGCTTCAAGATTCTGTTCAAGTAAAGTTAATCTCAAGGTCCCAGCTGTTGTCGGCCTTTTAAAGAGTAATAAAATTCATATGAGTTACTTTTGTATAGGTATACATTTCCGCACAAATTATATATGTAGGAAATAAATAAACCAATACTGCTTCCAAACGCAAATAATTCCAAATTACTTATTTCTCAAAAGTTTACAAGAATTGCAATGAATCTGCCTTTAATTCATTTCCAAAGTGAATTATCAACAAAGGCAGATAGCTTTTACTTGGTCAAACACTGTATGCCTGCCTGTTGTTACCTAATTTTAGGTTTATTGTAAAAACTTTTTGATTATTCTTATATTTGATGCAACAAAACTGATTTACTTACTAATTGTATAAAGTAGTAAGTGGCTAGGTTCTGTTTAAATACTTTAAATTGTCTAGTACCGCGACATTCTTGTAGTGATTACTTATAAACTAAGTAACAACGCAGTTTGGGCCTACCCTTCATGCCATAAATTCCGAACGCATTGCATTAAAATTTATTGGTGGTATACCTCCTGTTAGGTACTAGTAGAAAATACACAATAGATGTGGTCCATTAACCTAAACAAAAGATATTTGTTTGAAATAGGAACATGTACAATTGTTCATCCAAATAAGGGATGTTTTTGCTCATGCACGTGTCCGCAAATGACAAATGACACGAACGAAAGATAAATACATTCCAACTCAGAATGAGACATCACTATTGTAACGTAACTTAGTATTGTTAGCTTAGATTGTACTTATTATTGATGTCAAGAGGTGGTTTAATTAGGTAGAGTGTATCGGACCACCTACACCGCGGCTGGATAACGTTGCGATGGTACAAGCTCTCTCTTGTCATGTTAATAATGTAATACGTAGGCATTAGGTAATATGAACACAAGTGGAGTATGTAGCGACGCTCGGTGCAACAATAACTTCGTTATACTCCAGTAGTTTTCTGTATTAATCCAGTATTCGAGTATCAGCGTATAACTTTCTTTTTCACGTGGGTGTACTGACTGAGTTATATTGTAGGATTTGATTATATTTCTTTCGATACAAATCTTAACACGATTTTGACAAAATTACAATTGAATGAATCATAAAAGAAACGTAACCAAAATTCGTAGGAAACGTCAGTTTGCAAGACAAGATACAATAGTATTAACGCAGGTAGTCGCTCCAATCCAGCACCTGACACGTACATAAATTCCCATGCAGGCCAGGTAGAGGCTACGAAATGGCTTTGAACATTTTACGTTTGAACGTAAATCCTAAGCTCATCGCAATGCACAGACAAAGTATTTTAGTAAGACATAATTTTAGTATGCACCTAGTTAGATTATTAAAATTCATTATGTACCTAATTAAATGATATACAAAAAACAAAAACCTGACAATAAATTGCTTGATTAGCTTTATTTTATTTTACAGTCAGAAACTACTAAGGTACCTACTTTGTACATATAAGGTGCGATGGGAGAAGATCGGACAATTTTTCTGATCTTCCCGCATCGCACTTCAATACATATTTATAATTTACAAGCTTTTATGAACTGTCTTTAATTATTAATTGAATTTGGCATTGACATACAAAATCATCGTCCTTTTTGTCACGCACGAGTATACATTTCAGGATTAAATATTTGTGGGCTCTGATTATTGGCTATACTCTCTTATTTATTTTTTTTTCAGATCAATGTCTATCGTCGACGAAATCTTCCAACAACCAAAGACGCCAGAGCCCATAGACATTCGAATATGAATTTAAGATCCATTTTTGAAATTTAAAGGCCAAATTTGACCCATTTCCGATTGAGCTGATGATACATAGTACTGGAAAAATCAACGTTACCGCATTAAGCTCAGGCTCATTCATTAGAATAGTCTCCAGCAATAGTGCAGTCTGTGTATAAAAATAACAGTAATCAATTACAATTTTGTTTGTATTAGAAATGTATATTTAACAAAAATTCTTAATGTTACTTAAAGACACTCATTGCCAAATGAGTACTCGTTTAACCTAGTTATTATCGTTTTAATAATTACGTGAGACGTTTAGAACAGTTTTGTTGTAAATCCAAGTTAACCCAACATAAAAAAAAAACCTAATCTTCTGAGGGTGGATTGCTGGTCGGTCGTAAAAATCTCACTAAATTTAAATTCTAAGACATTTGATATAACACACGGTTAAAAATAATTTAATAAAAAACGTTTAGTTTTAATTCAATACAAATCAGTGCTAACACTGCTAACCTGGTATTCGTATAAGAATATGAATGTAATTTCACTGCTGAAACCAGACCTAAAAACCGGCCAAGAGCATGTCGGGCCATGCTCAGTGCAGGGTTCCGTAGTTGTAGGCCCGTCACAATACACCCACATAAGGTATTTTTCAAAACAGCTGAACGACGATTTTATTCAATATACATAGTTTTTATTGAAAGTACCTACTTACTAGGCATCGCTTTCACGAATAGGGGGGAATATTACGCAAAACTGCGTTGGGGGCGGCACAGCACAAACTGAGGGCCCACTGGACCGGGCGGCCACAGTATGATCACTTACCTCATCGAGGAGCAGTTTGGAACCTATTCATCGAAAAGTAAAAGTTCAATAGGTCACAAATCACTTGGTCGGACAGCCTTCAGCCTGCTTTCCGTTTTCGAACAATTTTTGGGTGTGTTTTTTACCTCATCGAGTAGCACGATGAAACCAACCTTATTTGATAGCTAAAGTGATGCTCTTTCGATCTTTTTTGGTCGAACAGCCCTCAGCCTGGTCTGTTCCGTTTTCGGACACTGTTAGTGGGGTAATTTATGGGGTGAATGAATAAGGTTCCAAACTGTTCCTCGATGAGGTAAGTGATCATACTGTGACCGTTATACTATATATAAAGACCGACCTAATTCACCCCCACTTCATATTACCGTACGGGAGGTAAGTACCCTAAACAATTTTTTCAACTTTTTTTTAACCGTTTTGTGGGCGTTTTTTATTTATTTAATCTTTATTGGAAAAAGTAAACTTAACGTACAAAAGGCGGACTTAATGCCATAAGGCATTCTCTACCAGTCAACCTTTCATATTATTAATACACGAACTCAACCCAAAGGGTTTAGCAGGCTAAGGAAGGACGTGTGGCCCCTGTGAGGAAAAGTTGAATTAGTAAATGTCAATTGTTTGTCGCCTCATAACTAGTAATCACTCCAACTTTCAGCCCTCTATCTTGAACTGTCTCAGAGATAATGTCAAAAATGTATTTTTTTAACAATTTTTTCAAACTCGTATATCTCCTAATCCATAGCAGCTAAAGCGTTGAAACAAAATCACAGCTACGTAGTTTGAGTGGGAGTATACCCTATAATTTTATTAATATTTTATACGTGAAAAATAAAAGAAATAAATGTCAATTTATTTTTTGACAGCTCTTTCCAACACGTTTTTTTGAAAGTACAATTATGAAAAAAATCACGTAAATTGCTTATAGTATTAGCTACTAGCATACAAAAAATCAATTGATTATATTTGGTGCAACATACTGTAAAAAAAAAAAAACTAACGAAAGTATTCAAGTATCAAGAGTAGGCTTCTGAACTGAAAGTTCGTTTTTAAGTTTTATGTTTGTTGCCTAGCAGCAAAGGGTGTATTGTTTTTAATTTGACGTATGACTGTCAAAAAAGGTCACTGAACTACTGCTGTGTTAGCATTTGTAACTAATTTTACTAACTACTAAATCAACGAAACGACGGATGTGCTATTTTGCTGTGTTTATTATTTTATAATAGTACATTACTTACCAAGGACTGTAAAAGAAAGAAAGCCCGAAATCGCAGGTATTTGTGACCCGAGCCGCAGGCGAGGGTTGTAAATATGCGATAGAGGGCTTTCTTTTTTACTGCCCGTGGTGAGTACACAATTTTACGTCTCCATCTGGCCATAATGCGAGTTTTACCGTACGCGTAGCGTGCGGCAAAACTTACGTTATGGCCAGGTGTGACGTAAACAAAATTAATTGGTTTCATTATAGTACACGTATTAACATAACGAATTAAATAACTCATTAGAGCAGATATCACAATATAAGTCACTTAGATAATGACTATCGTAATATTCGTCGTCCCAGGTATAGGACAATGTTATCCTGCAGTCATCGCAATATCCTTTTAACATAACATTTTCGTCAGAGAGCGATATCTCAATACTGGTAAAGACTGTAAAAACAGTTGCTTCGCTATTAACCGTGGCAAGTTGAGCCCAAATATTTTTGATTTTATGATTTCCATCTGAAAGAATGTATACCTATACATGAAGTTTCCGTTTTTTTTTTTATTTACATTTAAAACTTACTTTCGCCATTATGGAAAAATCGGACTCCTCTTCTACATAACGTGTTGTATATTCCCTTAAACAATTCACTATTATGTTAAATGTGCTAGCGTATAAATTGTATAATAGTATTGTATAAAGATAGCTCATACCTAATAAATCATAATGTCTAATGTTATGTTACTCGGAATCGACAAACGCTTAGTTTATACGCTAGCACATTTAACATAATAGTGGATTGTTTAAGGGAATATACAACACGTTATGTAGAAGAGGAGTCCGATTTTTCCATAATGGCGAAAGTAAGCTTTAAATGTAAATAAAATAAAACAGAAACTTCATGTATATACATTCTTTCAGATGGAAATCATAAAATCAAAAATATTTCGGCTCAACTTGCCACAGTTAATAGCGAAGCAACTGTTTTTACAGTCTTTACCAGATATTGAGATATCGCTCTCTGACGAAAATATTATGTTAAAAGGATATTGCGATGACTGCAGGATAACATTGTCCTATACCTGGGACGACGAATATTACGATAGTCATTATCTAAGTGACTTATATTGTGATATCTGCTCTAATGAGTTATTTAATTCGTTATGTTAATACGTGTACTATAATGAAACCAATTAATTTTGTTTACGTCACACCTGGCCATAACGTAAGTTTTGCCGCACGCTACGCGTACGGTAAAACTCGCATTATGGCCAGATGGAGACGTAAAATTGTGTACTCACCACGGGCAGTAAAAAAGAAAGCCCTCTATCGCATATTTACAACCCTCGCCTGCGGCTCGGGTCACAAATACCTGCGATTTCGGGCTTTCTTTCTTTTACAGTCCTTGGTCACTGTACTATTATAAAATAATAAACACAGCAAAATAGCACATCCGTCGTTTCGTTGATTTAGTAGTTAGTAAAATTAGTTACAAATGCTAACACAGCAGTAGTTCAGTGACCTTTTTTGACAGTCATACGTCAAATTAAAAACAATACACCCTTTGCTGCTAGGCAACAAACATAAAACTTAAAAACGAACTTTCAGTTCAGAAGCCTACTCTTGATACTTGAATACTTTCGTTAGTTTTTTTTTTTTTACAGTATGTTGCACCAAATATAATCAATTGATTTTTTGTATGCTAGTAGCTAATACTATAAGCAATTTACGTGATTTTTTTCATAATTGTACTTTCAAAAAAACGTGTTGGAAAGAGCTGTCAAAAAATAAATTGACATTTATTTCTTTTATTTTTCACGTATAAAATATTAATAAAATTATAGGGTATACTCCCACTCAAACTACGTAGCTGTGCTTTTGTTTCAACGCTTTAGCTGCTATGGATTAGGAGATATACGAGTTTGAAAAAATTGTTAAAAAAATACATTTTTGACATTATCTCTGAGACAGTTCAAGATAGAGGGCTGAAAGTTGGAGTGATTACTAGTTATGAGGCGACAAACAATTGACATTTACTAATTCAACTTTTCCTCACAGGGGCCACACGTCCTTCCTTAGCCTGCTAAACCCTTTCAGCTTTCTAGTGCAAACGATTACTGAGCTAAGCCGCGGACGCAGACAGTGAGACAAACTGACATGGTCAAATTATACGGGTTCCTACTGTTCCTAGTGATTGCGGAATCCTAAAAACGCTATAGCACGGCTAATAAGGCCCTTGTAGTTGGCATTTTGTAAAAAAAGCCATCTTTTAAAACACCCGGGTACGCCTCGGGTATGATTATTGATTAACAAATATCCCTCCCATGGCGTCAACCGGCAGGCGTCGATAGGACGGCTAGAAAGTCCAAGATAATTTCATAACGCTAGCCTATCTTACCTAAGCACACAGTTTATGAGCTCGTATATAAACATTATTACGAGTATGTCTACGTCATTAGACTCATTAGTTACTGTCCCCTGATATTAAATTTTGATTTATAAATAAATTAACATAATGATTGATGCTAGTCGAGTTTATAACATTTTATATTTTGAAATGTTTCTTAATTTTGTTTTCATTTTCAGGATTTTCAGTGCATACTTATTATTTTCAACTGATTCATTATTTTGTTAGTACTAAAATCCACAGTGGGGCATACAGTGATTTCATAGTTTAAAAAAGTCATAACAAATCCTTATAATGGTTATTCTTATTTCTTTCTCTCGACTAAATTTTTTTGGACCGTCATCGGTCATTGGCTCGTCGTCTTCTACCTGAGCGTTCGAGGGCTCTAGGGCGAAGGGAGCGAGTGTGCCACATCTGTCGGACTAGTGCCGTTTATTTTAATACCAATGATGTTTCTTACGTTAGCAAGAAGCTGTCTGACTTTAGGTAACTCCGTAATAACACTTCGCGAGTTAATTAAAACAATAAACGTGCCTCTTTATGGCTATCTCGATTAGTATCAGCTAAAGCATTACTATCAACGTCTTTAACGCATTTTAGGCGGCGTCTAATGTTGTCAGACATTGTACCGGTTAATACTACGCAACCGGCTACCATGCCGCATTATGATTATTGAAAACAATTTAACGTAAATGAGTAGAAAGCATTTATCACTAGCAAGAGCTAGCAACTATAGAGCCGAACCCCAAATATTGCCTTCCTAATTTTTTACTCCTCGACGTGCGTTTCTATTTTATGGCCCCTCATTTAGAAGCGTCAATAAACAAAACAAAATAAAATAGAACTTTGAACGCTTCTAGCGTCGAGGTGAGCGTAGCATCGGCGCACGCGCATGTTAGAAAAAGAGGCAAGCAAGCCTGCTGCCGGGGTGTCGGGCAAGTTCGGGTTCCAGTTGGTGGGGCGCCTTTCCTTCGCCGCGCCGCCCGCGCCAGTACCGAGTGCGCTGCACGAGTAAGGCCACGCCGCTCCGCTCGCCGAACAGACACCCGCGCTTTCTTAAGCTCTACTGCATCCAAGTTTATGCTCTACTCTCCCGCTTCGTAACCGGTTACAGCTGTGATCTTGAGTGACACGTAGGCTGCTTATGTGATTTAATCGTGTTCAGTGGCCAGACTGTGTCTGGTAATGAGTGACAAAGTTATGTGTTCTCGGATTTGGCTCTCCAGATGATTGTGATGCGATGACCACCAGGTCGCTTTGGATGTAAATTGGATTTATCCCTTAATTCTCTAAGTTGGTGAGTGTCACTTCTCCATAGAGCTATTATTTCTTACGAGTGTGTGTATACAAGCCTGGGCTCAAAGTGGTGTGTGCATGAGGGGGCGTTCAGTCGCCACAAACAAACAAAAAGCCATAGTCCCGGTGCATAGCGTAGAGGCACTGGGAGAGAAGGAGAGAGCGCACATTGTTGACACTCTTAGCGTGCCCTTTCCACGTCGTCGGCTCTACAGGCATATAGAGTTGAACTTCACTATAATAAAGATAAATGTAGAGTCGCTCGTTAGCCTTTGTATTCGCTTTAAAGACTGTAGTCTGTTACAGCCTGGTAAGGAGTTGTAAATTGTAAACCATGGAAAATATGTAATTATGCATTTACCGCACTAATGAAAGGGAATTGACATTAAGCAAACTCAAAAGATACCTACAGATAATATCGTTTTGACATGACATGAGCGCTTTAAAATTACGTTTTTGATCATGTATTTTACTTATTTATTCAACAGCGACAACCGTTCTATTGTTTGTATGCTATTCAATAAGAAAGCCGACAGACATGATAGCTAAGGTTGAGTGCTTTCTTCCATATCTAATTCAAACAAAATTTATCTATTCGTTCTTTTGTTTACAATACAAAGAGAATTCGAGATATGACGAACCGAATGCTTGGACTTCCTTCCTTACTCATTTCTAAATGGGAAAAAAGATTCAGGTATAAAAATAGCGAAACAATTAACGCTCAAATTCCTAAATGCCGGTCGTAAAGGCGTAATGAATGAAAATGACATTATCAACATCCTGAGTAGTTGTAAATGAGTCACATTAAAGATAATGAAGTATATATGTATAGTAAGTAGATTTGAATGGAAGATGCGTCAGGCGCCAGTCAAATGAAATTTAACTCAAGTTTACCGAGAGCGACCCTGAGGTCAATGAGATTTTTTAAGGGGCCCTGACATCAACTAGGTACATCTTTTAGTTGGCTCTACCGACTTGTACTTCTGCGCCGACTGCAATGTTTAATTAAGGAAGTTTGGTTTCAGCTTAATTTACTAAGTTAGAAATGTCGTAATTGTTATTTTCTTCTTCAGTGCCTGTGAGTTCACGTATTTTATCCAGCTTTATTGAATGGGTAAAAATTGAAATTTACTACGACAGGCCATCTTTGCGGATTAGCGATCCCTCATTTGTATCGCCAACCAACGCCAAAATTAACGTAACTTCCATATTTGAACTGCTATTTAGCTTGGTTTTACGATACTATGTAGACCTGAAGTTAGAGTAATGCCATCTAGTTAAATAATAATCAATACTGCACATTTTAAACAAAAAAAAAACAACTTCACATGCCCGAGCATGTGCTAAAAAATACTGAAATCACTATAGGTGTGCCTATAATATTTGAAAAGTTTCCTCGATTTCTCCAGGATCCCTGGACAACGGGAGCAACTGTGAATTATACTCTTTTAAACAAAAAAAGAATTTTCAAATCTGTCCAGCCGGTTTCGAATAATCGGTACATACATAAAAAAAAGCAAGACGAATTCAGAACCTCCTTCCAAATCTTGATGTCGGTTGAAAACAGGAGGACTCTGTTTATAGGTTGAATTGAATTTTGGTGTAAAGTATAGTCTTACATTTTTAAATACAAATTCCTAACTGGGAATGTAACTATTTTTGTTAAGTGTTCGCTGGCCCAATATTACATTACAGGGTTCTATGTTTCACTTCTAACGACTTAAAATTCGAACAGTTTCATAGTGACACTAAGTTTAAATTTAACTACCCTGAAAATGTAACTGTATTATTGGGCCAGCGAGATGTTCCTAGTCACTTGTTCATCGCTACAATGGCTAAATTCGCCGTGATGGATAGAGGAACGCGCGTCTGGTGTAATGGGAAACATCTTGGACTAGCAATCCAAAGGGTTTGAATGCCGTCATGTTCTAGAGTACGTAGGATTTAATGATTCAGGGTAAGCAGTAGTAGTATTATTAGTTGTAGGTCTTTCCCGCCCATGGAGCAATGGTGTTCCGGACGTTTCGGAGGCGTATGCGGAGCCGAAGCGAATGCGCCAAGGCCCTTTTGACAATTTAATGAACTGTAAGGGGTTTTATTAATATGAGTTATTTTAAAATATAATAAATTGTTTTTAAAAACGCAAATTTAGGTGTGGTACGAGAATAAACGTTTGTTTAGGAAATATCATATTTTTTGGTTGATAAAAACTCTGATCATACTAAAATTATGGAAAAAACCTAGGCAATCATTGTCGGCAGCTCAAAACTTCTCTCTAGAATTAATTTTGAAAATCTAGGCCCTATTTACTTTGATGGTGTCCGTATTCCGTTTTCCGATCAAGTGAAAAACCTGGGTATTATCATTATCTTGGGTTCCTCAAATTAGTGAAGTCCTCAAATTAGGAAGATGTTTGCCGCTGTTGGGTCTTTAAGAAGACTCCGGAATTTTCTTCCCATTCCCACCAAAATTGCGCTCGCTCAAACTTTACTCCTCCCTATTTTGGACTACGCCGATATTTGGTACCTCGACGTCACTGAAGAGCAGCTAAACAAGCTTGAGCGCATTCAAAATCTATGCATCCGATTTTTATTTGGATTACGTAAGTATGATCGCGTTTCCATCTTCCGCTCTCAGCTCAAGTGGCTTCCTATACGTTTTCGTCGTAACTCCCACAAGTACTAGCTTATACCAAAGGACCCCGCAGCAAACATAGGGGAAAAGTGGTTTCAGTCAAATCTCACGAAATTTTAATACGATGTAGATTCGAGTCTCCTGATTATTTTTTTATAAGGGCACAACTCGCTCAGAGGTATACTTTGAGAAATAATGAAGAACAGTTGTTTCATACAAAACATATGTAACATACCAATTTTTCGTAAAAACTTTCTCTTTACTTTTGCATAAAAATAACTAACAAAATGCTATTTCAACGTGACAGAAACGTTATTAAGATCATATTTAACGCCAGTAAATCTCAGTTTGAGTCAATTCAAAGTATCGCTTTTAAGAAATACGTCATAGAAAAATAATAATATAAACTTGATTATCTCTGACAGTGTACTTCTGAGGGAGTTGCGCCCTTATATACAAATAATAAGGAGACCTGAATCTACATCGTGCTAAAATTTCATGCGATTTGACTGAAACCACTTTTTCCTTATGTTTGCTGCGGGGTCCTTTGGACCTAAACGTATGCAGCCGGAGAGGTGGGCTAGCAACTAGCATAGCCACCAAGCAAGTGGATTCCAATACAGGCTAAGAGTACTGGGGCGCGGGCGAGGTAGGCCCAAGCGGAGATGGCGGAATGATGAAGGTTCTCCCCACATCTATCGACGCGGATGCGGCAATAGCCGATAGAAAAAAGCTTTATGTCTACGCAATACGCAAAAAGACGTCGACGCGTCGGCAGGCGATCCGAGCCGAACCGTGACTTGTTAGCTCTTATTGCGTGGACATAAAGCTTTTTTCCACCGGATTTTGTCGAATCCGCGTCGATAGATGTGGGGAGACCCTTAGACACCTTCATCATCCTCATCCAGGGGAGAGGCCTTTGCCCAGCAGTGGGACACTCAAGTAGGCTAGTTTAAAAAACTTGTGGTATAATATGACAAAATATGTTACCTACTTACTGCCGACATATGAATGACTTACGACACTTGCATTTAACGCTGTCCGCCTCCATATTGTATATCAATATATGAATTCAGTTAAATATGTCGTAGCTAACGTAAATACGAGTAGGTACCATTGAGGTTTAACAAGTAAATCACAATCTTAGCTAAATAAGTATGAAGTTGACAGATAAATGTACTAAGCGGCTGATAACAGTGATAACTGATAACCCTAGTTACACTGTTATAATATAAGGACGTATATAATAAACAACACCCCGGATCATAGGTATAGATACGTAAAGACGGAGATCCATAAGCATATACTCCGCTTAGCGCGTTATTTCTTAAGATGCCAAAAAGAAGGGATGCGGGAGGAGGGTAACTCGCAGTGCTAGACAGGAAACGCGATTCTTCCGTGGGGCGTAAGAGATAGTCAGACATTAATGGTTGCCATGGAGACGTACTATGTTTACTGTCACTTCCAATATTAGTGTCTCACTATAGAGTGAAATTACTTCGAGCGTGGCAGCGGGGGCCGCCCGGCTATACGGGGTCTTGGGTTAATTAGTCTATGTCCATAAGCAATTGAGATGCCTATTAACTAATTATGTGACTATCTACAGGGTGTTTGGTAACCGGATGCAAAGCCGAAAGTAGGAGATAGTCTAGGTCATGTAGAACATTTTTAGCCATACTTGTCTTAGACAAATGTTATTAGTTTTTTTTTAATTTAAATTTTAAGATTTGTCGGAGAAAACTGCAAAACTTCAGACTAAATCGATAATTAGTACTTTTTTTTACTGCAGGTAGATTTTTTTTTGTTTTATTTCGTATTGTGCAATGTCTATCAAACACTAGAAAAGTGATTTCAAACATCTGTGTCTAAAGAAAACAAGTTGACAGCGATTTAAAATTTTAGTTACATGAAAATGTAAACGATTTAAGTGATTTCAAAGTACGATAAAAAAAAAACTAAAATAGCCACGAATTTTCAAACCATTTTAAAAACATGCTTGGCTTTTACCCTTTTATTTAAGCTATCAAACACGACTGTAGCTACTGTATCCTTGAAAATAAGCCACCTAAACCAACTGGGTAGCTAAAATGTTTCACTCTACTTGTGATACTTGTGGTAGTTGTGGTGACGAATCTCATTATGATTTTACAATAAAACATTGGTTCTGAATACTAAGTTGGCGTTGACTTGACATTTGACTTGTTTTAAAAGGGTTAAGTGTACTGGACAAAACTACCACATGCAATTTTAACAAACAAAGGCTTGCGGCGGTGAGAGACAAAAGGGACTGATAGCGGCAGGCGGCGGGCGATAAGACAATCATGTCTCAAGCCATTTTATCTTTGAAAATAGGCTACCTGTACTAATAAGAGGGAATGTTTAGGGTAAATTAAAACAAAAGCATAAAAGATAAGTTATTTATTTTTACGATCAACACATTAAAATTACACATCATCGCTCGTTTTCAAAATGTGACCCGCCGTTTCGAATACAAGCACGAGCCCGTCTTCTTACTTCTGTGGTGGTTGTTCCGAATATCATTTCTTCCCTCATCCTTTCGAACGCCGCTTCTATCCTCTCCCTCAGCTCTTCTACGGTATTAATGACCTCTTGTGTGTAGACTAGCTCCTTAGCTCGGCCCCAAACGAAAAAATCCAATGGTGTCAAATCAGGTGACCGAGCGGGCCAAGGGACTCGTCCGCCTCTGCCGATCCAACCGTCCGGGAAACAGTTATCCAGATGCTCCCATACAGCCAGAGAGTAATGGGCGGGACAACCGTCGTGTTGAAATGTCACTGCACCGGGCAGCTGGTCTTCGTCAATAAGCCTGGGCAAATCGTTTTGTAAAAATTCCAAATAATTTGCCCCATTTAAATTATTTGGCAAAAAATGTGGCCCAATAAGGACTCTGCCGATGATTCCAGCCCACACATTGACGGAAAACTTTCTTTGGAAGGACACTTGCTTTTTCCAATGTGGATTGTTGTTTTTGTCAGCCCATTGGTGTAGGTTATGGAAATTTGTGATCCCCTCCCGGGAAAATTTCGATTCATCGGTCCAAAGAATGCTTCGCAAAAAACGTCGGTCTTCGATATCCGCATTGAGTAAAAATCGGTAGAAGTCCACTCGGCGTGCAGGATCTCCTTCGTCCAAACCTTGAACTCCGATGCCGCGAAAAGGATATTTTCCCTCACGATTCATTGTGGCCCATACTTTCCATGTGGACAAGTTCAGATTACGAGCTACCACTCTGATGCTCGTATTCGGATCCTCTGCAAATGCCTGTAGAACGTCTTCCTCCACTTCAGGGCGATTACGTCCTGGATTCCCTCCATGTTGCACAGCAATACCATTCTCACGTAGCCTTCGGAATGAATTGTAAAACACTCTCACATTAGGCAATCTCCGGTTTGGAAAACGCTCTTGGTACATCCGTCGGGCCATCGCTCCATTACTGTCAGCTTTGCAGTACATGTAGATAATGTCGGCGTATTCTTCGTTCGTAAACTCCATGTTTACAATGAAGAAGTCGTAATTACACGTGAAGGAGCGCCTACGGCAGCTACAACTTGACACGGTAAATTGAGATGAGAGCGGGAAATTAAACCACAATGAACGTCTAATCGCAACTGAAGTTGTAACTAGACTAAATTACTAGTTTTTGCACAAATACTCATGTAGCTAATCAGTTTATCTTTGTCAATAAAGCACAAAACCGATCATCTTTGTTTAACGCCGCTCACCGCCTGCCGCTATCAGTCTCTTTTGTCTCTCACCGCCGCAAGCCTTTGTTTGTTAAAATTGCATGTGGTAGTTTTGTCCAGTACACTTAACCCTTTTAAAACAAGTCAAATGTCAAGTCAATGCCAACTTAGTATTCAGAACCAATGTTTTATTGTAAAATCATAATGAGATTCGTCACCACAACTACCACAAGTATCACAAGTAGAGTGAAACATTTTAGCTACCCAGTTGGTTTAGGTGGCTTATTTTCAAGGATACAGTAGCTACAGTCGTGTTTGATAGCTTAAATAAAAGGGTAAAAGCCAAGCATGTTTTTAAAATGGTTTGAAAATTCGTGGCTATTTTAGTTTTTTTTTATCGTACTTTGAAATCACTTAAATCGTTTACATTTTCATGTAACTAAAATTTTAAATCGCTGTCAACTTGTTTTCTTTAGACACAGATGTTTGAAATCACTTTTCTAGTGTTTGATAGACATTGCACAATACGAAATAAAACAAAAAAAAATCTACCTGCAGTAAAAAAAGTTCTAATTATCGATTTAGTCTGAAGTTTTGCAGTTTTCTCCGACAAATCTTAAAATTTAAATTAAAAAAAAACTAATAACATTTGTCTAAGACAAGTATGGCTAAAAATGTTCTACATGACCTAGACTATCTCCTACTTTCGGCTTTGCATCCGGTCACCAAACACCCTGTATAGGGCATTAAGTGTGGAGGGTAGGCACTCAAACTAAAATATCTATTAGGTAAGTACAATAGGTACTAACTATAGAGTATAGTTAGGTATAAGCATATAATATAAGTAATGTATTAGTTAGCAAGTAGCTGTACCCAACATTTTGATTAGGTGGGTACCATAAACCAGGGATCGGGAACCGTTCTTTTCAAAAACCCCAAAATAGCCCAATATTTGGTGAGCGTCAGGATGGCGGGTGGACCTCGGGAATTTTATCGAACTGTTAATAAAAGTACTGTACCTTTAGTGTACCTCAGTGTACCTTCAGTAGAAATCAGTGTACTTTCAGTAGAAATCAGTGTACCTCTTTCTAAAACGAGATTTTTCTAAAAACAGGTCCACCCGCCACCCTGACGTCAGGATGGCGGGTGGACCTGGTAAATGATACATTAAACCACATATAATGTATGTGGTTATAGTGTACCTTCAGTGTACCTCTGTATAACTTTAAAAACAATCTGCATACCTCTCCTCAAAAGGAGCTACGCTCAAAATAAGGTCCACCCGCCATCCTGACGTCAGGATGGCGGGTGGACCTGGTAAATCCTGCACTATATCACTCAAAAGGTATGTGATTAGTTTGCATCTTCAGTGTACCTCAGTGTACCTTTAGTAAAAATCAGTGTACCTCTTGCTAAACCGAGATTTTTTCGAAAAAGGTCCACCCGCCATAAATCTTATTTTAAGCGTAGCTCCTTTTCAGGAGAGGTATGCAGATTGTTTTTAAAGTTAAACAGAGGTACACTGAAGGTACACTATAACCACATACATTATATGTGGTTTAATGTATCATTTCATAGGTCCACCCGCCATTCTGACGGGTGGACCTTTTTCGAAAAAATCTCGTTTTAGCAAGAGGTACACTGATTTTTACTAAAGGTACACTGAGGTACACTGAATATGCAATCTAATTACACACCTTTTGAGTGATAAAGTGCAAGATTTACCAGGTCCACCCGCCATTCTGACGTCAGGATGGCGGGTGGACCTGGTAAATCTTGCACTTTATTACTCAAAAGGTGTGTAATTCGTTTGTATATTCAGTGTACCTCAGTGTACCTTTATTAAAAATCAGTGTACCTCTTGCAAAGAGATTTTTAAAAAAAAAGGTCCACCCGCTATGAACCTTTATTTCAAAAAATCTCGTTTTCTCAAGAGGTACACTGATTTTTAATAAAGGTACACTGAGGTACACTGAAGATACAAACTAATTACATACCTTTTGAGTAATAAAGTGCACGATTTACCAGGTCCACCCGCCATCCTGACGTCAGGATGGCGGGTGGACCTGGTAAATATTGCTGTTTATCACTCAAAAGGTGTGTAATTCGTTTGTATATTCAGTGTACCTCAGTGTACCTTTAGTAAAAGTCAGTGTACCTCTTGCAAAGACGAGATTTTTTTTTAAAAAGGTCCACCCGCTATGAACCTTTACTTAAAAAAATCTCGTTTTCGCAAGAGGTACACTGATTTTTACTTAAGGTACACTGAGGTACACTGAAGATGCAAACTAATCACATACCTTTTGAGTGATATAGTGCAAGTTTTACCAGGTCCACCCGCCATCCTGACGTCAGAATGGCGGGTGGACCTGGTAAATATTGCTTTTTATCACTCAAAAGGTGTGTAATTAGTTTGTATATTCAGTGTACCTCAGTGTACCTTTAGTAAAAGTCGGTGTACCTCTTGCAAAAAAGAAAAGAGTTTTTTTCTAATAAAGGTCCAGCCGCCATCAACATTTATTTCAAAAAATCTCTTCTTTTCAAGAGGTACACTGATTTTAACTAAAGGTACACTGAGGTACACTGAAGATGCGAACTAATTACACAACTTTTGAGTGATATAGTGCAAGATTTACCAGGTCCACCCGCCATCCTGACGTCAGAATGGCGGGTGGACCTGGTAAATCTTGCACTTGGTGTGTAATTAGATTGCATATTCAGTGTACCTCAGTGTACCTTTAGTAAAAATCAGTGTACCTCTTGCTAAAACGAGATTTTTTCGAAAAAGGTCCACCCGTAAGAATGGCGGGTGGACCTATAAAATGATACATTAAACCACATATAATGTATGTGGTAATAGTGTACCTTCAGTGTACCCCTGTATAACTTTAAAAACAATCTGCATACCTCTCCCGAAAAGGAGCTACGCTTAAAATAAGGTTTATGGCGGGTGGACCTTTTTCGAAAAAATCTCGGTTTAGCAAGAGGTACACTGATTTTTACTAAAGGTACACTGAAGATGCAAACTAATCACATACCTTTTGAGTGATATAGGGCATGATTTACAAGGTCCACCCGCCATCCTGACGTCAGGATGGCGGGTGGACCTTATTTTGAGCGTAGCTCCTTTTGAGGAGAGGTATGCAGATTGTTTTTGAAGTTATACAGAGGTACACTGAAAGTACACTATAACCACATACATTATATGTGGTTTAATGTATCATTTACCAGGTCCACCCGCCATCCTGACGTCAGGATGGCGGGTGGACCTTTTTTTAGAAAAATCTCGTTTTAGAAAGAGGTACACTGATTTCTACTGAAGGTACACTGAGGTACACTAAAGGTACAGTACTTTTATTAACAATTCGATAAAATTCCCGAGGTCCACCCGCCATCCTGACGCTCACCAATATTTTGAATTAATGTATGCTCTTTATGTAGAACTCAATCATATAAGTAGGTAATGACTTCATATGATTACATTGTCCAATTAAAAAAGGAATAATTAACCAAAGAACGTAAAAGAACGTTTTAATACCGGTATTTTTGTATGGAGCAAAGAACGGTTCCCGATCCCTGCCATAAACCTTAATCGTTATCGCTAGTTATCGTATAATTGCAGCGTTTAAAACGAATGAATAGATTCTATATTATCTTACACATTTACGAGGTTACAAAAGCATTTGAATGATTCACGACAAGTCGCATGAAAGCATCTTACTTCCCAGTCGCATCACGTAGTTATCCTCTATCCCTTTTACGTTATTTAAGCAGACACCAGATTTACTGTAACACACATTTCACGCGTGACAACGCCAGAAGCGGCTATAAATTGTATGCTGATATGTAAAAATGGCGGCAAACTGTCATTTATCGTCTTAGAGCGGTGTACTTGTAGGTTATCCCCTCGCCTACGGCAGTGAGAAATACACATTGTGGTCGACGAAGAAAGAACCGCAGCTTCCCGAGACTCGACCGCGTGGGACCGACGCCACGGTCATGCCACAAGCTCAAATGTCAACCGCGTCTGTGTAATTGCAAACGTCTCTTGTTTATACCTTACATAGGCATGTAAAATGTAACGCAGTCCAGAAGCCACTTTCTATGCAGGCTCAATTTACCAAAATGTCAAACATTAACCTGTACAAGTTGAAAAATAAAAAATATGGTTGTCTGTAAAGTCGGTTTACGGACGATAATTTTGCGTGATAACGTCATAAGAAAACATTAACTAGTATAGGGTAATTGTGCTCCTTTTCGTCCACTTATCGATTTTGCCAGCTTTGTGATGCAAAAAGAATATCTTAAAGTACCCTTACTTAAATGTATTATATTTCATTTTATAGCTTATATAGTCTAGTTTATGTTAATATTACGCGATAATTATCCATACTTGCGAGATTTTGTATAAAAAATATTATTTGAAAAAGTGGGGTATTCGTTAGTTTTCGTCCATAAATGTCAGTTTTCCGTCCTGGGCTCTGCTAGTTTTCGTCCACTGAGTAGGGTGATTATTTCTGAAAATATCCACTTAATCAAAAAATGATAAAACAAACCTCAATGTTATTTTTAAAGTCCTATCGATTGATGTGCAACATGATGATTTTTGGTAAAAAAAAATTGTTATATGTATGGAAAACCCCTTGTGGCTCCCCCCCTAAAAAAAATCTTTTCAGCAATTTTACTACAATACTAAGTAGGGGTATACAAAATACACCTTCTGTTATAATTTCATCAATATTAGTTATAGTCTCCAAATAAAAAATGGCCATGGCATACGGACGAACTACGAACATGACGAAACTATAAGGTTTCCGTTTTTGCCATTTTGGCTACGGAATCCTAAAAACTAATGATAGTAAGGATTAACACCATGTTTTTTTATTTCCGTTAATATTAGCAGTACGAGTACGATTAAGGAAACGAAATGGCGTAGTTAGTTTTTATAAATTTGTTTTTTCCATACAAGTATGTATTGTTAAATCGATCACGGTATTATATGTAACTCAACCAAACAATCGAATATTATAACTAAGGCATTTTATCACCAAACAATGATATTGTAGGCCTTTAATGTTAACCACTGTCACTGCTTGTACTATAAAGCCTTGGCCAAACAGCAAGCGTGGCGCAGCTCCGCGGTCGCGCGGCGCGACCTGCCGTGCGACGACATATCGCCTGACTTCGTGTCACTGACTTTGAATAGAACTTCATACGCGAACGTACTGCTGCGGCCTGCGGTCGGGTTCCAACTTGTTTGTACCTTAGCCTTGGCCAAACAGCAAGCGTGGCGCAGCGCCGCGTCTGCGCCGCGTGACGCCGAAGCGATGACTGTTCAAACAGGGCGCGCGCGGATCGCGCCGGCCTCGCGCTCTCAACACGCCCTCATTGCGCGCGCGTGAACACGGCGCGGCCGTGCGCGATGCGGACGTGACTCGCTCATTCCTTCCGAAGCCAAGATTATTTTTTCGAAGAGAAGATATTTTTTTCTATATCCATAATCACAATCACAGTATATTGCTACGCTCGCACGACGCACCGCGCTGCCTAACGTCCGACTGATGTGACCCAGCGCGGCGCAGCGTGCCGCCGCGCAGCGCTACGCCCGCGCCGCGTGGACGCGGGGGGCCGCGCGGCGCGGGGCGCGACAGAAGCGGGGCGCGGCGCCGGCGGGACGCAGTCTGTTTGACGTCGCTAACCTGTTAACATGTGCCGCGGTCGCGCCGCGCGACCGTGGCGCTGCGCCACGCTTGCTGTTTGACCAAGGCTTAATGCAATTGACACGACTAGCGTAGTCAACCGCGCATTGGATCGTTCATTATTGGGTCGTTCCTTAGAGAATTCAACCCGGAGTAGCCATGTCTGCCGTTTTCTTTACAAAGCAAGTCTGCCGATTTTTGCGGGGGAGGGGAACGTCAAGTGTATTCTGTGGCTATTCGTACGTAACGTACAAATAGGTGTAAGCATGACCACCCAACCAGCAAAAATGCCGAATAAGCTTGGTATTATAGAGCTATTTAGTCAGATAAAGGTAGTGTAACAGTAGTCGCTGCGATAATATGTCGTATAGTAGCTGATTATATTACAAATTAGCTTATACAACAATTCAGTCAAATAGTACAGTGGAATAAACGTTTGTATGACCTTGTTATGCGATTGTTTTACTACAGTTTTATAGCCATCATCAATATTACTTCTATACATCTCATTGATCGCGTTACAGCATATTATACTGCAGCTATGTTACAAACAGCCGTTTATACGTTTCTAATATTGCCATTATAGGACTAGTCATATTGCCATGGTAAGTTGCAACTTTTATTCAGAAAACTGTTGTATAAAAGAGTTTAAAGTAATTTTTATTCCACATGTAGCAATATAAATGTAGTAAATAAATACGATTACTACACAATCGAGTAATAGATTTCATACTGATTTCTATAGAGTCCATAATGATATAAGTGTTGCTTTGGGTATAATTATCTGACTAATTATTGTTTATGCTGTGTAAGTGTAGTTGTTTAGCACTTTTATTTCACAGCTTGTGTTATAGAAGCCAAGATATAACGTTTACTGACCCACAACTCGTATAACCGTTGCACGACCGCCGTGATTTCAGCATCAAACTTGTCAACCAGAATATTTAATTGCGAGTACTGGTTCCGTACAGATTTTTTTTTAATTTCTACAGAAAAGCATAGCCAATACAGCAGTCAAATTGTCAATTTATCACGCAAAGCACAATGTCAAGCTGCATTTTTTTATATGTTCCTAGGGTCCCTTAGAAGACTGTAAAACTGTATTTTGCATGCAAATTTTTCAGACTTTTTTTATTTTTATAACAGTTAAACTAAAAAAACTTGTGTTTTTTTTAATTAGTTGCTTAGCAATTAATCCAGTTTTTACAATTTGGAACAGTTAAAGCCCCTTAACTTTCTAGTACATAAATTACAACAACTGGATTTACTCCATAAATTCTTAAATTACGACTAGCCGGAAAAAGTACCACAAACAAAACAATGATAATTGTTTGTATGTAGGTACAGACAAGGTCATTGCGTTTTTTTTGACATAGTATTGGTATATGACCTGAATCTCAACAATGACGTGTATACATAGTTTTGTCAAAAATATAATATCGATAATATGATACACAAAAAACTTTACATATCTTAGCACAAGTAGCTTAAAGTACTTAAAATCACACAAATACTTATTATCTGTAAGTATAACATTATATCAAAGTATTTATTTATATACTAGTACCGATAACTCAACACAATAACTATTACCACAGGATTTCTTTGATATTCTTTCGAATCCAGGGTTTTTATATTCTTCACAAAGAACCTTAAAGTTGGCATTATGGCGGAAACAATAGTCGAATAATGTAGTAACGGGGCACTCGTATTCGGCTGTATGTCACATACTAGTCGCGTAGGTGTTACGAAGATGCTTAATGTCGCTTACTGATACATTTGTTTAGATAATTAAATAATAAATTAAATAATAAATCACTTAAAACTAAAAATCATGAAGGGGCATTAACATTTAATAAATAAACTATAATATGTTTTGTCACAAAAATAAGTTTGCAGGTAAACTTCACAGCCACAATCGATAAACCTCAAGTATCACTATCCTTAACATATAACAAAATCAAAATGCACTTTACTTACCTCGAAATTATTATTATTTCTCTTTCAGTTTATGCTTTGTGACAATTGTGACGAACTTGCGCGTGTTGATAAAAAAAGTCGAGTAACCGCTGCTCCAAAACTCGCTATTGAATCAAATAATTGCATAGTGGAGTTCTCGCTGCTGCAACTCGACATAAAAGCCGAATAAATATTGCGATAGAAGCCACTACTACACGCAATTAGTAATTGCGCGACATTTATAGAACTTCTATTCAGTATTCCTGATCTATAGCGGTGTTTTCATTTGTCACCTACTCCACTTAATTGCAATATAACTGTGCCCAAACGCCGTCGTATAAACGTGTATTCGACTCTTATTCGACCATACACTAACACTTAAAAGTCGCGGCAGAAACGTGTACTCGACCATGGTTTTGCTAGTTGGGCACTGGTCATATGTTTTCGGCAAAGGGGAACGCCTGTCAATGGCGACTCCGGTTGGTTGAATTCTCTAAGGGTCGTGCATTACCCGGAAAGGTTTCCGATTGGTTCCGATCAGATCCGAAGGTTATGCGACTATTTAAAAAAGTAGCTTTTTTCATAGTAATCAGATCAAAACACGAGACTTCCTTTTTTCGGATATTTGTTCAAATATTTAACAGCGCATGTTTTTGTTTGTTTGTTTTCGTGTGGTTTTAATTGCCGGTAAATAGATAAAGGTGATGTGATAGTGCTTAGTGAAAATAACGGATAATATTCATTGTGAAAGATGTATGGGTGTGTGTGCGTGTGTGTGTGTACGGACGATGGCAATGGCACGATCACAAAGCTTTCTTTTGAAGTGAAATAAGCAGAGCACGCCATAGTATGGAGGTTATAATTGTTATTCTACTACCATTTGGTCATTCTAATGTTAATTATAGTTTTGTCTTCTCACAAATAACTCGTATATTAACGATAACAATGCAACAGAAGAGCTAGTTTTAGTCTTTGCTCAAGTCATTTAAATGTTTTGTTTATTACATTTATTTACGTAACATTATATGAGGAATGGACAGAAACTAAAGTGTGTAGGTAATCAAATATAATATTACCATACTACTATATACTATAATATTACGTATTAATTAAGTATTTTGAAGTAAAATAACCATTAGAAATATTTACCTAGCTGTCTGGATTTCCGGGATCAGGTGGTCGCAAAACTGAAATTTATACCAAATTGCTCTGCTAGTTTTGGTCCACAAAGTTTATATATTAATTATATTCTAAAACTTTAATCTCCACTTAAAATATTGTACAATTAACTTTAAAATAGATAATTCATTCCAAACATATTTAGTGCACTGCCTAAATCATTAATAAAACTCATCATAAACTTTTCCCGCCACAAGTTTTTTTCTTCATTGCGATGACATTTGCTAGGGCCGAATTCGAGGCGGCTATTAATGTTTTATTTTTAAAGGCACTATTTGTCAAATTACTTTTTTATGATAGTAGAATTGTTTCTTAGATATTATGGATCGCAACAAGACCAAACTTCCGCAGGAAAATTCATTTACGTTCAAGTTTTCTCCATATATTTGTAGCAGAACCGTCAGGTGGACGGAAACTGACTATGGACGGGAAACGAGCACAATCACCCTACTACATTACCATGGAGATCTGTCCACAACGTGACACTTTCGTGCATGCTACCAGTGTTCATCGATTTATAAACGTGATATCTGCCTCTAAAAGTTACTAAACGAGCCTTTCCCATAACGTGTTTATTCGTATACCTTCTTTGATTTTTTATATTTCTTATTTATTTTCGTGTTCGATGTTAGTGCGCGACATCATAGTTATTACTTTTGCAATTTCGGTCTGTAACAGATGTTTGCTTTAATTTAAGTTTGGTCTAACACGAACTTAATTACGTTTTAGTGCGCCGGTTGCAATGTCGAGCGTACTTAACCAATATCGATGATGCAAAAGATTGCTTCGTAACATAATTTATTAGAGTAACGCCGCTATTACCTTCCGCTCGATAACCGCTCGTTTGTTTAACACAGTAATTGTGCCGCCAGATCCAGCGCCGATAAATTGTACGTTCACAGACGCAATATATACCGAACCGGCAGCAGAATTCGCGTTAACGAGGCGCAGTGCACCGGTGTTCTGTTAAAACAATGCTACAATTGCTGAGCCACTTAAGAGTGGAGCCCAACATTATTGTAGTGCAGCGCGCCCCTGCGCCTTGTGCTTGCACCCCACTCAATCCTTTGAGCTACATCTGTGCTCTGAGTGACGCCTTCTGTTATTGAAAATCACAACCCTTATAGTTACAAAGCTATTCACAACTGTTTTACCAAATGTTTAGTTAATGTAGCGTGAAATACGCTTAGTTTCTTTCTCGCTCTAAAACTGTATCCATTTTAATGTGTTTATATAGCCATAAGAATCACTCGACACGTACTCGTTCTTTCTCTAACCATTAACGACAAACGTGATGTGAACTTTAAACTAAAGCGCACTCATAACCCGCATGGTTTGCCTGTAAACAGTTTAAGTTCAAAGAGGCATTGTTAGAGAATTTTACATATATCGATGGCCCAATATTACATGCTTCACTTTTATCGAATTGAAATTTGAACATGTCATAGTGACACTAAGTCAAATTTTAACTACCCTGAAAATGTAAGATAGAACCCTGTAATATTGGGCCAGCGAGATGTCGAACTGTACTAATATGTCAAAAAACAATTGTTTTCAAACGGGTCTGTTTTACGGATTAAAAACGGCACTTTAGCAGCTATAAAATTATGCGACGAATATCAAATACGGATCAACACGTGTACTTAATTAAAATAAAGAAATGTGTCAAGTTATTAGGTCTTAGATAGGTAACGTGTAGGTATTTTTTTTAAATGGCAAATTGTTTTTATAATTAATACTACCCTATTTCGTTATCATTCGATAATAATAATTTGTTATCGTAAGAAACCAAACTTATCTTGTTGCCCCAGAAGTTTGAATCGTCGAAAAATAAACAAGTTGCAGAAGGCACAACAAAGTAAAATCTCACTATAAAAAATCAGTCTATAAACGTGAATAGCAATAAACTGTATCGGAGCATAAAAGATAGATTAAAACCTTAAAAACGAGAACTATCTGTAACAAAGCGGGTGGCGAACCGATCACGGCCAAAGCTACCAGACAATCGAGTTTTGCTTCTCACAATCACAAGACGGGTTAGCATGGACGAGAATAGTTAAATACGAAAAAAGTAGAATGCGAATCCTGACAAACGGGAGGATGCATACCTCCTGCGTGCGTTGCATCCCGCACCGTGAGACCGCGCCAGTTTGCCCCGAGCTGCGTGCGTCTGGGCGACATCCACTACGTTATTACTATCATTTATTTTTTCTTATTCACTCAATTTCCATATTGACGATGAAATAAGCTTGCAATAGCGTGAGAAACAAACTTGATCATTCATTAAAAACATGTTTTCAATCGTAGTGATTAAACGCTTATCTCAACTCTGATAAAACAAATAGCAAGTAGGTACTTCACCACGACTTCTCATTTGCAACATTATAACACGTATATAACGTGTTATAATGTTGCAAATGAGATAATTAACAACGAGGTCACGTAATTACTTTGCTTTAAGCAGTTTTTTTTTAAGGAGTGTTATGATTAACTGGTTAAATTTCCGGTGTCCCACGAATATGGAGCTACCTTGTACTACGCATGTTGAGAGATAATAATCACGATTCGAGATAATAAATTAGTCCACCGTCTGCCGGTCTAATTTCAGAACAATTTAACAGATTTGGCTCTCAACCATTGAACTTATTTTACAATAACGAAATGTCTTGCGCAGCTGTACGCTGCAATTTTCCATGATCTAAACTTATTATAAATTTAAGAACCCCGTCGCGTCTGTCCGATGAAACTGTGTTTTGAACAGTCCAATAGATTATCTGCCTCATTTCCGTTTTTGTCAACCAAATTTTCCCACAAAAAAGAATGTTAGATAGGTTCAACGGCCTCCTAGCCTAGTCGGTATTGACCCTGCCTATGAAGCAGGAGGTCCCGGGTTCGAATCCTGGTCAGGGCATTTATTTCTGTGTTTATCACGGATATTTGTTCCTGGGTTATAGATGTTTTCTTTGTATTTAAGTATTTATCTATAGCTATTTTTTATATATATCGTCGCCTAGTACCCACAACACAAGCGTTATTGAGCTTACTGTGGGACTAGGTTGATTTGTGTAAGATTGTACGATAATATTTATTTATTATTCATTACTAGGTACTGTTTTAGCAATCTAGCGCGGACATCAAAAAGCAAAGTTCAATAAAATTTTTTGAAGATGACTAATGCGCACGCGATTTTAATCTGATATTGATTGAATAAAGTTTAGAAAAATAAATACATCAGGAATTTATCTTTAGTAAAATGACATGCATGGTAAACAAAGTGTCTCAAGCCTACGTATTTGTAAATGTACAATTGCATAGATAATTATCACGTTTAATAAATCACGTTTAAATGATTCATTATCGGCATCATCGCCATTTCCTCCCAATTTCGACAAAGTTTACCGCGTAATGCTGGCCATCAATGTACCTAATAATTAACGTAAATGCAGCTCAGTGGGTCGGATCAATATAATCAATCATAATCTAATAGTAAAAGTTAAGCGAATATGGATAATATTTTATACAATTAATATTATAATTGATATATATTTTTCCTTGTTACAGGACACACGTCGGAAGAAGATGGCGTGTGTAGAAAGGACGAGGTAGGCTGCTGGCAACATGGCCGTCGCCCGAGCGGTGCTAGTGCTGCTGGCATCTACAGCACAGGCATGGATGCCGGATGCCAATGCTCGCATACATATGAAATACGGTAAGTGCTGAATAAACTAGTGGAAGTAAAAAAAGTGCGGTCTGATTTTGTTTGATGGTGCGAAGTGCTAACGTAACGTTTAATGAGGTATGAGGAACATGGCTCAACTTATCTAACGATGCAAAGTAGGCAGGGCCAGAATCCTTTAAGGACAACAGGATTTATATTCATCAGACCATAAGAAGACCAATTATGATGTAGTTTAATCTTCTACTAAAAACTTTAGGAGATATTATTATTAGACAGATGGTAGTAAGGTAGCACTAAAGGTTGAACACGCCAAAACCTGGGCATATAAAAATAGCTATAGTTATTCGAAAAATGGAGATATTTAAACTTTTGAAACAACAATTTTCTCACAAGGAACTGGGCTATAAAATGATGATAGTTTTATTTTCTTTTATTTATTCGTTGGCAAAATGTCAAGCGTACAATATCAAAAACGTGAACGCATTTTGCACGAACATGTAAAAAAATCCCATGTTAAGCTACATAGATATCGCGAAAAGGCTGAAATATCCACAATCTACTGTTGGTCACGTATTAAAAAGTTTCCGTGAACGCTTGACAATAGATAGAAAGCCAGGAAGTGGTGGGTTGCAGGGAGTCAAGAATAAGAAACAGGAAAGAGTATTTTAAAGATTTTTGCCTCAAATCATACGATTTCATCTCGTGATGTTGCTAAAAAAGTGAAAATGTCTTAGTCCTATGTCCAAAAAGTGAAACAGATGGCAGGACTGAGGAGTTATAAAGCCCAGGCCGCACCAGATCGAGACTCAAAACAGAACTTATCCGCAAAGATACGGTCGCGACAACTCTATGAAGATTTTCTTACAAAATTTAAATGCGCGGTGATGGACGACGAGACGTATATAAAATTGGATTGTAAACAAATACCTGGTCAAGAGTTTTATACTAGCAAATCTCGAACAGATACTCCTGAAGATTTTGAATTAAAAAAATGAGGGCAATTTCCAAAAAAATACCTTCTTTGGCAGGAAATATGTAGCTGTGGTAAAAGAAGTCGCTCGTTTATCACCACCGTGACAATAAACGGCGATATTTATCAGAAAGATTGTTTACAGAAGCGTTTGCTGCCTTTTATAAGACAGCATGCCTCACCACCGCTGTTTTGGCCAGATCTAGCCAGTTGCTAATACGCAAAATCAGTTATGGAATGGTACAACGCTAACAGGATAATGGTGGTACCCAAAATATGCAATCCGCCAAATAGTCCGGAACTGCGGCCTGTTGAAGAGTACTGGAGTATTATGAAAGGAATTCTAAAAAAGAAAGGCGGAGAAGTAAAATCGGTCCCTAAGCTACAAAAAATATGGACCTGGGCGACAAAAATGTTTTCTAAAGAGATGGTGCAAAGTCTTATGAGCCGTGTGCGTAGAAAAGTTCGATCTATGGCTTACTGTGTAAACATTAATTAAAATTAAAAATGTGATTTTAGAATTCATTAAATTTGTCATTAAATGTGGTATTCATAATGTAGTTATTTATTTTCAAACTGGTTTAAAAACAAATTTTGCGTGCCCAAGTTTTGGCGTGTTCAACCTTTATTAATATTTATTATTATAGTAGAGTAGAGTTCTAAACATTAAACTTCCTGTTTGTAAAAAGTACCGTCATTAATAGCCGTCCGTTACACGTATTACCTGATCACGCTATCGAATTTATAATTCACAATTACACAGGTGCAAGGACCCAACAAAGCGTGTCATATTGATACGTGAGAATTTCCCAACCGATGGTTATGAAATCGTAAATTCACATTGTTGATAAACGCTGCACAATGTGTGCATTGTTCGCTTGATCCCAGTGATATTGGGTCTTGCTAAAAAAGACCTAATATGTTTGCAACGCGAGCTCGAGCCTTTTAAGCAAGAAATTCTAAAGTTTGGCCAATAGGTGAACAATAGATATTAAGAGGCCTTATTCCCAAAACGCGCGAATTTCACGAAATGCTTCATTTTCTTCGAAGGCTATGGCAAAAATACTAAGTGTTTTTAAATCAACTATTGATGCACATAATAGTTCATTTCTTTATCTAGACGGCCATCGGAGCAAATATTACATTTTAACGAGTGAAATATGAAAAAAATTGGTTGTCTTGGAAGGCCTTTCCGGATTTTCCAGTTAGGTTCCGTTCATTTTCAGATTACGCAAAAAAGGGTAAAAATTCTTATTTAATTTGAATTAAATTCAATTGAGTATATCATGTATGAGACGGCCATGGAAATAAAAATCGAAGATTCATCTTGGATAATCGACAAAATACCTTCTGATTATATGCCAGTTTTTTGATGAAAACACGGTTACATTTCATTTTTTCCACGAAAACCCTATGAATATTTTGCCCTAAAAATATTACCATTGCAAAGTTAAACTATAATAATAATAATAATATAATCTCCGGTTGTTCTCATCTTGCTAACGGCGAGTACTTGCACAGACATAACCTCGTAGCCAGGATTATACACCAGCAGCTTGCTCTCCTTCAGATTATACACCAGCAGCTTGGTCTTGTGGACCACGAAGTGCCGTACTACAAGTACACACCTGCACCAGTTCTCGAAAATGGTCGTGCCACGCTCTATTGGGATCGATCTATTATCACGGACAGGACTATTGTAGCCAATAAGCCTGATATCGTGGTAATAGATCGACCGCAACGCCGGGCCATGCTCGTCGACATCACCGTCCCATGTGACGAGAACCTCGTGAAGGCCGAGAAGCACAAGTCCAGCAAGTACCTAGACTTGGCTCACGAGGTAACCGCCATGTGGGAGGTTGATTCGGCGATCATTGTGCCGATAGTTGTTTCTGCGAACGGTCTCATAGCGAAGAATCTCGACCAACACCTAGAGAGACTTTCGCTACGGGGTTGTGGTTGGATCAAGGGTCAGATCCAGAAGGCGGTTATCCTGGACACAGCGCGCATAGTCCGAAGGTTCCTCTCTCTGCGACCCTGACCACCGGCAGCCTGGGCCTTGCTCCGTTGCCGGCGGCACCCTAGGGTAGGTTTTTTATAATGTTTTTATTGTTTTTGTATGTTTTCGATGTATTTTTATATTTTACTTTTATATAAATATTGTAAAAAACCTAATCCTAAGAAGAAAAATGAATAAAGAGAATAATAATAAATAATAAATACTCTTTATTGCACACCTCATACAGTTACAAGCACAAATTTTACAATTAGATAAATTTAGGTAGAGGTAACAACAGGCGGTCTTATCGCTAATGAGCGATTATATATAGCTATATTTCTATCACGAAAAAAAAAACTATACTATAGCAGTAAATTTCAAATTACTATGAATTTTTAAAATTGACACTTAAATCACACTTCACAGGACACTTTTTGTAAGAATCGTATTTTTGGGTACTTAATAATAATAAACATGGTTCAAACATTTTTTTTTGTATTACTAATACTTCAAACTATCTTATAAATAGCATTTTATGCGGCTTTTTTCATTAATAGAGTTTTTCGACCTTTTAGGGAATAAGGAGCCTTAAGAGAAGCTTCACCGCGAATTACCTACGCCTCTTACTATCTCCTGTTTCCAGCCCTTTTTTTTGTTGTCGACATTTAATTTTCATTGATTATCAATATTATCATTGTGTTATTTAAGAGTGCGGTAACGTTTTTTTTTTCGCTTAACGTTTTGATACTATTTTGCAGTAACTAACAAAACTTCTAATATGGACCAAAAGTATTTTCTTGTTATAACAAGACTTCAAACTAGCTTATACATAGGTTGCTACTTATATATCCGGAAACAAAAAAACAAACAAACGTACACGGCTGAAAATGGTTTTATTGTTTTTCAAAGTATTCCCCTTGATGATCTATGCACTTTTGCATTCGCGTGAACCAATTTTTAAAGCACTTCTGCCACTCCGCCTGAGGTACCTCCATAACGTGTTGTTTGAATGCGTCGACAGCATCTTCAGCGGTCGAAAATCGTTGACCGCGTAATTTATTCTTTATATTTGGAAATAAATAAAAATCGTTGGGTGCCAAGTCAGGGCTGTACGGCGGATGACCCGTTAATTCCACATTTTGACCCTCCAAAAATAGAGTTGTTTCGCGTGACGTATGACAGCTGGCATTGTCATGATGAAGAATGATTCTTCGTCGCTGGTTAGATTTACGAATTTGTTCAAATACTTCCGGTAAGCAAATGGTCGTGTACCACTCTGAATTAACCGTTCTACGGTTTTCTAGTGGCACTGTAGCTACATGGCCATTAATACCGAAGAAGCAGGCCACCATTTGTTTCAATGTACTTTTTGCACGAGTAACTTTCGTAGGGTTCGGCTCATTTTGAAACACCCATACCGTTGATTGTTGCTTCGTTTCGGGATCGTATGCATAGATCCAGGATTCGTCACCTGTATAGATGTTATAAACGGCTTTTGAGTCACCACGGTTATATTTTTTTAACATTTTATTGCACCATTCGACGCGAGCATCTTTTTGCTCTTTTGTTAAGTTGTGGGGTATCCAACGCGAACAAATTTTTTTTACAGCCAAATAATTATGTAATATGCTATTAATGCTGGTCATAGAAATACCCAGAGTCGCCTCTATCTCGCGGTACGTAACATGTCGGTCGTCCATTATAAGTTTTCGCACAGCCTCGATATTTTGTTGTACAACGACCGATTTCGGGCGACCTGTCTTAACTTCGTCCGTAAGCATACTACGTCCACGATTGAACTCACTAAACCAGTGATACACAGTAGTTTTAGATGGGGCTTCATCACCAAAAGTTGAAGTTAGTTGATCTATGCACTGTTGTTGCGTTAAACCACGCCGAAAATCATAATAAATCATAGCACGAATATTTTCACGAGTGAGTTCCATTCTTGCTGCGAGATGACATTTAAAACCCGTCAAAAACAAAACACGAGTGTTAATAAGAAAGAAAAAATATACCGGCCAGTACTTAAAAAAGTTCAAATTTTACCATGGAGGTCAAATATGCTATTTAAGAAGATTGTAATCCCGGTTTCCGGATATATAAATAGCAGCCCTCGTAAAATGCAACTGATTTAATTATTTAATTATTATTATTAGAGATTTTCGTTTTCAAATCGTTACCGGACTTTAATTATATCGTCATTCGACCTTAAAACAAAGAAAATATTAAGTATAGTTTGTTATTAAATCAAATACGAACATTGAACACTTTGAAATAAAACTTTGAAATAGGCAGGTTCAAGTCCTGCTGGGTTGATTATTTTTTCAATGTTTTCAATGTTTGTATTTGATTTAATAACAAACTATTGTATGCGTTGAATGCCCCACTTTAAAAACATGCAAAAATAATAAAGAAAATATTATTTGATTGAAGCTGTAACGTAAGGTGCCGTGTAAATTCTATCAACTTCGGCGTCGAATGTACGCACGAAGCTGGTAGTGGAAGGGAAAGCTGTCACTAAACCTAACTGACAGCGTAATGTGGCGGTCGAGTAATGCGAGGCCACAAATCGCAGGTCATGCTTGCTCATTCCTCCACTAGCTTGTCCGTAATACGACGAATATTAATTTCATACCGAATCGTAACTCCATTAAGTCAATGACTCGGTGTAAACTAAGTTATTATCGATTTGTTACAGGCGATGAAACTTCAGAACAGTTCGTCGGCGACGCGGCAGCGCCAGACCATTTTCGTATTTTAGATAAGGATGACTTCTCCATCATTGTCGGTGGCAGGTAAGCTATTACTCATTTTGATATCCTCAAAGTCTGTTAACATAATATTGGTATCAATGTAAACTCGCTTTAGCGAGAAATAATACCAGTACTTAGTACCACCAAGTATAGTTACCACAGTAAATACAAACTTGTAAGTATAATCAGATGGAATGAGATGTAGGTATGTAAATCTGAATCTTAATAAGCACCACCCCCTCGACATGAAATGTTACAATAGGTAGGTATAGTTTGTATAGTTTTAATTATAGTTTGCCTATAGTACGACGTTTGAGTAATGAGGAATATCTCTCCACCATCTCTCGCTCTTGAGTCGGCAACGCGTTGATGATATTTCCGGACTTGTTAGTAACCTAAAACATATTTGCTTGCCTGTCTTGTAGCGAAAAAGAAAAAACAAAAATATCTGTATTTTCCTGCATGGACCTAAAGCTTTACCTAAGCCCTAAACGTGATGTGATGATTACCGAGTAAAAGAGAATTAGCATTGAATAGCCTAATTTCCATAAAAGATGCTACGCGGGGAATGTTAAGTTGTGTTTGGGCAGGTGTGCACCTCGCCTCGGCGCTACGATCCGCCACCGCTCGAAACGCACCTTGTTACGGCTTGCATATTTAATTGTCGCCACTAATTTAGCCTATTTTGTTCCCAGAAACACTGTCTACAACCTCAGTCTGTACGACTTGTCGGAGAATTTAGATCAGGTAATGTTTATTCATTATTCATTTGCATGTAAAAGGATATTCTTTAGAGAAATGCTATTCTTTGGGTGGTATTGTGTCTTTACCTGAGTCGGTAAAATGCATTTTAATTTTATAAAGTCGCTGGAGTAAAGCATAAAAAAATACATCCGGGGGATATTGAAGTGAGTGTTTTAACTGCTATGTTTGTATAATCTTCAGGGCAGGCAGGCGGTGCACAAAAAATAGCACAAGGCCGGGAAGCGATAGCGTTTGATTTTAAGGCAGACAACAACCAGACCAGTGTTGCTTAACGGTAGCCAGGCAAGCCGATGTTTGCTAAGTGCCGATAGATAAGGGTTTATTAGGGCTCCGTAGCAAAACAATTCGTTTATGAAAACGTTGAGTAGGTACAAAAAAATACGAAAAACTACTAGCTGTTATCAAATTTGTCAGCATTTTTATTAGTGTATAATATTTTACCTTAGGTACTTACAGGGATTGCAACCGGTATTTTGTATGAGAAAAACAGTTTTTAACCGATTATTTTTCAGACAAAATGAAAACCGGTTGTATGCTCTTAAAAGGCGGGGGGTGGGGGGGGGGGTCTGTGCAGCGTTAAACTCTGTTCATATCGCCTAGGTATCTCTAGCTGGACCAGTAAGTTTATTTATTTATTTTAAATTCTATAGTTCCATTGATTACGGAACCCTTGAAGCGCGACACCGGTTTTTTATAAGCCGGTCGGCGACCCGCGGCGCAGCCGCCGAAAGCCACGTATCGCACTACTACAGGTTTATGTATCTAATCTTGCGCAAACAACTTTACAACAGTTCCCCGGCCCGCTGCTTTCCGCTGCACTCTCTGTTTATTCTTAGTTACGACCCATTTCGCTCGGCGCACTGTTTATTTTGTAAATCGTGCGAGATTATTTACTTAAATAAAAATTTTGCTTTGAAACAACACAATAAATTGGCTGAAAGGTTTCCGGCTACCAGGGACACAGGCTTCCGCAAACAAAACTGAAGACTTTAATTCTTATCATACATACTCTTGATGTAAATTATCATAAGTTTCATACACTCGTTTATTGTTGCGAAAACTAAAATATGTAAATCATAAATATTTTTCAATAGTAATGAAATTGAGTAAGCAAGGTTCGCCAAAAAAGAGGAGGATAGCCAAAAAATACGTTAGGTCGAACTTCTAAGAGGTAGACTCGGTAATGGAAACTTTAAATCGAAGTTTTTATATTTTATGGATTTGTCGGCACAAGTGATATCGCGCAGCTAAAGTTTCCCCTCAAAACACAGCATAGTCTATTCGGGCCTAAATGACGTTGAGCACGCTAGGGGATGACTGATAATAGATAACCAAGAGCGTAGCTTGGCAATTCATAATTCAAGCGGGCAACGATTAATGGCATCACAATGTGCGCATGAAACAAAAATACGACGGACGTAGGGCGGCTCGAGGGTGTTTGGCACGCTGCCATCTCCGCCCGATATTACTTTAGTGCAGCAAAATTCGATCGCTGAAACTAATATTCTATAAATTCATACTTGAACTTTATTGTAAGCCTTTACGAAGGACTTAATCGATTAGGTTCAGTTTTGATTTCAAAGAACTATGGGTTTAATGGTTTAATTAATAAGAAACCTTTTCTAATATTTTTAAGCACAGTTTAATTCTACTGCTGAAACTACAAAAATCTGTCTTTAAAATTGTATACCTTCGTGATGCAGCTAATCGTTTTAATGTTCTGATAAAACCTTGAAAAACACTTTAAACTACACGTCACATATTAAATGTAGCCCTATCTTTGAATAATTCACGTGTGACGCAGTGCCCGTACGTTAACTCGAAGCCCGAATACTAATGGATAAAGCTACCTTACTCCTCACGTGAATTTGTCCCGTGTCTACTGCGACTTAAATAAATATACTTGTAACTATTTTATTTAGACTCGTATACCAATTCAAATACTTTCGTGAATACATTTGTAATAACCTAATAACATGACATGGCCGAACTATAATGTCTAAGGTACCTGCGCCTTGTAAGGCCCATTTTTTGCATTATTTCAATAAATTGAAAATAAAAACGTATTTCTGAAATCAAACATTATTGAAGCATTCCTCATTTCTTTGTGAATAAAAGCAACATAAAAATCAACAGAAAAATCTAATTTCCTAAAGTAAATAATCATTTTTAAAAACCTCGTAAGTGGGCCTTTTTAGGAACATATGTACTTATCATGGCCCAATTTTAAACATGTAAATTATATACGCTATCGATAGAAAAAATATATGTATACATTTAACTTAACGTATCATATAAGGTTCTTAGATAATCAGTCACGTATTATATACTTTTTGGTCACAATTGGACGGTGGGCCATCTTAGGCTTAGCAAAACTTAAAGTAACAAAAAAACAAGAAAAATCTTTATAAAACATAAAAATAACATTTTCTCTCTACTTATTATAGTATTGGCTTTAACTTAAACTACTAATATCATTCAAATTATAAAGAAAATATTGTTACTATTTTCAGTGGGCCTTATTAGGAGTATAGAAAAAAGTTAATGAGCATGGAATCAAACTTTAACGTTTTGTAGACCCTTAGCTACATTCTGGACATGAGAATTCTTCTAAATCACTTTTAGTTAGTCCAACACATTCTTCATGGTACCTACCACAAAAGACAACCGACGCATTGACTTTAAATTTAAATAAAAAATATATAATTAAATGAATTACCCTGTCACTATTTTTAATACTAGAGTAACAAAAATTAAATATATATTAAAAATAAAATGCCACATTGTTATTTACTAACCCAAAAAATACTTATTCAATACCCCTAAGATGGCCCATCCCATCGGGCCATCTTGGGAGCCCGTGTGGTGGGCCTATATAGGCACTTTTTAGGCAGCGGGGATTATTGCGATAGCACGAAAATAAACAAAAGATATGAACAAAACTTACCTTCATAGGGATGCCCTTGAATGCAAGAAACTCCTTATATAATAGGAAAACCTAAACAGTTACTTTTTTCAAAGAAACACAAAAAAGTCTGTTACCGCGAGGTTATAAATCGGACGCCGTTTGAGATGCAACTGACAAACTGTCCACCGATACAAAGATGGCGGATTCTACCATTTGATTTGACCTTGAAGTTACGTCTATGGCACTGAACGAACTTGGGCGCGAAATTTAAATTCATTCGGACGTTTATAAGTACATTTTTTTAAAAGTGGGCCATCTTAGGAGCAGGGCCATCTTCGGTGCAGGTACCTTAGATACATTTATTTCGGACACGAAAATGTAGGTACCTATCAGTAGATACTATTGGCAACTTACAAAATTTTATTCCTGGCAGGTAACTTTGTATTTACCTAATTCAAGGACTCGAACATGTATCCAAATTACCTACTTATCTTCAATTTTACGACAGTGGAAATGCATCTGAGCACAGCCTTACTCCCCTTTTGTTTGCACCAGCGCACTACGGGACCTAAGTTCTACTAATTTAATACATCCTATATCTATTATAGTAGATATAACGCAGAGTAACGGGACTCTAAAGTACGACACATGCGCGACTAGAATTCTCGAAGCAAAGTGCAATACCTTGTAACTGGCAAGTAGAAAGATACCTTGTCTCCGAGAATTATTAATACGGACTTAACTGCCCACGTGCCGTTAGCTACTTTCATGCAAACGTAAACAGAGTAATGAGGAATGCTTTATACTTACTGCTTGTATATTTGTTGTCTTGATACATTGATATTTGGTGGTGTTCAACAGCTCAAGATTGAGGACAAAGCTTTCATGAATGAAACACTGAAAATATCATGTCAAGAACCTATGTGAAGTAGTATTTTTGCGGATGATTATTTTGCACTAATTTACAGTACTGATATTATTTGTTAGTCTGTTATGTCCTAAAAAAATTGTTTGAGACGAGCTAGCAGCTGACATTTGTTGGCTCACGACACAATAAGCTGCTGTCGCTTCACAACTAACTGTTACGAAACGAGCTCACGCTCTTTATAAATTGTGCAAATGAGCCAAAATGGCATGTATTGATTATTTAATCAAGTTGTATTGATATACGTCCTATTGTGGGAGTTTCATTCGTCATCATCTGATTCATTCATAATCTGTTTACGATTTTAATGTTTATATAATATTGTCCGCAGCGCCTAGAATGGAATTCGACGGATGCTCATACGGAACTATGCCAGTTGAAAGGAAAATCGTTAGACGAATGTCAAAACTACCCGCGTGTGGCAGCCAGGTCGCACGGGCGTCTGCTGGTCTGTGGCACCAACGCGTTCAAGCCGCTGTGCAGGCGGTACGCCAGGCACCCGCCTACCCAACACCTGGAGGAGTTCGACGGCACCGGCCGCTGCCCTTACGATCCGCAACACAATTCGTCCGCCATATTTGCCGGTAAGTTTCAAATCTCTCTATATTTCCCTTTTAAATGTCAATGATGAGCTTAACCTTTATTATTCTAACAATTTCCTGGCTGCGGCGTGATCACACATAGCCATGATCATCTAAGGAGAAGGCACGACGCCGCGCCACCCAGAGAGGGGTTGCACCGAACACGACGCGACGCCGCGATATGAATCAATTTATAGCCTTTACAGTTAGTCCTATCCAACCCACATTAGATACCGTTATATTCTGAAATTCTAGTGATAATCTGCAAATATTATACGTTATAATAAGAAGTAAAACGAGCTACGTGATCTTCAAAACCACAATTCAAAATTACTGTTAAACATAATGACAGTAAGTTCGAGTAATGTACAGACACGAATGGCATGAAGAAACCGCATAATTAGGTGCACGATTCCTTATTTGACTCTTACCTATCCGTTAATGGACTTCGCTGCAATTTGCATAAAACATAGAAACAGCTGAATGGCTAACCTACTTACTTTCACCATTTTTACGACATAACATAAGCGTGATACTGCTTTTGGCATTTATCAAACGAGCTTTGTAAACACACGACGAGTCGTAGTGATTATGTCCTCTTTGCAACGACTTAAGTAACTAGGTATGTAGATAATGTTAAAGTATGTCGTAAAATAAATGCGCTGTCGTAATACGACACAACCAACCACATTGCAGTAGAAACCTCAATCAAGATTGTTCTATTAGAGTTTATCTCATTATTTTGCTTCTGATCGCAATGATGTTCATCAGTGAAGCCAGAACACCACAGAGGAAAACGGGAATAATAACTGAACTGCCTTTTCCAGACGGTCAACTGTATACGGCGACGGCGGCGGACTTCTCCGGCACGGACCCGCTGATCTACCGCGAGCCGGTGCGCACGGAGCGCTCCGACCTGCGCCTGCTCAACGACCCCTCGTTCGTCGGCGCGGTCGCATCCACTAGCCACGTTTACTTTTTCTATCGCGAAACCGCTGTAGAGTACATGAACTGTGGCAAGGTAATTCTCATACTGAGATATCTTATTACGTAGCCTCTAAATTACATACGCCATTTAATGCTGTAATGCTCAAGCCTCAAGAGTAATGTGAGGTTTGCACAGCGATAATCGGGCGGTTAAATAATATGGCAAATTACGTCAGTCGTTTTTTACTGTCACCATTTGTTGCGCTAATTTATAAATTATTTCTGTTACAGTCGGTGTATTCAAGAGTAGCCAGAGTGTGTCTAAAGGACAAAGGAGGACCACACACATTTAGTGACCGCTGGACCTCGTTTATGAAGACCCGTTTGAACTGTTCGATGTCTGGAGACTATCCATTTTATTTTGATGAAATTCGTAAGTATGATTTTTATGTGACAACTCGTTTTCTGTTATAAATTTGATTTGATTTATGAGGGATAAATTAATTACATATTTTTATTATTTCAGAGGCGACAACGGAGCTAATTAATGGGATTTATGGAAGTGGAGGCAACAGAAATGATATCATATATGCAGTATTTACTACCCCGCAAAATGCTATAGGAGGCTCAGCAGTGTGTGCCTTTGCTATGAGAGACATTTTAGACGCTTTTGAGGGACCATTCAAAGGCCAAGAGAGCATGAATTCCAATTGGTTGCCGTTAGAAAAGGATAAAGTTCCTGAACCCAGGCCGGGCGCCTGCGTAGAAGATAGTCGGACACTATCCGACTCGGGAGTCAACTTTATTAAAACGCACCCACTCATGGATAAGTCAGTTTCATCGTTCCTCAACAGGCCAATATTGACTAGAGTTAGTTTACAGTATAGATTCTCAGCTATCGCTGTTCATCCTCAAGTACAAGCTATGAATGGTAACAAATACGACGTTATCTACGTCGGGACAGATGACGGTAGAGTTATAAAAGCTGTCAATGTTGCTGCCAATGATGGCGTTTTCGATTCGAGTAGCGATGAATATAGTAGAAACCCCGTGAGGACGGCCGTGATCTCCGAGGTGCAAGTGCTCCCACAAGGCATGCCCATCAAGCAGATGCACGTGGCCCTCACTACGGAGAAATTAATAATAGCGTCGGGTGACATCATTAAAGCCGTCTCGCTATCACACTGCAGCAACGTGCAATCGTGCAGGTATAGTAGCATTTTATTGTTTACTCCCTAGAGTGTCTTATCAATTACTTGGAACAATTAAAGTAGAATAACATACGTCACCTGCCACACCTTTATAAGCTGTATCTTTGTTTACTGATTAGATATTTTTAATTTCCAGAGAATGTGTGGCCCTGCAAGACCCTCACTGCGCGTGGGACTCGAAGCAACAACAATGCGCTTGGGTCGGAAACCGACAGTTTCCAAACCCAGAGAGATTCCTACAAAACGTAGAGAACGGAAAGACTGAAATATGTAATAAACTCCCCGCCCTTTTACCGGGCGACCGACATAGTAATAGAAATCCGGGCACTAAAAAACCCGTGATATCCGAACCCGACACACGAAAGACTGATGACATTCAAAATGAAATATTAATAGAAGTTGTCGAAACAAACGTTCTCTCCGAAGAAAAAACGAACAAACACGAAACAGGTAAATACTAACTCTTGTACAAAACACCTAGCAACAATTTATAACACATGACGCCTCATAATAAAATTGTTAATGTGTAATGCGCATATACGGGCAACTTTGCTGTGTTTTTATATCACACTTTTCCTTGGAGAGTTATTAGGATTTGGGTCCAAAATTAAAACCGATTTGTCACGTGAATTTTGAACTATCTTTGTAGTTTCTTGCATATACATAAGTCGGTTTCAACATGTGTTTATTTTTGCAGACTCGCTAACAGTGGCCGCTGCGGACGGCAACATCTACAGCGCGCAGGCCCTGATGACAGCCGTGGTGGCGTCCTGCCTTGTCACCCTCATGGTGGGCTTCGTCATCGGCTATCTCTTCTCGCGGCGATTTCGCCACCCGTTTTTTACCGATACCTCACCGTTCAATGAACAACACAATCATTTAAACAGGTAATTAGGAATCTTTATCGATAAATTAGGGATTAATTGGATTGCTTTGTCCTTTATCTAGTACCTAACGCAGTAGTTTTTTTACAGACAAGTTTTTGTGATTTGCCAAAGTGAGTAATTTATAAACCGGCCACACCTCACTATTAATCATTCTGCACCGTATTCCAAGAGATTACATTTGTGTAAATCTACACTATATTTATTTACCTACGCACTTACATTTTGTTAAAGCTTGTTTTGTTAAAGACGCGTGTAAAAAATATATATATCGAAAACATAACACGTATAAAATTAAGATTAAGCAATTCTTTATATTTCAGATTAAGTCCGTTAGAAACTCCATTGAACGCCAATTCAGCGTACATGCCTCCGCGTTCCAAAAACGTGAACATGGTGGCGAACGTGTGTCCGCTCGCCAAGCAGGACAACCTGCACCTCGAGCTCGGCAAGGAGCGCACCCTCGACCTCCGCAACTCCACCGAGTCCCTCGACAAGGATCTCAAGTGCGGCACGCTACAGAAAGTTAAAAAGACTTACATTTGAAACCTACCCAAGCAAACCTTTTACGGGTCTATTGCGAAGTGATAAACATTGCGTGCCAAGACTTCCGACGAGTCGGACCGGACTAGTGATACAGTGTGCTCTTGTAAATATGTTGGTGTATAAGTAGTTGACGGACAACAAATACCTACGAGGACGTTCATGTGCGACGACATTGAAGCATTTTATTTATAGACTTATGCGATGTAGAAATCGACTAGGTAGTAAATGGTTGAAGAATGAATGAGGTGTTTAACACTAAAACTGAAGCTGTTGTAGAAAATACATACTGACTGTTATATTTAAATATAAACAAATTACCGTTTGATATGGTATTTATCGGTTTTAGTATTGAATATCTATTTAAAACATTCCATAGGTATATATTACAATAGATATAAAGTGCATTGAATTGTGTAAATATAAAATAAAATTTGTATATAATGCTGAAATAACTAGCAGGGAGAGCTAATATCATACTCGTTATTCAGGTCGGTGAAGTTAATCAATGACACACGTTGGATCTATTAGCAAAAAAATACTTATAGGAAAATTAGGTTGTACAAGTTTTCTATTACGTAGGTGCAGAGTAGATCAAGCTCAAGGATAGAAACATATTACAAATATGTTCGTATATTGAAACAAATCATATTATAAATTTCGTTGAAATATAAAATTATTATAGCATTAAAATTGCTGTGCTAAGTGCATAGTGCCTTGTAGGTTGCCAATTTAGTGCCTAAAATGTATGAAAATCAGGTATGAAGATATAATATATCCTGGTGATTATTATTCATGCTGCATTAAAATTACTTAAAAAATCAACTTACATTACATGTATATGTTTTTTATAATTATAATAATGTAAATATTATTATATAACATTAAGAATATCAATATCATATGCTTCCCTGCATGGTTATGTAAACATTTACTCCTGTTTCATATTAAATTAGCACTACAATTACTTTGATTAGCTTTCATAGTTATATTCTGAGTGTCCTATTGAAATAAATTATGAGAGGCACTCATAATTTATTTCAATAACCAGAACTTGAGCGACCTATATCATAAAGTTAAGATGAATTGGGCTGAAATAACCACCAGAGATCTAAAAATTAGCAAGTTTTCCCACCGTGAAATAAAGTTTTAAGATAAGGAGGTAATCTGTTCGTGGACATAATACTACTTGACTAGCAGTAGAAAATAATGATATTATACATATAGTATCATGAGCATGACATTTAAATAAATGTTATTATTATAATTTTATTTTTAAATATTTACCTATTTTCTACATAAGTTTTCAAGCAATTGTAAAATTGTGATGTTTGAACAAGATAAATTCAGAAATCCAGTATACTCAAAAACACTTTTCGTTTATATATTTTTTATATTGTAGTAAATCAATTAAATATTTAGCAATTTTATCAATTTCCAATAATACTGGAGAAATAAAAGTATTATTACATTACGCCGTTGTTTCAATTTATCCCTAAGTTAAACCGAATGAGGTACAGTAATTACAATGCCTGCCTACAACATTCTTTGGCGTCAAACTACCCATCTTCCGACTCCCTTGAATATCCTTTTGTTTAAAAATAGTTGAAATTATGAAGTAGGTACAGTCGCCATCAAATATATCGGAGCGGCCAAAGTACCCAAAAATATCTGAACATGCACTTTATCGCCTTGACAATAGAGGCGTTGTTCAGATATTTGTGACCACCTTGGCCGCTCCGATATATCTGATGGCGACTGTACCTACTCAAAAATTATAAACCGATGGAAATAAAATAGTCAATTAAACTAATATAATTATTTATACGCAATTTCATCATTCTTAGGGCTGTGAATTTCAGTCATGATTATTCATTTCTATATCTAATTCATAAAAAAATAAAACAAGGACAGACAATGTCTATTCGCTATGTGCGAAGGAAGTGCATGGTGGGGATAACGTGAACGATCGCAATGCACAATGTGACAAGAAATTAAACTGCAAAGTGACATCACCTAAGTATGTCACCTCAACTCGGTCAACTATCAAAATAGTGAATCAGCCAGAGAAATTTGATATAATCAAGGAGTCCAAGTCATTCATAACAACAGAAAAAAGATTGAGCCCTGGCCCAAAAGATGGCGCCACAATCATGCACACAGGCCGCACAGCGAATATACAATCGCGTTCCCATCATTCAGGCCAGAGTATATATTTAATAGAGTAGCACAGTCAAACATATTTTTGAGGCTCCATGTGTGAAGCGCCAGCTGAATGAGACCAACCAAAGTTACCGTATAAAGCGTAGCGTTACTATTATTACAGTATTTGTACGGTAATTGTGGTTTACTCTCGTTCAGATGCCGCTTCAGACTTTGTTGTTAGACTGTGACTATTAAATATATACTCTTTGGCCCGAATGATGGGAACGCGATTGTATATTCGCTGTGTTCATGATTGTGGCGCCATCTTTTGGGCCAGGGCTCAATCTTTTTTTTCTTTTTTTATGAATGACTTGTACTCCTAGATTATATGAAATTTCTCTGGCTGATTCACTTCTCTGACAGTTGACCTCAAAAAGTTCTTACTGTGCTTCTCTATTAAATATATACTCTGTGATTCAGGCTATTGCACTAGCGTCATCTATGGCCTCAGTAACGTAACACTTCTCAGTCTTATCTTATCCATTTTGTTCGGCGCTTAGACTTCTGCTTTTAGGTTCACGTTCCACAGCGCCATCTATTAAACGGAAGTTTAGTTATTTTGCCCAGAGGTCAAACATAATGGACGGAGTGAGGTCCCTGTTGGATTACTGACGCCATAGATGGTGCTAATATGCTAGTCTAAATTAACCTCCTGACAACCAAGATTCAAAATTTGTGAAACAGTAAAAATTTATTGAGGCCTATGTATTACGTGTAGGACGCTGGTCGTCAGGAGGTAATGGGAACGTTATATTATGGACATTGCAGTCTTCATGTCTTATTTGTACATGATCACATTTCATAATTACAAAAAAAAAGGTTAAGAATCAAGTACTCGCCAAATAATTAATGTAATTACATAGAAACTGGCGCTTTTCAACCGCAGTTGTGACAATACTTGTATCAATTTCAACACCATCCTCACAAGCAACTGATTCCTGTTTCACTTGGGGGCACCCCTCATGGAGTAAAATAAAATTATGAAGCACACAGGAAGCATATATCAGCGTTTTAACAGTTTCAGGTCTATTGATGTCAATGTGATTTAACTTTCTAAATCTCTCCTTAAGCAGCTCAAAGGCATGCCCAATATACGAGCGAGCTTTCCAATGAACCTCATTGAACTTCATTTCTTCACTTGTTAATAATTCATCACTTGAAAAAGGAGTTATCAAATTCTTCCGCAACTTATACTGAGAGTCTCCTAGTATGTGATTTTCAAAATCAACAAAATTCTTCAGCTCCCCAGCAAGTTTACTTTCTCTAAATAATCTTCCTTTCCTGGTTCTTCCAATCTCACCCACATGAACATCCACAAACATAAATGACTCGTCGCAGACTGCTTGAAGAAGTACAATTTCAGATTTAGATTTTTTATTTCTTATGGATGACACCTTAAATCGGCAAGCATCTATAAAACCCACACAATTGGGAAAATTGAACCCATTATTCACCTTAACCCTTGTAAAATGCTGCTCTTCTATTGACGGCCAGATGATGAAATTATATCTTTGGTCTGTTAACAGCGTAGCAATTTCATGGAATATTAAATTCACTGTTGATTTATGCAGGTTGAACAAGAGACCAACTTCACTACAAGATGATGAGTTGACCAACAGCCATAGAAAAACATGAACTTTTTTATCTAAAGGCACAATGCTTCCGGTCTTTGTAAAGTCTTTTAAAAAGTTGATGAGAGCCTGAAATTAAAGAAAAACACTGATAAAAATGTATCATTATAATAGCTGTTATAAAGGATAGATGCAAGGAGGATCCAACTGATTTAAATAGTAAAGATACGCCCGTCAGTAGATTGCGACACTTACCTACTTCATACTAGCAAACAAGCGCCATCTATCATATACTTGTGTTACCTGAGTTAGGGTCGGTTGCACCAAACCTTCTGTCACCGTTAAAACGTTCGCAAAATTTTATTGTATGAAAATGTTCATACTACCCTGGCTAGTTATGCTGATGAGTCCGTCAAAAGTGGTTGCTGCAACTGGCCCTTAGACTGTCCGGAAAAAAGTATCGTCAAATTTATTACTTCCCATATAAACCGCAACACTTCTCTTTCTAGACAAACTCTATCGCCAGTCAGAGACTTGCCATAAATGTATATATACCTTCTTGGTTTGCAGAATGTGGCCGATTGGGAGAATTTTACTTCAGTGTCACAATAAAATAAAATGATAGCTTTAAAATTGTTTTAAGCAAGTAATAAATACAATTTAAATGAAATTACTGATTATAGAATAGAATATTTATCTTTTTTAATTTTCTGTAGTCATTTTTCATTTCATAAAAGATGCAACTAGGCATTTTTAACAATATGTTTTGCTATTTAGTGACCATCTCACACTATGGATCCTGCTCATGAATGGATCGCCGTTGGTGTCACAATTGTGACACCGATAAACTGGCCCACTTTGTAGTGCCCATTGGTCCAATCTTTACAAATTAATATATAAGTATGGGATCCAAGGATAAACCTCTTAACATATTCTATGAATAATATTATAATGCTTCAGAAAAACATGCATTTTGTATAAAATTCGTAGATAAAAAATGCATCATACCTTAACTGTATTCTTCTTCATTTTGAACCATTCGACATAGTCATCATTAGAGCAATTTATGACACTTTCTTCATAAAAGTTCTTCCCTGTACGTGAGACCGAAACATGTAGAGGTTCTTTCTGGTTCGGGCCGTTTGTGAGCAAAACTTGATCATATTCTTCTTTAAAAACTTCATTGATAGTTGAAATGTTCTCAAGGTTTTCGGTTACCACTTTCGCAACAGCAATCACTAGCCGGTTCATAGACGCAACACTGTCGCTGTCCAAAAACATTTCAGTGATGAACTTTTTGCTAACTGAATCCATCGTATGAAGATGAAGATAACTTGGAATAGAAAAATACTTTACGCAGACACTATGCGGTAATTAAAGCACTTTTACAACATTTCGATAAAATGTGTAGTCTATCTATTACAAATTAACCATACTTATTATATTATCATGTTTCGTTTAAATGTTTACTTGTATTACAGCAGTTACAGCACAGCCGCGGAACTGGGTCTGGAACTGTCACTGTCACTTGTCAAGTCAAGTCAAACGTCAAGAGAAGAAATAGAATTTCGTTCGAATACTACCCCGAATAGGGGTAAGGATAACCCCGTACATGTAACTTGGGGTAGTTAGTATAACTCGTTAGTTTAACCGTAACCCCCCCGATAACTCATTAGTCGCTTTTAACGCAACCACAGATTATATAATAGTTCTTACGAACAGATATGAATCACTCATAGAAAAAGCAAATACCTACGGTTTACGTACCTACGCAATAATACAATGGAGCGACCTTCAACGCGCGGCACCCCGAACCTCCCGCGCACCCGCACAATCGCTAGGGTCGCCTAGCCTATGTTTGGAAATGTTTTATAGTTAAGGAAATAGGTATTTTGCATTGATTCAGTGTTTAAGTTGTTCGCATGGTGCATAACAATTATAGTTATTTGAGTAATATTGATTGATATTTTGTTGCCGCGATGAGAGTATGATTAATCTTGACAGATTTGCCACACACTGTTAAAATTAATATGGATTGACAGCTATATCAATCATCAATCTTATTCTAATCGCCTTTTAGCAATATCATCATAGTTATTTGAGAGATTAATAAAGATAACATGTCTATTATTATTATAACATAAGTGAATCCTCCTTTTTTGTAAAGCGTCGGCAACGCGCATGTGACTCCTTTGGAGTTGCAGGCGACCATAGGTTACGGTAGCTGCTTACCATCGGGCGGGCCGTATGCTTGTTTGCCACCAACGTGGTATAAAAAAAAAGTTTGTACCTTTCCCCATCCGTCGGCAGAGCGAAAAACGATAAGTTTTTATTAGCTTTGCAATTTTTATATCCAACCACATCGCAATAAATTTTTTTTTTCGTGATGACATTGTTCCGAGTTCCGAGTAGCGTCGCGCGCGGTACGACGTGCGCAGTGTTGTTCTTGTTGAATATTGGTGTTGTGTGCAGACCGGATTACCACGTTGAACCAAGCAGCGCTGACCCGCTGTACCATTTACCAGGTCATGTAGGGAGATGAATAATAACGCTTATTTAAAATTGTAAAACATTTGAGCAGTGTAGTTGCAGGTGTTTCCCCGTTGGGAGTTGTTGTAGAAGTGAGGTTGAAGTGAGCAACGAGTACGAGTGCTGGCCTCTTTTATGGGTTTTTTAGCGTGCTCGTACTAGTGGCTGGTATGTGCCGTGTATGTGAGACATTTATTGGCTAATAAGCTTACAGTATTACATGTTTGTAGGAGGGTTAAAATTGATATTTATATAGGACATTTCTTCGTAAATTAGTACAAAATTCTTATAATCTAGACATTTTGCGTATTATGACATGATATCAATAAAATTAGACACAGATAAGACTTAGCAACTAGACATAGAAACACAATATTTATACACGTTATTGACACAAACAAATTGGTATAAACCGAGAAAATGATTGACTTAGATCTAGTTATACACAAACAATGGCAATTTTAAGCTATCTGCGACAATTCTCCCCCACGTGCGTCAGCACAGTCGATTGGTGCAGAGCAGATGAGAATGAGTCTGGAAACCGGGCGGCGAACTTCTCCTGCGCGAGTACGTACAATGGCTACTCTTATGTGGCCATCAGGACCTGGAAAGAGCTGTGCGATCACGCCTCTAGGCCAAGTACCTCGTGGCATCGTGCCGTCGGCTATAATTACTACATCTCCTACGTGTAGTTTCGTCGCGTTCTGGTGTGCACTGGATCGTGGCATCAGGTTTGGACGATATTCTTTCAGCCAGCGTTTCCAGAAGTTGTCAGCTAGTGCTTGAGCTGTTTTCCAGGACGAAAGGCTCATATTTTCGTCGGAGAAGACTCCCAGCGGGGACATAGCGTTCGATCGGCCGATGAGAAAGTGGTTCGGCGTGAGCGCTTCAGCCTCTAAGTCAGGATTCACTGGGGTCAGCGGTCTGGAGTTTACCAGGTGTTCAGCTTCCAGCAATAGCGTATGGAGAACTTCTTCATGGGGTGCTCTGTCTTTTAGCGTGACTTTCAGAGCTGTTTTCACGCTTCCGACTAGACGCTCCCAAGCCCCGCCGGCGGAGGGGTTGCCAGGCGGGATCTTCTTCCAGATCATGCGTCGTTCGGTCATAAATGGTTTGAGACTATCGGGCAGAGAGTTTTTGGCCTCTGATAGCTCGCGTTCTGCGCCGTAAAAGTTTGTGGCGTTATCTGAGTACAGAACGGTGGGTGCGCCGCGTCGAGACATCATTCTTCGTAGCGATAGGATCATAGAGGCTGCCGATAGGGAGGCGGCTAGCTCTAGGTGCACGGCTCTAGTGGTGAGGCACGTGTAAAGGACGCCCCATCGCTTTTCTCGGCGGCGGCCTATGACAATTTGCATAGGACCGAACAAATCGACGGCTGCTGCGGTAAATGGCGGTTGATTCGCCTTGAGCCTCTCTGGCGGTAGGTCGCCTACAGGAACCTTGAGGGTAGCTCCTTTATAGGTCCGACACCATTGGCACTTATTCGTCAGATAACGAATTGTACCGCGCAGTCCGACTATGTAATATCTTTGCTTCAATTCGTTGATCACCGTCGCATGATTTCCGTGGTTGAAAAGTGCGTGGAAATGATGGATCAACAGCTTGGTAAATGCCTCCTTAGCGTGCAAGACAGGTATATGGGCTTCGTCTCTGTCTATTCGGGCATTTAGCACAATTATTCCGTTCTTATCAAGCTTCATAGCAACTCGATGTAATGCAGACTTCCTCGGCAGCGCGCGCCCGGCTTCCATTAGTCGTATCTCTTCGGCATACGACTCATTTTGGCTCCGTTTAATCAGCAGTATCTCCGCTAGACTTATGTGTCTTTTATTCATTTCTGTTTCTGGATTTCTATTGACAGACAATCTGGCTTTGAATACCTCGGCAGCAATCAAAACTCTGGCCGTAGTGCGAACCAGCCTAGTGAACTTCGAGAATCTACATGTCTCGGGCAAGTATGCGAACTTGTTTTGAACGGTATTTACAGAGCAAATCGGTTTTATGACGCGCTCTTCGCACGTTTCTACGACGGGTTCTACTGTTTTCTCGCGCGGCCAATGCTCCTCGGCTTGCCGTATAAAATCAGGCCCTATAAACCACCGGTGGTTAGCTCCGAACTGGGCCGGGACGCCCTTAGTAGCGTCGTCGGCGACGTTTAACGCGCTAGGTACCCAACGCCAATCGGTAGGTTTAGTTGTGTTTTCTATTTCGGCTACTCTATGTGCGACAAAGCTTTTGTACCGACGTGGATCCGACCTTATCCAGGATAACGCTGTCCGAGCGTCGCTCCAGAAATACCTATGTTTGATGACATAATCGGACTCCTTTACTACTGTGTCGGCTAGCCGTGTCGCTAGCACACAACCTTGCAATTCTAACCTAGGAATGCTGACAATACGCAACGGTGCGACTCGCGCCTTGGCGGCTACTAAGGCTGCGGACTTTTGTCCGTCCGGGCCTTCGCTAACTAAGTATATCGCGGCGGCGTATATCTTTTCGCTAGCGTCGCAAAAAACGTGCATGTCGGCCTCTCTATTTCTCGCGGGTACGTATCGCGGTATTTCTAACTCCCTAAGTTGCTGAATATTACTCACGAATGAATTCCACGCGGGTGCGAGCGAGGTGGGTATAACGGTATCCCAGCCTATCCCTGTACGCCAGACTTCCTGCATCAATGCCTTCCCTAAGACAGAGATCGGGCTTACGTAGCCTATGGGATCGAATATCGACATCGCGCTACTCGTCACCTGTCGTTTAGTGGGTAATTTCGTACCGTTGAGCACGTCTTCGGGCGTGTTGCGTAAATTTACGTTAAACCCTAACGTGTCGCGTTTATGGTTCCATTTTAAACCTAATGTGCGCTCGCTTTCGCCTCCCCCGATGAGGGACGTATCCTCTTTGCTAGGAACTACGTCAGAAATTACGTTTGGGTTGTTAGAGGCGAACCCGCGGAGCTCGAACGACGCGCGTAAATTAAGCGCGTAAATTTCGTTTACTATGCGCCTAACGTCGCTCTCACACTGGTCAAAAGCTACGACTAAGTCGTCCATATACGTGCTTTTTATAGTTTTCTCAGCGGCGATCGGAAATTCTTTCGCATGTTCGTATGCGTTTTTGTTTTTGACGTACAATGCCGTCGTCGGCGAAGCCGCGGACCCGAATATCAGTCTTTTCATCCTATATTCTTGCGGTGAGGCTGAGCGGTCCTCCCCCCGCCAAACAAAACGTAACGAATCTCGATCGCGTTCTACAATCTCTATCTGCAGGAACATTTCTTTAATGTCGGCTATTACCGCGGTCCTGCCTTCCCTAAAACGGACTAACACGCCGAATAAGGATTCTAACAGATCAGGACCCGCTAGAAGAGCACTATTTAGCGACCTACCATACGCGGTAGCGGCTGCGTCCCAAACTACGCGCATTTTTCCGCGCTGCGGATGAAACGTTGCGAAATGCGCCAAGTACCATGCCCTAGGCGCGTCCTGCGGGGGCGGCGAGTCTACTTTTTCCGCGTAACCTTTGTCTAACAGGTTATTTATGTGCTTAGTATACTCGATTTTCAGAATAGGGTCGCGATCTAACTTATTTTCCAGGCTGTACAGCCGCCGTAACGCGTGCGCTTTATTATTTGGCAATTCTTCGTTATCGGTACGCCATAACAAACCCGCTCGGAACCTATCTTCCCCGGGGATTTTTTCACATGTCGCTTCTAGTAAATCTATTGCTCTTTGATCGGGATCGGCCCGAGGTAACTTTTTAACTACCCCTAGTGACTCGATATCGAAATGTTCCTTCATGAGAGCTAAAGCTTCATCGTCGGCCGTTTGTGGCCCCATGTGGCCTACAAACGCTACGGTTGCCTCCGATGACCTATGCGGTCCGTGCAGTGACCATCCTAGCCGCGTCAAACTAGCTACCGGGAGGTGCGATTTACCGCTGATAATTTGGCGCGTCACTATCAAATGCCAATTATCTTGACCTATAATTATTGAAGGCGCGGCAGAATCGTAACACAGCTCCTCGGCTATGTCGGCTAAATGGTCGCACTGCGCGACTATGTTTTTGGAGACGCCTTGCGCTCCTACGTTCAATCGATTGATGGTAAGCGCTTCCATCATTTCTAGATGCCTACTGCAAAAGCCGCGGATTGCGAATCGCACGTTACAAGAGTCCGGATCGCTCACGCTCCCACCTATACCTTCTATGTCGAGCGTTTCTCCCCGCTCTCGGGGCATTATACGATCGGCTGTTTCGTGTGAAATCAAACTAAGGGCCGCCCCTTCATCTAACAGGGCTAAGGCTTGCGTAGTACCTAGTGGGCCCGTAACCTCTACGGGCATCATTTTCAAAAACGTGGGCGCTATTCTAATCGCGTGAACGTTACTGACTTTTTTGTCTTCCACGGGCGCTTTAGATGCGTTCAAACCGTGTAGTAACCTGTGATGCCCAGCTTCGCACTGTTGCACTCCGCAAGCCACATACCTGCATTTGAAGCGACCACGGTGCGCCGCGCCTAGACATTTATAGCACAGCTTTTCGTTTTTCGCCCAATCCCAACGTTCGGATACCGATGCATTCAAAAATTTAGTACACGCTTCCACTTTGTGTTCATGATTATGACATATTAAACACTTATCACGTGACGTAAATCGTGCTGGTACCGAATGTTGTTTGGGCTTGGTCCCCGTATACGCGGGCCTTTTAGCCTCGCGGGGCTTCGTTTGAGCTACCGTCGGCGACCTATACTCCCCCGTGTGAGCTCTATCTACTCTATTTCGCGGGCGAGTGCTCTGGTAGCTGTCGTTGGAGTCGCTCGAATAGTCGCGGGAGAACACGGGGGCGGGAGTACGGGTGGGGGCGGTATGACGCCCTGACCTATTGTCCAGCTCAAAGGAAACCGTGTTCACGGCATTTTTCGGCTTCGGACCTCGATGACGACTCGTTCTTTTAGCCGCGGGACTAATTTCTAGCAGAAATTCTGATATCGCGACTAAATCGGGCGAGTTCAAATTAGCTTGTTTGAACTTGCCCCATTCGTACCTAACAATAAGGTTCAACTTATCGACGATCTTGTTGACTAGCTCTGGCGCGTACAAGTATTTTTCTTGCTTTAATGATTTTATTGTCGCTACTGCATTTGCGACGTGCGCGGCAAAAGACACGATATTACTGTTATCTTCGGCTAGGCGCGGCATGCGTTTAACATTATGTAGCTCAGTCAACACGATCTCTTCAGGGTCCCCGAACTGCCTCTCTAAGGCCTCCATTATCTCGTATGGATCCTGGACGGTATACATTATGGATTTCACCGCGGTACGCGCTTCACCTTTCAACGCGCGCCTAATTCGACTGACGTTATTTACGTAACTAAACATGGGCGCGGTATCGTTAAATTCGGCACGGAATGCGATCCATTCTGTGATATTACCGTCGAAAGCGGGTAATTCGGGTGGCCTATACATAATGGGCGCATACTGACTAGACACATCTCGCGGCGGGCGATGAGTACTCATATGCGGCTCGCGGGGCGCGGGGGCGCTGGGCGCCGGCGCGCTAGAGGCGAAATTACGTATTGTGTGTAACGCGGACGCTTCATTTTTAGTTACGTAATTGCTCTGATCTAGCTGGGACTGTCGTTCTACCCAATTCCTCACGCGTTGCTCGTCTTTTTCGACAAGAGGTTCGGACTTACCGCTAACAGATTGCGCCTCATGCTGGGCAATCTGTAGCCTTAACTTGGCAGTTTCCGTCTCTTTATTAGCAACGGCGAGGGCGGCTTTATGAACCTCGAGTTCCGCTAGCAACAGAGCTAACTTTTCGTCGCACTTTTCACTATACACACTTCGATTTTCGCGCACTTTTTTACTACCGCGGTCGCCGCACTGAGAAAAGCGGTCTTTTTCCCCGGCGGACGTGTTAGGTTTACACAATGTCCCCGGTGGACTTTTAACTAACGTCTTTTCCGCGTCGTCTTCCGATATTTCCGAATAAGCGGGCGCCGGCGCTCTTGCCGGCGGCGGCTGTAGACGCGGTTCGACACTAGGACCATCGCCAAGAGTGCTGGTGGTGCCTTTGTCCCATGTATTGGTATCGCCGGAGGTTATTTCACCAGACGGCGGGGTAACGGCTCTGGAGGGTTGTCCCTTGTGTGAGCGAAGAGACATCTTGAGCGTATGATCGGACATCTTCTTCTTTCTTCTTGCTTCTTGACGCACGTGGGGTTCCCTAACCTTACCTACCTAAAACCTAATGGCTGACACTGCCTAGTGCAGTGAAAGCGGCCCTACGTTCACTTTACTTACTCGTGGGCGTGAATCCCTGATGCACTGAATCTCGCGCAAAGGCTAAGTGCAAGTGCCAGAGCGTCCGAAAGCAGTGTGAAGACGTCAACCATGTGACGTTGCAACGAAAGTTGCCAGGACACGAACGTGGAGTATGGCCTCTACACGAGCGGTCCGTCCAGCAAGCTGGTAAATAGCACAGGGCTCTTCCGCGAAAGCGGGCAGGTGTATCAGCGGTTAGGCCGGACACCGTATGAAGATTCTGAGCGAAATTAATCCAGCTCAGCGCGTACTTGTTTCTTTCTTCAATTGGCCGCAGTTTTCTGATATCCGGAGCTCGAAGGACCAGCTGGTGTGTGCAGACCGGATTACCACGTTGAACCAAGCAGCGCTGACCCGCTGTACCATTTACCAGGTCATGTAGGGAGATGAATAATAACGCTTATTTAAAATTGTAAAACATTTGAGCAGTGTAGTTGCAGGTGTTTCCCCGTTGGGAGTTGTTGTAGAAGTGAGGTTGAAGTGAGCAACGAGTACGAGTGCTGGCCTCTTTTATGGGTTTTTTAGCGTGCTCGTACTAGTGGCTGGTATGTGCCGTGTATGTGAGACATTTATTGGCTAATAAGCTTACAGTATTACATGTTTGTAGGAGGGTTAAAATTGATATTTATATAGGACATTTCTTCGTAAATTAGTACAAAATTCTTATAATCTAGACATTTTGCGTATTATGACATGATATCAATAAAATTAGACACAGATAAGACTTAGCAACTAGACATAGAAACACAATATTTATACACGTTATTGACACAAACAAATTGGTATAAACCGAGAAAATGATTGACTTAGATCTAGTTATACACAAACAATGGCAATTTTAAGCTATCTGCGACAATTGGGGTTGCCGTATTCCGAGGCGTAATTTGCCGTATCCCTATACAAATTCTTAAAATAATTGCCGCTGAATTGCCGTATCCAGAAAATTGGCGAAAACGTGTCTAAAAAATGTATGGAGATACGGCAATGGGACCGCTACCGTGGGCCGTATTTTTGACTGTAATGCCCCTGAATTGCCGTATATTACGGCAATTACCGTATCCGGAACAACACTGGACGTGCGTTCAGTGAGCGCGTTGGTAGCCCACTGACTTATAGCGCAATAATTGGAGCATTTGCCTTACAAAAGGTGGAGTAGAAAATGTTTTAATGGTTATTGGTAGGCTATAGGGTGGTTATTAAAATACTAGATTTGAGACCTTGAGAGGGGGGTGCGTTGGCCGCCATCTTGGTTTAAACGTGCCATAAGTCCGTTTTTGAACCTTGGCGCTTAAACGGTTATCAGTATGCCTAAAATGTCCATGCAACGTATGAAGAACATAAAATTGTCTACAATATTTCCATACACAATACATCTGTAAGTCTTACAGATATAAATGGTTGCTACCTGATGATATACCTTTTCTTGGAAACATAGACAGTAATTTCGCATATACTGGCAAATCTGCAGTAGATACGGCCACTGGAGTGCTGCGAGGCCGGCCCTATGGTGGAGTGGCCATATTGTGGCGAAAGTCTATGTTTCCGTGTGTCTCGGTAGTGACGTGTAATAGTGCGCGCATCGCGGCGATAAAGGTTGAGCTCAGCGATCGGTCTATGTTAGTAATAACTGTTTATATGCCAACTGCGTCCGCTGATAATCTCATTGAATTTACTGAATGTCTTAGTGAAATTAGTGCTATAATTGAGAGTAGTGATGTCGAGTCGGTATTTATCCTCGGGGACTTCAATTCGCATCCGGGTGAGCGATTTGCCAATGAGTTTCTAGACTTTAGTTCTGAACAGTATTGGACGTGCGTTGATATGGATTTGTTACCTGCGGACACCTTTACGTTCATCAGAATCATCAGCGACGCGCACGGGTCGCGACGCTGGCTCGACCACTGTGTGGTTACGAGCGCAGCGCGCCAAACTGTGCTGAGCGCTGCGGTTTTACAAGATGTGTTTTGGTCGGACCATTTTCCTTTAGTAGTTGAATGTAACTTAAACCAAATTACGTCGAAAATTGCAGCGCCCAGTGCGGTGTGTAATAAGGTGATATGGGGCGAGCGCGACAGTGAACAAACCTCTTTATTTCATGACCTTTGTAACTCGAAATTAAAAGATATACAAATAAGGAATGATTTCGTGTTATGTGCTAACAAGCGATGTAATAGTGAGGGCCATATACTAATGATAAATGATATGTATAGCGAAATAATAAATATAATTTCCTGCGCCGCTAAATCAAGTTCCACCTGTCGTGATAAGCGCAAAACAGCGGGCAAAAAATGTAAACAAATACCCGGCTGGAATAAACACGTTAGTGGGGCACACAGGGAGGCTCGGCTATGGTATCATACTTGGTTAGCACATGGAAAACCGTCGGGTGGTGCTATTTATGACAAGATGTGCGAGTCTAGGCGTAATTTTAAATCTAAGCTAAAGTACTGCCAAAATAATGCTGACAAGATAAAAATGGACATTATCGCCCAGCACCATTCTAATAAACAGTTTGGCAAATTTTGGAAGTCCACAAACAAGCTATGTCCTAAGCCGAGTATCCCTGTGAGCGTAGCTGGTTTGCACGACCCAACCGATGTCGCAAATGCCTTCCGGCGACATTTTAGTGTGCAACCGTCTTTACCACCGCATCAGATGTTTGATGCTGAGAGCTGCCCCGATGAGATAACTGTCAGATTTTCGGCCTCCGAAGTGGAGTCAGTAATTAAAAAAATGGTAAGGGGTAAGTCTCCTGGAAGTGATGGCCTCAGTATTGAACATCTGAAGCACGCTGGTAAGCACCTACCCGGAGTCCTTGCACTGTTTTTTAACTTATGTATAAGCCATTGTTATCTGCCAGACAGTTTAATGTACACAGTGGTCGTCCCAATTGCCAAAAATAAGACCGGGGATGCTTCTGACATGTCCAATTACAGGCCTATTTCACTTGCTAATGTTATTGCTAAGGTACTGGATAGTTTGCTTGATAAGCAGTTAGATAAGCACATTGAGTTGCATGATACTCAGTTTGGTTTCAGACCTAGCTTATCAACCGAAAGTGCGATTCTCTGCCTCAAGCAAACTGTTCATTACTACACAGCTAGGGAAACACCTGTCTTTGCCTGTTTCTTGGACCTGTCAAAAGCATTTGACCTGGTATCTTATGAAATTCTATGGGCTAAATTACAAAACGAGACTGATTTACCGTACCAAATCATGGCAATACTCAGGTACTGGTATGGAGGGCAGAAAAACAGTGTCAAGTGGGCTGGAGCACATTCGGATGTATACGGGTTGGAGTGCGGGGTGAGACAGGGGGGTTTGAGCTCGCCTCGCCTTTTCAATCTGTATATAAACCGGTTGCTCCAAAAGCTAACTGATACCAGGGTCGGCTGTTCGGTTGATGGCGTTTTTATAAACAACATCAACTATGCAGACGACATGGTTTTGTTAAGCCCCTCTTATAGTGCGCTGCGTGACTTGCTGCGTGTTTGTGAGTCATATGCGGAGACCCATGGACTCAAATACAATGCTAAGAAAAGCGAGTTCTTAATTTTCAGGGCTGGCAAAAAAACTTACGAGGACGTGCCCCCTGTGACTTTGTGCGAAACTCCCTTGACTCGAGTTAAGCATTTTAAGTATTTGGGTCACTGGGTCTCTGAGGACTTAAAGGATGTGATGGACATGGAAAGGGAGCGCAGGGCGCTGTCCGTGCGTTGCAATATGTTGGCTCGTAGGTTTGCACGTTGTAGCGACGAGGTTAAGTTGACACTGTTTCGAGCCTACTGTCAGTCTTTCTACACGTGCAGCCTATGGGTCAGCTATACGAAGCGTGCGTACAGCGCACTGCGCGTACAATACAACAACGCGTTCAGGGTACTGTTTCGGTTACCATGGAGCTGCAGCGCATCAGGCATGTTCGCCGCGGCGCGCATCGACGACTTCCAGGCTATTATGAGGAAGCGCAGTGCTTCCCTGCTTACCCGCCTGCGTATGACCACAAACAGCATCCTGGACGTGTTTGTTGACAGGTGGAACAGTCCGCTGATGAGAAGGTGGCTGAATTTGCACTGTCCTAGTGATAAGTTAGTAGTTAAGTTTTATTTTATTGTTTTAATTAATTTTATTTCGTAATTTGTTGTGTACAATTTTTATTTGTGTTTTTTTTTATTGTAACTATGGATGCAAGTCTGAAAATAAATTATTATTATTATAAAGATACAGGGGGTGAAAAAGTGTATATTTTCTTATATCATAAGAATTTTATTTATTAGCTTCAAAGTTTTGTGCTTCGAGATAAGGAAATGAAGTCTCTACCACAGTTTTGTCATCTTCTAATGATTCTTTTAAAAGATATTCAAAAGTTGAATTCACCCCTAGAGCGCTGATAGAGGGGGTGAAAGTAGTAAGTCTCACACACAAAATCAGTGTTCTATTACTCATCATAAAAAACTACTAGGCGTTGTCAGGTATAGCTATGGATCAATTAGGGTATAGTTAATTTAGATTTGACAAAAAACATATATGCTTTCATACAAAAAAAAATTTTTTTTAAAGAAAGTGCTTGAAAATATTTTTATTTTTTTAAACTTCATATAACTGTCAAGATGTTGTTAAAATATCGTATAGGCTTTAGCATTTTTTACATAATGCTTGAACAGCTGACTTTATGACAAAAATGTCTACGAGAAGTATAAAGACAATGAGTATGAGTAATTTATTCCTTCCTGTAACTTTGTATCTTCTAAGACGTACAGAATAAATACAAATACAAAAAAAAAATAGAATCTTTATAATTTTCGTAGACATTTTTGTCATAAAGAGAGCTGTTCAGGCATTATGTAAAAAATGCTAAAGCCTATACGATATTTTAATAATAAGTTGACAGTTATATGAAGTTTTAAAAAAAAAATTCAAGCACTTTCTTAAAAAAAAATTTTTTTTTATGAAAGCGTATATATGTTTTTTGTCAAATCTAAATTCATTATACCCGAATTGATCGATTGCTATACTTGACAACGCCTAGTAGTATTTTATGATGAGTAATAGAACATTGATTTTGTGTGTGAGACTTACCACTTTCACCCCCTCTATAAGCGCTCCAGGGGTGAATTCAACTTTTGAATATCTTTTAAAAGAATCATTAGAATATGACAAAACTGTGGTAGAGACTTCATTTCCTTATCTCGAAGCACAAAACTTTGAAGCTAATAAATAAAATTCTTATGATATAAGAAAATATACACTTTTTCACCCCGAGGATAAATACCGACTCGACATCACTACTCTCAATTATAGCACTAATTTCCTTAAGACACTCAGTAAATTCAATGAGATTATCAGCGGACGCAGTTGGCATATAAACAGTTATTACTAACATAGACCGATCGCTGAGCTCAACCTTTATCGCCGCGATGCGCGCACTATTACACGTCACTACCGAGACACACGGGAACATAGACTTTCGCCACAATATGGCCACTCCACCATAGGGCCGGCCTCGCAGCACTCCAGTGGCCGTATCTACTGCAGATTTGCCAGTATATGCGAAATTACTGTCTATGTTTCCAAGAAAAGGTATATCATCAGGTAGCAACCATTTATATCTGTAAGACTTACAGATGTATTGTGTATGGAAATATTGTAGACAATTTTATCTTCTTCATACGTTCCATAGAAATTTTAGGCATACTGATAACCGTTTAAGCGCCAAGGTTCAAAAACGAACTTTTGGCACCTTTAAACCAAGATGGCGGCCGCCCCCCCCCCCCCCCCCCCCCCCCAAGGTCTCAAATCTAGTATTTTAATTACCACCCTATAGCCTACCAATAACCATTAAAATATTTTCTACTCCACCTTTTGTAAGGCAATGTATGGAGATGATTCCCCAATGATTGGATTATTAGTCCCGTCTCGTTGGCAATATTTTGAGGGTTAAGTTTCGAAAATTCTAAAGTCACTTATTATTGAAGTTGGAAATACAGTGTGTACATGATAATCTTTCAGTGCGTTTTGTGTCATATTCAATTGGTGCTTTTTTTGTAATTCAATAATTTGAGGTTAACTTTTTTAGCTTGCCGTAACTTGAGTAAAAGAATATTAGAGTTAGAAAATATAACTGTTTTATATTTAGAACAGTTTTATTGTTGTACAAAACTAGTTTGTGTCATTTACGTCGAGTACAATTTTATATAGTATGACAACGCTAAAAAACTACGTATAAAAAATTAGAGTTCATAAAATAAGGATTAACTATATCATCACCTCAAAATATGTCAATAAAATCAATGTGTCAAATTAAGCAATGAAAATTTAAGTTTCTGGGTAATTTCGTATTTTTAGGCTGTTATCGTTTTAATAAATTATTAAAGTCATCAGAGTTCACATTCTAATAATCAAAAAGAGACATTAAAGTAGATATTTCAATTTGTGTCACTTTCATCAATGATATTTCGTCTAAAATTAAACAGAAACAATATTTGCGTTCAGAGGAAATCTTCTTAACTATAGCGCGTGACCTTGATGGTACGCCTGTTCGGCTTACTTCTGTAATGACCACTAGAAGTAGACCCCCGGCTCGCTTCTTAACAAGCTAATCCATGGGTCAACCAGGCGCTGGCATCTTAGCTGTTACGATGTAGGTACTTGCTCACGGAGGCGCGCGCGGGGTGATAAAGCTGACATACTCGACAAAGGAACTGAGCGGAGGAGCGAGTCGTGGGAAGCCGGCGAGTAGGGCAATGAACTCGTGCGTGTCTCGCCAATATGTACCTTTTTGAGCGGTAGCCGCTTTGTTTGTGTTTTGACTAGACTGTTGAGTACATTTTAGAAAATTTCAAGCATCGTGAAATATGGGTAGAAAACGCAACGTAATATTTTTATTTAGTTCTGTTTTATTGGAACGAAGTTCCTTATCGGACGGTTCGCGGATGGGGGGCTAGGCGAAAAAAAGTCACGTGACCGTCACGAAAATGCATTGAGAAACATGTGAAATGGAATGGAATAAAAAAAATGAAAAATAGAATAAAGTGAAGTGAAAGTGAAAGTGAGAAGTGACAAAGTGAAAAAAGTCAAGTTAAAAAATTTCTATAATTTCAAAAATTTCAAGTCACAAAAATCACAAAAATCACAAAAATCTCAAAAATCTCAAAAATCTCAAAAATCTTGAGATTTTTGAAAATCTTAAAAATCTCAAAAATATCAAAAATATCAAATCTCAAAAATCTCAAAAATCTCAAAAATCTCAAATCTCAAAAATCTCAAAATACTCAAAAATCTCAAAAATAAAAAATCTCAAAAATCTCATCTTAAAAATCTCAAAAAATTCAAAAACGACAAAAATTACGAAAAAGTCAAAAATTAAATATTATTACTTCGTTCTAACAGTGTTCCACGACACTAACGTTTTTTCTTTTCGTCTGTATTTTGTTTTCAACCGACTTCAAGATTTCGAAGGAGGAGGTTATCAATTCGTCGGTATCTTTGTTTTTGCTATTTTTTTTTTTATGTATGTTCACCGATTATTCGAAGATGGCTGGACCGATTTGAAAAATTCTTTTTTCGTTTGAAAGAGTATACTTCACAGTTGGTCCCATTGTAACCAGGTCAGGATCTGATGATGGGATCCTGGAGAAATCGAGGGAACTCTTCAACTATTATAGGCACACCTATAGTGATTTGAGTATTTTTTACAGCAGCTCGAGCATTTGCTTTTGGAATGGTGGATGTTTAGTGAAGTCGGTTCTTTTTTGTTCAAAATTATTATTTTGTCATTTTGTATTAATTCTGTTTTTATTCCGTTTATTTTGTTTAATTGTATTCTTATTTTACTCTTTTTTTTTATACCACAACGTGGCAAACAAGCATACGGCCCGCCAGATGGTAAGCAGTAGCATATGGATGCCTGGAACACCAGAGGTGTCACATGCGCGTTGCCGACCCTTTACAAAAAGGAGGAACAAGTTCATTACCTTGGCCATTTTTAGGGTTCCGTACCTCGAAAGGAAAAAACGGAACCCTTATAGGATCACTTTGTTGTCCGTCTGTCTGTCTGTCTGTCAAGACCATTTTTCTCAGGAACGCGTGGAGGTATCAAGCTGAAATTTATATAAAATATTCAGGTCTATTGTCCCTTGGAGCTGTGAAAAAATTCAAACTTATAAGCCAACGCAATCAAAAGATACAGTCGTTTATGCTGCAAATTTTATAGTTTTTCGGCACTCGCAAAAACCTACGGGGTACTTGCCATGAACTCAGAAACTTGAAATTTGGCACAAAGCAACGTCATATAGCATAGACAATGGAAAAATTACAAAAAGTAGTCATTTTTAGTAAAATCATACAAAAACATATTTTGTTTAATTTTAAACTTACTACCTTTTTCCTCGTAAACGGGTAGAGGTATTAAATTGAAATTCATGTCAAATACTCAGGGATATAGGACCTTTTAGATGTGGCAAAACCAAACTTTTATGTCATCCCAATCAAAAGAAATAGCAATTTAAGTCGCATATTTTGAAACTGAGTACTGACAAGAAACTCAAAACCTAAAGGGTACTTCACGTAAACTCAGAAACTTGAAACTTGGCACGAAGAAACTTCATATAGCACAGATAGAGGAACAATTACGAAAAGTAGACATTTTTAGTAAAATCATACCAAAAAATTTTTTTTATTATTTTAAACTTACTACCTTTTTCCTCGTAAACGCGTAGAGGTATTAAATTGAAATTAGCAATAAACATACTACAACTTTTGCTTGTTATAGGTTTGTACGGAACCCTCGGTGCGCGAGTCCGACTCGCACTTGGCCGGTTTTTTTATTTTACAGCAAAGTTTTTTAAATAAAACATGCTTATTTTAGCGTATTCTATATGGAAAAATCATAAAAAGGACATGTTATAATGACGTCCCGTCGATGGTTTTTTTTCGAAATCCAAATAATATATAAGTTCAAAGTCCATTATCTCGGCCATTTTTGATTTGAGAGAAAAGTTAGAATGACGTCCCGTCGATGGTTTTTTTCGAAATCCAAATAATATACAAGTTCAAAGTACATTATCTCGGCCATTTTTGATTTTAGAGAAAAGTTTCTTAAGTAAAACACGCTTATTTTAGCGTATTCATAACGGAAAAATAATAAAAAGTACACGTTATAATGACGTCTCGATATACAAGTTCAAAGTCCATTATCTCGGCCATTTATGATTATAAAGAAAAGTTTTTCAAATAAAACACACTTATTTTAGCATACTTTATACGGAATAATCATAAAAAGTACACATTTTTATGTAGTTCCGTCGATGGTTTTTTTTTGAAGTCCAAATTATATACAAGTTCAGAGACCATTATCTCGGCCATTTTTGATTTTAGAGAAAAGTTTCTTAAGTAAAACACGCTTATTTTAGCGTATTCTATATGGAAAAATAAAAAAAAGTGCATGTTATAATGACGTCCCGTCGATGGATTTTTTTCGAAATCCTAATTATATACATGTTCAACGTCTATTATCTCGGCCATTTTTGATTTTAGAGAAAAGTTTCTGAAATAAAACACGCTTATTTTAGCGTATTCTGTACAGAATAATCATAAAAAGTACACGTTATAATGACGTCCCGTCGATGGTTTTATTTTGAAGTCCAAAATATATACAAGTTCAAAGTCCATTTATCTCAGCCATTTTTGATTTTAGAGAAAAGTTTGTCGAATGAAACACGCTTTTACATACGAGTATATACAAGTTCAAAGTCCATTATCACGGCCATTTTTTATTTTAGAGAAAAGTTTCTCAAATTAAACAAGCTTATTTTAGCGTATTGTATACGAAAAAATCATAAAAAGTACACGTTATAATGACGTCCCGTCGACGGTTTTTTTTCGAAGTCCAAATGATATACAAGTGGAATGCTTTGCCAGTAGATGTAAGATGTGCTAAGTCTCTTACCATCTTAAGAATCTGTTGAAACAACATTACCTATCGCTCCCTTAGGTTGCCTTCTCTATATATATATATATATATATATAGTTATTTATTTATATGTGTATTATATGATGTGGGTATATGTATCTTTTTTATGTCGTATCTATATGTGCATTTAAGCTTGAAATTAAGATGTTTGTGTTATTTTTCTCTCTTTTGTTATTTTTGCACTGCCATGTTCCTGACTCTATTTCTAAATCTCCTGCTACCCAAAGGTTGTCAGGTAGAGATCGCTTTTTAGCGATAAGACCGCCTGTTGCTACCTAAGTTAAGTGTAAACTTTTTATTGTTGTAGTTTTTTATTTGGTGCAATAAAGAATATATTATTATTATTATTATTATCATCTTTATTTATTTTTTGTCTCAGGTTAGTTTTTATAATATTTAAAAAAATAAAATATAAAAATACATCTAAAACATACAAAAACAATAAAAACATTATAAAAACCTAACCTAGGGTGCCGCCGGCAGCGGAGCAAGGCCCAGGCTGCCGGTGGTTAGGGCCGCAGAGTGAGGAACCTTCGGACTATGCGCGCCGTGTCCAAGATTACCGCCTTCTGAATCTGACCCTTGATCCAACCACAACCTCGTAGCGAAAGTCTCTCAAGATGTTGGTCGAGACTCTTCGCTATGAGACCGTTCGCAGAGACAACTATCGGTACAATGATCGCCGAATCAACCTCCCACATGGCGGTTACCTCGTGAGCCAAGTCTAGGTACTTGCTGGACTTGTCCTTCTCAGCCTTCACGAGGTTGTCGTCACATGGGACGGTAATGTCGATGAGCATGGCCCGGCGTTGCGGTCGATCTATTACCACGATATCAGGCTTATTGGCTACAATAGTCCTGTCCGTGATAATAGATCGATCCCAATAGAGCGTGGCACGACCATTTTCGAGAACTGGCGCAGGTGTGTACTTGTAGTACGGCACTTCGTGGTCCACAAGACCGTATAGGAGAGCAAGTTGCTGATGTATAATCCTGGCTACGAGGTTATGTCTGTGCAAGTACTCGCCGTTAGCAAGATGAGAACAACCGGAGATGATATGCCTGAGTGACTCTCCGGGACGGCGGCATGCCCGACAAATGTCGACCGTACCGTCCTTCAGGATATATCTCCGGTAGTTATTCGTCATGATAACTTCGTCCGCAATTGCACAGGCAAAACCTTCGGTTTCTCCGAAGAGGTCCCCGAATCGTAACCAGTTCACCGACGCGAGCAGGTCTACGTCGGGTCCCGTGAGGGCCCTGTAGAACCGTCCGTGTAGCTCCTTGCTCTTCCATACCGCCCTGCGATCCTCAGTACTTAGCACCACAGGTTTGCGCCAGTTCTCGTTTGCCAAGGAGAGCGGCGTGAGACCCTTATCTACTGCCGCCACATCACGATGCATCCCACACTCGTTGTTAAGGAAATAATTCCTGAGATTGTACACCTCACGGTTGTGGAGATTTTTGGCGTTTAAAAAGCCGCGACCTCCACACTTCCGTGGGATGTACAATCTCATAACAGAGGAGCGTGGGTGAAGCATACGGTGTGTGGTGAGCAATAGACGGACTCTCCGATCCAGGGCATCCAGCTCGGTCTGTGTCCACCTTAGTATGCCAAAGGAGTATGTGAGTAGGGGCATCACCCAGGCATTGAAGGCGCGCACCTTGTTGCCACCTGACAGAAGACTATTAAGTACTTTTGTCAGCCGACCGAAGAAGCGCTCCTTCAACGCCTGTTTAATACCCACATCCTCAATGCCCAAAGACTGTGACATACCAAGGTATTTGTAGGTTTCTGATTCAGAGATAGATCTGAATGTCATTGTCTCAGAAAGCTGTAGATTTGTTGAATTTACTACTTTCCCCCGCTGTACATGCATAAACGCACATTTATCAACACCAAACTCCATCTTGATGGAACTACTGAACACTTCAGTGGTCTTCAGTAGTTCCAACAAGTCTCGGTTATTTGGTGCAAATAATTTGAGATCGTCCATGTACAGAAGGTGAGATATGACTTCACCCTCTCTCCGAAGCCGGCAACCTAGCCCCGAATCCTTCAGCAGATTGCTGAGCGGATTTAGAGCTAGGCAGAACCACAGGGGACTCAGACTGTCGCCCTGAAATATTCCTCGCTCGATCCTTATAAAGTCCTGCTGGCCAGGGGGGTCATCCCCGCCTCCTGGTTGAAGAAGGACTGTGGTCCACTGCCTCATACACGCGCCAAGGAAGGATCTTAAAGCTGCATCAATTTTATACAGCTCTAAGACCCTCTCCAGCCATGAATGAGGCACCGAATCATAGGCCTTCTTGTAGTCAATCCAAGCGGCCGAGAGGGCCCCCCTGTTCCGCCGGACTCGTTGGCAAATGGTCATATCTATGAGGAGGAGCTCTTTAGTACCACGGGACCCAACCCTACATCCATTTTGAGCGGAAGCCAAAATATTGTTTGCGACCATGTGCGCGTTTATTTTTGCTCTCAAAATGGATGTAAGAAGCTTGTAAAGCGTAGGCAAGCACGTGATGGGTCTGTAGTTCTTCGCTTCCGTGGTACTACCGGACTTATAGAGCAGGAAGGTTACACCAGTTGTTAAGGAAGGCGGGAGGGAGCCAAGTTCAAGGGCTTGTTGAAATTGTGTTGCCAACCGCGAGTGCGTGCATCGAAACCATTTTAGCCAGAAGTTATGCAACCCATCCGGGCCAGGACTTTTCCAGTTCTGGGCCGTACGGATCGCACAACTTACGTCGTCGGGGCTGATGGTGATAGCCCCCATTGGTTCGATGGACTCGCACCCACGTTCAACAACACTCATCCACTCGCCCTCCGTGTGTTCAACGGGCGCCGACCAGATGCTACGCCAGAAATCAGTCATGGCAGTAGCATCCGGCAGTCGCACGTCGGACACACGGGGGTCGGTTCCCTCCCACCTTCGGTATACCTTCCTTTGGTCACTTTGGAAAAGACGATTCTGCTTGAATCGGTCCACACGCTCTCTGTAACGGCGAATACGGCTTGCCCATGCATAAACTTTCTGCTTCAGAAAGTCGATGCGCTCTATGACGTTGGCCATGTAGTCGCGGGGCTCGATATCCGTCCCCGCGAACGCCTGGTGCACAAAGCGCATTACTCGGGGGCGGTTATTGCCCCCCCTGAAGCAGATCAGCTTTGCAATGAGAGTCCTAAATGAGTTGATACGACGCTCGATCCGCACCTGCCATGCGGGGACACCCCCGGCGGTCCTAGGTGCACGTTCAGCGTCCGGAAACTTGACTCGAGCAACACGGCACGCCGCGATGGCTCCGCAGTACATAATGGAGTGCGTATCATCTAAGTCTTTACTAGTCCGCAGGAATGGATCTAGCAAATCATTAAGGGCTCCCATTAACGCTAGATTGCGTCTATTCATAGGCAAGCGTGGTAATCGTGGCCTAGGGATGTTTGTGGATTGATACTGCGTAATTGCCTCTTCCAAAGTCCGCTCATTGGCTGAACTACTCACACTCTGATTGGCGATATTATTATTATTATTATACAAGTTCCATATCCAATCGACCATTTTCGATTTTAGAAAAAATTTATTTTAGCGTATTCTATACGGAAAAATCATAAAAAGTTCAGGTTATAATGACGTCCTGTCGGTAATTTTTTTTTCAAATCAAAATTATATACAAGTTCAAAGTCCATTATCTCGGCCATTTTTTATTTTAGAGAAAAGTTTCTCAAGTAAAACAAGCTTATTTTAGCGTATTCTATACGAAATATCATAAAAAGTACACGTTATAATAATGACGTCCCGTCGATGGTTTTTTTTTCGAAGTCCAAATGATATACAAGTTTCAAGTCCAATCGGCCATTTTTTATTTTGGAGAAAAGTTTTTCAAATAAACATGCTTATTTTAGCGTATTCTATACGGTATAATCATAAAAAATATGCTATATAATGATACCCCATCGCTGGTTGTTTTTTCGAAGTCAAAATTATATACAAGTTCAGAGTCCATTATCTCGGCCATTTTTGATTTTAGAGAAAAGTTACTTGAGTAAAACACGCTTTTTTTAGCGTATTCTATACGGAAAAATCATAAAAAGTACACGTTATAATGACGTCTCGATATGCAAGTTCAAAGTCGTTATCTCGGCCATTTTTGATTATGAAGAAGTTTTAAAATAAAACACGCTTATTTTAGCATATTCTATACGGAATAATATACAAGTTCAAAGTCCATTATCTCAGCCATTTTTGATTTTAGAGAAAAGTTTTTCAAATAAAACATGCTTATTTTAGCGTATTCTATACGGAAAAATCATAAAAAGTACACGTTGTAATGGCGTCCCGATATACAAGTTCAAAGTCCATTATCTCGGCAATTTTTGATTTTAGAGAATAGTTTTCTATACAGAATAATCATAAAAAATGCTTGTTATAATAACGTCCCGTCAATGGTATTCTTTTTGAAGTCCAAATTATATATATATATATACAAAGTCCATTATCTCGGCCATTTTTGATTTTAGAGAAAAGCTTCTGAAATAAGAAAGCTTATTTTAGCTTATTCTATACGGAAAAATCATAAAAAGTACACGTTATAATGACGTATATCGGGATATACAAGTTCAAAGTCCATTATCTTGGCTATTTTTTATTATAAAGAAAAGTTTTTCAAATAAAACACGCTTATTTTAGCATATTCTATACGCAATATTCATTAAAAGTACACGTTATAATGAAGTTCCGTCGATGGTTTTTTTTCGAAGTCCAAATTATATACAAGTTCAGAGTCCATTGTCTCGGCCATTTTTTATTTTAGAGAAAAGTTTCTCCAGTAAAACACGCTTATTTTAGCGTATTCTATACGGCAAAATCATAAAATGTACACATTATAATGACGTCCCGTCGAAGATTTTTTTTCGAGGTCCAAATTATGTACAAGTTCAAAGTCCATTATCTCGGCCATTTTCGATTTTAGGGAAAAGTTTTTCAAATAAAAGACGCTTATTTTAGCGTATTCTATACGGGAAAAATCATTAAAAGTACACGTTATAATGATACCCCGTCGCCATTTTATTTTTTAAGTCCAAATTAGTCCATGTAGTTAATCTCCAAAGTCCGGTAACTTCGATGTTTTTGGGTAAAAAAAATGTTTCTTATAAAACTTGCTTATTTTAACACATTTTACAAAATAAAGTATGTGTCATAATGACACCTTTCCAACCAAAATAGTCCAAATTGTACTTAACCTTCAGGGCCCCATAACTTCGAAATTATTGAGTTAAAAAAAATGTGTTAAAGAAAAGTTGCTTTTTTTATGTGTTATATATGATAAGTTAATAAAAACATAGCCTTATTTTGACATCACACTGATGAAAAAATTATTAAGTCCAGCCCGGCCCTTTGCTAGTCCAACCGAGAGGCAGATAACGATATTTCGATTTTCGCGTTTCACGATAGCCACTCTGTAAACAAACCGCCTTGATGCATAAATTACATATTTATTAGTTACAAATTATCTGTGACAATTTGCCAAAATACTGTTTAAATGGTAAACTAGGTTTACCGTGGCACACAGATCCACCGTTACAGTCCCTTATGAACTACGTTTACATTAATTATCCTTAACTTACTTAAGTTTTATATTATTGCTTTCTTACTATGAAAAATAAAGAAGAGCGACTGAAAAATCGCTGTTTGTCTTTGTCTCACTTATTACTACTATTACTATATGTATGCATAGAGTAATAATAGAAAACAAACAAGCCGCTAGGCAGCCTGGTCGGCACATGAACCCCGCCCGCGCCTTACCCTTCCCCGCGCATGCCCTTTACGCAAAACAAGTTTTCATTCTGAAAAATAAAAATTATCCATTGATTATAATGACACAAATTTCAAACATTGTTTCGATGCGCTTTTATAAAAATATTGATGCAAACTTTAATAACTTTAATATTTTATTGTACTGTTAACAGGGGTCATACAAGAAAAAAAATTAAAGTAAATAAATATCATTGATTAATATGGCACAAATTTATTCAAATAATAGATACCGATATATTAGAAAGCACAGTACCTAATCGATCAACTCTAATTTTATATATAGGCTTGTAAAAGTCCACATATATGTGCTGATTGAACGTCAGTATTCCCATTGACGAAAGTGACACAAAACGCGTCCGTGCGTCAGTAACAACTTTACTGTTACAGTGAAAAAACAATTTTGATCTCTAATTTTCTATTTAACGAATAATGTTAAAAAAAAGAAATGTCTAAGTTTCTACCTACGCAACAACCTAGGATGACACAAATTATTATTATTAGCTAAGTTGGATGGCCTGAACTCTGTATGCGAATAATAAGCATCTTTAATATTATCGAAACTTCATAATTTATCGGTACGGGTTAGACGTGTGCGCCGCCATAAAAACCAGCGGCGGCGGCGCGCCGAGAATTTTTGGCGGCGTGGCTGGGCCACGCCGGCGTCAAGGTCGTTTTGGGTTGTGTAATAACTCACATAAAAATATGTTTAAATCAAGCATTTTTTTAGAAACTGGACATAAAACAAATCTTTAATGTCGTTTACATATTTAAGAGTGTTTTTCTAGTGCACCTTAGCCTAGTCTTCTTTTCGGAAATAGCATTTATGTCGTTGATTTTCACAATTGTGTGTTTATTAAAATCGTTTTCTTGACTCGCAGTGGTTTTTAAAAATACCGTTTTAGCATTAAGGATCAACCCTGCCACCGAAAACACTCGCTTACTCTGGCTAGTGTGGCGGGACTACGAAATGCATGGTGCGTACACGCCAAAAACTTTGAGTCAGGTCACTTATTCTGAAATAAAAATAGTTTAGAATAAGATCTAGTAGGAGCAGTAGAAGTCACTATTAATGGAAAAATACAAAGTGGTAGCATATTTATTAGCTATACAAAGCGGTACGGAAATGCAAGAAACCACCGCTGATTCAATTTCTATTCCGACCAAAGGTCGGTCAAGTAGGAAAATTCAGACATTTGAGCAGTATTTTATGTATAACAGTGGAATACTAGAAATAGTCATCGAGGTGCGCACTGCGCAGAAACTAATCAGAGCTGCACTAACTTATTCGGATCGGTGAGTAACTCTTCTGTCTTAAATAGAAGACGGTAACCTGATTTATCCACGAATTTAAATGTCATAAAGTGCAAGTTTTTGTGGACAAATGCTTATGGCAAATCCCTCAGCTATAAAGAGTCACCATTAGGTAAACAGTCACACTGAAGCAGATCCAATCACGAAAATGGCGTTGAATTGGTCATGTCATAACCTGATATATACCTACTTTATCTGCTTTATCTAGAAGAAAAACGTGGTGCCGCTGTTTCGTGAAGCAAGTAATAGTGGAGTACGGGAACGCCTTTTTAACCTATAAAAACGACATAAATCACAAGTCCGATTTTATTTTGTGACCTATTAGAATACGTTAAGTACTAATAATAAAAAATATTTTCTAAAATTGTTAGCATTGCGCTAGGTATAATACATATATTTGTTTGCTACACATAGAAAAGATTATGTAAGTCTTATTTTTCTCCACCAGGCTATCGCTTTTTACTATTGCAACATAACTTCACATTTTATAACGGTTTTGTCAAGAGCATATGTCGTCTTAGCCATTTGTAATTCGTTTTTAATTCAAGGACACTTATGTTTTGACAAATCGTTTTCGATTATACTCACATAATCTATTGACCAAACTGTTATAAAATGACAGATGATGTTGAAATAGTCGAATGCAATAATATGGCAAAGGAAAATATATCTTGTATAATCTTTTCTTGTTATTATTAACAAATATCTGTATAATACCTAGCGCGACGTCAAAAACTGTTAGAAAATATTTTTTACCATAAGTATACATATCATATTCTCTAACTAAAAAAGAAAATCGCACTTGTGAGTTATCGACGCTCAAAACTGTTCGCGTACTATAATGGGTGTGTTGTGATGGGGGCAGCATGGAGTCGGAGAAAGTTCACGTCTTTAATACAATTTTATATATGTAACCAAAATTAGTAAAAGCAGTTTTAGTGCAAACAATTCCGTTTCTATGCATTATCTTCGTAAATACAGTACATCTCCTATATTTATATCAATGTAGATACAGTTTATTAATCTCCCGTAACAGAAAGAATTGACCAAACCCTAGCTATGTCAATGTATAAATGTTTTTATGGTTAAAATTATTAATATACACTGTTAATTCTGTTCACCATGACTGTTTCACATTGCTTCATCGACCATTGGCGCTGGCAAATTTTTGCCGATTTCGAAAATTTTGGCCAACGGCGTGGATTTTGAAATCCGCGGCGGCGACGGCGGCGTGGGTCTCACGGCGCGGCTACGCCACGCCGGCGTGGCGCACACGTCTAGTACGGGTCTATATTAGCTCCCTCGAGGAAGGCGCAAAACGTAGGTATATAACTCGCGCGAGCATGATTCATAGGCCTGACGCAACACTCACTTAGCGTGTCCCGGTTTTTAGCACGGCTCAATTGAACTTGGGGTCCGCTTGGCAGCCTAATACAATGAAATGGCGTAGGCACTAGTTTTTACAAAAAAGACTGCCAGCAACCTTCCAACCCAGATGTGATAGGCGCTCCGCACACATAGAGGAATTCAGGTATTCATAGACAATATCAGTCTGAAATTTGTCTATGGTAGCTGAATTTTTGTATAAAGGCTATAAACAAAGACCATGGGCAAAATGTCCCCACCCACCAACAGAAACGAAACATGTCTCATTTAATAGATCTTGGCAACCGGATGATTATTTTACTATGACGAGGATATATGTATGGCTATGTATGTTTCTTGAAAAACCGTATTTAATCTCTTTTTTAATCAGCCCTGTGCGGACAATTGTCTATGGGTGCTGGTTTTTAAAGCCTTGTTAAATTTGTCCTAGTTAGCTTCCTAAATGATTTAGTTTCTAAATTTAGTCAAGTGTAACCGCATTTAGCAAGTAAATTTACTATGAAAACTAGTTAGATCCTAATTAGGATGCTATTTAGGACACTAAAAAAAGTAAAGTGTAACAAGGCATTTAGGGTTCCGCAGCCAAATGGCAAAAAACGGAACCTTTCGAAATTCGTCATGTCTGTCTGTCCGTCCTTATGTCACAGCCATTTTACTCGGAAACTATACGACGTATCTGAATAAAATTTACACATAAGGTGTATTTTGTATCCCGCTACTTAGTTATGTAGTTAAATTTGAAAAAAAAAATATTTTTAGGGGGGCATTAACTAAATAAAATAAAAAAATTAACCATATATCAACATGTTATACATCAATCGATAGGTCTTTAAAAATAACATTGAGGTTTGTTTGACTATTTTGTGTTTAAGTAAATATTTTTCTGAAATAATCGCTTCGAAAGTCAGAAAAATTGTGTCCCCACTCCCCCTGTAACTTTTGAACCGTAAGTCCAAAAATATGAAAAAATTTGATGAAAAGCGCCTTATCATATACTTTCTACGAAAATTGTTTTGAACATTATCGATTCAGCCATTTTTGAGTTATCTCCAAAAAACTTCTTCAAAGAGACTCAGATACGACCTTTTGGTATTAGTTTGGTTCTTATTCCATTGAAGGTACGGAACCCCCTTATGCGTGGTCCGACATGCACTTGGCCGGTTTTTTTCTATGGAGCCCATAGACAATTTTCCACCCGGGCTTGTGATTTTTTTTTCGTATGGCTGAATTCCTCTACAATATGGGCACCACCGAAAAACTCGTATTAAAAAAAAATCTTTCCCATGGAAGAAGTCCAAGAGAGAAGAGTAACTGGAAGTAGAAAGAACTAGGTACAAACTTTACTTTTGCTTGCTCAACTTCTTTATTGCTTCATAAATAACATTACAATATCGTACAATAATACATCGCAAAATGCAATAATCATGTAAAAGACCGAAATCACTAAAACTGGCAGTATTATTTAAATAATAGACAGCATTATTACCGTACTACCAATATTATTATTATACATTGAGTTGTCATGTTTAATTATTTGACTGTTTTAAATAAAGGTCTTATCATAAATGCAGCTTTTCTATGTTTTGTAAATTCGCCTTTAAATGTAATCAAGTCATGTAATGGTTAATTTTTCTTCCAAATCAATGTCTTGTTATTAGCAGGCATTTCTATTGTGTCTATAAGAGATAAATTGTTTTCTTCACCTAATTTAATCAGTTTAGTTATATCACGAAGTCCCCACGATGGGTCTCTAGCCCTCAGCCCAGCATCAAACTGGATGTTACTCTCTGGTGTTATCACACCATCCTTGCTGTAAGGACCATAAGTAATCATAAGTGCATCAGACTTCAAAAAAGTACCAGCATTTTTAAATAATCCTAAAGTACTTTCATAAGGGCTAATATGTATCATATTAGCACAATATATATAGTCAATGCTGTTTTCTTCAAAATAGCTTGATAAACTGTCACAAATATTTAAATAAATCGGTTGGAGTATGTTTTTAGTTGGACAATGATTTGCATAGTATGCAATACTACCAAGCACACTCTTGTCATACTCAGAAGGCTGGAATTTGACTCCAGGAAAATGAGGTGCAAAGTGTGCTAAATGCTGACCGGACCCTGAGGCAATCTCTAGGAAAAAAGGACTGTCATCTTCAATACTGTCCACATCACATATGACAAACCTCTTTAAGACTTGGAGAATAGGTTCTTGATTTCTTGAGGCAGCTGGGTATATCAATTTTTCACCATGAATTCTGTAAATTAAGAATGCAAAAATTAAGAACTAGAAAGAAAAACGGAAGGGATAAAAAATAAATTATAAAGGGGAATTCGTTCCAATATTTTTTCAAGGGAAACTCATCAAACAGCTATAATTTGTATTGCTTACATAAATACTTACTTCTCGTTTCCATGGAATTCGGTCGCAAACTCTCGGCCCTTTTTTACTGATCCCATTATTTTCTTTATGAATTGTAGTTTACAGCGCCGATGCACTTGGTTCGTAAAAGTTACTATTGTTTGAAATATATTCATACACCATGCATACACCCAATTAAGTAGCAGCAACTCGAGAGTTAAAACTGTTGAAATAAATCATGGATGACGTAAATTTTGTTTATTATTGAGAAATTTAAGCACTATTTAAAATACTTTCTTACTTTACTTTCTGCGATCTGCCTTCACTTCACCAGACCGGGGTCTCTTTTTTTTTTTTTTCGTCCTATTGGACAGGCTAAAGCACTAAAACTGCTATTACACATGGCAATTTGTAGGGCCCAACCTGTTGTGTCCAACTCCTGTCGCCGTTGGGCCCGTTATTACACTTTCCCTACAAATCGTCCCTACAAACCCTACCTCACCAACAAATCGTCCCAACCAACGTTTACAGAGATGCCTTCAAAACATCTAAAAAATGTATTGGTGAAGCACGGTGACTCATAACAGTATACATTAAATAAAAAAAGAAACTGTTTTTATTATTATAGATATTTAAATGACCGCTCGAGCTGCCTGAATCTAACTTCATCTGCCCAATCCTTCTATTATTTAAATACAAAACTAGATAAATATATTAATTACCAGCGAATCTACACATTTTAACTTTTATTTTAAATAAAAAACCAGACGGAATGTGTAGCAAAAATGGCTAACATTACAAATAAAAAAGGTAAAATAACTCTAACGACCTCCATAAACAGCTGCGGGTGTCGGGGCACTGCCGATCGTACGATCGCCCTAGATCGGGACTCCTACTCCCTAGGTGCTATTACACCTACCAACTCGACAGTTTGGACCCTACATATTGCCATGTCTAATAGCCGTTTAAGCCATACTGCCTCAGACCGGGGTGACATGACTGACATGACATTTTTTTTTATGTAACCATGGATACATGTCCTTCAGTCGGAGTCATTATACAAATTTTAATCGTAACATATCAATATAAATATATAACAAGCATACATGGCAATCAAATATTTCCCATTGTGTTGATGATTGTGTTTACAATAAATCTAGGCTGATAAGAATTACACAGGATTTAGAGCCCTGTTACACTTTACTTTTTTCAGTGTACTAACTATATAGCATCCTAGCTTTTTTCAATAGTAAATATACTTGCTAAAGCTAAATGCGTTTAAACTTGACTAAATTTAGAAACTAAATCGTTTAGGAAGCTGACTAGGACAAGTGTAACAGGGCTTTTATAAGTAAATCTTGAACGCGGTGGGGAGGGAACACTTAAACGGCCATTAGACATGGCAATATGTAGGGTCCAACCTGTTGGGTTGGTAGGTGTAATGGCACCTAGGGAGTAGGAGTCCCGATCTAGGGCGATCGGGGCGATCGGCAATGCCCCAGAGAGCAGTGCCCCGACACCCGCAGCCGTTTATGGAGGTCGTTAGAGTTATTTTACCTTTTTTATTTATAAATTTGCTACACATTCCGTCTGGTTTTTTATTTAAAATAAAAGTTAAAATGTGTAGATTCGCAAGTAATTAATATATTTATCCAGTTTTGTATTTAAATAATAGAAGGGTTGGGCAGATGAAGTTAGATTCAGGCAGCTCGAGCGGTCATTTAAATATCTATAATAATAAAAACAGTTTCTTTTTTTATTTAATGTATACTGTTATAAGTACTATCACCGTGCTTCACTAAAATACATTTTTGACGTGATAACGTCTTTAAAATCGTTTTAGTCGGGTGACATGTTCAGAAACTTGTGTCACACCAAAACCTCACGAGCGCGATCGCAGGTATAACGAGAGAGAGACGGACCGATCTCCCGTCTCATCTCGAGCGCTGCCAGTCATTCCGTGAAACTTGTCACGCGGAATCCTCACGAGCGGTTAGACGTTATCACGTAAACATCTCGATCGTAAACCTACTTTACAAACAACCAATTTTTTACATGTTTTGAAGGCATCTCTGTAAACGTTGGTAGGGACGATTTGTTTGTGAGGTAGGGTTTGTAGGGAAAGTGTAATAACGGGCCCAACGCCGACAGGAGTTGGACCCTACAAATTGCCATGTGTAATAGCCGTTTTAAACGGGTATTAGACATTGCAATTTGTAGGACCCAATCTGTCAGGTTGGCAGGTGTAATAAGAGCTAGGGCCCATAGGGAGCTGAAGGAGGGATAGAGGCAGGGTACACAACAGATTGGGCCCTACAAATTGATATGTCTAATACCGGTTTTATCGAGTACTCTTCTAAAATGTGACTAATGTCACATAAAAGACACTGATTGGCTTAAAGATCTCGTAACCAGGCCATAAAAAATCCACAAAAAAAAGACACTGACAAGTAACAGCTCATGCTACATACTAATCAAAGAGTAGTATTATAATTAATTATAACAAACGATACTAATCGTCAAACAAAGCGAAGCCCCCACTTCTCAAAATACATTACATATTATTTGTAAATATGGCGAAAAGGGCGGCATCTACTGCCTTCGATTTAGACGAAGAACCTAACGAAAAGCGTGTGACCAAGAAAGAAGGAAAGAAGCATTCCTTGGACTCTGATGAGGAGGATAGCGGCGCTGAAGAAGAGAGGAACAATGTTCTTAATGCTGATGACATCGAAGGGGAGGAAGAAGGAGTAGCAGGAATAGAAGGTGAAGTAAGTGAGCGTGGATAGTCAATATTATTGTTGAATTATGTATCAAACATGGGTCTGTCACCCACCAAATAGAACTCAATGTTGCCAGAAAATAACGAACTGAACTGGACGTGCTTCTTTAAAGGGACCCCGCCAAAACGCGTCTTAAGCGGAATGGTATTATGCTTGTACGTCCTGCGGGACCTTAAGTTCCTAGGACTGATATAAAACGGCGTATAAATCGTAATAAGCGGGATGTACTGAAGTACTATTTCCATTAAAAAATAACAATTGAAGTCTTTTATATTCTGACAATCAAACATTAATTATTATTTAATTATTAGATCACCATCACACCTTTCAACATGAAAGAGGAGCTGGAAGAGGGCCATTTTGACAACCAAGGCCAATATCACTGGAAAAAAGAAAAAGAAATCAGGGATGGGTGGCTTGACAACATAGATTGGGTGAAGGTAAAAGGCAGGCCTGAGGACAAGTACAAGGTGCACAAAGATGATGAAAATAAAGGTCTTGGTGATGAATCAAGCAGTGAAGATGAAGAGATGGAAGAGAAGTTCGATCTATATGAAAATTATAAGGAAATATTAGGACATATGAAGCCTAAGGAGACAATTGCTAAAGCTTTACAGAGACTAGGTAAGCATAATAGTTTTTAGGGTTCCGTACCTCGAAAGGAAAAAACGGAACCCTTATAGGATCACTTTGTTGTCCGTCTGTCTGTCTGTCTGTCTGTCTGTCAAGACCATTTTTCTCAGGAACGCGTGGAGGTATCAAGCTGAAATTTATATCAAATACTCAAGTCTATTGTCCCTTGCAGCTGTGAAAAAATCAAACTTAAAAACCAACGCAATCAAAAGATATAGTCGTTTATGCTGCAAATTTTAGAGTTTTTCGGCAATCGCAAAACCTACGGGGTACTTCCCGTGAACTCAGAAACTTGAAATTTGGCACGAAGCAACGTCATATAGCACAGACAATGGAAAAATTACAAAAAGCAGACATTTTTAGTAAAATCATACAAAAAAATATTTTAAATTTTTTTAAACTGACTACCTTTTTCCTCGTAAACGCGTAGAGGTATTAAATTGAAATTCATGTCAAATACTCAGGGCTATAGGAGGTTTCAGATGTAGCAAAACCAAACTTTTATGTCAACGCAATCAAAAGAAATAGCAATTTAAGTCGCATATTTTGAAACTGAGTACTCGCAAGAAACTCAAAACCTAAAGGGTACTTTCCGTAAACTCAGAAACTTAAAACTTGGCACGAAGAAACTTCATATAGCACAGACAAAGGAAAAATTACCAAAAGTAGACATTTTGATTAAAATCATACAAAAAAAAATTTTTTTAATATTATACTTACTACTTTTTTCCTCGTAAACGCGTGGAGGTATTAAATTGAAATTCGTGTCAAATACTCAGGGCTATAGGACCTTTCAGATGTAGCAAAACCAAACTTTTATGTCAACGCAATCAAAAGAAATAGCAATTTAAGTCGCATATTTTGAAACTGAGTACTCGCAAGAAACTCAAAACCTAAAGGGTACTTCCCGTAAACTCAGAAACTTGAAACTTGGCATGAAGAAACTTCATATAGCACAGACAAAGGAAAAATTACGAAAAGTAGACATTTTTAGTAAAATCATACAAAAAATATTTTTTTAAATTTTTTACTTACTACCTTTTTCCTCGTAAACGCGTAGAGGTTTTTGCTTGTTATAGGTGTTTACGGAACCCTCGGTGCGCGAGTTGGACTCGCACTTGGCCGGTTTTTTTTTTATTTCTATTTATAGTAAAAGTGTTTAAAAATATTAGCAATCTGAATCTTAATTGGCTTGCTAATTAAACACACCCTGCTACTGATGTACAGGATTATGCATCATGGTTGTGTAACACACTGGGGGATTGAACTATTAAGGTTTTGCAGTTATGTACTGAATGTTTCAAATTAAATGTGTTTTTTACCCTTTTGAACGCAAAGCATCAGATGGAAAGATCATTCCCTCAGCACCAGTGCGCAAAGCTAACCAGTCATATTTAGGATGTCATATCACATGCTGGTGTTGAGGGCACGACTTTCCGTGCGCGTGATTTGACATGTTTCGCATTCAAAGGGTTAAAATTTCCTACCACCAAAAGTAGATAAATGTATACATATGTATCACTAGCATGTCTACAGATATCTGCGATAAGACATGGTTTTGTTATGTTTTCAGGTGCTGCTTCAAAGATGTCAAGTGCAGAAAGATGGAAAAGGAAAAAAGCAGGCATTGTGGACGAGGGCTGCAAAATTGTCACCAGAGTAACAGAGCTTGCCAACCAGATACTCACCAAAACAGGCAACATGGACATTTACCAAGAGACTTACGAGAAGATCACTGCCATTGTAACCAAAAATGAAAGTAAGAAGGGTAATGCAGATTTAGACATGTATGCTGATGATTTTGATCAGAAAGAAAAGCAAAGTCTCAATAAAGAAGATGGTAGTGAGACTACAAAAACTGAAAATACTGAGGAAGATGATGATGCTCCCAAAGAACTTAAATGGGAATTCAAATGGAAACAAGATGATGATGATTCTGAGCTGTCAGGACCACATACCACAGAGCAGATGCAGAAATGGGTATCGGAAGGATACTTCAAAACTGGTGTATGGGTGAGGAAGCATGGAGATGACAGTCAGTTCTACAGTTCAAATAGAATGGATTTTGAACTGTATATGTGATGTCAATAAATCAGTACAGTACAATAAAATTCGTTTTACTTTAAACATACTTTTTTCTGCTTTTAAATAACTTATTTACAACATTAAACACATTAAAATCAGTCATCAATTTGGCCATTTGGTTAATTAAAACTATAAATAATGTTATAACTTGAACTATGACAAATTGTGATATCGAGGTACCAATCTCCAACCAACTTCCAGTGTTTCTGACATAGTACAGCAACTGAATGCCCATTACATTTGAGTATATCAGTACAATGATATGTAAGTACCCCGTTGGTGCCTGCAAAATAAAAAAAACATATATGTATAATATTTTTTTTTTTAAATAAAATATTCACTAAAGTAGTATTTTTAATTCAAGACTGACAGCTCTTTGTGGTTTACAATACAAGACAGGAGCTGTCAGATAACTGTTTTGAATTAAAATACTAACTTTAAATACTAAAACAGACTCGGACTATAGTAAATGATGCAGACTACCGAGACTACTCCATCCATACAAAGTTTTGTTATACCCAAAATATAATTTCTCTAGATGTCGGCCAACCTTGCAAAGTGACGCCATGCAATGGAACTATTATTTAAAGTTTGTATGCTTTAATACTATATTTCAGTTCAAAAAATAGGTTGTTGCAGTTTAAGGGGTAGTTTACAATATATACCTCAGTCAAATATTGTACGCCTCTAAAACAGCACGCGACACTCAAGAAGGGCGTCAACGTCTTCAACAGGATCAACGCAGTAATTACGAAGGGCTGGAAGGATGTTATGAAACATGTCACCCATCGAACTTCGAATGAGTTAAGTGACGCTATATTTCCGGTTCCGAAAAACGCTAAAATTACATACGCTAGCTGTAAATACTGTTAAGGAAATTTACATCTTTCATCATTTCATCAATTGTCAATATTATCATGCATCATATCTGATATGCGTTTTGCCGCCAAAAAAACCATGGTAAGGTTAAGGTACGCCCACCACACCACACACTGCAATAGCAGTTAACGGTTACAATGTAAAATGAACCTTGACGCATTCCCTTTGGATTTATTACGGCCCATTATAAGGTGGCGGGGGTGTTACAACAGTGAAATGGAAGATGGGCAAACCGGTAAAATTAAAGTTATTTTTGTGGATGATATTGTTGCAGTGTTAATGCAGTTAAAGTCATTGGTGGTGAAAGGATTAATAGTAGGGGAGCCCATGATGCTACATTTGAAGTCACTCGAGCGTCATCAGGACCTAGACCATTTTGAAGACTACATTTAGTGGTAGCCGTACGATTAAAAAAACCGCAAATCGATGTACAGTTTAGCCGTTTGGCACACGCATACTAGAGGTCAAAACAAATTTTTTGACCCGCAGTTCTTAAAAAAAATCCCTTAGGAGAATTGTGCCGAGATTTTTTTTTATTTGTATGGAAAAAAAAATTTTTTTCAGAAACCTATCGTGTGTGGTATCTTATAAAAGGGCATTTTGAGGCGATTCTAAAAATATACCACATCATTACATTTCAGCAATTTTTTTTAATTAACACAAAAATAATTTTCGAAACATACCAAGTTTGGGCTCCTCCAGACACGATATGGCTGATTTTTTTAAATACAATATACCACAAATGATACGTAATATCCTCATATCTAACCTCAAAAAAGCTATTTTGAAAATAATTTCATTAAGTTTTTTTATTTTTCAATATTACAAAGTGACACAGTTCTACTTCAATACCTATTTGGCGTGACTTATGGAACTGTAGTACAGATATAGCACATATTAATCATAAAATGATACGTAGTATCCATATATCCAACGGGACCCTCTATCGTCGTATCGCCACTATCGTCGGGAATACCTCTTTAACCATTCAACTGCGCCTAAGGGAATTTTTTTTAAGAACTGCGGGTCAAAAATGTGTTTTGACCTCTAGTATGCGTGTGCCAAACGGCTAAACTGTACATCGATTTGCGGTATTTCTTTGGAATTGGGCTTGTACGGCTACCACTAATTGTAAAAATAAAAAAATTCGGTGGCTTTCAAAGATTTTAAACAAACAAAAGGTCACATGTATGTACTTGCTCGAGCGCGTCAGATATTGAAACTGGAGGCTTTCGACGTGTCACTGATGACGCAGTATGATACTCTGACAAAATGGATGACGGGATTGAAATTTACGATGGCCTATATAGAATAGCCTCAAAATTAAAATTGAATCCGTCAGATTATGATAATTCCTAAAGATAAATGTCAAGTGATGTATTAGCACTATCAAAGCATCAACTTGGACTTCGAACAGAATGACCGAATCCCTCAATCAATCCATTAACTGCCCGCCAACCTACCAAAGGCGCCGGCTAAAAGTGGTTGACGAATCTGACGCTCGAGTAACTCAAATTATCCCCACTTGGGCTGCCCTACTATAAACGATTCGCGTTATCTTTGTGAACTGATCTAAGCGGATACTTAGGTCCCATTAGCTTAAAGCTTGTCCCAGAAAAAAATGTCGTTTATTAGTTAGTATGAAATAATGTAAGCAATAAAAAGTTACCAAATTTTTGACAACAGTTTATTAGAAATGTAGTAAACAAAACGTATTTTTGTTATGTTTTTGTTCTATTGTTTATTCATCCAGAAACTTCGTAATTTTCTTTTGATACCTGCCATCAGGTTTTGTACATCAGTGTCTGTGATGATTAGTTTTGAAGCTGCATTCCATTTTCGCTTTAAGTTTTCAACTGATGTGGCGTTAGTTTTATGTTTTAAGAGCTTCTGCTTCATACGAGCCCAATATTTTTCTATAGGTCGTAATTCAGGACAGTTAGGAGGATTTTGGTACTTTTCCACAAATTCGACATTATTGGCTTTGTATCATTATATCACATTTTTAAAATAGTGACACGTGGCCAGATCAGGCGAAAACAGAACTGGCTTCTTGTGTCGGTTAAAAAACGGCAATAATCGCTTTTCCATGCACTCTTTAAGGGATATATCGCCTTTCATAGTTCCTTTAGCAAAGTATGGAGTGCTGCGTTTGCCGCAAGAACAGATCACTTGCCACACAAAAACCTTCTTCGCAAATTTATCCGTTTTTATGACATTGTACTCGTCATTGAAAGTTTTTCTATCGGTCCCCGAATAAAAATGATGTCCCGGCAGTGATTTAAAATCAAGCTTGCAATATGTTTCGTCCTCCATCACAATACAGTATTTTTTTGTCGTTAATTTTGAATACAGTTTTCTGGATCTCGTTTTAGCGTCAGTTTCTTGTTTCAAATTTCTATTAGGCACTTTAGTTTGTTTGAAAGTCTTTATAGAATTATTTCTCTTTACTCGTTGCACAGTGGATTTAGACGTTTTAAACTTTATAGCTAAATTTCTTACAGATGATGTAGGTTTTTTCAGCAAAGCAGCTATGATACTCTTCTCAATATTTTTCTTAACAAACCCGGTCTTCCGACCACTTCCAGGACGCCGTCGAATACCGCCAGTCTCTCTGAATTGTTTTAGGACCCTTTGCACAGTTCTAACAGACGTGTTTAGCTCCACAACCACTTTTTTCGTGAAAATGCCTTAATATTGGACATATTTGTACAATATTTTCTCATGAAGTTTTTCTTGTGGAGACGAGATCTTTGAAAATGTGACTGTGACAGATTTTTTTCTAATATTAAATAAAGAACCGAGATGCATTTAACATATAACCAGCCAGTTACAACCATTTTCATTGAAACCTGATATACCAACGCTGCGTAAACTAAGGACATTTTTTACTGGGACAAGCTTTAGCTCCATAGTTTTGTAAAGGATACGAAAAAGAACGCCCTTCTAAAATCATCACTGCTTATACTTCTTTCAATAGATGTGAGACTTCGTTTCGATTTATCTTCTTCGGCAGATTTGTCAAATGTGCAGTCAATTATCTAAAATATAATATGTAATTAAATGAATTAATAATATAATTGAGTAGTGAAACGATGACGTCAATCCTTACAAATCTTCATTATGATGATTACAAGACTTTATTGCAATGAGAATAAGAGCGTGTAATAGTACACATTACAGTAGAGGCTGGGAAATTAGAGATTTCCGGCCAATCAGGTATATATGGCCGAGCGTAGCGAGGCCGGATAGGGATACGAGGCCAGGAATCCATTTTCAAGCCGACGCATGTATAGTGTTTTTCTCAAAAAATGCGCGGAAATAAGACATAAAAATCAATAGTCAAAGTCTAAAAGTTTATCGCACTTGGGATCTAAGTATTTATTTATTTATTTCCGCGCATGTTTCTTTGCAATACCTGACTCAACCCGCTAAGCCGCTTCTGCTACAAGCTGTACTTAACTCTTTCGCCGCCAAAGAAAAACGGCAAGGTTGCACGAAATACACACACACACACGTCAAATATTGGTATGGAAGAGCCTAGTTACAGTTTAAAATTAATCATCACGCAATCGATTAGTTTCCTATGGCGCTTTATTAACCCTTTGACCGCCAAAGCCGTTCAAACACGTCAACGAAAAGTCGTGCCCTCAGCGCCATGACGTGTTAAAACGTCCAAAATGAGAGATCAAAATACTCCTTAATAAACAACCTTTGTAGAAATATTTTTGTATGTTTATTATAGCTCTACCATTCACCTATCTTTTTAGTTAAAATTTCATTCAAAATAACCCGTAACTCAAGAAAAAATTAGAAAATACCTCAAAGCTATTTAAAAGAACAAAAAGGCACTGCCCTCCTGGCCGTTGACGGGTAATCACGTCAAGCGGCGTGACGTCACTTCGAAATAGTGTTGTTCGTTTGAAAGCATAGCGGTCCATGTTGATTATTGTATGAACATTAACCAAACACTGTGATTATGAATGTTTTTCGCATTTTAAGCTTTATTATATAATAAAACTAATTATTAAACTGTGATTCGTGTAGAAGATTAGTTTTAGGAACTACATATCGTAATGTTAAAAAAGGTATATATTTTAAATTTTTACTTTAAAATATGCATTATTAAAAAAGAAAGAGTTTTATTTAAGTCACAATGGAATAAATGCAATGCGTGTTATAAGGGCCGTATTTAAAACCTAACAATGTGTATTATGTCGTTTCTTTTAATCTCATTGCTTCTCAATCCTTAAACAATGATAAATACCACGACATGTGGGCTTTCGGTCCATTCAATTCATACCAAATAAGTAAAAAGAATGAAATGGTATTTTAGATAAAATGTCAACCAATATGAATGTTATCGGTGAGAGACCGAGTTTAAGTGAACAAAGAATATGTCATTATTAGGGATATACCAAGTTTCTTTAGGTACAAAAGAATGAAATGTGCGCGAGGTGTTTTTCACCTACACACCCGTTCTGTCCGATGTTCATTAATTTTTATCATAAAATTTATTTATTTGATGGTATTGTTAAACATTTTTTTACTCAACTAAACACTTAAAAAACCTAACGTATTTTCCTTCATACAGTTACACCACGGAAATATCGATACAGAAATGAATGAATATCTGTCACCCCCAACTCTAACATTCATAATTAGTTACGGTGCCACCAGCGCCAAAGCCGTCATAACACGTCAGCGCATGACGTTATCACTTAAGTAGTGCTGTGGCTATATTGACAAAATAAAATAAAATTGTATATTAATTTTCATATTTTTGTAGTTGATTTTAGGTGTATAAGAAAAATACGAAATGAATATTCTTTACTATTATGATTTCTAAATATCTAAAGTGATTTTGCCTAACTAAATCCACTATTAGGCGGAAAGAAATGTTTCGTCGATATGTTGTTTTCCAATCACTACGGTATCTGAGTGCGCTCGTGCAAATTTCGCTCTGGAGCTGGTGGCACGATTTTTCTGTCTGATGCGTGGCGTTCAAAAGGTTAAAAAATGTTGGCGGTTGAGTGGCGACAGCGACGAAATGCAGTTCAAGTCATTGGCGGCTAAAGGGTTAACAATTTCTTACCCTTACGCGTCCCAGATGAAGAAGTCGAAATTCAATCAAAACCCAGCACATGACGTTGAAATTCAGCGTGACTAGAAAGAGTCCCTCATGTGCCACCGACAGTAGAAGATAAAATATAAGTATTGAAGTGTTTATGGTCATCAGCCGGCATACTAATCTCTTGGAACTGGCCATCGGCAACGCAAGTGTAACTACTGCAAGGAAAATATAAGTGTCAACTCAGGTTGCACTGACTATATAAATTAACTTTCATTTTGCTGATAAAAATAATTTCATGGGACACTATTCAATCTATAACATACACAGTCCCATCTAAAAATAACTGAACACGAAAGTCGAGTTAAGACATTTGGGACATTGGTAGATTGGCTCTCACTAGCACACGGTGCAAGTAGCTCGAGATTGTTAAGACACTTACATCGTGTAACTAAAGATATAAAGAATGCGTGTTCAGAGTAAAGATTATGTATTTATGCGAAGTACCCAAGTAACACAGGAAGCATTATAACATATGAATAGTTAACTTATTTTGAACTTAAGGACCGTATAAACGCTTATATACGTTCGCCGAGCAACTTGTCGCATTATATGATGCTTTGAGCTATATAACGGTTGTATAATGGCATAGCTAAATGCTTTTGTAAAGCCTTAAGCTTTAGTGCAGCAAACCACAACGCAACTGTACAGCTTTCAGCTGTTTAAAAGCACTTAAGTGCTTTAGGTTCTACAATAGCATTATATAATGCTTTAAGCTGTATAACGGTTGTATAATGGCATATGTAAATGCTTTTTTAAAGCCTTTAGATTTAGTGCAGCGAACCAAAATGCAACGTTTTGGTTTGCTACACTAATGCTTCGGTGTGGTTTAGTGCCTTAGGTTCTACAATAGCATAAATAAATGCTTAATGCTGTTTAAGAGCATGAATATTAGCCATTATAATGCCCCGTAAATTCGCTATACGGCTTTCAGCAAATTTTAATGCCTTAGGGTGTACAATAGCATTTATAAGTAGGTAACACATTCCTAATCTATACTAATATTATAAATGGGAAAGTGTGTGTGTTTGTTTGTTTGTCCATCTTTCACGGCAAAACGGGGCGACGAATTGACGTGATTTTTGAAGTGGAAATAGTTGAAGGGATGGAGAGTGACATAGGCTACTTTTTGTCTCTTTCTAACCCCCCACTTCCCTAAAATGGGGGGTGGAAGTTTGTATGGAGCATTACGGGGGGCAAAGGGGAACCGTGTTACCCCGAATTGAACGCGAGCGAAGCCGCGGGCAAAAGCTAGTGCTGTATAATAGCAATAACATAAACCATTATAAAGCCAAGTAATTCACTATAAGGGGCTGTTCATAAATTACGTCATTTCAAATGGGGGGGGGGGGGGGTGTCTGGACATTGGATGATGGTAGCATGACGTAGGAGGGGGGGGGGGGGGTAGTCGTTCCGAAGATCACATCATCTCTCGCATCTTTAAAAAGTGCTTCAATGTGTAAAAAAAAGGAATGAAATTCGTGTTTCTATAAACTTTTAATGCTATAAAATATTATCTACTAAATAGTTTTTTATTGTACAATTAAGCTAAAACGCATTTTTTTTTTAAGACGTCACTTTATTTGGCAGGGGGAGGGTTGGACGATTTTAGGGGGGGGGGGGGGTAAAAATCATCAAAAATTGATGACGTAATTTATGAACAGACCCTATACAGATTTTAGCTGTTTTAGTGCCTTAGGGTCTACAAAAGCAATTTTAAGTAGTATATAGTAATTCTTAATGTTATTTAATAGCATAATTATTGACGAGTAATGCTGTAGGCATTAATAAGCTTTTTTTAAGGGTCACTGAGCTGCTATTGGACTAAGAGCTAGCCACGTCAGATATGACACAATAATGAGAGCAACAAAACCCGTCTGGTTAGATTGCTATAATATTCTTATTGCTAGATCCTGGCATCTGGCAGCTTTTAATGGGTGGAGGTCACAGTGACATACTAGCAAAATGTTTTAATTGGAAAATAGTAATACCAAACTAGGTAAAAACTGCCGAAGTTGTCTCAGTTATATAGGACAGAGCCTATAGCTTATCATATTATCAGTAACGGCTTTAAACAATATAGTATCCTATATTTACTTCAATATTCATTGTCTTCGAGATATTTGACATCTAAGTCAAACCGGTTTAGGCTAAAAAAGTGGTTTTATGGTCATACATTTTGTGTTAATTAGTTAAAAATTAAAATCTCTACAGTTTTTAGAAACATCAAAGAGGAACCCTAACATGTAGATTACGTATATGTAAGATTCTTTACACCATTCGAATATCGATAAAAGTGTTTTTTAGACCATATTTTAAAAATATCATAAAAAAATAACGGCTCATTTATTTCAAGATCCGGCTAAACAAAATGGAGATAAAAGATTTAAGAACCGATAGTCGTTTGCCTTATAATTCTATCTGTAGTGAATATGTTGGAATATCGACTCAAAACTGGTCAAAAATCGATAAAAAACGTTAGACCAAAAAATATTGTGTATTACTACGGAAACAATAACAGTAGGCGACAAACTATGAACTATATTATACATCGTTTGGCACTACTTTCCCCCAACATAGTTTCTCATAATATTGCATCAAACCCAGATCTCTAGGATTTGTTTTCTTGAAATGGTTTGCATTTTTTGACCTCCACCGCTTTAAAGCTGCCAGATGTCCAGATCTACAAATAAGCATAGTATAACAAACTGACTAGAGGGGTTTGGTTGCTCTCATTATTGTGCCATATCTGACGTGGCTAGCTGTCCGTCTATATAGACCAATGCCATTTTGTAAATAATTTATAACCTAAAAATAAAATCATGCGGACATATTTATACAAGGAAAATACCTATATAATAATGAAATAACTTAATTTAAGACTGCTCAACCAACACTATTATGTTAATAATGCAAAACTCGTTCTATACGAGGATTACACAATTGTTTTGTTTATTTGACGCATATCTTTTTATAATATTTCCACCACCACAAAACCACAATAAATCAAAGGCGCGTTAAAATTTTCAATGAAACTTATATACACATTTACAGTAAACTACATTGCGCAGTAATATTTGAAGGATATAATAACGTAAAAGAGTCAAAAACTTTTATAAATTTTGTTACGATGCAAATAAATATGACATGTCACTCATTCAGTTTTTTGTATCGTCTTCGTCCATTTTATATTGCGAGACAAAGCAGTTAAATCACAACGTTCATTGTATTATAATATAACCTTTGTTCCGTAGGTATTAGGGACTATTTTGCATTGAGGTAAGGTTTATTTTACTACACTCTTATGCTAGTATAATGCTTTTTTATTGCGATTGGCAACTTAATCGAAAGTACTAATGCTTCTTTACTGCGATTAGCAAGTTTTTTGGCCGTATTAATGCTTCTTTAATGCGGTTGGCAACTTAATAGAGCGTACCAATGCTTCTTTAATGCGATTGGCACTTTCCATGACAACGATAATGCTAATAGCGCAGACATAATGCGCCTGTAATGCTATTAAATAACCTATATAGGATCTCAAGCTGGGTAATTTGTGCCCATTTAAAAGCTATATCAGCACTATAAACGTTTATAATGCTACTATAAAACGAACTCAAAATGCTAAAAGCATACAGATATGCTGTAAGACGGCCATTATGCTGCTTTGATGTGTTACTTGGGTACCTGCGCAACTGGAACAAGGCGCACTCGGCACACCCGAGTGATTGGGGACTACTGCGACGCTACCGCGAGCGTCGAAAATCGAACTATAGTTTTCTCACTCTCTATCGTACTTGCTGATTCAAAAGAAAGAGAAGCAGATAACATAATTTCGACGTTCGCGGTAGCAGCTGTTGTCGTGTTTTACGTGCTCCAGCTACATGCCCCGTGTGCAACCACCCCATTCCTCGTCATCATCACATATATGTATGCAAACAAAGTAAATATATTATATATATTTTTTTTATTTTTATTTCAGACACACAGAGTAGGTATCCAAATTTTGTCTACAGAACTATGTTAGTAACACAATATTATATATAAAAAAAAAAAAAAAAACAAAAAAAAAACAATAAAAAAAAAAACAATAATGTGTTAGTAAAATTTATAATGCTCATTGGATCGAACATGCATGGAAATTCAATGAGTGATACGAGGGCTATCGACCCTCTCTGCAATCACCCTCAGCTCAGGAGAGTGTTGGTGCTGTAAAACCATATAAAACGGTTATTCGGTAAAGTTTTGAATAATGAGGGTTGCCGCGATCCAGATTTTCACCAGATGGCAGCACTGTGACGAGAGGTCTTTTTGACAGCAGCTGTCAAAATCCACCAATCATAAAATAGTAGTTTATCTACACTCATATTGTAAGTTCTCTAAAACGTGTTCGAAAACGGTAGGCAATGGCTAGCATTACCACGACCGATTTTACTATGATAAGCTTTTTATCCGTGGCAGTAACGTAATTTTAACTTTTCATGCTCAATTATTGATGTGCTATGAGTTTTGATAACATAATGTACACCTGCACCCTCCCGCGCATCCGCCGACAGCCCGACACGCGCCCGCGCGACCGCCGGCACAATCGAGTTGGCCATGGCGGTGCAATGGCGGCCATTCTATGGTTTCCGAATACGGCATTTTGGATAAATAATATGAGTGTAGATAAAGCAGTGTATGCAACTGTACGTGATTAGGCCTTAAAACACTCGTGTGATCTTATTATGAAACTCACCTGCGGCTCGTTTCATAAAACCACACTCATGTTTTAAGGACTCTTATTACGTAACAGTTACATAAACTACTATTATGCAACAGTTGTATAAGAGGGGTCAAAAAAGGTGAGTGGCGTGGGTAACAATTTGAGTCGTAGGCGAAAATTGTTAAGAAAAACGCCACGAACATTTTTTTATCTACCTAGTTGGTTACTAAGTTCTGTTACCAGATTTCTGACTGATAAAATATAAAATAAAGTTTTAAATCAAAAATTAAAGTAATTATTTAATAGCCTAATTTCTAATGAACATAATATGGTATAATAATATACAAATCAGATGGGAAATTTATTGAAAATCCTTGTAAAGCACAAGATTGCCTGAAGACGCAAACACGCGGTAAATTGTTTGTAAGAAACCTGTTTATTGGAGGGAATTTCGTGACCACCATTTAACTTTCTTGCGATTTTATCCCACAGATATTCCCATTTGAAATATTGCCTATTTTTAAGTTTTTCACAAAATACATAAATTTAGACTGCTATGGAACAAGCAGACTTGCAACGTACTCGTATTATTTTATCGGATAGCCCCACGTGAACTATACATATACCAAATTGAAGCTAAAGAATATAGCTACCGAATTGTGCAAGACTGATGCGTCTTAAACGTGATTAAAAATAAATAGGATTTAAAATCAACATGATCAAGGAGCGTAATTTTGACGTATATTTTTCACGCCTTTTTCCGAGTGTTATAAAGAATTTTGAAAAACTGCGACAATAATTTTCAATTCAATATATTGTAATCTATTGACTATTAAATAAGCTTTTAAATTATGTACGTGAATAATTAAAATGTTGCTACATATTCCAATTTATTTAGTGAAAACTATAGTAACAGAACTTAGTAACCGACTAGGTACTTATACGACGTTGCATACAATACTTTTTCTACGAATACTCTTACTTTTACATAAAATGCGAAATTGAAAACTTCATGGATATCGCAGTTATTTTGTCAACATAATTAACAATCATTTAAGTTTTACCTTTTAAAACACTAAGTTCAATAATACTAACATTACTAACACAAATACACACCGTCGTTATTTGATCAATTATTAAAGAGCTACAGAGATTAGTAAAAATACCTAAATTACTTTCAAAGTTTGCAATTTGCCCCAACAAACAAACGGGAAACGTAAAAAACTACGAAGTAGGTCTGTGGTTCTTTTATTTTTTTCTTTTTTAAAGTTTTTTTTTCTAAAAACGCTGCGTTTATTTAGGTTTCTTAGGTTGGCAGTAATTTATTTTATATTAATAGACGTGTTTGCACGCGATTACGCGATACTATTTTGGCGCTTTTATAGAACATGTGTTATTTTGGGGAATAGACTAGATAGACTTTTCATCGAGTGTATTATCTATGTTCTTATAAAGGTGTTGACGAATGTATAAATGACAGTTAAAAGTAAAGGAGTAGAAAAAATATGATTGAACATGATTGGTGGATTATGACACCTAGACCTCTCGCCACGGTGCTGCCATCTAGTGAAAAACTCGATTGCGAAAACTCTCATTGCGTAAAGTAGATAAATTACCTGCAGTCAGCCACGACATTAGTTGATAGAAAGATGAAACGGGCGTGCCCTGGTCAAATCTTCTTGACTGTACATATATATTATGTAACGAGAACATTAGCAAAGCTATTTGTATCACAGCCAATATGACTTCAGTCCGATTCTCTTCACGTCTGTTGTAAAGTGGTAGCAATACTCTCCACATGTAAATCGTTACTACAAGAAGCCAGAGCAATCCGGCGCTGATACTGAAAACAACCAGAAAACATTCAATAATACATTACACATTTATATTTGATAAATAATATTTATTTCAAGCAATATATGTACCAAAAACCTGCTGCACGTTTATATTGATTTAAAAATAATGATTGATGTTAAACCAGTGGTGATTAATAATAGTAGTTTATGTAACTGTTACGTAATAAGGGTCCTTAAAATACGAGTGTGGTTTTAAGAAACGAGCCGCAGGCGAGTTTCATAATAAGATCACACGAGTGTTTAAAGGCCTAATTACGTACAGTTGCATACACTGCTTTATCTACACTCATATTATATATTCTAAATGAAGTGTTCGGAAATCATAGAATGACCGCCATTGCACCGCCATGGCCAACTCGATTGTGCCGGCGGTCGCGCGGGCGCGTGCCGTTGGTCAGGAAGGAGGACAGGATTTACATTATGTTATCAAATTCGATGTTCGGAATTTTAAACTCATAAGTCATAACATAACGTATCAATATATGAGCATGTAAAGTTAAAATTACGTTACTGCCACAGATCAAAAGCTTATCATAGTAAAATCGGTTGTGGTAATGCTAGCCATTGCCTACCGTTTTTTAACACGTTTTAGAGGACTTACAATGTGAGTGTAGATAAAAAACAATTCGACATACGGACAGGGCTATAACTCTCGGGTTTTAAGCTTCTGAATAACGCAATAGCAGAAGAGTAAATAAAGTTCGTAAAGCGATTTTAAAAGGTGCAATAGATAAGAAATCTTCAAGATGGAAGCCCTCTGCGATGAACGTAGGCATGAATTCGAGCCACGCGTAACGCGTATGCCGATGTGAGAACACTGATCTTTGTTTTATAATGGAGTTAAAATCTACACAAATTGAATAGCGGTCCAGACACTGTCAGTAATAAATAATATAATTATTTATGTACCCGTTCTTTTCTATGTATATGAAGAATGAGTAAAGAAATAATGTCATTATTACTGACAGCGTCTGGTCAGCTAATGGCTGGCTGAGTCCCGCAATGGGCTTCCGTTTTTAATCTTCCAGTATTTACTCACACTAATTCTATCACCACATCTTTCCCAACTACAGGTACAAATGAAAAGAAACTAAGCATAGCACAGCTAGCTGGCCACACTATGAGGATCGGCGTGGTCAAGCAGTTCCGTACGGAGGAGAAAAGTGGCCACAGACCCATGCCCATGAGTGGGATACTCAACATCCATCGATAGGTGAATGATAAACCCTAAAAACAATAGTTTCAATACAAACCTTTCCATATAAACAAATAAATACTTGACATATGAAAGAAAGCGGAGAAATCCTACTTCTGGCTAATTTTTGTCTATGATAACATTGATAACTGAATTCCCCTCAAGTGTGTCTTGCGCCTTAGATATATAGAAAACACACATAAAATAGATATGGTACCTAAATACACAGATACCGGGATTCGAACCCAGGATCTGCTGCTTCGTAGGCTAGGCATTTGCAGTCACCATCAAGTTACCCACTAGGCTACGGAGGTAGTTTTTCCAGTAGGTTAGTAAGGGCAAAGAGTATATATTTAATAGAGCGGGACAGTCTAAAAACTTCGGAAGGAACTCTGGAAGCGCCATCTGAATGAGAGCAACCCAAAGATACCCAAAATGACGTTTCAGACTTGGAACCTCAAAAAGTTCTTAGAGGTGTCTATTATATTATATGTACAATCTCTGGTAAGGGTTAAAAAATGCTATGTTGACTTGTAAAACAATTGGTCATAAACAATTATTTAAAATCGGAAAAAAAAAATATTATGATAATTTGAACCATGTTAGTCAATTCAGTAAATGCTCACATGTAAAAAGGAACATGTTTGTATGTAATTATTCAGATTATATTTTCTTACCATAGCCATTGAGCCCAAGCCATAGCACAGCACTTCGATCCATACACCATGCATTTTGTGGCTTCTTACTAACAAGCGATATGCTTTCGACCATACATCAAGTGACGGTATGGCGTACCACCATAAGAAAATAGGCATTAAAAAATGAATGTAATACTGGATTGGTAATTTTTGTGCTGAAAATAAAAAATAGGTAGTCAACCGCAAATTTTAACTTATTTCACCTAAAAAATATTTAAAAAAACTTAGTGTAGCTTTAACATAGTCAGTTGCGGAGCTTTTCTAGGCATCAAAAAATATAGTTTACAAAAATAAATGAGTAGTTGTATAGACACTTACCAAAAACAACATAAAAGGATATAAAACACAGTAGTAAAAATATCACATTTGAAAATAAATGCGAGCCCAAAATACCAAATGTCTTCAAATTAACAGGCTCCAATTGAGTATTGACTTTTTGCTCTAATAACACTTTAAGCAAATACATAATCCAGCCCATAAACGACATGGTCACTAATATTAACAATGGGCGCTGATAATAATTCTGATAATATGTCAATCCTGCAAGACTTAGTTGAGTAATTTCTTCACTAAATCGTATAAGTTCCTCATATTCTCCACTCAATAATAGTTTCTCGGTAAATTCTATAATTTCTTCATACTTCTCAGTGCTGAATGGCTCAAATGGTTTGTAAAGCATTGATATGGCATTTGCTTCAACATCTAGCTTCTTCCTGTTATATTGGGATGCTAATTGCCTGCTGTGACTGTACACGGCTTTGGCCCTGTTTGGTAGGCTCATGTTTAGCAAATCCACTGGCAATTTACCCTGAAATCATAAACATTGTAATGTCAGTAAAAAATAGTTAAGCCCACAGCCCACTACGGCGCACGGCCATGTTAATCGAGTTTTAAAAGTTTGCAGACTATGTGCGTGTCAAATAATTAATATTTTTATATTATAGTTCTTGTTTTAATTTTTATGTAGTTTTATGTATAGTTTTAATTTGCGAATGCCCATCGAACTGAAGGGTCAAGTCTACAAAACGGCAGTTAGACCCGCCATGATATGATGTATGGTTCTGAGTGCTGAACCGTCAAAAAAATTGGTACACGAGCAAACGATGAGCACAAACAAGATAAAGATGCTGCGATGGTCATCTGGGGTGACCATGACTCGAGAGAATGCCATGAATACATTAGGGGCTGGTTCAAAGTTGCTCCCGTTATTGAAAAGATGGCCGAAAGCCGATTCAGATGGTTCGGGCATGTGATGAGGCGGGAAGAGGAATACCCTGTGAAAAAAGCACTGGCTATACCAGACAAGGGGGCAGAGGAAAACGGCCTGCTACGTGGTGGAACTGGTGGACAAACATTAACTAAGAAATGGAATGGGCACAGCTGGACACACAGACAACCCAGGACAGGATGTCCTGGCGTCTACGAACGAGGAGGGCCGACCCCAAGTAATGGGAGCAAGCAAGGAAGAAGATGTATAGTTTTAATTTAGATCTATATCATTTAGTAAGTAACTTATAATGTAATTAATTTATTATTTATATTTTACTAATTTGTTGACTACTTTAAATGCTCCTCCAACAGAATGGTGAAGACACATACATACAAAACTAAAAATATGTGTTATACTATCAACTTACTATAGAATTGACTGGTACAGGTATTGAGAGTATTGTAGACATGAGTGGAGTCAAGTCTGCCTGATTTATGTCAAACCTATGATTGTATGACATGTGCTTCGTATATGGATCTTCAAGTCCCTCTTTCGCTTGTTGCACTCCTGCCCCCCACAACACATATGGAGTTTGTGTTTCGTGATCATCTCCAGATCCATGAGAACCTTTAATATAAAATTTAACATAAGTATTAGTCCTTTAATAATTCTCCTTTGGCAGTTGGGTAAAAAGGAATACAATGGGTTTAGGTGAGTCCAGAACAAGAGAATAGGTGGTGCCATTCTCGAGAATGTTTGCCGTTTTGTATGGGAAACATACTTGCTTGAGAATATTCCCTGGAGAATGTTTTCAAGAATAGCACATCTCTACGAATGTGCCACTAGCATGCCATGCCATCAACAAAACAGAAAAATAATTGCTAACTGCTTGCATACCATAGTAAAATGTGCAGTGCATATGTAGCCAGATTTATTTGTGTGTTTCTGAGTTATGGATGTTTTCTATGTATTAAATATTTGTCCATATTTATCTATTATATATTTCGTTGTCTAGTACCCATAACACAAGCCTTATTGAGCTAACCACGGGCCTAGGTCGATTTGTGTAAGATTGTCCTTTAATATTTATTTATTTATTTATTTTATTTTATTATTTAATATAGTAATACCCCAATCCGTCATGCCATGATCAGACGTCATTAGGAACAAGGTCTTCCCATCGTCATTGTAGAAGTTCCTGATAATTTGTTCCACTTCCTTGATGCCCTGGTCTACACTTCTCACAGTTGTTAAGAAGTTTCTGAAACAATGTAAGATCATATATTTTTTACCTTTCGTCATATTGCTCTTGATCGGAATCATATAGTGATGTGAGTTAGGACCTTGTCAAAATGTCAAGGCACAGTTTTAATTACAGTAACTTACTACTAGGTAGGTACTTCAGGTTAGGTTGTGCTTTAATTCACAGCAAGATATACATGATAAAAAGATATTTCTAGCATTAAACGTAAAGATTGCGATGGATCTAGGGAATGCAATCTCGAAACTGCGAGCTCTCGTGCGATTTACCGAAATTCTTGATGGGATGAGATCTCGGTTCCACAAATCACAACCGAGATCTCGATTAATATTTTCGAGTTCTCGAATGAGATTAAAAGTATTATTGCCTAAAATTTATTTTATAATTTTGTATATTTAAATCATTGGTTAAAAATAAATTGTTATTTTTGTGCTATGTTCACCGTACCTAATCCCGGTACCCTGATATGATATGTCTCACAAATATTGATTATCACTTTGACTTACTTACATACAGACTACAGACAATTAGGTATGCTGTTGAGTTTGAGAGAGAAGCTGATATTTTAATTTATTTTATTTATTTATTTTTATTGCACAGTAACAAATATACGGTTACATTATGACATAGGTTATATTATGTTAAATATTCAATTAATTTCAATTAATATGTTGTTTTTTTGTGTGTTTTATACTGAATTCTCTGCCAAATTTGGTCAAAATAATGTATTTGTACCGAAATCTCAATCTCGACGGTCTGACTGAGGAGATCTCAAATAGACCAATCTCGGTTCAAGATTGCATTCCCTAGATCAGGGGTTGGCAAACCGCGGCTCGCGAGCGGCATGCGGCTCTTTGATGGGTCAGTTGTGGCTCTTCAAGTAAACCAAATTTTTTTTTAAAATCAGATATAACATTGGAAAAGTGCGAATCAGATATTACAGTGCGGCTCTATGAGGTTCCAAAATTATTTTCCGCCATCAGGCTGTTTGTCCAAAAAGTTGGCCCCTGCCCTAGATGAATCCAAAGAATATCAGAAACTCAACAAAACAAATACACATGGTAAATATCCAGTTTTAAATAGTTTGTGTAATCCAAAGAAATTGCCAAATAGTTATTGTTTTCTACTTACTGTGTTTTAGGTTTGTGTGTATGTCCTGATGTATCTGTCCCAAGTAAATGCAAAAAGTACACTATTTTCTTACTCCTCATCCTTTTTTGCACTGAATCATCACTCCTTGCTTTGTAAAAGAAATTTCTAACATTTTCAAACACCCAAGAGTCTAAAAGTGTTGTATTTTTATCAGTGCCAAAAGTGTTATCATAAGGATCAAACTTATGGACAAATATATGGTTGTCTACCGTTCCTTTTGTGAAGATATCTACAATGTCATAAGTACCCCAGCACCATGTGTATGCAGTTTGGTTGAACACGGAATCAAAATCCACAGGATTTTCCTTCCACCCTTTCATAATAGCTGAGGGGTCCTCGTAGAAGCCAGCAATTACTGCTACATGTCCCGGCCGGGATTCAGTAGGGACTTGAGTGCTGGATATGCCCCATCTGCCGTAGGTATTGGCAATTGACCTGGAACATTTATTTTTATCATTGCATACATCATAGATCAAAGTGCCTACTCCTATTCAAAATGACAAAACCATAGTCCTTATGACTATGATCATGTTGAGAAGTATGGACTGAGCTGTATTAAGAAATACTACACAATAAAACACCCGAATCACTTACCTTAAATATGGCATTGTTGTATAGTTAACAAATGATTCTGCTCTCAAGCCGTCAACCACGAAGAGGACAAGGCGGTCTGCCAATGATTCATGGTGTGGCTGATATGGGACCACATTTGTAACAATCGGAGATTTAAAATAAATATCAAATATTGAAAACAAAAACACAACATGAATGAAAAAACCTACTAAAAACATAATTAATAGGATAATATAAGTAGCATTGTTTCAAATATAATACAGACGTTCAACGCTTAGTGTATAGTGAATAAGACACAAATTCGCTCTTAAAATATAAACTTTTAAGTAACATGAAAGAACTACAATCCATTCCATCAAAGCTATAAATAAACCCGATAAACCGATTTTACAATCTGACAGCTTCTGACATCTGTCTAACTGTCACTTTCAAATTGACAATCTCTTGCGTTCGGATACTATCTATTTATTGACCGGAGATACACGAATGAATGGATTTCTAATTTTATATATATAGTCTGGCAAACCATTTCTGTCAGTAGAAAAGCGCGGCAAATTTGAAAATCGCGGGTTGGCAACACCTGTCTTTGAATAATTCGATAATTGTGCATAATTTGTGTTTTATCTGTGGCATGTAACTTTTTAAATTTAAAAAAGTTACTTTTGTTTACTTTCATTTTAAAGTTTCAGATTGTGTTTTTTATTATTACTTATTATTGTAATATCTGCCACCACTGTTCAATAAATTACTAAGAAGCTCAGCTATGATATTAATATAGGTAGAGTATCTTATGCAGGTATTTTGCGTGATAAATGTGGCTATGAGGTTATGCAGAGTTTTGTATTGAATCATCATTTGAAGTTCTTTCTTTCAGTGTAGATCGGATAATTAAAGTGAAAACTGGTGCCAAATGAAGTCCAAGAACGTTTGGTGCTCAATATTGTCGAAAGAAAGCGGTAAAAATCAGGTTTAACAAGCAGTACCTACCTACATGCACCAAGCACTCCGCTACCTTCCGATATTTTAACAAGTCTTTGTAATGTTTTCCCTTGATATACCTCAGCAATGTGTACAATAAATAAACATCAAAATCTCACGTATTTTATTTATTAATTAATGATACACTTCGTACAATAGGTATAAGTACCTAAAAATAGTCTTAAAACAATCAAAGGAAATCATAATAATTAGGTTTATTAATTTATTGCTGAGTAATATGCATTATGCAGCTAAGTAAACTAAGCTGAAAAGTTGTATTTTCAAGTAGATATGCTCGTTTTCCTCGACCGCATTGAAGCGACCTTTACAAGAATAGGATTGTTCAACGTCCACAATGAACACTGGTGGAGTGATGTAAACCCACATGTCACACGCAGAGATGCATTCCAAAGTCGCTTTTCGCTTAATGTGTGGGCAGGCATTCTCAATAATTGCGTAATAGGGCCGCATTTTATTGAAGGTACACTAAATGGGCCTAAATACGAGGATCTGCTAAGAAACGTATTACCAAGATTATTGATGGGAGTTCCTGATGAAAATCTAGAGAACTTATACTTTCAGCAAGACGGAGCTCCTGCACACTTTTCACTACGGGTTCGAAACTACTTAGATCAGGAGTTCCCCGACCGATGGATTGGACGCAATGGCCCCATCGCTTGGCCACCTCGTAGCCCTGATCTCACCCCACTAGACTTCTTTTTATGGGGTGAGATTAAAAGGCAAGCTTACGAGCGAGAATCGCATACTGTCGCAGAGCTTCGCCAAAAAATTGTACAGGCGTTTGATGTTGTGAGAGCCAAGGAGTATGTACTTCGCAAACTTAGAGACAATTTAAGACGGCGTGCGGAGTTATATCGGCAGGAAGGTGGCGGACATTTTGAACATTTATTAAAATACGTTTGAAATAAACTGTTTTTTGGAAATAAATTTTGTCTACTTATTTCGTTTATTATTTACCGTCTTTACGTAGAGGTATAATCACCACACGGGAATTTAGAGCCACTCGCAAATGTTCACAACTTGGCTGTGTAATGCATTCTGGCATTGCATTTGTGTGTAGTCAAGAACGACCGCTGATACCCCATGTTGTGTTACAATACGCAATTTACAAGCCGCTTAAAATTGTGATTTACGTAAAAAAAATGTCTTCCTCTACGTGAATCCAATTAGGCGACAGATTTGTTTCGAGTTTTTTTTCTGGGTGACGCTAGATGTCGCTGTCCCTAGCGGAAACTGGGTAACGCTAGTCCCTCTAAGATTCCTTAAGAGAAAATTATTAATTTTAAAAAGGTTTTCATTGAATCGGTAACTATCTACCAGATGTCAATTACAGTGATAAGATAATTGATAAAACTCGTGAAGTGTCATTGTCATAGAATGTAGGGTGTCCATACTTTGAGTTTGTGATTAAATTATTTGTTAGAAAAATATCACTAATTAAATAAGACTAATTTAAACAATTGAGTAAATGCATTATATTCTCCAGCATAAGCGGAACAAGATACACTATTTTTGTATCACGTAAAATATTGCACCCTGTATAGATTAGATTGTAATTTGGCACAAACACTTTCATGTCCACAATATTAAACTTCCAAATCGATGTCATTTTCGTAATTTACATCCCAAAAAACCATAAAAATGACACCCATATTGATATTTAGACATTTCCACCCCATCGCACCCCAACAGGAGAGATGGTATATTTTACGTCCGCCACGTTAGATTTTAAAATCGTTGTTGTTTTCGTAATCAGCGACCCGATAAACCATAGAAACAATACCCATGTTGATTTTTAGACTTTGTCACCACATTTCCCCCTTTTAGGGGTTAAATTCTCAAAAAACCTGCAACACGTATTTACTCATTTATTGTTAGGAATACTTCTGTGAAGTTTCGAATAAAATAGACTAACTAATCTTGTTTCCCTATACAAACTTTGGACCCCCATTTCACCCCCAAAGGGGATGAATTTTGAAAAATCCTTTCTTAGTGCACCCCTAGACCTTATAAGGAACCTACGTGCCAAATTTGGAATCTCTAGAACCAGCGGTTTGGACTGTGCGTTGATAGATCACTATGTCATTCAGTCAGTCAGTCAGTCACCTTTGAGTTATATATATATATATAGATGCGGCATCTTGCGGAATTTTATTGGAACTAATTTCTTACATTGGAAATAATTTTAATGACATGATGATATGCATGTGTGAGTGCATGTGATAGTACATAATCCCAAATAGACAAGCATCAAAAAGCGTAATAGAGAAAGCGCTATTGTTTTGTTGTCATTGGTTTGAATTTTTACCCATTACTGAAAGATCGTTTTTCATTTGACGGTAAACGTATATCAAGAGAAACTACCCGAGATGTTGGACTAACATTGCAAGAGGAGCTGAAGAGAGCTATGCTAAAATGTCATGATACATTTTACGAAGAGCTTGACCATCGTTACAGGGCAATGGATTATATCCTCTTAACATTTAGTGTTGTTCGGCCTAAAATATTGGTAATATCATCAGAGGAAGATCTTCGTGGATTAGTTCCAAATCTGACAAACATTTTTCGCAGAAGACATAGTTATTCAGATATTACGATTGAGGCGCCCCTTGGAAGCCACCAACATTCCTTCCCTAGAAGTAGTTCAGTGGACAATATTGGAGCTTCTGGGGTTCATTGTTAAGTGGGGTTTTTCTGAATCTGTTCCTAGTCTAGCGCTGTGTTGTGTTTATTAGATTAGGGTCCACTTTTTTATCTTGATTATAATTTCGACGTCCATGGAAAAGCATGAAAGCGACCAATGATGGACTATTATGTTGTTGCTTTTCAAAGAGTCACACTACATTGCTGCATATTAAAATCATGTATTAATTTCAAGTTAAGTAACAAATACGAATTATTTCATAAATTAGTTGTTTGGAGGTGGCTTAATAATGTTTACCTTTTTTGAATCTGAAATTTCAGACACATTTGACGATTCTTCAATTGAAATCCCAGCAGAAAGCAAGTAGAACAGTTCAGATTCTTGAGTTCTTTTGACGTTTTTAAAAATAATTGCAGTTGGGATTTTTTCATGAGGATATTCTTCTTCAACTAAGCCAAGAGTCGCATAAAGACGTCTGACTTGTCCTGCGCTTAACCATCCTCGGCATCCTGGATCAAAACTTTTTATTACTGCTTCTAGGTGCCTGCAACGATATAGGAATTATGAGAATCTACTTGACATATTTCTTACATACCTTATCATTGTTAAATTAAAAATGTTTAACTTACCTATCCTCGTATAAAACAGGTGCAGTCCCGTGTCCTGCACGGAATAGCATACAGTGATCTAACAATTCTTTGAGGTAAGATGTCGGATCATTTGGACCATCAGATAGTAGTTTTGTAAGTAAAAAACGCATCAATTCTGGAATTCGACGATCCCGTAAGTAATTTTCTGCATTATCGACCGCATTGAGAATTCTTAGTTTGCGAGGAGGTATTACTGGTGGAATAGTGTCTTCACTTAATAAACATTTGCAAAGAAATATAGGCTCCGGTGTAGGCTTCTTTTCGACTACGGCTTCCTCGGTTTCTTCGTCCATATCTGTTATAATACTTATTTAACTCCCTTTTGTACACTCTGACGACACAAATTCAAAATTAATAACGATTATTATTTAATTGATAAATGGGTGACAATGATGACAATAAACAACAGGAAACTATGACTACCTATAACATGCCTCCATGCCTAATGCTGCAACCACACTTCGCCTATGCGGACGAATATTCGTGTTCCGTCTCTTTCTTATTGTATAGAATAAGAAAGAGACGCAACACGAATATTTGTCCGCATAGGCGAAGTGTGGCGCTACCATTACACATCACAACTAAAGCTGTAGTCAAGCGTTAGGTTTTTGCATCAGGTCCCTAGATATGGTTACCGGTTGGTTACTGAACAATACATTAACCGGTACAAGTAAATTAATCGGTCTTGTGCGAAGTTTATCCGATCGGGTAACTATAATCGGCAACCTGACGCGGAAACCTAACTTTTGTCTCCACCCTAAGAACATTACATTCTAATACATTACCGCCAGTGATGCCCCTATATATTTTTGTTTAATAAATTTAAGTTTGAGAACGAACTGCATCTTGTCTCACAGTCCACTCATTTGTATATTCAGGTTATATCACTTTCTTTATTATGGAATCAGAAAGAGTCAACAAGTATATTTGAACTAATACGTCAAGTGAGTTGGCGCCATCAGTGCCATTATGATCTTTCAGGTTAGTGAGTAGAGAGCTTAAAACCGATATTAGACATAGCAATTTGTAGGGCCCAATCTGTTGTGTACACTGCCCCTTTTACGCTCCCTACGGGCCCTAACTCTTATTACATCTCCCAACCTGACAGATTGGGCCCTACAAATTGCAATGTCTAATACCGGTTTAAGACCTTATATGGTATATCTGTAATGTTGGACAACCTTATGGTAATTCATTTTGATTGACATACCTATATATAAATGTTTTTTCTAGCCTGTGTAGTGTTTTGACATGTATTCAAACCGGATTCAAACGTTGAACTGATGAATTTCTAAGAGAAGAGAAGAGCTAAATACGTTACAAAATAAAAGCCAGAAACATAAAAATACATCACTATCAAACATTTCTTTGTAATGGTTGATCAAACTTAATTTAATATAGGGCAGAAGTACATGAAAACTATACGATGCTGTCCGTACTACGTGAAAATATGGAGGACATACGCATTGGAAAAATCGACGACTGTAAGTGTTTTGTTGCATTGTTTTTGATTTATTATGATTCTAATCACAAAATGACATAATAATGAGCCCGACTGGGGAAGTACCTCCACCTTACAGAAAACCACAGCCAAATAGCACTAGACCCTACTCATAGTGTTGTGTTCCTGCTGGTGAGTAAGGTTGCCAAAGAGCTCAAAGAGGACCCAGTGTGTTGACGATGAGGGACCTTCTTGTTCCTTTAGCCGTCAACACAGTGAATCCTCCTTTTTGTAAGGGGTTGGCAACGCGCATGTGACTCCTTTGGAGTTTCAGGTGTCCATAGGTTACGGTATCTGCTTACCATCAGGTGGGCCGTATGCTTGTTTGCCACCGTCGTGGTATTAAAAAAAAAGACAATATTAATAAGAACTTAATTTAACAGGTGACACAGATATGCGAAAAACAGGCCAAGAAATGGATGTGATTAGACAAAGGACTGTGGCGTATGAGTATCTTTGCCGCCTGGAGGAAGCCAAGACCTGGATGGAAGCATGTTTAAAAGAGAAATTACCCCTGACTACTGAGTTCGAGGAAAATCTGCGCAACGGAGTATATTTAGCAAAACTTGGCAATTTTATTGCACCTGAATCACTTCCCTTGAAGAAAATCTACGACATTGATCAAAGGCGTTATAAGGTGAGAAATATAATGTACTACAATCTTCATACATTCTTCCTATGACTTTTATCGAACAAGCAGAGCGTAAGCGAAGTGAAGTTCTTTCAAACAATTTTGGCTACCTAGACGTCTGGGCATTTCAATGGCTTTTTGATTTTGAATAGTTGTTCCACAATAACTTTAGTAACGATTTTCTGATCTTTATGAAATTTGTTGGGGTTGTAGCAGAGATACATATAATTTGAGAATTCATATATGAACAGGATCGATGTAGTGGTTGTGGAGCTAGACGGTGAAAAAAAATCTTCAGAAGGGTCTTGTTATATTGGTAATCCGTTTGCCAGTTAATCGCGAGTTCTCAGTTCGAGGCAGACTACTAGCAGTTGTACATTCCTAAGTCAGAGTTACGTTGAATCCTGTTGATTTATAATAGGAGCAGTGTGTTGCTGTATGAATAAAATTGTCAGTAAGGTCCATTATATTGTAAAGTCCTTTTAAAAATTTATGTTGAGCAATAATCTATCAACAGCTTCCTCAATTCTAAAATACAAGCTTTGCCAGCTACTTCTTCCGTGTGTAAAACCAAGGCTCAAAACTGGTTTTCTCTATAAATCCGGAAAAAACCCAATATAATACTATATTTTTTATACCATGACGGTGGCAAACAAGCATACGGCTCGCCTGATGGTAAGCAGTTACCTAGCCTATGGACGCCTGCAACCTCAGAGGATTTACATGCGCGTTGCCTACCCTTTAGGAACCTATTCACTCCTAATTCACCTCGTACTGTAGCCCGCTGGGAAAACCTCGGCAGGGAGTTCATTCCACAGCCGTAGCGTTTGTAGGTGAAAATTAATTATTTTATGGTCTTTATGTAGAACTCAATGTTATTTTTTTTTGCATGTTTTTAAAGTGGGGCATTCCACTCATACAATAGTTTGTTATTAAATCAAATACAAACACTGAAAACATTGAAAAAATAATCAACCCAGCAGGACTTGAACCTGCATCAACATGCCTTGCCGGGGCTTGATCGCTTTACCAACTCAATATTGTATTTAGGTAATGACACTAATGATCTCATAGTATTAAATTGTCCCATTTAATATTAAATAGTAAACAAAATAATGAAAAGTAATGAATAATACAGGTATTTTAGTATGGAGCAAATACTGGTTTCCGAGCCTGTTGTGCAACTCTGTGTCAATTAAATAGATAAGAGTTATAAAGAATAGTTTGCTTATATAGTTGTAGGATGGACTTATGCCTATGAAAGATTAAGAACATTATATACCTAACTTTTTAGTTAGGTATATAATGTTTTTGAGTCCTTTTGGACTCAAAAATGTATTAATAAAAAATCCGACACATTCAATTTAATCCATTAGAGTATTTATTGTGGTATCAAAAGATCATATATAATATTTAATCCATACAATATATAGTCATGTACGAAGTTCGCTGGGTAGTTCAATAAATAAACAATTTTAAATTTCAGGTTATGGGCTTACAATTCAAACATACAGACAATATTAACATGTTCCTGCAAGTTTTAAGGAAAACAGAACTTCCTGTGGTAAGTTCAGATAACCCTTATTTATGGCTCTTAGTGTAGCTTATCACATAAATGGATGTGTATGAGTTAGTATACAAAAATGCTCTTTATCCCAGTCATCTTAGAGCTCTGTGTCACTTGGTCTGGATTTCTAATTTTTTCCTTCACTGAAGAGCAACTCCTGTATGTAGGTATATGAAATGATTGCATGAAAATATTTATTTGTAGATGTATTTAAAAAAAATGCATTGTTACAACACAGTACCTCTGGTTTAATTTAGAAACTGTACTTAATATGTGACACTTTTTCGGAAAAGGTATCATTTGGCCGTCGGCGCTAACGCTTTTATTGCTCGAATATAAAATTTAATTTGTACAATGTACGACGTAACGCCTTTCACCAAAGGGTACCTTTTTCGAAAAACTGTCACATATCATGATTTAAAAAAAAATACGTTCATATATATGTATGGAGTATTTAAGATAATAATTTAAATTCAATGCTAATTGGGAGCTTTACCTTGCAAAAGGTACATACACTTTTTATTTCTTGTAGAAGTTTCTGAGTTACTAATAAGTTGCCGGTGTATTCCCATTTGTGCCTGCGGGGATAGATATAGGAAATGGATTTTGATAGTAATCAAATTTAATCACTTCCAACACTCGACTGGCGACCGCGGCGAGCAGCCGCCGCTGTTTTCAAAAACGGCCCCATTTAAGTCTATAGATTTTAATCGGGCCACGCGAGCCCACCGCTCGCCGTCACCGTTCCAAACGGCACGATCAAAATCTATGCACATGAATGGACCCGTTTTGGAAAACAACGGCGGCCGCTCGTCTTGCCATTCGCCACGGTCGCCGGTCGCATGTTCCAGTCCGCGGCCTTAAGCGACCATTTTCACCAAAAAAACGATTGCCCTTGCTAATAATTATTAGCTAACTATAAAGGTTGACATAGCAGAAACATATTTATTATTTCTTTTATCAGACTTTCCAACCTGAGACAACTGACATCTATGACAAAAAGAATATCCCAAGATTGATATACTGTATACATGCTCTAAGTACCCATTTGTTCAAACTTGGGAAAGCACCTCTTATTCAAGATGTCTATGGAAAAGCTGTGTTTACAGGTAAAACAATTATAACATTTATGTACCTACATATTTTCATAATACCTATACCTACATTAAAATACCTACTTAACATACTTTTTTCACTTCATTTCTTTATATGTTAATTAAATTTTTAGATGAAGAACTTGATACAGTCTCCAAAGATCTACAAAAATGTGGGAACCCAATGCCTATGTTTCAAAAAATTAGTGGTATCTTATCAAAAAATAATATGGATGACAACCAAGGCATGCATAAAGCTGTAATTGAGCTCAATAAACTTTTAAACAGCTCGAAACCAATAACTTCTGCTTTATTAAATCCACAACTCAAGTTAAAGTATGTCCAAAATCGTCTTATGGACGAATATAAAAAAGTATTGAAGGCTGCAAAGCATGAAAAACTACAGGCCGCTCATAACCACTCTCTTAATGATAGCTACGTCCCTGACGAGTATGATGAATTGCTCACCATTGTAGAAATACAAGGACACATAACTGCCACTAATTACAAATTTCTGTGGAAGAAACTTTGCTCTACCTCAAATGATAATGACATCAATAGCTTGCATAAAATCTTTAATGAATCTTGGGTGAAAGTAAAGAACTACAATCCAGAAAACTTGGACTTCTATTGTGATGTAGTTAAAGAAATAATTGAATGTAATAAAGATGTCGAGGTTGAAAGCATCACAAATTGGCATAAGATATTTCAGAATGTAATCAATGAAGGTAATCGGAAATCTGTTGAGCATGGAGACCATAAAACAGCTATCGCGAAAGTTAATTGTGCTTTGGATGAAGGGAATTGTGAAGACTTATATAAAGCACTGACTAATCCTAATCTAGAATTAAATATAAAAGTAGATAAGTATGCGATCCCACTTCTGTTTGAAGAAATGAAACTAGAGAAGTTTGAACTTGAGAAAAACTTGAATGAGAGTGAGATAGCCGCGTCCGTGTCGTATTTGACGGCGATTGCAGCAGTGTCTCAGGCGGTGGAGAGAGGAGATGAATCTGCTCTTTGGAAGACGTTGACTTTGAAGCAGGTGCACCTTGAGGGTCTGCGGCCGCATTGCCGTCGCCGCTACCTGACTGCACTCATGAACGCGTTGCAAGTTAAAGTGAGGGAACAGTGTGCTTGCCCCTTGCTTACTTTGGAAGACATTAGGGACACAATTGAAATGGTCAATTTAGAGGATGATGACAACGAAGAATTAGTTGCAGTAATTGAAAGAATTAACAAAGCTGTATCAGATGACAATGTTGACACACTGATGCATCTTTTAAAAAGTGCTTATTTGAAGATACCAGCTCCTTTGCATAAAGAGGAGAAATATCTATATTTAAGAATGCTGAAGAAAAAGTATCTTCACAAAGATTCGCAAAATCTATGGCTTGATGACATTGTTGATACTATCAATGAAGTGAATGAGGAGTCCTCAAAAGTCAAAGACTTGACTGATACATTAGTACACTTAAATTCAGCAGTCCTGAAAAACAACGTAAACGAATTCTGGGAAGCGCTGTTATCCCCTATTTTTTCTAATTTAATGGTGGACAGTGCATGTAAGAATGTATATTTCCAAACATTTACTAAAGCATTGAAAAAACGCGGACACTATATCTGCCCGTGGATAGTGTGTCACACAGATGCAGGGAATACTGTTTACATCGACATAGAGTCTTACACGTACAGCTGGACAACCCCTAAAGATTTTGTGCCATACGCGCGCTACTTTAGCCGAAAGGATGTAAGTAGCCTGGTAGACAAAACAAATAAACATCACATCAATAAATACAAGCAAGTCATCATAGAGAACGCGATCGTGAAACTTCAAGCATATTGTAGAGGGTACTTGTTCAGAAAGAAGTTACGTCATAGGTTGAAGTTCTTTAGAGACAATGAAGTGTTTGTTGTCAAAATTCAAGCTTGGTGGAGAAGTATATTGATTCGAAGAAAGTATGGTACTATGATTAAGATGAAGATAATAGAAGCTAAATTACAAAAAGAACGGAAGCAAAATCCCATAGCTTGGTATAAAATTCAGGTAAGTTCACCCCTCTTTCGTAGTAAACCAATAAGTCGTGTTTTCACTCACGTGTCATTGGAAGGACTTTTGATCGAAAATAATTGCTGTATTACCTACATTTACTAGATTATTTTCTTACAGGAGCACAAAATAATAAAAATTCAGGCTCTTTGGAGGGGCCGCAGAGCTCGACAGGCATTTGCTTCATTGTTCCACTCCCCCAACCCACAACTCAAGGTTGTTAAGAGATTCATTCCCTTATTAGACTTTTCCACTGAAGACTACGACCGCGAAATCGAACTCCAAACTTTGAAAGCTGAAGTTGTACAGTCTATAAGGAAAAATCAAGAATTATCCAAACAAATTGACGACATGGATCTCAAAATAGGGCTTCTAGTTCAAAATAGAATTGCGCTACAAGAAGTTGCAGCCCACGGTTTGAAACTTAACAACTTGGTTAAACACAATTCCATGACTAAACTGGTTTTACAAAATCAGGGCAAGGGTACTTTAATGACGGTTTCAACTGCTGTTAAAGGCTTAAAATCTCTTACGAAAGAATGTAAAATACTTCTGGATGGATACCAACATTTATTTTATGAATTACAAACAAACCCCACCTATCTGTCTAAACTCTTATTCTGTATACCTCAGAACAAGACTAATTTCTTTGTGCAAAATGTTGTTTTGAGTCTTTATAATTTCGGGGCTTATCCTAGAGACGAATATTTGCTACTTAAGTTGTTTAGATTTACTTTGGAAGAAGAAATAAGTTGCAAAGTAGTAAAACCCTTCGATATAATAGCCTCGACACCTTTGGTGCTCAAAATGGCAGTGGGTCTTTCTAGACAATTGTCTGGGCTAAATAGCCTGCAAACTATTATTGGTCCTCTTGTTGAAAAGATGTTGAAAGATAAAGATCTGAATATAGAAACTGGACCGGTAGAGATTTACAAGGCATGGAGGAATGAAACTGAAATGAAGACAGGCGAAATCTCGTAAGTAGCATTTCTAACTGGTAACAAGTTAACAACAAAAATTGGCATTTTTTTTTGCCTTGAGCTTTTAACTTTGCCGTCTGTTGCAATAATGGTGCGACCGCTACTAACTGAGCTATCTTAGTCCCACAGGGGAGACGAAGGCTGGCTTCTATGGAATATTACTTTAGTTAGAAACATCTCATGTAGGTATAATTAGAACAAAGTTTCTTAAATTTCCTCATTTCTTAAAGTTAATTCATCTTTTTTTTTTTCAGGAAACTGCCTTATACTGTTACTCAGGACGAAGCCCTAACATACCCGGAAGTTAAAACACGACTCGAAAGTGCCCTCACGCAACTGAAGGCCATAGTGACAATGTTCTTGGACAAAATCACTAACTCCACCGAACTGCTGCCTTTCTGTATCACGTACATGGCTCGTGTTTTACACAGATCTTTGACATCAAAATTTCCTCATACACCTGAGAAAGATATTCTGAAGGTATACTCTTAGTAGTTTTATATACCACATTTTTATTTAAGTGTCATTACACATACTAGGCCTTGAACAGTTTTTTTGACAAGTTGTCATAGATAATTTGTAATTAATAAATTTGGAATAACTATGTAATTTTTGCACCAAGGCGGTTTGTTTACAGAGGGCCTATAGTGAAACGCGAAAATCAAAATTTCGACATCTGCCTCTCTATCTCTCGAATGGTAACGAAACGAAATTTCGATTTTCGTGTGAGGCGTTAGGCCCTCTGTTTGTGCTAGTGCCGCCCCCGCAGGGTTTTGCGGTGGTTTTGCGTAATATTAGTAGAGTTTAAGTAATTTGAGTAATTTTCGAACGTTTTCGCAAACAAACGAAATGAATTACTAAAGTGTATTTTCTCTACTATTAGTTAAAAAATCTCTTTTAGTTCTTGGTTGGAAAAAAACAAAACGCAGTGTTTACTCCTTGTTCTGTAGCGTTCTTTATTTTCTGATTTCACAGGTGATCGGTAATTTGGTGTACTACCAATTCCTGAACGCTGCAATCGTGGCGCCTGACGCGTTTCACATCATCAACCTGCCGAACGGAGCTGGCCTCACCACGGATCAGCGGAAGAACTTGGCGTCTGTTGCGAAGATACTGCACTTTTCAGCTGCAAAGAAAGGGGTTAGTGTATAGGTATACACATACATTTGTAGAAACAGGATGCTAGTCCTAAGACTGGGAGCGTTTATTTAATGCAAAATACTTGTCTAATATTTCACATTCTAACGATTAAAAAAAACCGGCCAAGTGCGGGTCGGACTCGCGTTCGAAGGGTTCCGTACCATTATCTATAAAAACGGCAAAAACTTACTGTCTATTGTATGGGAGCCCCCTTAAATATTTATTTTATTCTGTTTTTTAGTATTTGTTGTTATAACAGCAACAGAAATACATCATCTGTGCAAATTTCAACTATCTAATAACACGGTTCATGATATACAGCCTGGTGACAGACGGACAGCCGAGTCTTAGTAATAGGGTCCCGTTTTAACCCTTTGGGTATGGAGCCCTGAAAACGAATGCCGGACATTTTTATGCCCATCCGACCTAAAGTAACAAAGGTAAACTTTCTCCAATAATATTACCTACTTAAAACATATTTTCTTACTTAGATATAAAACCTCTTAGGGCCACCGGAGCATCGACATTCAATATGAATTGTGTATCCATTTTGATCGCTCTTGCTTATTTGAATGGTTTGGGGAAATAGATATTGTAGTCGAAACTCCTATTTTCCATGTTCGCTATTTATTTAAAAAAAACTGAACGTGTATTTTTCATCCATAATTACCACAACCTATTTCAGACCATTAAAAAGTCGCGATACTGACATTATGCCTTTTGTTTTAGCTGTTTAGGAGCTATGCTTCCTTTTTATATGACTATCAATAATCTGTTTACAGTTCGGTGAAGAATCCAACCACCTCCGCTGCCTAAACCCTTTCATAGTGCATTGCCACGAGAGGATGAAGGAAGTGTTCCGCCGCTGCTGCCGCGGCCCGACGCTCGAGGAGTACTTCTGTGTAGACGAATATACTGAAGCCACACTGTTGCATCACCCGCACATTTATATTACAGTTCAGGTAAGAAATTATGTGTTATAATATCTATCTATTAATTTATTAACTTATTGACTGCCACGAAAATTTTTAATTCAATTTCAATCAAGAGTGACGTTACTGGAATGCACGAAGGTTCTTTATAAACTGCTGTATTGTCAGACTATTAATAGATAGTGCTGACTGAGGCGGTTGAGGGGAACATTTTGTTTATTTATTGTAGGCAGTACAGATGTACCCGCCACCTTACGGCTTACGGATATCATGCTGCACCTTACATTTATACTTATAATATGAGAATTATTAACAAACAAAATCAAACATTTTTTTACTAAACAAAAATAAATTTAACGTGCAAGAGGCCGTAAGGCATTGTCTTCTAGTAACCTTAGAGTTAAACAGAAACATTTTAAATATGCACGAAAAGCAAAAAAATATCCGTAGATTTCGTTAACACCGTAGACAGGCACGCCCTACTAATCGAGTACTAGGACATCTCGCTAAACCATACCGGTTCGAAAAAATAACCGGTTCCAAATCGTATTTCTAGGAAATCGTAGACACGCACGCCCTCCTAATCGAGTACCAGGACATCTTGGCCCCCGACCCGCGCGATCGCCTCAACGAGCTGCTTGATGACCTCGGCGACGTGCCATCTGTCGCGCAACTCGCCTCACGGGACGTTGATTCGGTAAACATACTCATTAAATCGACACGCAGCCCTGCTAGTCGAGTACCAGGGTGCGCAGCCAACGTGCCAATCGCGCTTCGTAGCGAACGAAACGCAACTGTCACTGTCGCACTAATGTGGAAGTGATAGAGAGAGGTGACTACGATACTCTACGGAGCATTAATGATTGGCACGTTGGGTACGCACCCTGGACATCTTGGCCCCCGACCCGCGCGATCGCCTTAATGAGTTGCTGGATGATCTCGGCGACGTGCTATTTGTCGCACAACTCGCCTCTCGGGACGTTTATTCGGTAAATAAATTCGTTAGTGGGGTTTTACTTCTTAGCGCTTTGTGTACAGTCGCCATCAGATAAATCAGATCGGCCAAGGTGGTCACAAATATCTAAGCAGCGCCTTTATTGTCAAGGCGATAAAGTGCATGTTCAGGTATTTTTGAGTACCTTGGCCGCTTCGATATATTTAATGGCGACTGTTATCTCTTCTTTTCTACGAACAATTTTTTTCTTTTAGCATTTTGGTGACTCGGTGGAAGAAAGCGCGAGATTGGAAGTATGTTTAGCGCTTGTAAATAAATTCCAAGCCCCATCAGACGACATGACTGATCTGAACAAGTTGTTTATCAAAACCAAAGAATTGTGCGTCGCCGTCATACCGTTCCTGAATGGTAAGTTATGTTTATTATTTGTATAAATATCAGGGAGTAATTTTGTAATAATATATTCAGGTAAACCCAAATAAGAACGGCTTTTATATTTCATTTCCCCCAGCTGAACTTATTATAAATCATAAAAATCAAAATGTACGGTTACATTTAGATTTCATGAGTTTGTTTCTATAATCGGTTAAATTAAAAAATATTTATTTTTCTTTAAAGTAACTTGTCCCGATTCTTTATTACTCTAAAGTGGTACATTTTTAAGTAAGACAGTTTTAATAATTGGTTAAGAGACTTTTTGTTTGTCTTCTATAACAACTAAAAGGGTTACTTTTTCTTCAAGGTGAACATCTATTAGAAGCAGTCTGCATCGGCACAACCCAAGAACAACAGGACCAGTATGCAGCAAAAGTAAAAAGACGCATTTACTCCGGACAAGCGCGGCCCGACGAAGCAATGACTCTGCGCGAACACATCGCAAAGCTGAGAAAAAATCTACAAATGCTCGAAGATGAGGGCTACGTGACCCGCGAAGATGGGTACCAAGCTTTGGTAACCTCGATAGCGCTTGATCTGTGCAATAAGGGGAAGTACAGACAAGCCCAAAGACGGGCATTGGCCACTCTGACGCGCACTAAACAGAGCTTGCACGAAAAGACGAAGTATTATGAGGAAAAATGTAAATCTTATGACGAGTATATAAGGTCGTGTCTTGCAAATCTTCACGCCGGTAAAAGGTAAGTTTCTAAGCTCGACAATCCCGTCAACTCGTCATAAACAAAAGTTGCATCAGAGGAGCATATAGAGCTTGGGTCAAGAATGGTTTTGTGATAAGATTCAATTCCAAAAAACCTGTAATTGATACGTATGTGTTTATTCTTGACTAAATAAAATACTTTTTGGAGTTGACGAAAGGGTAACAAACTTTGTAATTAATAAAGCTTCAAATCTACGTTTTCTAAACTGTAAACCCAATTGTTTTCAGGAGTGTGCACGCATCTCTAAGAAGATCTGGGAAAGACATCCAGAAGTTAAAATCGAAGCTAACAATAAAATATTCAGGTGCTAAATTACTGGAACGCGGAGTTCTACTGGAAATCGACGGTTTACCGCCGTCTCAGTTCAAAAACGTGCAATTCGAAATAACACCCACCGATCACAATGGAGTATTCACGGTAAAAGGAAAATTCATGGGAGTAGAAATGGACTCCATTGAAGTAGACATACAAGATTTACTTCAGAAACAGTATGAGGGTTGTGCTGTTATGGACATGTTTGGGAAAGCTAAGATAAACGTTAATCTTCTAATATTCTTACTGAATAGCAAGTTCTATGGTAAGTCTTAAATATTAATGACAATGGGCATCTGCCCTAAGATGTTTAATTTGTAACTTTTTAAAGTCTTAATTCAATCACATTTAATTATGTTCATCACATTAATGAATTATCACATTTTTAATTACTAAGTTGTATTGTACCTGTGTTAGAATTTATAAGCCTATTATTGATTTTTTTTTATACATAAGTGATCATAAGTGCAGAGACAATTTACAGCCTGTGCTTCTAAATAATGATCAATGCTTATTTTTCTGGCAAATCGTAATGAATTTGGCAGATTTGTGATAAAGGTTTCTTTCTTTTAACCTTTTTTTTACATCAAAGCGCTTGGACGAGTTTTCTTTGCGTATGGATATGATATACCTACGCTAAATGTTCTTCCCAGCCAACTTTAGGTAACCGTGTAGCGATAGCGATTAACGATTTTATATGCGCGCCCGTATATATATTCGCTATAGTTATCACATATTTGACCTAGTACTCAAAGGTATAAAAAATATGTCAGAGTTTGTGTGTAGAGATAGTTGTCGTGTATGACACTTAACTAGTCGATCTGCACAGACTTCTAACGAGATTACAAAAAAACAGCAAAAAAGACACAAGTATTATCATTCTGTATAATAAGGGACCTTGATTGGAGATGAATTAAAGCGCTTACGTTGTGAAGTTTCGCATTTATATTGGCTTATCGTTAACGTGGCGTATACGCCAATAGTGTACAAATACGCCAGTAGTTACAGTGTCCAAGAGGCAACCGGATGGCTCGCGGTATTTGAGCTCCCGAAGTCTTGTGGAACCGCCCTGTGCAGCCCAAACTGTACAGCCCCCTCACCCCTCATTTGTTTCGGGCTTCCAACTTCGGATCGATAATCGACCGGTCGTGATGAATGGCAATGCAATTCAGAATATATTTAATTAAATTTGTTAAATAAATACGTTCAACAACACCGAAAATATAGAAAATATATAAATATTATATAAAAAACTGGAAATCCTTAATAATTTTCTCACATTTTTGTAAAAATATTGCGGTTTAAAAACCGTTAAATTTAGAGCCAGTTTTTTAAACCCTACATTTCAAAACCTCAATTCGATTACTTGTATTCTAGCAAGAAAAAAAAAGTAAAATAATAACTATAGGTAAACGCATTTTTTCGTGCCTAAAATTACAAAAGTATTCCTAAAACTTGCTCTTTCCGATGCCTTTGAGGCCGATGACGTCACAAACCTTACGCTTTTTGAATGGGGCGTTTTGACGCGCGGCGCAGACGCCTAACGTTTTTTCGCATTTTTGACGTTTCTGGGCTACAATAGGTAGGTTTATTGACGTCTTCCAAATTCATGCATGTTGCTAATTTCCGCTGGCAGTTCAAATACTGCGAGCCATCCGGTTGCCTCGTGGACACCTCATTGCTCTGAATATAAGTAATTTTATGTTTTTTATGCTTATTGTACGTTTTTATGTATTTGAGATATAACGTTGATAAATTCAAAAAAATTAAATACTCCTTATTGATATTATAATTTTACAAAAACCAAATAATTATGTCAGTATTGTTATTGAACCAAATGATTGTGATTTATTTATTGTTTACTCATAATTTCATTAATTCGCAAATCATATTTGAGGAAATGAATTACATTTTTTTATTATTAAAATTAAACACCTCCCTGGTCATTTAAGTTATTTTTACGCATTATTATTGTTAATGTAAAGAATCAAGTGGAGTGGTTCATCCTTTAATTCGAATCTATTTGTAAGACTCCCTGACTGTACCTATTTTTATATGAACCTAACATTTTTCAATAAACGAGGCTAACACTTATCGAATTTACTTATTTTTTGTCTCATCTATCTGACCACTTGCATGAAGCTATACTCAAGAGTGCCCCTTTTCTCAAAGCAAGTATCTCTAGAGTTTGAAACACGCGTTCTTCTATACACGCAACGCGACTAATTTTAAAACACGTTTGAAGAGGGCTGATAGCATACAGTAACTGGCTTACATAATTTAGTCGGGTTTCTTTCTTGCCCTTCAAATTCAAATAGCGGAGGAGGGTAGCAAACGTTTATTATTGTACTTAGGGCCTTTTGCAAGTAAGCAATAATCACAATGTCAGACCATAGATGAATATGTATGTGTCAGACCTTGACAAGGACCAACGATAATAAGTTTAATAAGACCATCCCGTTCAATCTTGGTATTATTATTATTACCATGCATACAGGTGCGACCACACCGCTGCTTAAAATACGGCGACGTTACGGAAACGCAGTGACGCATCGTATCCGTACCGTTTTTATCGCATACCCTCCACACCGCTGCTTAAAATACGGCGACGTTACGGAATCGCAGTGACGCATCGTATCCGTACCGTTTTTATTGCATGCCCTCCACACCGCTGCTCGAAATACGCAGAAGCAACGTGTCCGCCGTGACGTGCCCCATACTAAATATTATGACGCAGCTCAATGTCTGCGTATTTCAAGCAGCGGTGTGGATAGTCGGTGGTGTACACTTATTTATACGGAAAATGATGATGATGGAATCCTTTAGGCTCTAAGATTAAAATTTAAGAAGGGGAGCCAATCAAATTTTTGACGAAGTGGGGGGTGCCGCCCATAATTAATTAAAAATAAAATAGAGCTATATAGTCAAGTTTGATATCATTTTCATGTAAAGCGAGGATGCCGAATTCATTTTTGGTATTTTATTTATACCTTTCCATATAAGAAAACTGAGAAAACATAAAAAATATGAAATCAACGTTAGATATTTTTTTGAATAAATACCTATATTTTTTTTATTTATGGTCGTATCATGAAATAGTAGATTGTGTAACAAGGGAGCAAAATGAAATATTTACGGCGAGGGCGTATATTGATTCCCAAACGAAGCGATGGAGTCTATAATAGAATCCAGAGCGTAGCGAGGGATTCTAAAGTAGACTCCTGAGCGTAGGGAGGGATTCAAGTGTTAACGCCCAAGTTGAAAATAGTTTTGCTCCTATGTGACACATACTGCTTTTCACATCACCTTAGAGGAAAATATTTTTTTTTATTGTTGAATCATATTTATTTTAACTTTATATGTGCTTAGTGTGCTTCTTGATTATAATGAATCTATTAATTTAATAAGAAATTTGATTGTGATGACGGACTGGCTGAAAAAAATACGAATGTCCTAGAACAGAAAAGTGCCACTTTGTTCCCTCCTAGCAGGGAAGAAAAAGCCCGTATACGACTAGGTGGTGTGAAAAATATATTTTCATGATGAAGCCATGTTATTCCCCTTTATAAAAAAGTATATAAATCTTGTATTGGTTATAATATCTTTAAGAGGCCTTATTCCCAAAACGCGCGAATTTCATAAAATGCTTCATTTTCTTCGAAGGCTATGGCTAAAGTACTTAGTTTTTTTTAATCAACTATTGATGCATATAATAGTTCATTTCTTTATCTAGACGGCCATTGGAGCAAATATTACATTTTAACGAGTAAAACATGAAAAAAATTGGTCGTCTTGGAAGGCCTTTCCGGATTTTCCAATTAGATGTACCGTTCATTTCCAAATTACGCAAAAAAGGGTAACAATTCTTATTCAACTTGAATAAAATTCAATTGAGTATATCATGTCTGAGACGGCCATGGAAATAAATATCGAAGATTCATCTTGGATTATAATAGACAAAATACCTCCTGATTATATGCCAGTTTTTTGATGAAAACACGTTTACATTTAATTTTTTCCACGAAAACTCTATAAATATTTTGCCCTAAAAGATTACCATAGGAAAGTTAAACTGTATTTCTATCACGATAAAAAATATCATTACTATAGTGGTACGTTTTAATTTAGTATGAATTTTTTAAAATGACCTATAAATCACACTTCACAGGACACTTTCTGTAAGAATCGTATTTTTGGGTTCTTAATAGTAATAAATATGGTTCAAAAGTATTTTTTTGTATTACTAATACTTCAAACTATCTTATAGATAGCATTTTATGCGGCTTTTTTCATTAATAGAGATTTTCGACATTTTAGGGAATAAGGAGCCTTAACGAAAAAAATATAATAATCGGCCTGTTATCAACCACAATCTATATATGTAGGAAAAACGATGTGGTTTGAGCTCTAATGCTTGCTTAATTATATCTTTCACAACTAAATGGACGTCAACCATTTCAAACGCTATTATTTACCTTGTCTTTGTATGCTTGTTATAATCCGTAAGTGGAATAAAGAGTTCGTTTAGAAGATACCGGAACCGGTTACCAATAAAGGGGTATTAGATCAAGTAAGTATTTGGTAGGGTAGTTTTTAAAAACTATCAATTTAGTAAGCACATCATTGAGTTACCCAAAGGTAAGCGCTTGGCGGGTACGGATTGGAGGAGGAGAGCAGAAGATCGAGCACAGTGGCGTGCCATGGGAGAGGCCTATGTCCAGCAGTGGACTGATACTGGCTGCTGCTGCTGATAATGATAATGTAGCGCTTTCCGAAATGAAAATCCAAAATGACGTTTACCTATCAAGCTAATTTCATCTCTATTGCTTAGACGTTAGGCAGGGACATAACATTGAATATAGGGTAACCATATCATTTTGTAACCAAATAATAGCGTTATCAAATAGAGGGGTTCTCCAATCCCTGTTATCTAGTGACGTTTTCAAGTGAAAGGTACATCATTGCGGGTTATCAATAAGAGCCCGTTCATTTTTTTAGAGAGAAAACTTAAGCGGTAGGTATACATCTTCAACTGAGGACAGTGATCTGTTGGCAAATAGTGCGCTCTAAAATAAAAATAACAATTCTGTGTTATACCTACTTAGACATTACACAAACTCATTTGGAAATTTGTTAATTTATTATAACTAATATTTACATAACTAAATGCAAGTCTGCATAACTACAGCTACATGCTTCATCCCACATCTCCATAATTTTGTGGTTGATTATACCCTCGTTCTGTTGACAAATTGATCCGATATCTGGTGCACACCTTAAGTTCTGATGACAATTACAATTTAATAGATTCAGTATCATTGTAAATCCAAGATAGCTGCCGCTACAGAATGCCGCGTATTACACATTTCTTAACAAACCTCTCAATCAAGTATAAAATGAAAGGGATTTATTTGTAGAACACAGTGCATTGCGGATCATAAAGTAAGCGTAGTTTAGACAGTTTTAGTAACATAACAACTTGAAAAGAAAATAAGTATTGTTCAGGTAAATTCAAAAGCTTTTATTGAAAATAAACAATGATATAGATAATGTACAAAAAGCTATAAAAATAATTCGTTAGGTTCTAGGTACCAGTCATCACACCACTCTTCTCATCAATGTAGCTAGAGCAGTGAAAAGATAAAAAACTGAAACCGTGGGGCGCTTGAATCTTTTATCAACAGACAACGCCTAATATCATTATAATATATATGAACTTAGGTTAGGTACGCTACGCTAGTGGTGTGATGAGTGGTACCTAGGACCTATCGATTTTTAAGCCTTGAGTACATTACCTGCATCATTATTATCATTATTTTCAATTAAACCGTTTAATATAAGATTTTTAACATACAAATTGAACTACTATTGGAAACGGGGTGTTTACCTAACTCAAATATACATGGTAAATACCATACCAATAATAATATTGTAGTAACCCGCTTAAATGTCCGCAACGGTCATAACTTTGAATTACCCGCGCGCGCCACCCGTGGTCGAATTCCGGCGCGCTACAACGACTAAGAGAAATGTAGTTGACTCGCTCTTAGTTTCAATGTGCTGTCTCGCTCCCGCGTGACAAGATGGCGCGTTGACGTGTGAAGAGTTAGTTGCCGGCTCTCGCGCGCACGCTTACGTTCGATTCTTGTAATTTTCCTTTATAACTCTTATAAGTGTGTAAAACTGTATGTAGTTTTCTTAATTAATAAACAAACCTTTCATAAGACTATTGGTTTAAAATCATCCCTGAGATCCCATTCTCATATGTGGCGCCCAACGTGGGGCCAAATGTCCGCAACGGTCATAACTTTGAATTACCCGCGCGCGCCACCCGTGGTCGAATTCCGGCGCGCTGCAATGACTAAGAGAAATGTAGTTGACTCGCTCTTAGTTTCAATGTGCTGTCTCGCTCCCGCGTGACAAGATGGCGCGTTGACGTGTGAAGAGTTAGTTGCCGGCTCTCGCGCGCACGCTTACGTTCGATTCTTGTAATTTTCCTTTATAACTCTTATAAGTGTGTAAAACTGTATGTAGTTTGCTTAAATAATAAACAAACCTTTCATAAGACTATTGGTTTAAAATCATCCCTGAGATCCCATTCTCATAATATTTTAATAGTAGGTATCTAGTCAAAACAGAAAATAATTATATTATTTATGGCCTGGATACGAGACTTTGAAGCCAAATCTTTATTAAATAACTTTGCACTATAATGTGTTACAAATATAACAATTGTTTTCCCCACTTCCCACAAAAGTAGGAACATTCATATATTTATTGCAAAAACGGTTGAAGTTACCACAAAACTTTCAATAAAGAAAATATTCTTCATGAAATTCTCTACAATTCTTGCCTTTGAAGTATGTTGCTAAGACTTATAGTTTTCAATCTATGTGTCGCGAAAATTTAAACCCCCCCTTTTTACCCCCACCGCACCATAAATTTAGGTGGCTCTGCTTCCTAAAATGGCCTATGGGTCCTAAAGTCTCACTATGCAAAAGGTGATCCCATCATCACTAAAATCCGTATAATTCCCTTTGTTGTCGTGTGCACCACCGACTACGAGAGCATGCGTTAAAATCGTGACGTTTACGGCACGTCATTGCGATTAAGACCAGTCATTAAATTAATTAAGAAACAATAACATGTACATACCTACAATATATATACTCTCCGTCACCGAATGCACTAATCCCAAAACGTACTAATAGTCAATTAACTCTAATTTCATAATCACCTCTTCTCATAAGAAACTAGTCCCATGTTACCATATTCCCAAAATCACCCGTTGTTGATACACACCAGAACCATTGCGAACTACTCCCAAAATACACTTTTCCCAAAATACCCTAAAATGTCTTCTAATTAAAGTGGCGAAATACTCTAGTTTCATAATCCACTATTCTCAAAATACTCTAGTCCCAAAATACCCTATTTTATATTTCTTTTATTTTTCTCTTTCTACTTTTACTACTAAATTCAAGATTTAAAATCAAAGTATCATATACATTCAACAGTTGAATTTCTTTAAACAGGTTTTAAGATTTATTATCATACTACGAACGTCTCTATCACACATTAGTTGTGTTTTAACTTTCGTACTTATATTGAAACCTAAGTTAGCGAAATATTGCAAAACTAAGCCACGAGCGTAGCAAGTGATTAAAAAACTGTAATCCTGGACGTTTTGACCCTTGGACATGTTGACTCTTTGGACGCATTGACTCCATAGACATTGTGACCCTTGGACATATTGTCTCCATGGACATTTTTACACTTGGACTTAGTGCCCTGGAAGGGTTAAAATTACCTATACGTTTGTCATAATTTGAGTTGAAGTTTTTTTCTAAGGCCCCTCAAGCAGAAACTGAGGTCAACAGCATGTGAGCTCTTGAGCGATCAACCTGCATAAAAAGCTTTTAGGCAGCTTTCGATTACAATGTGAATAAAACTTCAAATACTTTTTGTACATGCTAGAAAATAAATACTAATTTTTCATATGACTTATGTGACAATGTATGTCATTAAGCATAATCCATTGTTTTACAATCTTCGGAACAGAAATGGCTAAAAATTTGTATTTTATTACTTTATTACAAATCGACTCCCATCAGATTTTCAAAAAAGCCGTTACTGAACTGCATGCTGCTGCAGATTCCAGGCACCTTCACATCTTTTAGCTGCGAGAATTCCGTGTTTTTTGCTCTAAAGCCTTGTATCTGGTCCTGTATAATGAGCTTTTGACTTCTCCATAAGAGCACATACTAAAGTTGGGGTCAGCAGCATGCAGTTCAGTAACGGCTTTTTCGAAAATCTGATGGGAGTCGATTTGTAATAAAGTAATAAAATACAAATTTTTAGCCATTTCTGTTCCGAAGATTGTAAAACAATGGATTATGCTTAATGACTTACATTGTCACGTAAGTCATGTGAAAAATTAGTATTTATTTTTCTAGCATGTACAAAAAGTATTTGAAGTTTTATTCACATTGTAATCGAAAGCTGCCTAAAAGCTTTTTATGCAGGTTGGTCGCTCAAGAGCTCACATGCTGTTGACCTCAGTTTCTGCTTGAGGGGCCTTAGAAAAAAACTTCAACTCAAATTATGACAAAAGTATGGGTAATTTAAACTCTTCCAGGGCACTAAGTCTAAGTGTCAAAATGTCCATGGAGACAATATGTCCAAGGGTCACAATGTCTATGGAGTCAATGTGTCCAAAGAGTCAACATGTCCAAGGGTCGAAACGTCCAGGATTACAGTTTTTGAACCACTTGCTACGCTCGTGGCTTAGTTTTGCAATATTTCGCTAACTTAGGTCTCAATATAAGTACGAAAGTTAAACAACAACTAATGTGTGATAGAGACGTTCGTAGTATGATAATAAATCTTAAAACCTGTTTAAACAAATTCAACTGTTGAATGTATATGATACTTTGATTTTAAATCTAGAATTTTGTAGTAAAAGTAGAAAGAGTAAAATAAAAGAAATATAAATTAGGGTATTTTGGGACTAGAGTATTTTAGGAACAGTGGATTATGAAACTAGAGTATTTCGCCACTTTCATTAGAAGACATTTTAGGGTATTTTGGGAAAAGTGTATTTTGGGAGTAGTTCGCAATGGTCCTGGTGTGTATCAACAACGGGTGTTTTTGGGAATATGGTAACATGGGACTAGTTTCTTATGAGAAGAGGTGATTATGAAATTAGAGTTTATTGACTATTAGTACGTTTTGGGATTAGTGCATTCGGTGACGGAGAGTATATATACAATAGTCAGCTATTACATACTTACCTATTATTTTTTCAATCAATTATTCATTAGGTAGAAACCTGCTAGAGTACATTCTGTTTTTTTAAGTTAATGCCTACTCTTTGGCTAATGTCAAACATTCCCGCACCGAAAACCCCGATGTATGAGTCCATGATTGATAGGTCTATAGGTAGTATGTCTATAATATAAGCCTTATTTTTTCGTAAAAGAAATCGAACTTTATTACCGAACAAGACAAGTGTTCATAGAAGACTAGAAAAAAATGTATAGAAAATACAGAAAATTAAAGTACCTAGAGGTCAACAACGGCTGGTCTTATCGCTTCAATGCGATCTCTTCCAGGCAAATTTTAGGTATCGGAAATTCATTAATAATCTTTAGCAGTAGGTGTAAAACAGTGAAGGAAAGTCTAGCAAAGAAATATTTGTTAATAAAACAATAAATAGGTACATAAATAAAAATAACCTTGTGTAATGTGTTTAAGCTTCTTCAAAAAAGGAGTGTGAAGCGCATGTGAATCCTCTGGAGTTGTAGGCGTCCATAGGCTACGGTAACTGCTTATCATCAACTTTTTAAATGAATTGCATTTTACATCTATAACTTCGTTTTTTTGAGATTAGAAAAACTTTGACAGAACGATGTACAGGGTTCTTTATTAGGCAAGATACATCCCAACTAGCAAAAATAAGTACTATAAAAGTTCCTAGAACGTTTTCAGAAACACCAATTAGTGTTTCATACATGTAAACGTTAACAAAGGCAGGTTTTGGCACAATTATATCGCAATTCCGTGATATAACGATGTTATTGCGCCTCCATAGATCACATATTAGTACTATAGTCGTACTATAACGGTTACTGTAACACTTTTCAAGGTTTTAATAGTGATTTTCGTGCCGCTTGCATCACAAAAAAGCTACATAAAAGTAATCACAGTGCTGTTAATGAACTTTTTAGACCTGTAATGAAGATCAAGGAGCTACTATAGTTCATCAGTAAGCTTAATGTGAGTTGTTGTGACGGTGAGTGGTACTCCCAACATAATAAAAATAAAAACAAGTTTCTGTGGTAAGTGAAGTGAGTGAATTATTTAAAACATGATGGCCGCTGACTGTTTGTGAAGTTGGAGTGTTCTAGTTCTACTACCAGCGCCGGATCCAGAACTTTTTCGAGGCGGGGCAAAATCTGAAAAATGCCGCCCCGCCCTGCATATATTTGATATGTATTCTATTTTTGCCTTAATTATTAAGTATCGTATAATTTTGACCAACAGACACCTTCTGTTAGACATAAATACACGGTGCCCGTGAGCATTGCGAGAGACTTTAACAGTGTATTCATTATCATATTTAGAGAACAAAATGTCCTTTAAACTTTTTCGAAATTCGCCATAGTTTCAGAGTAAATACTACTTACAAAAAATTGCATTTTGAATTGTTTCTCAGTGTAAAATGATTTTTTGATGGCGATCTCACCGGTATGGGGCATAGTCTAGACATCTCTTATTGACTGATATCAAAGACCTAAGAAACACTTTGCATGGACTAGTTTTTACGAGAAAAAATGTAGCAATTTACTTTTTCCGTTACTTTTTTCTAATGACATTTACTTTTTATGTAGAACAGCATTCAAAAAAAGTGAAAAAAAAAGTAAAAAAAAAAATTTTTTTTTGGCGTTTTACAACAAAAGTCATATAATGTTTTTTCATTCTTTTGACCTCAGAAATGCGTGGTTAAAATCTCTCGCAATGCTCACGGGCACCGTGTATATAGGCCTGTTAACAGAAAAAACGCCACAACGCACTGTGGCCTGAAAATTGGCTTTCACAGAAATAGAAAAAGGTTTTTTAATTTGTACCTTTTTTCTTGAAATAGCTTTAGCTAGGTATTAATATATCCCAAAATTAGTCTAATTTGGTTGGGAAAATAATTAATATTATTAACAAAAAAAAAAAATATGGAGCGAATGAGAAAAATCTAATTTTCTTCAAAAATAAAAGCCAAAGCGTTATATCCTCGCCGATGGTTATAGATAGTAAAAATTATGATTTTTTGTCATATGTACTCAAAATTTTTCTACCAACTGCACCAGTTTAACAAAAAACGATTTAAACAAAAATTTCAAAGTTTTTAGAAATCGTGTGTGTTGTAGGAGCTGTGAGCTTTTTTTCGAAATAGATGTATGGAGCGTTTCGGAAATCGGATTTTCTTCAAACATAAAAATTTTACCATTATATCATCGCAGATGGTTATAGTACCAATTATTGCTGATTTTATGATATACTTACTTTTTTTATCCAGTGCCCTTTTTAAAAAAAAAGAAAATATTTATTTAATTTTTTTTATTAATTTTACTCGTTATGTGGACCATAAAAAATGATTCTGAGTCTGTTTGAGTCAAAAACTTACGAGTACTAAGTTTTTTTCTCGAAATAGATGTATAGGAAATATCGGATTTTCTTTAAAGTAAAGGTTGAATTGACGGATATTTATAAATTATTTATTTATAATTTTTTGATGCTATATAACACAAGGAAACAAATCACTGACAAGTCAAATAATAAAAACAATAATAACAATATCATCAAAAAATCATAAATAAATAAATAATAAATATCCGTCATTTTAGCCTTTATTTTTAAAGAAAATCCGATATTTTTTTATTTCGAGAAAAAAACTTAGTACTCGTAAGTTTTTGACTCAAACAGGCTTATAATCATTTTTTATTGTATTTTTTAATAATTGGTATTATAACCATCTGCGAATATATAACGGTTTATTTTTTATGTTTGAAGAAAATCCGATATTCCCGATACGCTCCATACATCTATTTCGAAAAAAAGCTCACTGCTCGTAAGTTTTTGTGTCAAATGGGCTGAGAATTTTTTATATAAATTGAATTAAAAAAAAGTGCACCTGGTAGAAAATTTTTGAGTATGACAAAAAATCAAGAATAATTGGTACTATCTCATTCTAAAAAAAATGTATGGATTTTTATTTTTAATTATAATCACTAATCACATAATTATTTTCCCAACCAAATTACCTCAGACAAATTTTGGGACATATTAATATCTAGCTAAGCATCTTTCAAGAAAAAAAGATAACTCAAAAACCGACTCGCATCTATGAATTTTCCCTCATTTTTTTGGCCCAGGGTTCAAAAATTAGAGGGACGACGACGCTTTTTTTTAAACTTTCGGAACTATTATTTACGAAATTATTGTTTTTTATCCAATAATTGATTTAGAAGACCCATATTATTTTTATAATACCTATCCAGCGACACCCAACAATTGGTTTAAAGCTTTAAAAAAATCATCCCCCGCTTCATGTGTAAGTACCTATATATATAATTTTTTAAATAAATTTTAACGAGGATCTTATACTATAGTAACTTAAAAAGCACAAGATACAATAAAATACTTACCTAGTAAAAGTAATTCGTAAGTAGGAGGGATTAATAGTGAGCTGTTTTTAAAATAGAGAGAAACTGATGTTTTGTAGACCGCCAATAAGGAAATAGTAAACACAAATTGACTTAATGTAAATTGTAATTGTTGACGTTCATAGGTGCATTATATTAATGCCTAAATTGAAAAATTTACAAAGAAAGAAAGAAAGAAATGTTTGAGCCATTTTTGAATATCATATCTTTACAACTTTCCGAGTTATAAGGGGATTGCACTTTTTCGTGAAATCGAGGCCTATACTGGAACCATAGATATAAAATGGCGCTTCTGGAACGAATGAAAAGACATTTCCAATGTCAAATGAAGTATGAGGGTTTCCGCGATCGAGAGTTTCACTAGATGGCAGCACCATGACGACAGGTCTTTTTGGCAGCAGCTGTCAAAATCCACCAATCAAAAAATATATGGTTAAACATGATTGGTGGATTGTGACAGCTAGACCTGTCGCCACGGTGCTGCCATCTAGTGAAAAACTCGATCGTGGAAACCCTTATTCCAAAGTCGAACCGATCTCTCATTCTAACTATAATAGGTCTTTAGTTCCATCTCACTCTAATCGGTTTCCAGTCGCTTCCATGTGTATGTACACCTTTAGGGTAGTGTAATATGGGCTCAGAGAAATTAATAATCAAAGAATATGGGCATGGAATCGAATTATGTTTCCTATGGTCACGTCACCTCACTGATACCACCGAGTAAATAATAGTTTATATAAATAGTAAACTTCTCAATTCTATACATATTTATCTATGAGTACTCTGACACCTCACTATATTGATGGTAGAAGGTAAGGATGACAATCTCTATGTTGCAAAAGTCTCTATGTCAAAAGGCATTAAATTACGGTGGCGCCACAATAGCTAGAGAGTAAATTTCTTGGTCGGTAGTGACCCTGCCTACGAAACAGAGAGTCACGGGCTCGAATCCTGGTCAGGGCATTTATATGTGTATCCCATCAAAAACATAAATGTTAAATGAGAGCCAAGTAGTAGAGAAGGGTGGACAATAGTGGGAGATGGTTGGACGATAGTGGGAGAGTGGTGGGAGACGGTAGGTCTAGCGTAGGAGTGAACTTGAGGTCGACGGGAGTCGGTGGAAGTTGGCGGTACGAAGTTCGCCGGGTCAGCTGATAACTTGTAATTAATAAACTTGTAAACGAATAAATTCGAGAAATAGGGCCCTGGACACTTGCGACCGTTCCGCCATATGCGATTTTACCCATAGACGTATAAAATAAGAAGACGTAACGCCGTGAAGACAAAACTGTGATTCCATAATAAGCCGATTTCTTCGTGTTTACGCGCGACACGCACACATCTACAACTCGTGGACGAGCGGTGATTGGTTCAAACGTCAAAAGTGAGTGTGTGTGCACGAGATCGCGGCTCATTATGGAATCACAGTTTTTTCTTCGTGGGATTACGTCTTCTTAATTTATGTCTATAATTTTACCATCCTTTACTCTACCATCCATACCTCACTAATTACAATATGACAGCTGTCAGTAGTGTCACTAGTGTCAATGTCCGTCACCGAACCGTACCTGTACCGTTGTGGCATAGCCCAGCGTTGCCAGGCGTACGATAATTGTCGTACATGTACGATAATTTGCACCTCCGTACGATGTACGTTCCAATGTTGATTATCGTACGCAAAAGTACGATAATTTTAAGGTTTCAGTGTAGTGTACTACACTTTAAAAAAAAAACTATCCTTTCTATGGCATCGTGTACCAGGCTGATATGCTATTGGTCCATTTGGTCCATTTTGACATTTATCGTCCACTAAGAAATATAACGGACTAGAGCAGAAATGACATTCGCATGTCCCAACTGCCATCTCTTTTTAGTGACCCTAAGGAAAGGGACAGCATGTGGATTTTTAGGCCTTAAGAAAAACTGAGTTTTGCCATTCATGCCATTGATTGTCAGTAAAATCCCCGTCATTCACAAAATTTAAGTTAAAATAACCTTGTAGTATGTAAAGTGCGTGTGTTCTTTTCATATTTCAGCTCATTTCCAATTAAAAATAAGCGATAGTGTCACTTTTATAGGTGTACGATAATTTTGCGTCTGGTACGATAATTTTTAAAGGTTGGTACGATAATTCACTTGGACGCACCTGGCAACACTGGCATAGCCTAGCCTAATGTGGTACCGTTGTGTTGCCCTGGCTTGTTTGTTGATAAGAAAGTGAATATAAAATCCTTACGGATAGTTGATAAGAAAAGAAATAAGAAAGACAATGTTGCTTCGCTATAGATAAAAGCTAAATAATCTAACTTTAATGTCGAGTCATAGTTAGTTAGATAGATGGCGGCTAAAACTGAAAATTCTGATACACAAAATGATTTAAAGTAATAGTTTGCACCCTCTTACCTGTTGAAATAGTTAAGATGAGGCGCATAACTAAAAATACGGCAATATTCTTTACCGGTATAGTGTTTATTGCCTTTTATTGTGAATTTCTTATTTATTATGTTGTCACGGCACAGGTAAGTACATCGGTTATTAACTCTTATTCTACTCTAACATATCAAGGGGTGAGCGGTCAAATCTGATAATTATAAGTTTTTACTGAAATAAGAACTTTACGTAAGTTACGTATGGTTCTAATTCAAAACCTATTTTTGAGACTTATTGGGTTTGACCAATTACCCCTCGATATTCAATCTTACCAGTTTTTATTCCGTTTCAGTGTTCTTGGCCAGAATTGTCGACTTCAGGAAGTCCTGATGAATTAAAGGCTCTAGTCATTGCAGACACGCACCTATTGGGTCCGTATAGGGGCCATTGGTTTGATAAATGGAGGCGAGAATGGCAAATGCATCAAGCTTTTCAGTCTATTATGACTTTACATAGACCGGATACAGTATTTATATTAGGTTAGTTTTAATTTTATTATAAAACATGGATATAAATAAGGAGCATTGTGTGGGCTGATACGAAATTTGGTTTTCTACAGGACAATAGTAGACAATTCCATGGAATACCCCATTAGTCCCAATACATTACAACTTAAACTATAAAACTTTTGTGAGCCTCTAACATATTAAAAATATTTATAACGGGTCACTCACGTAATTTAAGTCGAGTTTTGCTCGACATTTCGATCAATTTATGATGATCATCTTTCGCATAGTAGCCAGTGCGCTGCCGTCGCAGAAGGCCACACGTGAAAATGTTCATCGTAAATTGATCAAAACATGTCGAGCAAAAATCTACTTAAATTACGTGAGTAACCCGTTATAAATATTTTTAATACATTACAACTGCTTGCTATATGTACTTCGTCTAAAATTGATTTCTGAATTTTGAGAAAACTACAATGCAGTGTCAGTACCTTAAGGTTGTATTTTTAGGTGCTGTCTCTTCAATGTCTGCTTACCAAAATTTTTATTAAGTCTAAATTAACAGAAGAAAAAGGTAAACAATAAGCCACATTGTATATTATTGACTTTGATGATCATTTCTTTAATTAGAGCTGGTTCCAGCCAGATCGAAATAACATCATCATCCACCTAGCTTTGTTAGCTCAATGGCTGGGGTCTGCTTGGTAACCAAATTGTCTCATAATATAAGTATTATGAGACACACAAACTGTGCCATAAGTGGCACAGTTTGTTTAGGAAACCTATAACCATCAGCTCAAACTGATCATCCTCAATTTTCAGGAGATCTTTTTGATGAAGGTGAATGGACTGATGATCTACAATTTCAAGACTATGTGCAGAGATTCCACAAATTGTTCCCAGTTAGTGATGGCATCACTATGCAAATTATTGTTGGAAACCATGATATAGGATTTCATTATGAGTTAGTTGAGTGCACAAATGCATATTATAAATTAAACAGCTAAGTATTGATAAAGCGGGGCCAGGCGCGTATACAGGGCAGGGGGGGGGGCAATTGCCCCCCCTGACACGCAAACCTCGTATACTACGGGGCCCATAGGTGCTGATCGCGAGGTTTTTTGTGTAGGAAAGTGCCCCCCCCCCCCTGAACGAAATCCTGGATCCGCGCCTGAGCGGGGCCCTGGGGTTCAGAGTCACTCAGTTTTGTCAGGGTTGTAACTGGTTCTGCATTGCTGTTCAGCTGAGAAACGCGGCGGGAATAATAGGAACCTTTGAGCCAAAGTGGATAATGTTAAAAAAAAACAATATCCCTTTTGCTTCTTTTATTTTATTATTTTAGTATTATTTTAGTTAAGTGTTCATCTAACATAGTTATAAGTTAATAGAATTAAACCTTGTCATCTAAGAATAAGTTGTTAATTACATAAATTTATGTTAATTATGTACCTATTCTATTTGTTTGTTTGTTACAAATAATAAGTGTGAATATCTTAATTGATTTGTTACCAAAGACATTTACGTAAATTTGAGCTCAATCTAATGTCAAAAAGTAGTTTTAGCTAAGATTTTAAGATTTGACCCACTTAAACATACATACCCATGGCCGTCTTTTCCATAAGGGTACACGGGGCCCGTGCCCAGGGCCCCCATCCTCAGGGGGGCCCCAAAAGTTTTGTTTTCCAGTCAACATTGTCCCTAATTGAGCGCCTGAGGGCCCCTGATTCTCAAGTGACCTAGGGCCCCGTCTCGTATTAAGACTGCCTTGTAACATACCTAATGCATAGTTACTAACATGGTAGGTAGGTTAATTAAAGCTTGATACTTGTAAAAACTGCTTCTAAAGAGCGTAACATACACTGTATAGAATTTATTAACACATCTTTACTAAATTTTGTTCTACATGTTTCAGTATTTGGCCAGGGTCAGCAGAACGATTTTTTAAGGCTCTCAACACATCATCTGTAAAACTAGTCACATTAAAAAATAGCCATTTTATTCTTATTAATTCAATGGCAATGGAAGGCGACCGATGTCATCTATGCAGAGAAGCTAAGTTCACTTTAGACAAAATAGCTAGTAAGTAACATTTTTTTCCTTTTTTTAGGGTTCCGTACCTCGAAAGGAAAAAACGGAACCCTTATAGGATCACTTTGTTGTCCGTCCGTCCGTCCGTCTGTCAAGACCCTTTTTCTCAGGAACGCGTGGAGGTATCAAGCTGAAATTTATATCAAACTAGCTGACCCAGCGAACTTCGTACCGCCAACTTCCACAGACTCCCGTCGACCTCAAGTTCACTCCTACGCCAGTCCTACCGTCTCCCACTGTCGTCCAACCATCTCCCACTCTTGTCCACCCTTCTCTCACTCTCTTCCACCACCCTTCTCCCACCGACTCCTACTTTACTCCCATCCCATCGACTCCATTCCCACTGACTCTTACACTACGTCAGTCTCATCGTCTCCACCTCCTCCCATTGTCTTCATCCACTCCTATTAACGGACTTACACTTCCTTAACTTCCATATAGGGTTGCCAGGTGTTAGCCGGACATGTTTGGCTTTTTACCAGTGTGTCCGGCCAAATAATTCCTCGTCCGGCCTGTCCGGCTTTTGTTAGGCTTCTGTCTGACTTACGCTACGCGCCAGTCACGCCAGTGGCACGATTCGAAAGACCAGCGTAGCGTATGCAAAAAAGGCATGTCCGGCTTTTGGGATCAAATGTCCGGCTAAATTAAGCGGCTTTTTCATTTTTGGGCCTGGTAACCCTACTTCCATAGATTATGTTCCATTTTCTTTTTAGTTTCTCCAATATTTTAATAGTTATTCTGTTATTCGGGGTGGAGATATGTACATCCAAATATTTTTTAAGAAAAAAAAAACCCGACTTCAATGGGGAAAGCTGGTGAAAGATTATTATGTAGATGGTGTACTCTTAGACTCCATACAATGAAATAACTTGCTTAACAAACACAGCGAAGAGGACAAATCGCCAAACGTGAACTATGCGTCGTTGAAGAGTTCCGTTCTGATCATCATCAGCAGTTCCACTTTATCAAATGTCACTTTTTTGAATGAAAATCTTGATTTGTTGAGAAAAATAGAAAAATCACTATGTGTATGCCCTTAAGATTTGAGGAGTTCCTTCGATTCCTCATGGATCCCATCATCAGAACTTGAGGTTGACGAAAATTTGTCCTGACAATCAAACTTGCTTAGCAAACACAGCGAAGAGGACAAATCGCCAAACGTGAACTATGCATCGTTGAAGAGTTCCATTCTGATCATCATCAGCAGATCTACTTCTTCAAATGATCTTCGTGAAAAAATGGTGAAATAAAAACTGAAGTTAACATTTTTTTTCGGTAAGGTTCACATGAAGTAGGGGTAAAAAAAAATTATCGGCTTCTAGTTTCTACCTATATTTTAATACACAAATATGAAATTATAAAAGATGGTACAATTAATAATAAAACAGCTTTAGAAAATAAATAAATAATTCTTGAAATGATTCACTGTTTTGAATGAAAATGATGGATTTCTTGATAAAAATATGTATATGTATGCCTTTAAAGTTTGAGGAGTTCCCTCTATTCCTCATGGATCCCATCATCTGAACTGCGTATTGACAAAAACGGGACCAATCTGTAATATATATATAAACTAAAAAAAAACATACACGTCGAATTGAGAACATCCTCTTTTGAAATCTTGATGTCGGTTAAAAATCAAAGATCATGAAAATCGGTTCAGCCGTTCTTGAGTTATAAATGGTATATAGCGTTTTGTTATACCACGTTTTATGTCACGTTCCGCGGGAATGGGATCCTATGTCCGTCTTCTTGTTCTAAGCTACCGCCCCACCAATTTTCAGCCAAATTGGTTCAGCCGTTCTTGTGTTATAAATAGTGTAACTAACACGACTTACTTTTATATATATAATATAAAAGATTGTCTACGGACATAAGACATACAGGCTTGGCCAGAAGTGTTGAGCACCCTTGCGATTTTCATACAAAACTCGAAGCTTTAGTCCAGCGTTTCTATATTTTTAATTCAAACTGAACAGGCATGTTTTGTTGAAGTTAGTAGTAACTGCATAGAATATTTGCAATTTATCCCACCGACCTAAAGTCGCATTTTTGTGACCTTAAGTTTTCATGTTTTATATTTACCTTGAAATTGTTATTAAGTGAAGTTTTCTAGATATATAAATGAAATATAACATTTTACGTCACCGTACATTGTTATTATTGGGAAATAATACTTAACATCAAAACTGTAAACAAAAAACTGCTATGCTCAATACTTCTGGCCAAGGCTGTATACAGCGAAAGGACAACGTCGTTGCTGACGCTTTATCTAGAGTTGAGATAGTCGATTTTCAAAATATTGCAATAGACTTTTCTTTGATTGCGAAGGCACAACACAAAGATGACGACTTGTAAACATTATTACAATTCACCATTAAATTATGACAACAAACAGTCAAACACAAAAATAAAATAAAAGTTTATTTGAAAATGGTAATACAAACTCGGCTACCGGCGTTTATGTATTGATCTTGAACAGACTCGTCGTGCCAATGTTACGAATGCTTCAATTCAATTTTATAACTACCCTCATTTAAATATTGAGCTGCTACCCACTTTTAAATATTGAGCTCGAACAGGCTTGTCATATCAATGTCAATAAACAAAATGGCCGACATGGCCGGCTTTTAATTAAGGTCATATTTGTTCTTTGAAATCAAGGGTTTTGTGACTTTTTAATACTTATTCTGTTAACCAGGGCTGTGACCATTCAAACTAATCCGAAATCATCTAAATCGGTTTAGCCGTTCTCGAGTTATAAGCGGTCTTACTAACACCACTTTCTTTTATATATTAAAGAAGATAATAAGATACTCAGGTCTACTGTCATTTGGAGCTGTGAAGAAATGAAACTTCTAAGCCAACGCAATCAAAAGATGCAGCTGTTTATGCCGCAAATTTTCGAAACTCGCAAGGGAATCAAAACCTACTACAGGGTACTTCCCGTGAACTTAGAATCTTGAAATTTGGTACGAAACAGCACAGATTAAGGAAAAATAACAAAAAATAAGCGGAAACCGTAAATTTTTAGTTACATCATACAATAAAAATATTTTTAATAATTTTAAAGTTACTACCCCCTACCTACAGGTTTGTACGGAACCCTCGCTGCGCGAGTCCGACTCGCACTTGGCCGGTTTTTTTTAAATGAACATAGGTAGCTACTTATAACTTAACTTGTGAATCTTCTATTGCAGAGTTACTGGAATGCTCCAAAAATCAAAGTGAGTGTACTGAAGTTTCAAATCTCACCTATAGTCAACCTATACTTATGCAAGTATGTATTACTAGAACATGTGGTAAGTACTAATGATTGTATTATTACAAAAAATATAAATAATGCTTACTTTTCTTTCCAGCACTTTCCTTTATTTAGAATGTCAGATAAACAATGCACAGAACCCGATGCAGCACCTTTGCCATTGAGAAATAAAAGGTTTAGGAATAAAATAGACGCCTTGTCCAAGGAGGCAACCGACTACCTTACAAGGACATTCAAACCGCGGGCTGTATTTGGTGGGCACACGCACCATGGATGTTTGCTTCATCATAAGAATGATGGAAAAAACATTGATTTTTATGAATATTCTGTACCGTCATTTTCATGGAGGAACAGGCCCGATCCTAAGTATATGCTGGTACGTTATTTATTACACTCTTCCATATAAGTCAAAACTCAAAAAATACTACTCAGTATTAGTAAAATGAAACCCTACTTTGTAATAATTCAGACATACTTTTCCTTATGGATATATAACCAGTATACAATATAGCACTGAAATGTGTATTTTTAATTTGCTTTAGGTTTACGAAGATCCTAAGACAACAGAATACCTATAACTATTGTCTATTAAATACTTATAGTAGGTAGTTGTAGCGACTGACCCTCTTTTTTTTTTACCGTGCTAAGCAAGTAGGTACGCGCCGTCCCATTTTACCTCGTATGTACAAAGACAGAAGATTGAGTGTTTGATGAAGTGCTACACATCTATTTGATTTTAGGTTACCATATCCCCGCATTCATATGCAGTGAATAAATGTGGGTTACCTAAAGAAACTACCATTGCGGCAACTGCTGTGATACTCTTCTTCGTAGTGTCTTATTATTATTACACTTTCAAGAGGAGATTGATTGGGCGGAGTTAAATTGGGCGGAGTTAACCAGACGACTTAAGGTGGGAAGACCATCATTATTTATAACTTTGTATCTTAAAAACACTAAAAGACTTATACAATTAAGGTGTGAAATGAAATGAGTTTTTATGTTATTTAAATCTCATTTTATGGTTATATTTTATATTTGACAATAAATATTTTGACAAGATCGAGCACTTTGTACACTATACATACAACCTACATTAACAAACTGAACATCATATAGAACTTCGATTCAAGTTCCAGTTGCAATACAAGTTAGTTCCAAATTATCACAAAAGAACTTACGCTAAAGTTAGGTTTCAGCTGATTTTATGTACTAAGAAGTAAAAGAGGTAGATAAGATGCAACATTTTGAAGAGATTCATTAATTAACTCTCTTAGAAAAATAAATACTGGTACAGGTAATCGAAGTGCATAACTAAAAGCTGCTTAAGTCTCATTCGATAAAGCATTTTTACTAGCATTTGCAGGAGACACCTGCAGGCTTAAGTACCAAACAGTCATTTTTACATTAGACGATTCGTGAGTACGCACGTGTTAAAACATCTCGTTTTATTTAGGCAAAACGCGTTCTCGAAATAACGTAACGTCTAAACCTACTCGTATTATAACGATCCAATAAACTTTAGTCTTTAGAGCATCTAACACTTAAAACTAAAATCAGTCAGTTAACTCGAAAATGAGTCGTATAAAGGTACATAATCTACTGAGCATTGATAACTAGCAACTAAATTACTCCGAAGAGCAATAAAACCTTAGCAATACCACCTATTTTTAAGGCACCTTTTCGTATAAATGTTACTGACGTCTTACATTTTTACGAATTACAATGATTTTTCCTTTTACAAGTCTTCACTCCAGATCGTAGTAATAGTTGCAGAGCATAAAATATACATCAACTTTAGTAAATACTGATTATTGACTACACTACACCGTTATTCGTGTAAATTATCTACTCTTACTCTCTATCTCGTTCATTGAAAATAGTCACAAAACATTCACCACTACAACACTTGGTAACTCACTATTTATTTGTTCCTCGAAACATTCAACATGCGGTGAGGACTACGCCGCCGACAGTGCCCATAGCACAGTTCTATAAAAATATTATCTGTAGTACTCTGGGTTGTTGTGATGACTGCATTTGGGTGGGTAGATCGTGGGAGCGGGAGCGATGATGCGTGTGACCCCGCTGCGAACGCGTTTGCGAAGGACTTTGCGTCTGTGCTTGTTTTTGATGGAAACCAGTGTGTGCATGCCTTGCAGACGAGCATATGACCGCGTGGAGGTACCGATCGTATCGGCACAGATTGGAATCACCTCCGCACGCCAGGTCTAAATACCCATGGCCAGAGTTGTCAGACTTGCCGGTGTGGAATGTTTTCGACGGTTTCTCGCTGATCGTGTACGATCTGTTCCTAAGCTTTTGATATTTCATTGTTATCTCTTCTTCATTGGCAACCGATTCACAGGGCTTTCTGTGGACAAATAACAAAAATGTTCAAATTCAAGTACATAAAGCATGTCGACTGTCGTCGTGTCCAACGAATATGATATTTTGCGTACCTACAAGATAATTTATTTTGAATACTAACCTCGAGGATTGAAAACTCAGGTGGTTCTTTTCCATGTTAGCCTGTATGATTTCAAATAGTTCGCGTCTTTGTAAACTGCCGGAACGTTTCTTCGTGTGTTTGCGTTCACGATGTTCTTTGCGGTGGTAGCGGTGAGTCCTAGTGGGCTGAGGAGGCGGCGGTCGTTGTACTGGTCTGCGGTCGCCTGAACACGATGACTTTGATGAGATATCGTCATCTGGTGATCTCTCTCTGTGCTCCTCCTGACTTTGCTCATGTTCTTCGGGTTGAACAGTTGTGGCTTCTCTCCGCCGTCTTCTTCGGCCTTCCCGTCTGTCTCTATGCCTACGATTATTCCCATCTTCAGGTACTACTGTCAATCGTACTTGTATTGTCTTTGAGCCATAGTGGGGGACCGTGACCGACTTCCCGATTGATTCATATATCGTAGACACAATACCGGCTATATCCTGTAAGCATAAATTAAACGTCTTAGATTATCATTATTCATTACAAAGGACAACTTAATTATCCTCCTAATAATTTATTGCCTTAGGCATTTTAATAAAATATGGCATTTGTGATTGACAAGTAATACGTACATCCTTAGTCATGCGTCCATGCCCGTCAAGATCGTAGAGAGTGAAGGAGAACTGAACTGGTTTTTGCTTTGACGATTCTGGATGCTGTAGCTCGACGTCACATGTCAGCTCCTAAAACGACAAACAGGTTACGTTAATAAAAGCCACCAAGAAGTTTACTTAGCAAGGGATTTATAATGCTTATTTTGCGGTGGGGTATCAACGCTACATTTATGAATGGACTGAAGATAACCGGCGGCGCCGGCGCGCTCGCCGCGTCGTTGGACAATGACGACGGCGTTCTTATCTGACGCTTCAAAAGGAAACTAGCCGCGCCTTTAAGATCACTTGGATAGTATGCCAAGGCGATTGTTTGGGTCGCGTTGTATCTTAAAAAGAATGTGTAGATATCAGAATACAAGGGATATGGTATGTAGGCGTGTCGCGTGTCAGTTTCCTTCATAAGGCTGCGTTTCCACCAGAGATGAGCGAGGATGCGTTGCGAAGAATGTGTTTTTTAAGCACCAATAGAATCACTTCATTTCTTTATCCTCGCATAGAACAGATCTAGGATTGGTTCTTAAAAAACACATTCCTAACAACGCATCCTCACTCACTGGTGGAAACGCAACCTAAAATGTCCAGATATCCTATTTTGAATTTTAACAAGCTGTTGTTGATTTTATGTAAGCAGTGTCAGCTATAAGTATTTTCAATTAATTAAATAATTGTGTTTATAATTCGTACGTAGCAAAATACATGCTTAAAAGCTAGACCACGAATCGGAAACAATTTGTCATTAACAGTAGGTAAGCCTTGTACATATTCTCTCCAATAAATTATTTAACTGTACATTAAATTATAATCTTTATATGTGGATAAAGGGGGTCGTCGTTAGATATTTTCGATGAGGTCGTATTTACAAGGCGAATATCTGGTTCCCAAGAGGAGTGCAATTCTTACCTCAAATCTCAGTCTTGGTTTGTCTTCGCTCTGAGCAGGGGTGGGCGTGGGAGGTTTTGGATCTGGGTGCTGTCGGTGCGGCGGCGGCGTCGACGGCTGCAGCAGCGCTCGTGCCTCGCTCGGCAGTAAGTCCGGCGGCGCTGAACACTGCGATGCCGCTCGACCGACCAGCTCTTCCGTATCTGTCCGCTCACTTTCACCGACTGTAATAAAGGTAAAACATAATTGTAGATTAAGTAATTAGAATAAGCTGGGTCCTTCTCTAATGGAAAGTATAACTTATTTTCTACCATCTTTTAACGTTGTAGAGAAACCTTGTAACGTAAGTAATATTATGGCCCATCACTTAGAAGTTAGTTTTGAGATCAGTCCTGATTTCTGACACAAAATGTATGTAAATGATTGGCCTCATTATTGGTTTTGAAGCCGATGGCAACAATAGAGATGAAAGCTTAATTTAGTCCTCGGCGTGATGTTAAGTACGAGTAGAAAATAATCATGAAAATATTCTTATTGATTAGAGACATGAAAATGAAATTTTCATAAAACACAAGTTATTTTTATTTATATCGACCCATTTACTTAAACCGTTTCGTAATAAATTTGTGAATGATGCTGCTGCGAAACATCATTATCAATGATATCATCGGACTTCAAAGACATACCGATTTGGCAAACATAAATACGGAACATCCCAAAGGTTGTCTGGTAGAGATCGCTTTTTAGCGATAAGACCGCCTGTTGTTACCTAGTTTTTATTACTGTACCGCTGTATATTTTTCTCTTTTCTCATGTGGTGCACAATAAATAATATTTATTATTATCATCTACACATTGATAACAACGATACCTACGCTACGCATATTGATAATACGCCTAGGTCAGTTACCGCGACAGAATAAATATTTCTAAAATCATAATCGTAACATCGGCGACGCTGATATTGGACATTGACGTCCCTCGAAATCATAAAATACCTTCAAAACACAAAAACCGATTTTATTTCAATTTATAGCGCGCAACAAATAACAAGAGCAAGAAAAATACAACACAATAATCGGTGAATGACAACGAATGGAAATACAAGGTGCCGGCGAAACTCAAAGGTTGTCTGAAGCGGCCAGGCGGGCGCGGTGGGGCCTTTATTAGATTCCTGGAAGGGCCAAGGAGCCGATCGGCCCAAATGCGAGCCACAAGACCATATCTGCCGTCTATGTTATTTTTCTGGAAAGTTGGGCCTTTTACATAATCCGCAGAGATTATTTAGATCGATTTTTGACTTAGCTTCGTCATTCGGAGATTACTGAAGTAATGAGCCATTAATTTTGAACAATCCCTATGGTATATATTTTTCATAATTTTAATACCTACTATACGATTTTTGCTTGCCAATTGTGTAGTGGTGTAGGTTCTACTAATTTCTATTCGTCATTCTGGGAGATTACTGACTAAAGTATGAGCGATTAATTTTGGAAAATCCCTATGGTATATATTTTTCATAATTTTAGTAAGTACTTTACAATTTTTGCTTGCCAATTGTGTAGTGTGGAGGTTTTACTAATTCCTAGTTATTATCGGTACGAGATTTCACAAGTGGTCTCCTGATTACTGAAGATTGCGAATAAAAAACCTCGCATACCTATATATTTTATAAGTCGTAAACAAGAAACGGTTTCACAAAATTAAATTCTTACTTACCTATCGGTAATTAAATAACTATACTAGGTACGGCCAGGGTGTAGGTAGGACCGGGATCAGGTTTTATTGGAAGTTGTTTAATGTTTACCTACCTGGAATAACGTGTAAAATACTGCTTATCGTGACAAATACGATCGCTATATAAAAGTCGCCCCGTTTTTCTTAGTCGCCCCTGTTTAGTTTAATTGCATAATAATGCAGCAACGTCAGTGTTCTGGTAAACTTTATAAATAAACCTTAATGGGTGAACTCCATAGTTTTGACTTCATGTTTATTGTTTAGGTATGTAAATTAACTCCCACGTGAGTGTTCGTCAATTCAAATAAACTACTTAGTGACCTTGGTAGAAAACTTTGAAATATCAACGTTGTATAGGTATAGTCGGTTGCATTAAAGTAGCTTATACAAATTACAAACATCACAACTAGAAATAGAGTAGTATAACGGGGAACAACATAAAAATTTGAAACTTCCGTTCCGATCGCGAGACGAGACTGCTCCTAATCGTACTTCAAAGTAGACAGAAACCGCTTTGATCTTGTGTTGTATTTCATTTCGAAATATCTAGTTAGATTATGATTTTAGAAGGAGCCTCCGTCTTTCATTTTAAATGTGCTCGTAGGCAATCACGTCAAACACGTGACGTAAGTTTGTTAATAAAGTTTTAGAAGCAAGAGCCGTACGGCGTCGCTCATTTGATTAACTTCAAAGGGAGAACTTGAAAGCTCTTCGCCGAAGCGGAGACAATGATACCTTTTATATAAACATCAAAGAAATCGCCGCCTTACGCTCACAGCTTCTCATCTACGAACGTATCGGTCGATATGGCAAACAATTTAATTTATAGTTACTCAGGCACAAAGGAATTTTTCGGGAGATGCTCAATGTGCTTTTGTTGCATCACCGTTGTCCGTGCTCTCGGTGCACGGGCAAGGGAAGAGATAAACGTTTCACAGAACTAAGAACTACTTTAAAGTCACGTTTCCAACGGTTGGACCAAAAACCATTCTACTCAGGTACCGACAGCGGTTTTTCGTGATTGATGCTTGTAAGTAAAAAATTAAAGGTTAAACATAGACCGAAAATTGTCTCTTGTCAGACAGGTTAGAATGATGGGGATACCTAACTTATATTTTTCTTAAACAAGGATACTTAGGGTATTTCTCAGTGGAGATATGTAACTTTTCAAGTTATCAAACCTCAAACAATCCTTTCCAGCTACCTATATTTAGGCCCTTTTAAAGTGTATTAAAGTGTATGATTATTATAGGTACTCATCTATGTTATATTCTGTCAGAAAATGTGGTAGTTGCTCATTATTGAACACGTGCGGGACAATACTAAAGCTATAAGGACATTTTAATGTTCAGTAGGTCGTTTTGAAGATCTTAGCCCAAACTGTAATACTACTAGTTATTCCGCCTCGAACTCAGAACTCGCGTTTTCCTTGCAAACGAGATGACCAATATAACAACACCTTTATGATGATTTTTTCGCGCCTTCTAGCTCCATGACCCCTTGCTCAATCATCAATTTCATCAAGATCAGAAAAGCGTCACTAAAGTTATCGCGGAACAAACTTTCAAAATCAAAAAGCCATCGAAATGCCGAGACATCCCAGTAGCCAAAGTTGTTTGTAAGAACTTGCTTCACTTACGCTCCGCTCATTCGACAAGTAAAATAGGTACCTAATTAAGTGTGTTAAGGTGAGACACTCGGCTACAAATATACAGATTATGTAGTACTTCGTTCGCTCTAATATCATCGCACAACGTAAATAAACAAATATTTGCTAGTCACAATTCAGCTGGTAGAAGTGAGAACGGTGCCAAAGTCCTTAATCACGAACGCGGCACGCGATACAGATTTAGCTAAACAATGTTTTGTTGGGTTATACTTACTGCTGAATTTCTTGTATCCATTTCTAAACTTGTTGCGCCACCACTTGACGAAGTGGTGTGCCATGGGGGCGTCCGCGGCAAATGCCGGAGCTTTCAACGTCTCGTAGCACGTCATGCGCTGCGCTCACGCACGCATCCCGCACACTTCAAAAGATGCCGCTCGTTCTCAAGTTCACTGAGAATAATTTAAAATCACTGTCACAATTATCACTTTTATTCACAGCACAAAGATGAAATCTCCCGTCTTCAATCCTAAATTGATTGCCGTAAAACTTGACCTACTTGTACGCGTGAATGCCGGTTGAAAAACATTCCTCAAACGTCCATCCCGCGTGGCTGTCGTGTCGTCGAGTGACTGACTGACTGAACGAACGAACGTGAACGAAACGAACTGAGTGATGGAAGAAGGGGCGCGCGGCGTGGATCGGCGCGGCGTGGTAACTGGTAAATGCGGGGTGGCGACGAAGGGGCGAGGACGATTCTCCGCCGAGTGAGCGGCTCGGCATAGCGGTGGCCCCACGGACGGCGTCCAGCGGAGCGATAGCGGACGCGGGCTTCGCGCTTGAATCTCCGCAAAACATTATCTTTGAATTGTGCGCTACTTCTAGTTTAAGTAACCGTTGATTAGTAGAAATTATGCGTAGCCGAGAGTCAGTTTTATACTGGTCCGCTTGTGTCGTTGGCGTAGGAAAAGGGCCCACCTGCGAGACACTGTTCCGCTTCTGAGCGTGACGACGATGTAATCGCTGGACCCTATCGCGGTTTGTGGTCAGTCATTGCAACTTCACAGTCGTGTACCTATCTATCCGACTTGGGAGAGGTCAACCAACCCAACACAAAATCTTGAATAATTTGAGCACCTAGATTAGAGAGGTAGTGTAATAAAACTAATGCGTAACTAAATAAATAATGATTAATGACAGAAACATTTACAAAAAACTGACATTTTGTGTTGTTTGTCTACCTACATTAAGTAGCTATTAATTTTATTAACGGTACATGTTTACAGTTGTAGATGATTGGATTTATTTCATCCATCCAATAACGTAAACAACACCTACTTTCATATCCAGTCCACATCCCATATAACTAAAACATAATTTCATCGTTTAAATCAGTGTCTAAAGTTGGTCTAACTAAACAAACAGAACGTCTTAATTGTAAAATCTTAAAAGTATCAAGCTTGGGGTTGAATTGAAACCCTAATTCAACTCGGCGCATGCTACGGCGCCTACATCGGTGTTCCGGTCTCCCAGACCCGGAACCCGATAATACTTCTGCGTCTATATTTCATCTACGTCCACGTCCAGATGCATCCTGCCGCGTTCCGGACGTCCTGGGTGCCAATTAAGCTACAGGAAAGTGACTTTTTCTGAGGACTTGTTTTATTTGTTTCATTTTTATCTATATCTGTGTGTGCTCAGTGGCGGACCTACGGCCTAGCTGGCTAATTTCTTTTGTATTTCTGTAAATATACTTTTCTATTGAACTCTTGCTACCCAAACCTATCTAACCTACCTAACCCTACCTAACATGCTGACATCTAAAAATGTCACATTGGCGCCCAACTAGATTCTTCTTAACTGAGCACACCTGAAACAAGTCCTTAGCATTTTTTTCGTTTTCACTGATGTAGGTAGATATTGTTGTTATCATCTGTTTTTGCTTGCATCTATTGTTGTTACCGTCTGTTCATTATCTGTATATGTTCCATTTACTTTTAAGTTAGTCTAGTGTCATCAAACTATGTTTTAGTTTAATTTAAGCAGTTGTTTGGTACGTGGTTATCTAATCTATATAAACTAACTCTATTCTTGTTAAACTACTACTACTACTACCTATAAACTTATTCCAACAGATGTACTATGTTGTAACACCACGTGCTTAGCAATTTAAACTGTTTGTGTAAACACTACACTCACCTATTCTAAGGGATTAACTATAACGAATCCAAATAAATATTTGTCTCTACATAAAGCTGAACTTAAATACGAGATGGTTCTCAGGAGTGGATCAACTGGCACTGTACTATATCTACGAAGCCAAATAGTAAAAATGACCTTACCTCGTTGGATATTCTAAAAATATCATTAATAGTTTATTTTTCATCATGACAAATTCTATCTTACGTTATTGCAAATTTCTAAATGTAATATCCCTAAAATTTAAATGTGTCAAAACCTTGTCCTAGTACTCAAAAGCTGGATCCATGTCATATACTAAAGGGATGAATTCGCTCTATCTAGCTATCTCTATGTCTACTGTCTATTTTTAATAAGCCCCATACCTACTTATTTACATGATGCTGCTGTCATTTTCCCATTTCTTTTTCATTAACCCCTACCGGTTAGTGAAATCTTTGCCTACTATATTTAGGTTGTCAAGTCTTCTACAAAGGCTTGATATAATCACTACTCTCTACCGGGTCGTGAGCTCTTTGCCTACTTATACTTAGGTTTTAGGTCTTCTACAAAGGCCTAAAATTTACTAGAGGAGACAGCATTAACAACTTTATATCTAAGGGTTACAATAAGACATATTTTATATCCATTAATAAATATATGAGAGTATTTACGTTATCTATCGTAAATTACTCAGTCTGCAAGAGTGCAGTAACACAATTCTAAAGTGTTTATTGCTTATTTGTCTGCGAGATGTATGTTTGTTGTTAGGAGATGTATGCTGTGTTCTAGGCCTGAATTTTGTTGTGAAAGCTTGAAAGTTGTAGTGTATCTATTAAGATCTAACTGAGATAGCGGATATTCTTAGCAAAAATCCTAACCTAAAAAGGGGGGTATGTAACGGTTTTATTTTTCTGATAGGTATAAAACCTCTTTTGACACGCGCCCGTGCTAAGAGTCTTGACTGACTGCCAACAAATGACTGGAACGTTTTGTTTCTTTATTTATGCCAAAACAAATGAATTTCCGAGCTCTGTGAAAATATGATAATATTTTCCTATTGTAAATTCATAGAAACTTAATGATTCGACTTAATTCTATATTAATTTAGTGTATCAACAATTCCCCGGACTGGGTGAGTGTTTTGTATTATTAATTTAACCTTTCTCTAACATTCCTACCAACAATTTAATCTTAGGTTCTGTTCTGTGTAAGCGTTTTATTTTCCTACGCTCTTATCTTGTGACTGCCACATCGGTGAAAACTAAATTATGCCCCGGGGTCACTATCTACTACCCAAACATACGGAATTACGGATGTCGCAGTCACATGATTAAATCGGAATGTTCGTGTAATGGCTAATCTCGGACATTTCCTAGGGAATCAAGCTTGGGGTTGAATTGAAACCCTAATTCAACTTGGCGCATGCTACGGCGCCTACATCGGTGTTCCGGTCTCCCAGACCCGGAACCCGATAATACTTCTGTGTCTAAATTTCATAATTGTCCACGTCCAGATGCATCCTGCCGCGTTCCGGACGTCCTGCCTGGCAATTAAGCTACAGGAAAGTGACTTTTTCTGAGGACTTGTTTTATTTGTTTCATTTTTATCTAGTATATCTGTGTGTGCTCAGTGGCGGACCTACGGCCTAGCCGGCTAATTTATTTTGTATTTCTGTGTTCTGTAAATATACTTGTCAAAATTTAACTATCTTCTTTTCTATTGAACTCTTGCTACCTAAATCTATCCTACCTACCTAACACTACCTCTCATGATGACATCTATAAACGTCACATAGGTACCCGTCGCATTATCAAGTAATTAAATAGGAAAAACATCGAATATGCCTATCAACAACATGTTGATAGGCATATTCGGGAAAACTTCAATTAAGTAAATAGTAACGCGTTTAAATCTTCTGTAGGGCACTACACAAACGTTATACCTATACCTACCTTACCTACACTAAGTTGGTACTAATTTCTATACTATTTCTTGATAGGTAAGTATCCTCTGTCTTGTGCTAGTTGAACTCAGGTAGCCAATTTGTCCGTCTCGCAAAACTTTTGTACTTAGTTCGGTAAAAAACTAATGCGTAACGAAAAGACAAACAAGAAAGATACGGTCGGCATCGGCATTCATTCGTTTAGAGCCGGGCGGTTAGAGCGCAGCCGGCCGGCGGCCGTGTGAAGAAAGCCGACAAGGATTGCCATTCAAATCGTTTACTTAATCGAAGCTTTAAAAAACCTGTAAACCTGAGCACTCCGATTACACACACTTCTTACATTCCTCGAGCTCACAACTACATTGGTTGTATTGAACGGTCGATTCGCTCGCGCTCCGTGAATACACGGCTCCGAGATTTTGAATCGATGATAACGTGTAGCGCTTTCCGCCCTCACGAACATGCCGTGCCTTGCCACAGTGCTACCGCCACCAGATTTGGTGTGAGCATTGTTTTTTAAAGTTGCAAGAGTTATATTACCGGCCCTACACAACGACGTTTTTAAATACCGTAATAGACCTGAAAGACGACAACAACAACCGTATAAGGGATTAGTTTTGAAACCTGAAACCAAGCTTAGTTGTTATTGGTGCGCAATACCTACTTAGGTAGGTTACTTGGCGCAGGTGCCATAGATTAATGTCAATCACGACACGAGTCTTCACAACACGCAACATTCGATTTGCGTCGAAGGGACGGACGGGGCTTAGGAATAATTACTGAATAAAAAAAAATTAAACAATATTATGACACTCCCAATCTTTATACACAAAACATATTAGAATAATAAATTAAATTTTATAATTATGACTTAGACGTCTTAGACCATCAGGCCAAGAGCCTAATGAAACACGTCTTTCATTAAATTTTCTATTGTATTTATTGTAATGTAACAGATTCTATCATGATTCATAATATTATCCTAAATAAAATAAAATAAAATAATGTATAACCATACCCCATTAAATGACTTATTAAATAGGCCAAGCAAGAGCGAATAAAACCCACCTATTGAGGGGTCCCGTCCCTAATCCAATAATTTAATTGAGAACATCCGTATATACACCATGTGTTCGGTAATAAGGTAATGACAACAAATATTAGGCCAGCGTTTTTACAGTTGTTTTGTTGCTCAAATATATGTAGAATGATAGTATGTTATTCAATTAAATACAAACATTGAAAACATTGAAAAAAATAATCAACCCAGCAAGACTTGAACTTGCATCGATACGCCTTACCGGGGCTCGATCGCTTTACCAATTAAGCTATGGGTCAAGTTACTATGTTGGCGAAATTCTCAATGCCTTCAATCATCTTTTTGCTTTTTTTTTTACATCGACTTTATAGCAGCCGTAAGCGACATCTAGGTGCCAACTACTAGAGTTAGATACCCTTCCCGCCGACCCTATTGCAAGTGTCACAGCGGAAATAATAGTTTTTATGTTTTTAAAGTGGGGCATTCCACTCATACAATAGTATGTTATTCAATTAAATACAAACATTGAAAACATTGAAAAAATTATCAACCCAGCAAGACTTGAACTTGCATAGATACGCCTTACCGGGGCTCGATCGCTTTACCAATTAAGCTATGGGTCAAGTTACTAAGTTGACGAAATTCTCAATGCCTTCAATCATCTTTTTGCATTTATTTTTACATCGACTTTATAGCAGCTTTAGCTTTATAGTTTTTTTTTTCGATATAATGCCCCACTTTAAAAACATGTAAAATAATTATGAGTTTATAGCAGCGCCATCTATTATTTCCGCTGTGACACTTGCAATAGGGTCGGCGGGAAGGGTATCTAACTCTAGTAGTTAGCACCTTAGATGTCGCTTACGGCTGCTATAAAGTCGATGTAAAAATAAATGCAAAAAGATGATTGAAGGCATTGAGAATTTCGTGAACTTAGTAACTTGACCTATAGCTTAATTGGTAAAGTGACCGAGCCCCGGTAAGGCGTATCGATGCAAGTTCAAGTCTTGCTGGGTTGATTATTTTTTTAATGTTTTCAATGTTTGTATTTAATTGAATAACATACTATTGTAGGAGTGGAATGCCCCACTTTAAAAACATGTAAAATAATTATGTAGAATGATACTGATATCATTAAAAACATTAATCAATGTATAATAGCAATTTTCTTAACCGGAAGATCAACTATTTTCATTTACCTCAGCCATTTAAGGGATCTTCTTTTAATAAATATACATGTTACTTTTTAAATGAAATGCGCTAAAAATTTTTTTCTTTAATGATAATTTCTCGTGTGTTCATACTAATTTACAGGTCTATTCTTGTGTCTTTGACACACAGCCATTACGGGACTTGTTGCAAATGCGTTCCGCTTTTCAATTCTCTTTACCGTACATTTGCTATAAACACCAGGCTAGAACTCAGCACTGCTAGTGTCACTATCACTATGTCCCGTTAATACATTGTGGGATTGTACATTTTGTAGGTACTTAAGGTACCTATAATAAATATCTATGCATTTAACCTAGCAAAGCACGACGTGTTGAATTGCATAGGTGCCATCACTTTATGGGATTAAGTAAATTATATATTATGTTGCCTTTGTACTTATGTCACAAGGTAATCATGCGTTTTTCCATATAAGGGAGATTAAAACAATAAGTCTACAGGTTATTCAAAAACTTGGTTGTAGACTAATGTTGCTAAGCGGAACCAAAAAAATCTTGTATTTTGAAGAGTATTTTTTTTAGTTCTCTAAACTTGACATGAATTTACATTAAAATTCATTGGTAGGTAGTATAGTGTTTTTATTATGTAGTTAGTTAGCTTATTTTAATTTATTATTATATTCTTAATGCACAGCTAGGTATCTCATAATTTGCTAATTAAAAAGTATCTCCCCTTCTGCTTGCTTTCCTGCTTTGCTTTTCTCCATTTTGCTCGTTCTAGGAATTCTAGGACAACCTTTTTTAATATAATTATTATTTTGGGGTCGTTCTTGGCTTAAAATAATAAAAAATCAAAAATAAAACAACATTTTTTATAATTTTAAACTTAATGATGCCTCATAAGGTCATAAGAACTGTGATTTCCTGGTCCCACGGTTGTTCGCTAATAAAATTTAAATGTCTTTACAGTCTACCTGTGAGTCTCATTAAACAGTCATTAGACACCGACATGGCCCCGTTTGATATTAGAACCCTTTGCGCGTAACCTACCTACCAGTTACGTATAAAACGACACTTGTAATATGCAATACAAGAAGTTATGAGCGAAGTAACAGGAGATGTGTAATGTGTTATATTACTGTAGAGCGTGCCCCTGCCTGCCCAAATCAACGTTACGAAAATAACGCAATATGGCAAGAAGGCCTAGTAGGTATTAAAGTACCTACCGAGTTACTTAATTTTGGTTCTTTCGTTACTGACTAAAACTTCTGAATTCTGGCTATTGTATTAACAAAGTTTTTATGGGTATGGAATTAAGCTACGTCTACCTTACACAAAAAAATCCACGATACTTGTATCACTATTTTCTCTATCACATATAACACCTTAAGATTATGTGGACTGAAGCCGATAATAGGTTGAAACGAGAAACCATAAGAAAGGGTATCTAATAGTAAAACAGAAGAAAATATTATCACAGCGACCAAAACGAAAAAAAGTTCCTTGGAAAAGGAGATCTCAGATTTCGGGGGATTCGGTTGGTTCAATTTGAACAAAGTTAAGGAGAAAAAATTTCTTAAATAAAAGAAATGTCTGTAAATTTATTCCAGCCTTATTGATTCTCCTTTAAAATGGCTAAGTAGTAGAATTTATAGCACAAAATAAAGCACATAAATGGACAGGTAATCTATCAAGGAAGGCGTACGCGCGTTGGATCCGCTACGTCGAGTCCGTAAGGTACGTTACATTCACTAGCGGCATCCTCCATTCGGTCGACGACCCAGAGAGAGTCAGCGATTACAAAAAAGATTATAGTATTCTAGATACCTAGCCTAGTGTACTGCCGTAGTGCGGTCCTTACCGGCCGCCCACAGGTTAATCTCGCCTTTTGTGCGCTAAGCGGCTTAAGAGCACAATCAACCGCCTCAAATAATTAGCTGCTTTAATAAGACTCGACTGTGTGGGATGGGTGGCACTGGCACTCATTTAACGATTCCCTTCTTAACATTCCACTCTCACGGAGTCTTTAGAATCTAAAGCTAAATTTAATGTTACAAAAGCGAGGTTGTTACAGTTACATAGTCTCATCTTTTATTGACGGGTCAGGCGTGCAGGCTTGTAGAACAGGCATCACTACAGCCTAGCTGTGCAATTTATTATTTAATCACGCCTTTGATCTTCCTCTGCGTGTTCTACTGCTTGAACATTACTAGCAGACGATACCTGTAATAGTAATAACTTTTACCGTTTTACTTGTAAGCGTCTCTGTACTCTCTGTGTTGTTGTCGGTTTTGTAAAGCCCCATGAATGATGTCAAATGTGATGTTAAAACAAAAGAAGTTATAGCTAAATTTGAGATCAACACGTGTGCATTTAAAAAAAATTAACCTACATATTTATAATCTGCTTATGGGATAGTTGTTAAAATACTTATAAGCCCTCATAAGCCAAATAAGTCATAAGATCAAGAGAATCTTAAGAGTAAGAGGAACCCCCGGATTCCAGCCAATAGTGTTTTAAGAGCGGCATTCCAGCAAACGTTAGTTTGTGGAATAGATTCAGGTAGCCGTTTCGTTATTTACTTCGACTGAGAAAACACTTCTACTGAACAAATACGATAGAACACGCACTGGAGCTGCAGCTCTAAAGCGGCCTTCTAATCATTAGATTAAACAGAGTACCGGGAAAACAAAATGTAGATGAGTTTAATTAGAGTTAACAAACTGGTTTTAATACAAATCTCTGATGGTGGTGTTGTAAAAACTGATTTATTCGTAACTTGTTAATTAAACAGATTAAACTTTGGTCGTTAAGTAAGTTTTACCGGTCAAGCGTAGGGATTCATTTCCCTTTTTAAGCACATGTGATACCATTTAGCTTACAATTAGTAAAGTTATAAACGTCGACTATTATCGTTAAGTAGGTATATACCTCATAAATCGATGAGGTACCTGTCTAACATTTACTTTCTGTTACTTACCTACTTGTTAATATCACAATACTCGAGGTTATAAGTGTTATATCGATACCTCAAAGTAGTTTCGAAGCCTATAATTGCTGCCCAAAGCCCAGTCTAGACTAAACTAACCTTTTAAATAGATAGTTACCCAAGTCCAACTAATTTGGCTGTCGAACTGGTCTCGAGCAGTGCTCCATGGCTATTTCTTAGACCCGTGTTTCAAATTAGAATTTTATTGCCTCTTCGTGTTAGGTTTACTGTCGAGAGTTATCTGCGACCACGATGAGGTCGTAATCCAAAATTGACTTACAACAAACATTGTTTTATGTTTGTAATAAAATTCTGAGGGAAAAAAATGGGTACTTAGTTACCTTTCGTGCCGAAAATTTAGATGTGGATTGTGGGCCCACGTTTTTTTGGAATGCACAAAATATATACTTACAAATAGGTCTAGGCGGGTACCAAAGCCAACATAAAATTCTAGCATTTGTTGTTAATTGCCATAGTACCGGTTTGCCGTAGTTCAATGCCATAATAAAGTTTCATTTTAAGATTCCGACATCTTAAAAAATTACCATTATATCCGTTTTTTTTTTACCAATATTTTCATTGTCTTTGTTGTATCGTCTTTTGAAATTAGATGACTCATTTTATGACAGTAACTTTTAACATCCAAAATGGCATTATTGTCCAGGTGATGTCAGTGTCACAGCAAAATAACCTTGCACGGCAGGCTCGTCCGACGTGGGTGGCGTGTTCCACGAATTAGTAAAGGGATGGTCAAACGGGCCAATCAATAAAAATCCTTTAATGCCTATCCTGCGCCGGCGCCTACTAGCCTGAAGGCTGATTTACATTTTTAAAGATATTATGTACTTGAGTTTATAAAGTCAAGTAAATATCTTACCGTATAAATACGCTAGGTCTTGGAAGTCTTGGTACGTGTGTGCAATACCCTAAAGTTACTTTTCTCTGCATGAAAAATCAGCTCTTACAATTTATGAATTCAAATATTTTGTTTTTCGGAATTCGGAGTTTGGTAAACTTCCCTTCTTTTTAAAAATACACCATTTGTATTTGTTCGACGCTAAAAGCTTAGACGAATTCAATTACAAATGTTACTGCCTATAATGGCTGTAATTATTACAGTCTTATGGTTGCTTACCGCATTAAAAAACATTGGTTAAGTGGCAAAAGGAATTAAGGAACAAAATTTTAAGGACTAATGACTTATGTAGGTAATGTAGTAATGAGGCATGTGCCTTTTGTATTTAATGTCTTAAATCAATGTTGTTACTCAGTTATTCTTATGAAGAGTGCTTTGGTTTAGTTTTTGGCTATAGGCAATTAAACCCCATGATAGAAAACGATGCGACAAATTCAGAAACAAAACGAGTCCAAAGTCCAAATTGCTCGAGTTGGATGAGACGTGTCGGGATCGGGATTGTTAATAGTGGCTATTTTTGGTCATCCGAAAAAGATTTAATCTGCGTAGTAGGTATAATAAAAGATAATCGTACGAAGTGACCTGGAATGTTGATAGTAACGTTATTATGCTTTTGCTGGCAAGCAGCCAGCGGCAGGTACACTCGCACGCAGCTCTAGCAAATGCCGCGGATTCATCTTATGAGTATGACACAAGAACTAAGTACCTACTCACACCGGCCATGTGTGAAACTACGCGTTTGTTTCACTATTATGTATTTTGCACCGTAAAGCAGACTTTGAAATAGGCGCGGTGCAATATTGCTTATGAGCTTATGACTCGCGGACTAATGCGGTGAATGTGTTTATCGTAAAAGCTTTAAAATACTTGAGGCGGCGCCAAAGCAACCGCGACAGGTCAAAACATAATCGTTTTATGCGCAACTTGGTAATAAGTAGGTACAGTCGCCATCAGATATATCGGAGCGGCCAAGGTGGTCACAAATATCTGAACAACGCCTCTATTGTCAAGGTGATAAAGCGCATGTTCAGATATTTTTGAGCGACTGTACCTACTCCTACTACGTACCTACCTAGATCGACTACACGTACTACTACACAAATGAATTCTTAAAAAAAAAACAATGATTTGATTTTAAAATGTCATAATATAATATACCTCAGGGAAAACTGTCTAAACTATAATTACTGTAGTCCAAGCGCCAGCAATTAAATTAGGTAACATATTGAATATTATTACTACAACACCACATTTATAAATGTTGTTATTAAAAACAAAAATAAAGTACCTACCTAAATATTAGTACGAAGAACATGCAAATCAGCGAAGAACGTAAAATAAATTAATTTCGTAATCATTTAACTTCTGTAGTAGGTAACTGGTTCTTTTTTTAATGAATATAAGTGAGTGAGTGGACCACTGTAGATATCTATATTGATTAACATATATTTTACTGCAACGTTGTGATTAGATACCTATACGTCTCATGAGTTGTCTGCAAAATACAAACTTAAAGACGGATCATTGTAGGGCGCATTTCGTCGGTAATTTGGTATACGTCGATCGGCACTTCAAAGCAATAATAACGTAAGATTACGTACCTCCAACGTCCCTCTCACCTCGCGGCACAATACTTATTTTTCTTATATCAAAACCTGTTCTCTCCCATGTCGGACGATCTCAAAAAGTGATTCCGACTTAATAGCCACGAAGTGTGATTATTAGTTATTATATAACGCTCTACTAAATTCAGTTTTAATAATAGGTTAGTCGAAGTGGAGAGATTTACGGTCGAAAATGTTCGGAACTGACTACGAATTACTGTATGGAAGCTGAGATTAAAACATAACGATACGAGCGTTGCTATATACCTATAAAACTACCGAGGGGGACCTATTGGGAAGACAATGGACATGCATACTTTTCCGGAGTCGTAACTTTATCGTGCATAGGGACAGGGGGTTGGTCGGGCGGGCTATTGCATCGTGCAGTTCCCATAGGGATGCAATACGTTGGCGGCTACCATCAAAGGGATTTTATAATATCAATAGCTTTGTGCTACTGCTATGCCCTTTGTCGGCACTCTTTGTAGCGGCAATATCACAGCGACAGCCGTGCAGACAGACAAACCATTACGGGAATAAAGCGACTTCAAACGATTCGGCGTCACGTGCCATATCAATTGCCAACTCTGCATCACTGACCTTTGTAAAAAAACTTGCTTCTGGTTTCTTTTTTGTGCTCCATAATAAAAGATCAATCGCATTTAACATCAAAGTAGGCTTATTAATTATTACACGTACTATATTCGTTATTTTGAGATTACTGTTATGATCTTAAGTTTTAGATAGACTCATGCCTATTCATCTAGTTTAAGCGTTTGGTTCTTGACCTCGTAATATGATAATATGTAGAAACAATATTTATCAAGACGAAGGAAACGCTCAAATGAGATAAGGCAAAGCTGTTAAAATTATATATAAGAAATAAAAAAGGCGTCAGTCTTCAGCCTGCGCCGGCGGCGATGATTCTCATCTCGTGTTTGATCTCGCCGCTGCAGCCGGCACAGCCTTTGCTGTGTTGTCGTGTCCTCATGTTTACTACTACTATTCTATTACACACACTTTGTGTTTATTCGTGTTTAAATAGATGCCAGCAATTGTTTGAAAAAGTCATATATTTATATAAATTAATGAAAAATTAAGGAATAAAATGTTCTACTTTAACCAACTTTTGTACTAATATTTGCATGTAATAACTGTTTTTCAATAGTATTTCATACAATCGTGACATAATGAATAGCTTTTCAGCCCGAGCTTTTCAGTTCGTGTTTAGGTCACGAAGCTTGCTGAGTGGTTTAAGAGAGGTACGAGATTGAAAAGCTTAATTATCTGTTGTATAAAAAGGTTCACCAAACAAATCATTCATTTAATTGGTTAAAAGAGCCATTTAGTCGAGTGTCTGGGTTTGTATGTGCCTGAATATTAAACATACTAACGCTCGTTGTGTATATTATACAAGAAGTAACATTACTTACTTAATGTTAGTCTTCAAAGTTGGCAACTCATTTATAAAATTTGCACCAATAGAATAAGAATGAAATTGCATACCCAAGATTCAATATCAGATGTGATGTATTATGTTTTTATTTGCTTGTTTAACGCCAAGAAGGCAATCTGACTTCGCTGAAATAATCAAGCTAAAAGTAGTTACCAGCCCTGTAAAGGTGAGAGGCGAAAAGCGATGGTATCGCAGCCGATTCCGCGGCAGGGTGGCGTGGTCGTAGCGTGCTGCGAGCGCCAAGCGCGCCATCAAATTAATTACGTCTATATTTTACCTCTTTGTCGGCAGCGCGCTGTAGAAGTTGCCAGTACGCCACATACCTCTACAGTTCAGGAAGTGTAGTGTATTGCGAAAGTGCATTGCTACGGCGAAGCTTTCGCAAATAGATGCAATACTTGTCTGCTTTGTTTTTGCAAATGGTTGATAAGATCAAAATGTATAATTATTTTCTTAGTCAACGTAATCTTTATACGTTTGTGTCCTGGTTCGTGCCCCCTGGTTATAAATCAGTAATTACTGTCTCATGCTCAAGTTAAAATCACATTCCTGGCTAACGGAAGAAAAAGAGCCACAAATTAGGTACCTACCTACAAATCGGTTTAAGATTAAAACAATCTAAAAAAATATCCTTTTTTTGTTGCCTTGATATGCACAAGAGAACTTTATCGTTATCAATAAATTAACGAAATGTATAAAATTATTTATAATTTATATGAAATATACATGTAGCAGTAAAAGCAAAATTACTGTTAGAAAACAATAAATATCCTGTCGTGTTTGATACAAATTACGGCAAAGTTCCCCCTACGTTTAAGTCACGCATAAAGCCGTGTCTAGTCTACCTCATGTCATGAAAAAACTAACGACAAATTGAGTATTTCGAAGCGTGTCCGGCGGTGGCGGCGCGAGTCAAAGGCGCGCCGTGATCAAAGGCGCCGACATTGACGGCAGGAGCTTTGATCTCACCGCACGAAGTGCAAATTATGTTATAAAGACAGTGAGTAGCGCCCGCGTCGGCCGCCAAGCGGTGCACTGCTAATTAATTCAACCCGTTGCGATGCCGATGCCGTGGGCCGCGAGCCACTATGCCGCGCTGTTGCTAATGCTTTGTAGCTATTGGCGATGCCAGACAACCTCAGTTAAGACTTTTACGTGGCTAACCTAAGCAATTAGTTTTCTGTACATTTATGATCTAGTTTAAGGACTAACCAATCACACACCAACATATACTTACTTGCAAGTATTTTCTTTAAATCTGCTTGCTTAAAAAAAAAATTTTAGAAAATTGTGTAAAAATATTACTGCTGAGAAATCAAAATTAATATACTATGAGTTCCCTGCACATTAAACCACAACGCTGATTTATCACTGGCAAACGTTATTTTACTTTATTTCTGAATTATGCATGCCTTGGAAAAGTAATATCCATGATAGGGTTGTTGATAATGTTTTGAAAATCGGGACGATCTTTAAACACATAATTAGTCAGCCGTTATCTGTAAAACCATTAAACTAAACCTAGTATGTCCGAAATGTAACAGACAACGTTCAATTTTTTAATGCAAATCTTACCTATACTCACATACTAAAGTAAAACACAATAAAATCCAACAACGAAAAAGAAAATTGAAAAATATTTCTTTTAAAATCAAATAGTCTATTTTAAGATTTTTAAGCTGATTGCTGACCAACAAAATACATATTGTATTTTTTTCTTGTATAGGTATTCTAGTAATTACTTTTTATATGTATAATTCATAATACGGTATTTATTAATGGTGTTGTTGTATATAAAGATTTAGGTGTACGATAACAATAGACTAATTACTACGGTCTTCCGGACTAGGTTTCCAACTTCAAGTAGCGCCACAAAACACACACCACAAGTACCACGACACAACCATAAAAATTGCTAATTACATTCTTTCGCCCAGCAAAATATTAACATTACTTTATTATATTTCTCGTCAACAAATAAAATAATCCAGTCTATTGCAACTTTAAAACCTACAAGTTTTTGTGTCCTACTTTTTGTTCAAAACTACTTTTGAAGAAGGTAATTACGTGCCAATGGGTTTGTTTGCTGCTCGCTTGAGCAACACAGATAATGCGGAAGGCAAACGTTTCGTAGAATAACAAGGCGCAAAACGATATTTCGTTGGAGCAATTTATGGCCATTAAAACTTGGTTGTTTCGTTTTTAAACAATAACCGGTTCAAAGACGGTTGTTTTCTTTGAGCGTATGGCTGTATTTCGCGCAGGGCGAGGCGGCCAAACGAATCGAGGCGTAGATATTGTTGTGAGGAAGGCGAGGGCCGCAAGGGGCAGGCGGGAGGATCGAGAGCCGCGTGCGTCGACCCGCGGCCAGCTTTGAAGACGCCGCGCGCGCCGGCGAGCGAGCGCCGCAAAGGCCGGACCTAAAGGGTCTCCGGTCTCCGAGCTCTTGCTACCACGCACACCTGCCGATCGCTCGCCACAATAAATTCACAACTGCAGCCTTAGTTGCTACTTTAAATCTTTCAATGCACTGTTGTGTGATATAAAGTATAAATAAACAAATGAGACATGTGCGTAATAAAGGCGTTTGATGAGCGCGCCGGCGCGACACGCGCCTGCGGTCGGCGCCTGTTGTTCTCTCTCGGTGGCCCACATCTGCTCCCTTGATTAGGGTTAGGCAGACTGTGACTAAAATTATAGCCGATACTTGGTGACGACGTAATTACAAACGCAGCACTTGCTAATGAACTAATAGTTAAATTAGTTTAGCTCGCATAAAGAGCTATAAATTATTGGAAATGCTATATACAGATGTAATAAAAACTAACCGAATTAATTAAAAAGTCTGTGTCAAAGAAATTATTTTTGGTGCAACCTTTTTATCACCGACTGCAGTTTTCGTTGTTAATTTATCAAGTACCGTAAAATGGGGTGAGTAGGCACAAACTCGAAGTTCAAACCTGGATGAAAGTTAATTTTTATACGTGGCACGTTAATTTTATACATAAAAAAATATTCTGGTCGTATGAATTTTAATATTTTATACATTATCGTTCGATTAATTTCATAATTTTAATGATAAACACAAAATGGTGGGCAATCCCGCCTGACCCCGTAGTTGGGTTTGGTAGGGATAGCAATAAGGAGCATTGGGAAAATTGTTAGGAATGATATTTTTGGATTATGAACATTGCAATAGCTTGACTGAAGAGAATATTTTATTTACGAAGCGACTTAATAACCTTGGTCTAAAACTCTAAAAACACCAACTCGCCCCTCTAGCATCTCTACTCTCCCCAATTATTTATTTATTTAATTTCATTTATTTATTATTCAAAACAGAACAGGTACAGTAAAAACCAAGACACTGCGAACTAAAAAATAAACATTTACAATAACTTAATACTAGCTGTCGATTTAGACGACCCAACTGTCGACGCGACGTCATCCCTTCTTATCCCGTTTTGGATTCACCAACACGGTTCTAATTAGTCCAAATCCAATGAGATTGTGTTGATTTATTGCAGAATCCCTATTGCCAACCTTAGGTCTTCTAGTTTGGTGGTAAATAGTAAGATTCTATCTTCAAGTTTCTATTTCACTGACTCTATAAGGGATTTGCGTCATCGATATCAATACCATTCAAATTTTATTCAGTTTTGTAAAGGTTAAGTTGTAAACTACTAAGTTATAAACTGTAGTAAAATATCGTTGACTGCCGGCTATTATAAGCAAACATCAGTGATATTGATATTATACAAGATACACGAGATACTTACGTTCAGAGCTCTCGGCATTCGCCATCAGATTACGATATAAATAAACCCGGGTCGGCGACAAGAGTTCCGATGTAAGAGTTACTCGGAACCGCTATTTCCGACATTCTACGAACGTGTCATCTTCAGTGCCACTTTCAGTTTAAGTGCGCTGACAGACAGCCTATGGATGGACCTTTGTTTACCTGCAGGGGATTTATTTATAGAAACAACTTTTGTTTTATTTTACTAGAATAATTTTGAGATCGCTACTCAATTACTTTTAAATTGACATATTTAAATATGATTTGATCATAATTATCCGGTTAGAAGGACCATTTGTGGTTTAATGATCAAATAGCTACTTAAGTGTTTTGAGGAGAAATTGAGAGTTTAAGTCTTAGTCTTCCAACTCAAGTAAATATGCAAAGCATACCTTAGAACCTGCATTGTAAAAGATGGTTAAGCCAGCGTCCATCTTTTTTTACGAGGCATTGCGTAAACCAACTTAAGGTTTTTCGAATATAGATCGAAAAAAAAGCAGTACACTTACTTAGATGCTACACGTGAGTGAGATAAGTGACGTTCCGAAGTCGGGTCCAATTTGGAGCGATTTCCTCGTAGGGTTAGTCCACGTGGTTTATTTAACGAGCCAGTCGTATGGCCGCAGTCAGCGAGGCCGCCTTCCATATTCAAATTACAGGTTTGAATGTATGGATCGGGCGGCCACCGTATGATCACTTACCTCATCGAGGAGCAGTTTGGAACCTTATTCTTCGAAAAGTAAATGTTTAACCCTTTGATCGCCAAAGACGGCAAAATCACGTGCACGGAAAGTCGTGCCCTCAGCGCCAGCACATCACGTCCAAAATAGTAGGTTTGATAGGTCACAAATCACTTGGTCGGCCGTCGGCCTGGGCACAGCCGTTCCTTTTTCAGACGCTTTTAGTGGTGAAATTTTTGGGGTATTTTTACCTCATCAAGTAGCAGGATGAAACCAACCTCATATGATAGCTAAAGTGATGTTCTTTCAATATTTTTTGGTCGTACAACCCTCAGTCACAGTCTTGGTCTTTTCCGTTTTCGGGCACTTTTAATGGTGCAATTTTTGGGGTGCCATTTCCGTCTGTAGCCGAAATTTATATTAATAGAATTTACTGACTTTTGAGGGATCAATGTTACTCTGCGTCCGTAGGAAACACCTTAGACAACCCTACACGTGATCTCTGGGTGGTGCTAAAAGAGTAACAAACTTGGCAGCTGCACTGTCCCATCTGGACATTCTGGACCTCGCAACACTCACTGGATTTTCTTTATCATCTGCTTTCCCACTACTACTACCCCAGAGAAGAAATGCCTGTCTATATCCAGTGACATGTAGCCATACGATAATTAAAAAAACCGGCCAAGAGCGTGTCGGGCCACGCTCACTGTAGGGTTCCGTAGTTTTCCGTCCGTCACAGTAAGTGTCCCCACTTAAGAGTTAATAACACCGCCATGTAGGATATGATATGAGAGTTCCATGTACAGCGACATCTATCGGCAAATTGAGTAAACTATTGCGCGCGAGCATAAAGTATGGAAGATGATTTTTATGGGATAATTCTTTATTGCGTGAACCGATTTTCACCGTTTTTACTTTATTTGAAAGCACGTCATTTCATTGTAATTTTGTAGAAATTACAGGTACAATAAACACCTGCTTATACGGTTAAATTACAAACTTAGTTCAGAAATTATTTTGTATTTTTTTTTCAAAAACTATTCATCCTATCAAGTTGAAAATAATTTTCCAAGAAAGTTTTTATAAAGTTCTACTTTTGAGATTTTTTTCATATTTTTAAAACTTATGGTTCAAAAGTTAGAGGGGGGGGGGGACGCATATTTTTTTACTTCTGGAGCGATTATTTCCGAAAATATTTACATTAACGAAAAATGATTTTAGGAAACCCCAATTCATTTTTAAATACCTATCCAATAATATATCACACGTTAGGGTTGAAATGAAAAAAAAAAATCACTCCCCACTTTACGTATAGGGGAGGTACCCTAATAAAAAAAAAAGTTCACTTTTAATTTTACCACTTTGTCGGCGTGACTATAAGGGTTCCTAGTTGACTACGGAACCCTAAAAAAGTGGCTTTTGTAATTCATAAGCATAAGAATTTTTTAAAAAAATGTTTAGGGGAGCACTCCATGCATGTAACTACTTTGAACAAAACAGAAAATAATGCCAAAAGAACTATTTATGATGTGCAGTTCGGTACGTTTTAGGTTACTATACTCGTATGTTTTTTTTATACAAAATCAAAAAATCGAAAATCAAAATATTTATTAATGTCAATAGTTACATGTCGCATGTATAGATAAATTAACGAGAGCATGGAATTGCATATGTAGTAGTATTGTATGTTTACAGGCATTCTATATTTGAATTTTCTATTTTCTCGTACTATCAGCATAAAAAGAGGTTTGTTATATATTGAAGAAGTAAATACCAAAATAATCTCAGTGTCAAATTGTGAATATTATTTACGTTGTGCATATATTTTTACGTCTGATTTTATTGTATTCTCACAATTATCAGAATAATTTTGTGTCAGCCCGTACGGCTAAGTGTAAGTTACATAATTTTCAAAAAATATGGCAGTGAGTAATTTTGGTCCGATTGAGAGTCAAAGTAAGCAAATTATTTTTAACTGTTATACATATTTTGAACTAGAACTGAAGAAAAATATAAATTCCCCTTACACCGCTGCCCAGTAAGTTGAAAAAGCTACAGGTGTTTGTCTCTCTACTGTTTATAACATTGTGTCTGAGAGCAATAGTGAGAAATTCGCAACAACAAAGAAATTCACCTCCCCGAGAAATAAAAAGTTACGTACTTGTCCGTCATCAGCAGTAGACGATTTTGATCAGGAAGTCCCATAATCAATTTCCAACCTTAAAGGCACTACACTCTGTGTTAAAATCCGATATAGATTACAAATTTGGCATTTCCACCTTACGAAAACAAATACAAAAATTAGGATTTAAATGGAAAAAGACCGAGGACAACCGAAAAATATTAATACACAACATACGACTGCTAAGAATAAATTACCTTACACAAATTGCGGAATATCGGTCTGAAGATAGACCACTAGTTTATACTGATGAAACCTACATCCACACTTCATATGTGTCCGGAGAGGCTTGGACCGATGGAACAGAATTTGGTGTAAAAAAACAAATCAGTACAGGCCAGCGGTTAATAATAGTGCACGCAGGAGGAAAAGATGGTTTTATTCCCAACGCTTTGTTAATGTTTAAGGCAAACCAAAAAACGGGAGATTACCATGACCAGATGAACTTTGTCAACTACGAAAAATGGTTAAAAGAAAAATTAATACCGAACCTTAAACCGAATAGCGTACTTATAGTAGATAATGCGTCCTATCACAACAAACTTTTGAATCGTGCTCCAACGTCAAATTCTCATAAACAAGAAATGATGGATTGGTTGACAGAACACAACATTTCGTATAGCCCGTTGATGTACAAAACCAGTTTGTATGATTTAATTAAACAAAATAAAGAGCGGTTTCGTGAGTACCACATAGATGCAATTTTAAAAGAACATGGCCACTCCGTTTTACGATTGCCACCGTATCACCCGACATTCAATCCGATCGAAAATATTTGGTCCATGGTAAAAGGATATGTAGCGAAAAGAAACGTTTCATTAAACATGCAAGGCATTATTATGAGTTTAGCAACTGAACGAATGAATACTATTACTGCTGAGGACTGGGAAAATATTTGTCGCCATGTCGAAAGTGAAGAAATAGTACATTATTGCAGAGGACGGGAAAGATAAATTCGTGGACGAGCGATTTTTTCGGACGAAGCGTAGCTGAGGCCGAAAATATAAGACGAGTCCACGAATTTCTATTCCCGCCGAGGCATATATAACGCTTTTCTCCAAATGTGCGAGGAAATAAAGTAAATGAAATAAATTACATATTTAGGTTAGCATTAAATATCATGAATTTAAGAATTAGCTTCCCTTTACAATATTTTTTTGAGTATAGAGCACTACTTATACTGCCAATCATCTGCCAAAGTTCATTCAAATAATATTTAAAAATCAATTATCGTCAAAAACTATTTAAGACAGTATTAAATATGCTCCTTTCACACTTAACTGTAAAAGCATAAACCTTAAAAAAAGTTGTTTTGTCTATGATTATATAAAGCCGTATTCACACGATCAGACGTGGTGGTCATGCAAGCTATGACACAACGAGGCAACCAAGGTTTTTGATCTCACTATCTCGCTCTAACCTATAGTTTGAAGGGATTGGCGTTCAGACGGTTGGCTGTTTGAAATGATATTTCTTAGTCGAATGAAATGTTTAAAAGGTAAAAAACAATGCGGACGACAAGTACAACTTGTCGTCCGCTAAAACAGGACAATAATGATTTTAATTTTTTTTAATTTGTGTTAGTAAATAATGACGAACTTCACGTACTTATTTTACTACAGTAAGGTGAACATTTCCGAGCACATTGGAGAAAATAAATATCGATGTCAGGAAGGGGAAATGGATCGAATTTCAAATAATCTTATTATCAATACTTGTGACAGCTCAGATGAAGAACATGATAGCGACTAAAAGCAAAAAACAGAAGACTACTACTTATTCCATTTCTTAAGGGTATGTAATTTTATTAAATTAAGAGAAAATTATTCTCCTTTTGTTGCACACGGTACAACCACTACAAATGCAATGCCATGATCTCGATAATTCATCTATACTTATCTAACTACATATAATAATTAACTTTACAATAAATATGTAAGGAGATATTTTAATATAAAGTTTTATTCTCTTTCTAGCTTCTAAATTTCGGCGACAGACGGAAAAAGCACCCCAAAACTTTCCGACCACTAAAAGTTTCCGAAAGCGGGACGGACCAGGTTGTGCCCAGGCCGGCCAAGTAATTTTTGACCTATTAAACTTTTACTTTTTGATGAATAAGGTTCCAAACTGTTCCTCGATGAGGTAAGTGATCACACGGTGGCCGCCCGGTCAAGTAGGTACCACTCGGAACGCCGCGGGAGAGGCGGCGCGGCTTACGACTGCCGATGAGGCCACTTTCTAGGAAATTTCTAAACATTTATAACGGCGGGTGCGACTGTAATTATTGTATGAAAGTTCACGTGTGTAATTTGCCGAGGTGGAATTTTCAACGGAAACACATTATGTAGGTACTTTGCCGTGATTTGTAGAAACCTTATGACTCTCGTTTAAAGTTACCTACTCGTTTAAAATTACGATGACCCAATGATTTTTGTCTTTTCAGCAATGTCGAGGTCGAGTGAGCTCACTTTATAAGCTGCATCACAGCTGCATCTACTACAGATAATAAAACCATTATAGGTAGGTACTTTACGAGTATATGATTTCTAAATGTGAATTTGGATTTGTATGCAGAATTTTTTTACAGTGTGGTTCTTCGCTGGACGTCTTCTATAAATTGTATTTGTACAATCATGTAGTTATAGTGTTGCGAATTTTGTAAAAAACCAAGATAAATCCCAAACATCTGGCACACAGCACGCGATTAAGGTCCCGTTGCACCAACCACTTTTGTTTGACGGACTCATGAGCGTCACCCGACAGAGTACTATGAAAATGATAAATTAAATAAAATTAGCGAACTTTTTAACGGTGACAGATTGTGTGGTGCAACCTACCCTATACGCAACCCTTTCTTACCTATCTGTACGTAGAGGGACGAAATTCTGGCTATCTGTCTGGTATCTCTCCAGCCACACCTAAACCGCTGAACAGAATACGAGGATTTTGGTATGAAGATAGATTTTTATTCCAGATATATTCCCGGGGGTGAAGGGGTTCTGGTGTAAGATCTTATGAGGAATCAATAACCGCTAAACCGATTTAGATGAAATTAATTATGGGGGTAGTTTGAGGCCTGGTAAAGGACTTTATAGAGTAGTTTTTATCCCAGAAATCATTCCTTAAGGGGGTGAAAATGGGGGTCGAAGTATGTATGGGTAATTAACAACACCGCTGAACCGATTTAGATGAAACTTGCGATGGATATAGTAGTAGTAAAACACTTGGGATCCCTTTGTTTCCCATAAACTTATTGTTTCGAATTTCGATAGTCAGAAATTGATATCCATATAATTTATGGGCATAAACATCAATAGTCATAATTTTTGTAAAGCATAACATTTCATAGCTCTAATAATAAAGATCTATAATATTAAACACTATAATCGCAAAAGGCATAAATTTGATGAGTACCTATAACATTCGAAGGTCTATCAATAATTAATCAGAAATATTTTAAGGCATATATTTTATCGGACTAATAGTCGTTAATCATATCGTTTTCAACCGACTTCAAGATTTCGAAGGAGGAGGTTATCAATTCGTCGGGATCTTTGTTTTTGCTATTTTTTTTTTTTTATGTATGTTCACCGATTATTCGAAGACGGCTGGACCGATTTGGAAAATTCTTTTTTTGTTTGAAAGAGTATACTTCACAGTTGGTCCCATTGTAACCAGGTCAGGATCTGATGATGGGATCCTGGAGAAATCGAGGGAACTCTTCAACTATTATAGGCACACCTATAGTGATTTGAGTATTTTTTACAGCAGCTCGAGCATTTGCTGTTGGAAAGGTGGATGCTAAGTGAAGTCGGTTCTTTTTTGTTTAAAATTATAATGTTGGAAGTGGGTTAGGTTAGGTTAGAACTGCGACCCCCAAGAAAACGAACTGTTGTCAGAAGTGGGTTAGGTTAGGTTAGAACTGCGACCCCCAAGAAAACGATTCTGATTATCTTACCTGACGATCTTATTATCTTATGATGGCTAACGTTATGGACTATAAAAAATCGGAACTTAAAATTTGTGGAAACCAATATACACCCCTACTTATCATTATAATCTGCGATTAAAGAACTTAAAACAATTATTATAAGCAAGTTTATTGCCTTCAACATTATGTAATAGATACCATCTGGACTTAGAATATTATGAGTAACAGATTTTATGACTAACAATAATGATGACCTGCAAAAATCGGACCAGCAATTTAGATTGTTAAATTTTATGACTATTGACAATATGAGTAATAAAAATTAGGATGGAAAACGTTATGGACTGAAAAAATCGGAAGTAAAAATTTATGGGAACCGATAGAGACCCAAAACACTTACATAGTTTTTATCCCCGAAATTATCCCTTAAGGGGGTAACAGGTGGGTGGATTATTAAATCCACGCAGACGAAGTGGGGTTTATAAGCTATTAAAAAAAAACAAATACCTTTTTAATCACAAATTTTGTGGTAATAGGTATACCGGCCATACCGGGTGTCGCCTGTACTGTAACACGAGCAAACAATTAAAACGTGGTGTTCTGCCTTTTCGCAGAACTATTTTTGGCGGAATTTCATTTGCCAACCAACATTTCGCCGACGTTTCACTTTGACAACTAACGATTAACAAATTTTTGTATGACAACGTTTCAATTGGTAGAATTATTGTAAAGCAGATTATTATAACGCCTCTAAACTTTTGGGAGACTTATCATTTGTCAAATCTTTCACTTGGTCGAACAACTCTTGGACGAATAACGTTTCGTTGATGCTACAGTTCCCTTTTCATACATTTGGCTTACAAATATAAGAAAAAGATACATACCCATACCTACATATTTTTTGGTAGGAAATGTTAAATTTATAAATATTTTTATATGCTAACTAGCTTTTTCCCGCGGCTTCGCCCGCGTACTATAAGTACTCAAAAAGGAGGTTCTCAGTTAGACTGGTATGTTTGTATGTACCACATTTTCCCCTTTTAGGGGTTGAATTTTCAAAAAACCTGAAACACGTGTTTACTCATTAATCGTTAGGAATACTCCTGTGATGTTTCGAATAAAATAGTCTAACAAATCTTGTTTCGCCATACAAACTTTGGACCCCCATTTTACCCCCTTAAGGGTGAATTTTGAAAAATCCTTTCTTAGTGCACCCCTAGACCTTAATAAGGAACCTACGTGACAAATTTGGAATCTCTAGAACCAGCGGTTTGGGCTGTGCGTTGATATGTCAGTCAGTCAGTCAGTCAGTCAGTTTCTTCTTTTATATATTTAGATAATGAGTTGCGGTTTTAGTCAAGACTGATAGTGGTAGGTACTTTTTCCCTGAAAAACACAACTAGGAATAATATTAAAAAATAAGTTAATTTTTACCATTCGTTTTTTATTTAAGAAAGAATCTCAAAAATACCACTAAACTTTTAAATTGGCAGCACAATAATTTTTCTTCTGAGAGTTCTGAGTATGTAGATTTATGTTCAAGAATTCTGTTGATTCTTTCTTCTTTGTCTAAGTACTTTTTTTTCTTCGGTGCTGCTGGTGCACCGGTTAATATAGTTTCTATTTCTCCTTGATTGGCAATAGTTTACTTTATTAATTCTTTTATCAATTTATAAACACCAGGGTGACTTTTATCAATGAAAGTGTTTATTAGGGTTCCGTAGCCAAATGGCAAAAAACGGAACCCTTATGGATTCGTCATGTCTGTCTGTCTGTCTGTCCGTCCGTATGTCACAGGCATTTTACTCGGAAACTATACGACGTATCTGAATAAAATTTACACATAAGGTGTATTTTGTATGCAGCTACTTAGTTATGTAGTTAAATTTGAAAAAAAAAATATTTTTAGGGGGGCGCTCCATACAGGTAACTAAATTTAAAAAAAAATTAACCAAATATCAACATGTGACACATCAATCGATAGGTCTTTCAAAATAACATTGAGGTTTTTTTTGACTATTTTGTGATTAAGTGAATATTTTCTGAAATAATCGCTTCGAAAGTCAGAAAAGTTGTGTAGCCCCCCCCCCACAACTTTTGAACCGTAAGTTCAAAAACTATGAAAAAATTTGAAGAGATGCGCCTTATCATATACTTTCAACGAAAATTGTTTTGAACATTATCGGTTCAGCCATTTTTGAGTTATCTCCAAAAAACTTCTTCCATAGGCATCAGATCAGATACGACCTTTTGTTATTAGTTTGGTTCTTATTCCATTGAAGGTACGGAACCCTCCTATGCGTGGTCCGACACGCACTTGGCCGGTTTTTTTGTTATGCCAGGCTTTGGCCGAGTTCTGTGTTCGTGGTACATTCATTTTGTTTGTTTCATAGCAGCACCAAAAACTGGGTGGATATTTTGCTTGTCTGGTTGATGTTCCGTGATCATAATTGTTGCCAATCTGGATCTTTAAAACTTTTCAGGATCTTGTTGAAATATACGAATATTTCAAATTCCTCAAGAAAACATAGTGCCAACAAACACTTCACCTCTTTATTGAACTGTATGTCGCTTCGGTATCTTTTGGCGAAACCCTGATCTTGAACTTGCCTAAAAAAAATTAATAATTAGTATAGTAACAGAAATCTCATATATAAATAAGAGAACCTTATAAAACGTAGATTCTACTCCACAAGCTAGACAATGTTTGTTCAGCGACTTATGGTTTGTTTTTTAGTACCTACACTTTAAAGTTTATTCGAACACGCAATGTATTGCGAAATTGATTCGATTCGATCTGTAGGGTGAAAATGAATCTCAATTAGACGGATTTTAACGTACATTGAAAATACTAGGGTGCGTTGGGATAATTTTACAAAGCGTGTAATTCCGAAAATCAATCAAATATCGCTCGTATCCCATTGTAATAATAAGATTCAAATTTCGAAATACCCGCCACTTTTTTCCTATCAGAATTACCCCAATACACTTCACATATTTAGTTTGTATGGGAAAGAGAAAATCTAAAGACTACTTACATGTTTTTTTAAGAGACCGGGAACGATTTGAAAACGAAAATCGCTAATTATGTCTTGTAACTGCATAAATATACTTTTGGTCCATATATATTATTATTTAATCCTCGGAAACTCAATTCTTAATGAGCTTTTTTAGTGAGGACGTTGTTACGTGCAATTTTGTTGCTGGATTTTTTTTTATACCCTATTATATGTTTTATATTATCTGATTAAATCATTAAGTCAAGTTTATTTCTATATTTTCATTTTTATGAAATATTTTTATTAATTCCCAAGAATACCACCTAAACGTCGCCACTTTTTCTTAAATATACTCTAGTTAGCTAAACTGTTCCACTTATTCCTAAGTCGACTCATTTTCCAATGTACCTATTTATATATTTTACGTAAGTACTAGTTTAACATATTTTTAACTAGCTGTGCCCGCGGCTCCGCCCGCGTGGAATTCGGTTTTTGTCAGTAAGCGACTAATTCACCCCTAATTTCTCTCCCTCCCCCTGGAGGCGGAACTTGAAGGTCTTGAAGTAAAGTTGACAGATGGATACGCTAGAGGACAGTAGCCCAGATAAAATATTTTTCAATTACCACTAAATAAAACTACACTCCAAAATCAATAGTTTTTTTCGTCCTTATAATTTTTTTTGACATGATTTAAACGACATAGAATAGTAGGTATATATCGGACGATACAGTACCACTTTTGTATTTATACGTCCTTGACTGTACCTATTCATATCATGTCCATGGCAAATATCATCCAAATCGATCCTCCAGTCAAATCAGTCTAAGAATGAAAAGGTAAGAACAGGCGCGTTTGCAGCCTAAAATTGGGGGGGTCACTAATGCAGAAATGAGTTTTTGAGGGGGTCAGTAATGATTTTTTTTATTTGACGTATACGATTTGGGGGGGGGGGGGCATGTCCCATGTAACCCCCCACCTCATCGGCCCGATCGGACCGTGCCTGCGTAAGAAATATACCTACCTACACATAAAATTCCATACTTCATATCATAACCTAACAACTTATTAACGAATATACAACGGATTTAGGTCTAATATTAGTTAGAAGATTTAGAAGTAAGATTAGAGAAAAGGAGAATAGATATCAAAATCGTGAGGCTGAGTATTTACATGCACTGTGCAATGTGTGGCAATTAATTTATTGTCGTTTAATTTTGTTGTACCATTAAGTCAATAATTCATTTAAATTTGTTGATGTCCGTACCCCCACTTCTAAACTTAGAGTTAGTTTGGCAAAATCCTGCCTAAGTGGATTATTCATGTCACAACGTATTAATTTCAGCGCCATCAGTTAGTTATGCAGGGAACTCGTTAGTCTTAGGACATATTTTGAAAAAAAGTTTGCACCTCCTTCCTAAGTAGCGCCATAAGATTCAGGTGCAAAATTAACTCAATCGAGTGTAGTGCCTACCTCCCTTTTAGAGGTTGAACTTTTATAGCCTACCTATACCTGGCTGGGGATTTTCTTGACAATTGGAATTAGTAATCCTTAAGGGGTGACTTCTGGGATAACAATGCAAAAAAAAACCGGCCAAGAGCATGTCGGGCCATGTTCAGTGTAGGGTTCCGTAATTCCCGCCCTTTACAAAAACATCCGTTCAAAAGGTCGTTTATTAAGGGATATTTGGCGGCGCTTCCGTCATAAACTAATAATTGCGTGGTGGGTTAAATGTTTGGCGTTGTAATTGTACTATCCGGCATTTACGTCCTTTCACTATGCGTGTTTGACTGACAACTCAAAAACAGCTGAACCGATTTTATTCAATATAGTTTTTATTGAAAGTACCTTTCAGGCTTCACTTCCATTATTTTTTTCAAATATTTTGGACCTACGGTTCAAAAGTAAGATGGGGGGGCGCCCTTTTTTGAAGATGAAACTATCCTTTGTCCTTTCTCGAGACCCATACTATCTCTATACCAAATTTCATCTAAATCAGTTCAGCGGTAAAAAAAATCCTCATACCAACTTCCAACCCCCTTTTCCCCCCACAAGGGTTTGAAAACTATCCTATGACGTCTCTCGGGACTCAAATTATCTCCATTCTTATTTCTATCTAAATCGTTTCAGCGGTAAAAAATTCTCCATACAAACTTTCAACCCCCTTTTCACCCCCACCAGGGTTGATTTTCGGGATCAAAACTATCTATTATCCTTTCCTGGGGCTCAAACTATCTGTATACAAAATTTAATCAAAATCCGTTTAGCCGTTTTCACGTGATGCGCGGTCAAATAAACAGACAAACAGATAAACAGATAAATAGACAAACAGATAAACAGATAAACAGACAAACAGACAAAATTTCTAAAAATTGTTGGAACGTGTTCTGTTATCGATTCTAAGTATCCCCAACAACTTTTTTTCGATTATCTTCCATGTACAGACTTTCGACCCTCTTCAGCTTTATTATATGTATAGATGGGCGGCGTTAATTGTTTACCATCAGGCGATTCGTCTGCTCGTTTGCCTCCTATTTCATAAAAAAAAAAAACTATAAAAATCTTGAAAATAAATGTCATATACTTCAGAAAAAGTGACCAAGCCCTCCGGTGTCCGAGGCCAGATTTGAACTGGCGTCTTCAGCTTTCGCGGCTGACGTCCTGAGCACTAGACCACCCGGTCACAACGCCACCGGTAGTATATGACATCTATTTTCAGTTTATATATAGTAGTGTAACTACTTAAAAAATTGCAAATCAAAAAATATTGAGCAAAATAATTTGATTTGCTTCAAGATTAATAAAAATCTTACTTCCTCTCCTAGCAAAAATCGCTAAACAGCAGTTTGATTATGGTGAATGATTTATAAATTAACACAAAATCGAAAAAGTGTTTCACTAATGCAGTTTATAAATAAACAATCTTTCCAAATATGTTATGTACAAACTACAGCAAAATAGTATCAACAAGGTGAGCAAAATCGAAAAAAAACTTTACTGGACCTTGATGCTGTTATTGAACTAAAGTTTTGCTGTTTGAGTAGAATCTAATATTTAATTTTTGCTCGTGTCACAGCACAGGCCCCACCCGCGCGGTCTTGTGGATACGTTAATGTTAACCGTTGCCCTGTGGATATTTTTATTAAGCCATTGTTATAAAAAGGACGATAGGTTAGATAAAGATAAAGGTCTTTATTTATATAGTTTCCTTTCTTCACACAAAAGTGCCCGCTTTACTCTCCATTTATTATTATTATCTTATGTATATAAGATAAATTAGATAGCCGTAACATAAACAGAGAAAGAATTATTGTTAAACTCGAGTAAACTTGGGAGCGCTTACTCGTATGAAGGTATCCCATAATGTAAATAAAAACACATTCTTAGCGTTCACGGACAGGATAGTAATTAATTCGTCGGTGAGTGCGATCTATTTAGTAAACTAAAAGTGAAATTATGTTGTAAGCTTTGAGTTGAGAAGCTCTTCATTATTAGTTGCCTCAAAGTAGTCGAAGTATAGGGGAGAGATAATGTACGATTAACAGTTTCAGTGAAGACTATCCGTGAATACTAACAATCCGTTTTCGAGATGAAAATGAGAGAAATAAATACGAGGATTAAGATTAATAAGCTGTGATTTTGCCTATACCTAACTTAGGCTGCGTTTCCACCAGAGATGTGCGAGGAATGTGTTGGTTAAGAACCAATCATAGAGCAGCGCTGTGCGAGGATTTGTAAATAAAGTGATTCTATTGTTTCTTAAAAACACATTCCTCGCAACTAGAGGCGGGGTACTTTATATGTAAATATATATATGTAAATTATCTCAATTATCTTAACACAATAACTCTTTTAGTCTATCAATACCGCCACGGAATTTAATTGTTTACCCATTTAGGGTTCACTTTACATTGGACATTTAATTTATAGAGTAAGTACGAAATAAAATAAAAACCGGCCAAGAGCGTGTCGGGCCACGCTCAGTGTAGGGTTCCGTAGTTTTCCGTCCGTCACAGAAAGAGTCCCCACTTAAGAGTTAAAATAACACCGCCATGTAGGATATGATATGAGCGTTCCACCTACAGCGACATCTATCGGCAAATTAAGTAAACTATTGCGCGCGAGCTTAAAGTATGGAAGATGATTTTTATGGGATAATTCTTTATTGCGTGAACCGATTTTCACCGTTTTTACTTTATTTGAAAGCACGTCATTTCATTGTGATTTTTTAGAAATTACAAGTACAATAAACACCTGCTTATACGGTTAAATTACAAACTTAGTTCAGAAATTATTTTGTAATTTTTTTTCAAAAACTATTAAACCTATCAAGTTCAAAATAATTTTCCTAGAAAGTTTTTATAAAGTTCTACTTTTGAGATTTTTTTCATATTTTTAAAACTTATGGTTCAAAAGTTAGAGGGGGGGACACACATTTTTTTTTACTTCTGGAGCGATTATTTCCGAAAATATTTACATTATCAAAAAATGATTTTAGTAAACCCCTATTCATTTTTAAATACCTATCCAACAATATATCACACGTTAGGGTTGAAATGAAAAAAAAAATCACTCCCCACTTTACGTATAGGGGAGGTACCCCAATAAAACATTTTTTTCCACTTTTTATTTTACCACTTTGTCGGCGTGATTGATATACATATTAGTACCAAATTTCAGCTTTCTAGTGCTAACGGTCACTGAGATTATCCGCGGACGGACGGACGGACGGACGGACGGGCAGACATGGCGAAACTATAAGGGTTCCTAGTTGACTACGGAACCCTAAAAAATAGCTTGAACCATAAATGGCCTAATAGTCTTATACTATAGAAAAATAAATAAGCTTACTTATTTCGCTATGCCTATATCGAACAAGTTTTGCCCGTCACATCCCAAGGCACGGTTTATTTTTTTGATGAGACTGCAAACAGGGCTTGGTTGAATAGCGCAGGATCAGATTGTGTTGCGGAAGTTCGCCCGACCCCGATTCAAAGCTTCTGGCGCATTTACGGCTGCGGGCTCGATATCCGTTCAATGCGTCGATCAAAGCCTTAAAACATACACTTTTTGCCGCGTTTGTCTGAGAACGCTGAGAACAGACGAGTTAACATGATTCCGTCGAAAATCGCATCCTGTTCTTTACGTTATTTTATTAGCGCCGGTGAGCGATTCGCGTCCGGTCGCGGGTCTATAATCATTTCTGTCCAAATATTGATCTTTTTTCGCTTCCGTTTCATTCGATCAACCGGAAGAGGGCGGATTGTTGACCAAATACTCGTAACTCGTAATCAATACCCAACTGACACCCCTAGAACCCTAAACCCCTTTATTGTGTACACCTTTCATCCTTGTGCCGAATTTAATATCACGTAGTTTGATCTTCCATTGTATTGTAGACTCCTTGTATTGTAAGCCTTTAATTATGAACTTGGAAATAAATTCGGATGGAGATTTTCTTCTCAAACAATAACTGCGGACGAGTTTAGTAAAAGAGTCCATTTCTTGGATTGGTGGATTTACAACGACAGTTCATTCTTTCACTAATAGAACAGTTAAGCGTAGTAAATATAATGTGTAGTTTTAGGAAGTAAGTATTAATAGGTACATAGCTCCATATACCGGCAAAGTGCGAGCTTTTTCCTTGCACTGACACAATTTGTTATGTTTTCATGATGAATCTTAAAAACGGATTCAAGTTAGTTCTAAAGTGAAGCTAATAAAAATAATACCTTCTCATTCAATAAAATATATGTAGGCACTATCAAGGGACCGTCTTTTACGGTTACGCCTGGCATGCTGTTATGGATTTGGCTTCGTCGTTAAAATAGTCCCATAAAATAATAATGGTAGTTTTAGAATGTTTGGGCGTTTCATTGTTGGAACCATAAACCTTACATGTCTATAAAAGTAGGTTTTAGGATGGCGCCACTGCAATAACTGTCTCGCTTCGAAGCTTCTAGAATTGATGTTAATGACTCGTTTCGATAAATGTCTATCTCTATAAGTACATTATAATAAAACTGGCTAAGGTAGGACTAGCCGTAAAGGAAAGTAGAAAAATTCACTTTGCGGTACGAAGTTCGTTTTCCTTTCGAAAGGTAGGTATTCGGACTTTGATTAAAGTAAAAGTATTCGGAGCCCTTTCTCGATAAGGTTACTGCCACCGAGGCTTCACGCTTGACTGGTCTTTTACATTTACTGCGGTCCTGTGCATGCTTTTGGCTCTAAAGAGATTCCGTTTCAAGGATCACCGCCGTGCTTTGAAACCTTTTTTCCCTGGCATAATCTCCTAAAACCATTAACAACCTGTTTGTTCTTGGATTCCGAAAAATCGTATTGGGTGCAGCCGGCAATACAGCGCGATTGTAATAGTCGGCGGTTGTCAAATGAAACGGGCATCGGCCGCGGGCGGCTGATAATGGAATTTCTGGGAACGACCCCTGTGGGGTGTGCCGCGGGGTGGGTGAAGCGGGCGGGGGGATGGAGCATCCATCACGCCGCGGGGGTGCAATTAGCCGGAGTAGATGTGCTGACACGTCGCGCCCGCGCCGCGCCGCCGGACCGGCTCCGCGCTCGACGCGCGCCGAATGCTCGAGCACGACACGCTCACGACATCACTTGAATTGATGTGCACCTAAACCACGACTGAATTAATCGAGTCTCTAAATGCATTCTCGTCAGCCATTTAATATGCAAATTTGAGAAACGAATTATTCTCAGATCAAAGCAATGCGAGGTTCAGCTAGGTTAATGTGAAGGAAATACGTATTTAGAATATTTTAGAATACCAGCGCTACATTCTGATCCATGAGATATAAAAATGTGTCTAGCTCGATTTTAAAACAGGTTTTATGCATTTACGGAGACGCAGATAAGGGGCAAAAAATATAAGCACCAAAATTTAAGCATGCCGTCGCTTTTAGTAAATTGACGCTGCACATTCCAATCGGAAATGGAGTCATGTTTCCCTATTATAAGTTTGTCTATGACCGTTTATAACATGTAGCTATCTATTTTATCTATTCTACAAAAATCCCTAATGGCTTCCATTTACTGAGGCTCGGGCAGCGGCAGATAGCGGGCACGTTAATGATAATCAGTTTGTTAAGTTTTAATTCCCATAAAAAATCGACAAAAAGTTAATGTCCATCCGGGTGGTGAGGAGCGGGGCGAGCGGGCCGGCATTTCGGTAGCAGCACCCGATTATCCGCAGATAACACACAAAAACAACTTTTTGATTTATGAAGAAAGCCGGAGAGCCGGCTACCGGGCGCCGCGCGCTGCACTTTAGTGACGTCACCGCGTGGCGTAGACAACACATCGATTCTTTTTTGCAAGCAATTTTACCTATTCTATTGGACTAAAGTATCTCGTTTAGTGCGCGACAAACTCTAAATAGACAATTTTTTGTAGCTCTCTAAGTAATAATGACGTAATGAATGCTATTTTAATATTTTAATTAACCATGTGCTATAATTTTGCATTTAATTGCTCCCAAATAATACAGTTATCGATGACTAGAGACTACGGTATAATATAATATGTAGCTAAAAACTTAAATTTCTACCGTTTCATTGTATTTTATAAGTTATAACTCATACCATAATTAAACAGAACAAAAAAATCAATGAGTCTTAGGGAACTAAGGAATTTCTATACTCTAACTAACCTATAGTATTGTTTAGAATTAGAACCAAAATTGTAAAATTGGTAAATAGTTGCATCATCTGTGAAAGTCAATCTAAAGCCAAACGCATAAAAATTAAACATCAAAAAACCGTTCCTAAAAAGCAATCACAGACTCAATGCATGTATTTAAAAATAATTTGAATGTCGACAGGTGATGCAGACAGCACTAGCGTTAAGTTGGTGAGGCATGGTGGTATTCCAAATACTTACCGAGCATTGGCAAGTCTTCTGCTCAGATATACCATATAGAATGCGTACTAAACTACGTGTAGTGGTAGAAGAATTTTGAGTTAATATTACACTGGTTTGTCCGAGAATAACAACTCACCTGCGCTCGCGCAACCAATGCGAATCAACGGCCTGCGCGGCCAGATTTTGAAACATATGTAAATGAGCTCCGCGGTCAAAGGCGCCGCCTCTCGCGCCCGAGCCTTTTATTAGCTACGCATTAATCTGATATTTATGTAAAAGGAATTTCGTCGATATACATAAATTTACCTACAGCAATTATTTTTTATTTGTCGTGGCTTTTGATTTTAGCGACATCTATTATTTTTATCTGCAGTTTAGGTGACACTTATAGGACTTCTCTAATGCCCTCTGGCTCTGATAAATGACTATTATGCTAAAGTTCGGATGATGGCTCTGATAAATGACTATTATGCTAAAGTTCGGATGAAGTGTGAGATCGAGATTGTAGCGTGCCGGAGATGAGTCGCATAACGTGATACAGTGTATACTGCATGGAGAAGGGGCGGGTAGTAGTAGTACTAGTAAGTACTACTACTCGTAGTAGTACTTATAGAGAGGAGAGATGCATATACTCATCACCGCCAAGGCTCTCCCATTCGACCATGGAGTACAATACAGCTCAGAAATCCTCAGTACATCGCCGACATTTCCTCAAGAGGTTTTAACTCTGGAGTTGTGCTATTTAGGCAGGGTTTTGCAATCCGGATCTAATTTCCATAAACATGAAGCTATCGGGTATCCGACGGACCTTCCTTATTGCAGGTCAGATCTTGATAACAAACCCAAGGTGAGTGTTGCCCAGGTAATTTGCGACGTTATTAATATGTATCGACGTGGATCCTCCTAGCCTAGATTTCCTAAAAGAACTCGTCTCGTGTGACTCCGTTAATTGTGCAATTGCTGAAAGCACTATTATGCTGCTAGCTGCTACTGTTCTGAGTGTTAGTCGCCATCGCTGAATACTATAAGTCATACAACAACCATATCGTCGAAAAGTGAGACTTCTGTTTTAGAAGTCTGCCCTAAGTTCCGTCAGCACAACTGACAGGAGACTGATGACGCGGGCGTTGGAAAATGGTATTTGGAAGGTTGTGTGTGAATATAGAAGGTAAACATTGATCTTGGCACATGCCATGGCTCAAAATTTTCTGACTTTGTGAAGCTCTTTGATTGCAGAACGGACTTCTTGACTGTAAAAGGTTCTGCCACATCTTCCGCGAGTTTTGAATTACTTAAGTACTTATTACCCGGAATTCTAACAGTAAAAAATATATTATAAGGCCAAGAAAATAATTCAACTAAAATTTACGTAAGGTCAATGTGGCTAATTCCGTCATAGGGCCTATTCCGTCCATCAGCGTTTTTCTCGAACAACGAACAAAATTTATAATTTCATCGACAAAGCAGCGATTTCTTTTAATTTCAGCAATCAAAAGTAAATGGTTTTTTTCTACGATTGAAAATCAAAGAAATATACGCTCGTGGACAGAATAGTCCCTATGACGGAATTAGCCACACCTAAGTATTAGGTCACTATCTTTAGTCTAGTTTACTCTCCTAAAGCCTTAATCAAGCCTGTATTAGACCTTGTATACCGCTACTTCTTTAAGTACTATAAACGAAATTCAGCCAGATTGTAAAAGCGACACCTGTTGCGGATGTCCATATGTACTGAACGCTATTTTTGAACGGCTATATTTGGTTCGCGACATCACTTGCATAATAAGTTAATAACATAAATACACTCATATTTGCTGTAGTGACTGCTTGGTTCAGATTTCGCTTTAAAGTGTTTCGTGACTTGACTACCAGTATCTGTACCTAAGCATATTTAGGTTTATTCATATATTTATATTTATTCATCCAAGGGTTTATTAGGGTAATATTTATTTTATCGTTCCTAGACTTAAGTAACTTCAAAGTTTAATGTTTTTCATTTGGAGACATAATTTACTTACGTAATGAATTCATTATATGTACCTATCGGGCTTGCACCTATTATCCATATCCATACTAATATTATAAATGGGAAAGTGTATGTGTGTGTTTGTTTGTTTGTTTGTCCGTCTTTCACGGCAAAACGGGGCGACGAATTGACGTGATTTTTTAAGTGTAGATAGTTGAAGGGATGGAGAGTGACATAGGCTACTTTTTGTCTCTTTCTAACCCCCCACTTCCCTAAAACGGGGGGGTGGAAGTATGTATGGAGCATTCCGCAATTTTCAAGGTAGAAAGCTAAAAATTGGTATGCGGATTATTTGTGTGCGGTTTATTCTGTTCCGAGTTCTCTTCTGTATTTTTATCATGAAAGGGGACCTGTGTTACCCCGAATTTAACGCGAGCGAAGCCGCGGGCAAAAGCTAGTCTTTAATAATATTGACTTTTTATAATATTTAAACTACCTATTTGTTTAGTTAGACACAAATGTTTACCTACAACTCCTACAAGTAGGTAAGTACTTACATAATCAATATTCTAGAATCAAACATACTTAAATCATCAACTCCACAGATTAATTTGTGCATTGCTCCGTCTTGGACGTGTCCCTATTTAATTTTCAGCAATGCAACGTCCCCCACAAGTTCGAGTCACAGCATCTTACTTAACTTTCCCGAAGCTTGCACATTTGTCGAGCAAACTCTAACATTCTCCTTGAAAGGCATGTTCACACTAGACGCTGACTGTGCTGAATTCCAAATCTAACTTGAGCGACGAGTTAGAACTTTGGCAATAGTTGCTTCGATGAATTCAGCTAGTAACTCTAACCTATCTTTTAGTTTCTTGTTTTGGTCATTTCTGTTATTTAGGTTTTGTGTGTCCGAGGTTGAGGTCGTGTTAAATCTCCATCCCCATTTGTTTAGAAAATGTGCTGTATTGTGCAGTAAACAGCACGTTACTAACTAGAATTGGCTATAAGGTCTAGAGATATGTTTGTACAAACAGCAACACCCTTAACCGGACATTGATAACTTATGCCCTTGCAATAGGGATTACAAATGGCTGGTTAACAGTGTTGGCGATGGTACCTATAAGCAGTACTATTAGTTATTCTGTGCTATAAGTAACATCCATACTAATATTATAAATGGGAAAGTGTATGTGTGTGTTTGTTTGTTTGTCCGCCTTTCACGGCAAAACGGGGCGACGAATTGACGTGATTTTTTAAGTGGAGATAGTTGAAGGGATGGAGAGTGACATAGCTAGGCTACTTTTTGTCTCTTTCTAACCCCCCACTTCCCTAAAATGGGGGGTGGAAGTTTGTATGGAGCATTCCGGGGGGCAATCAGGAAGGTAGGTAGGGTTATCGCTCGCCGATAACTTTGGCCGCTAACTTCACTCCGGTCAATCAGGAAAGGGGAACCGTGTTACCCCGAATCTAACGCGAGCGAAGCCGTGAGCAAAAACTAGTAATAAAATAAAGCAACGAAACAGTCGTTTACTTTACGATAGGTACCTGTACCTACCTACCTAACGAATCGCCGTCGCTTCGATGTCAGCAATAAACGATGTGGAAAGCGGTGACTCCAAAGATACAGGTTGCATTTACGACCTGAGATTAACTAGATGTTGACCAAGGACGATATGTTAACGTAACTTATATGGAATCACGTAGGTAATCAGTTAGTACGCACCGAGAATATAGGTAACTGTGTTCCAAATCTAAAGTTTCAGTGTGCAGTTGAGCACTGCCCTTATTGAACAGAACATGTGTTCACATCTCATACCTAACCTATCCAACTGCTCAGACGAACTAGTATATACCTACGATCTTCTATTAACTGCTGCTGTAACGAATAGAAGGTTGCAGTAACACTGGTCATGATCATGACTGTTCTTTCCTGCGAAGGGAATACACAGCCAGGCACTTCCCGGCGCCGACCCGGCGCTTCCCTGTTTGCTCATCCAATTCAATCTCGCCCCCATTATCAACATCCCCAGCCAGCCCAACAATACGGAGCTTATCTCCGCGATCGTAGACGTACCTAATTAGATATGTTCAGTTAACAATGTGCTCTGCTCTGCTGATACAGGGTGACTTGAGATAAACTATTCTGTCTAATCTACAGCTTCCGGTTTCGTAAAAAGTAATTTAATCGAAGAAAAACCGCTCAAGATCAAGAGCATGTTGGGCTATGCTCAGTGTAGGGTTACGACGTAATTGCCGGCTTGTACATACATTTGTTCAAAAGGGATTCGTTTAAGTGATGTTTTGCGACACTTACGTCATTTTATGCGGCACTTACGTACCTATCAGAAACAGCTCAACCGATTTTATTCAATATACATTTCATTGAAAGTACTTATCTTATCAGGGCCCACTTTCCTGAATTTCTTTAAGTATTCTAGTACTATCACTGAGCAAAGCCGCGGGCGGACAGAGTGACATGGCGAAACTATAACCATGATGTACCTAATGAACTAATGACCATGTGAAGGATCGTTGCCGTTACAGAACTTACAATTTTGAATGTGATGAAGACCAAATGGGTTCCCTTTTGACTTTTTTTCGATGTAAACAAGCGAAAACTGGGAGATCTTTGCCCACACAAAACCGAGCGCGTTGGCGCAGAGGTTGGCGCCAACTCTTATCTATCGGAGGCAAAGTCGCATTATTTGGGTCTCTGAGACATCGGAGTAACTAATATGTAGGTAGTGTAGGTACCGAACTAATTGATTCTTTTCAAAGTCAGTTAGGTACTATTACGTATGTAAGTACCGAAACCTGTATTTACAAGAACCACTACGGAAGCAATATCTAGTTTCAACAGCCATTATCGATAATGATTCCAATTCTCAGTAGGCAGTAATTTGACTACGGCGATTTTCGTGCAATTTGTGAAAGCGGAATTTAGCTGAACAAAAACAGATGAGTCAACGTCGTCGTTTGCTATAGCCATCGCAATCAACTTGGTATCTTCTTGCTGCTAGTTGACATTTTTATTTGGACCTTCCTAAAGAGACCATAGGGTTTATTTTGCCTTACGATCTTTTATAGAGTTTTATCTGGATGGTTGAGGAGGCAACCGATGCACGTCAGGCTGTCGCCGCCCCCTGCGGACCGAATCAATTCAGGCAATTACATTGGGGGATGCGGCCCGACAGAAACATGCCGCTGGATAATCACTTCCGATTGCCCGATAACTCCATAACATACCTACACTTTATATAGAAGACCTCAACCTACGCGCAGAGATAGTGTATTAGCCATAAAGCTCTATAAATGGAGTACGCTTCGCCTCATCTTCCCAAACAAAAAAGTCTGCCAAAATCTGAGGGGGGCGAGGTAGCACGCATGTGATGTTTTCTAGTCAAAGGGACATCATTGTCAGTTGTTAATACCGTTTATTTCTAAATGAATTTTTACGGCAGCAACGCTTTATTGACAACCGACAAAGATGTACCTTTGACTTGAAAACACCAAACATACTTGACATATTCTTTTTATACTTCATAACACTAAATGGAGCAATAGATAGTCGACTGTTAATACGTTAACATATGGTTCATTATTGGATGCAGTCTTTGCAAATGTCAAACAAAAAAGCCAAGGATCATTTTTGATTGTATTTTCAAACAAAATATAGAAGACAGCAATCCTTAAGCGCGTTAAATATGGAGAAATGTTAAACGTCAAATAGTTACTGCCCGTCAGAAAGAAAACGATTGTCTTTGAATCGATTCTGTAAACGAAGCTTGATTTTCGATTTAGGTTAAATCTTTTATTACGAAAGTAATGATAAATAAAGTAAAACTTTACTCACATCTGAAATGGTATTTCATCTTTTTGTAAACTAGACGAAATATAACATTTTTTACATTCAAAAACAGCGCATAAGGGCATTTTTACGGAGCTTGTTATCCATCGACAGCGATGACGAAAGTGCGTGACATCGATTATTGAAATAGTTTTTATAGATGTACTAGATTTTCCTGCCAATACTTTTGACAGAGGGGAAATGATACCTAAGGCCTCTCCTGGTTTAGAACTCTCTGGTATTAGCCTATGATATATAATAATGACAGATGGGTTATGCACGCTCCAAAAGTGAAGCACTTAAACTGAGTGATTTCAAACAATTGACGCTAGTCGCGCACCGACCAGCGTGAGGTGCGGACATGCCAATGAGCTCCCGCCACCCGCGTGAGAAAGAGACAAACTGTTATTTTCTAACAATGAGAGTGACAAAGATGTAATGATTGTCAAAATAGATAAACATAACACACTCGTTGCTAGATTATGAAATAACTCTTGAAATATTTTTTCTGCTCATTTTGTTAGAGTATAACCCATCCATAGTAAATATCATTGGTATTAGCGGCATCCGACCACCAACTCACCTAAAAATATTTCTTTGTTTATATACACCGTGTTTTTTTTGTATTCCGTTAACTTTAAGGGAAGATTATTTAGGTCAATTAAAGTTAATTTGTCTAAGTAACTAGTGTTTTAACTCTTCTTATTTCTGAGATATTTAATTTATAAAGTTAATCACTGAAGTAGTGTAAAAGGTTCTTAATTTCTTTATAGCATTATCATTATTTTTAATTTCTTCAGTAAAGAGTTTTCCATTCATGGCTATCCGCTACAAGGAGGTGATTAAGGTGAGTTCGTTGAACGTTACTTACTTTGTCTTTTATTAGGTGTCACTTCAACTTCATTTTTGTCATAAATGTCATAATATTGAAAAAATTGGTATTGTAACATTAAGTTGTGCATCTCCAACAAAAAATGCCTTTAAATTATCCTCCTAGAGAGATTGCCGACATTCATTTCGTGTACGGCTTCTGTAACGGCAATGCTGCTGAAGCAGCAAGAGAATACCGACACCGATACCCTAATCGACGAATCCCTGATCCTCATACATTTATTAACGTTAGTATTGTTCGTTTTTAACTTCTCATTACTAAGATACTTTTTACAAGTATTGTTACAACCTATTCTCTTTATTTCTCTTATGGTTTGATGTGGGTTCTAATTATTATTGCAATCTTTACAGGTGCATAGACGTCTCAGTGAACAGGGTTTACCACCGATACCCCATGAACGGGACATAAACCTTGACGTACAAACCGAAATCGGGATTATGAACACCATAATCGAAGACCCGACCCTCTCTACAAGGCGCGTGGGGCGTATTTTCGACGTCTCTCACAATAAAGTTTGGAATTTGTGGAAGCGGTATGGTCTACATCCGTACCATTTTCGAAAGGTGCAGGGCCTTTTGCCGCACGATAATTTTTCACGCATAGCATTTTGTCAACGGACCAACGAACTTTTAGTACAAGATCCAGAGTTAGTCGGTAAAATATTATGGATGGATGAGGCACAATTTACAAGAGCGGGAATTGTAAACTCAAAAAATACTCACCATTGGTCCGAGTTCAACCCGAAACTTACCCGGGAAACTTCCTTTCAGCACGAGTTCTCCGTTAACATGTGGGCAGGGATATTAAACAATCAGCTCATTGGACCCGTCGAAATTCCCGCAAGGCTTAGTGGTGAAAATTATTTGCAGTCTCTACGGTCTCTTCACGACTTAATTTTTTTTGAAAATTTGCCGTTGGAAACACTGCGTGCACATTGGATACAGCACGATGGGGCACCTCCACACTTTGCACGTCTTGTACGCCAGTATTTAGATGAACAGTTTCCCGGGCGTTGGATAGGACGCGGCAGCCCAACACTTGCTTGGCCTGCCAGGTCTCCCGACCTAACGCCCCTTGATTTTTATGTGTGGGGCACTTTAAAAGACCGAGTGTATTCTAAACCTGTTGCAACCCGAGAAATCTTACTACAGAGGATACAAGAAGCAGCCGATGACATGCGAGCTACTCATGTCAACTTAAATCGCCAGATACGAACTCGGTTAAATGTATGTTTAGAGTATGATGGTGGCCATTTTGAACAACATTTACACTAAAACCACTGTTATTTCTTGAACTCTCTGTAGTAATTAGTAATTTTTCTCTTATTGCAATAGGTTTTGAATACCTACTTGTATTTTTGCGAGTGCACCATGCTGTATTAGTGGATGCAGATAGGCTGAAGATAGAGATAATGAGTTTAGATAAGAGATTTTAACAGTTTACAATATGTCGCTGCATTCACAAAAATATTTTTCCGATATTCAACTTTGTCGTCTTACAAATAGTGTTGGTTCGTTGATAAAATGAAATACCTGATAAAATGTTGTTCAGCAACAGACAATCCGGGTGTGTGCTATTTTCTGATGTCTTTTTAATAAAACATGTGAAACTGTTATTAAATTTGATTAATATTATTGGTGAGATACGTCGAAAGTTCATTGTTTTGTTTATTGAAATGGAGATAATTTGAGTTTTAAACATTATTTAATATTATTATTGTTTACTTAAAAAATCAAATAAAATGTATTCATTTGTAAAAGTCACTTTTATTGTAACAATTAGAAATCAGAAAACCTGTTAAATATTTTAAATCCTAAATGCATAGATATACCATGTGTAAACAAACACATAAGCACAAGTTTCATTCTGTGTGTCTGTCTATGAAACTGTAAGGTCTAAACAACATAAATAATTTAGATTTTGATTCCTTTCTTAAAAAGGCCACACAATCATGATTTTAGTTAGGATTATCAGAAAGAGTCTCCACCAACTTCTCAAGAGGTTCTCGCTACGAGTTGTGGTTGGATCAATGGTCAGATGCAGAAGGCGGTAATTCTGGATACGGCGCCCACAGTCTTGTAGTTCCTCTCTCCGCGGCGTTAACCACCGGCAACCTTGGCCCTGCCCCGTTGCCGGCGGTACTCTAGGTTATTTATTTAAACTTTACGGCACAAAAGAAAACCTTAAATACATCAGGCGGACTTAATGCATTAAAACATTCTCTACCAGTCAACCTTTAAGACAAAGCAGAGAAATTGTGGACGGTGCTTCTAACGGGCAAACAATAAAAAATAACCGGCCAAGAGCGTGTCGGGCCACGCTCAGTGTAGGGTTCCGTAGTTTTGTCATTTTTTTCAAAAACTATTCAACCTATCAACTTCAAAATAATTTTCCTAGAAAGTTTTTATAAAGTTCTACATTTGAGATTTTTTTCATATTTTTAAAACTTATGGTTCAAAAGTTAGAGGGGGGGGGGGACACATTTTTTTTAACTTCTGGAGCGATTAATTCCGAAAATATTTACATTATCAAAAATTTTTTGTAGTAAGCCCCTATTCATTTTTAAATACCTATCCAACAATATATCACACGTTAGAGTTGAAATGAAAAAAAAAATCACTCCCCACTTTACGTATAGGGGAGGTACCCTATTAAAACATTTTTTTCCACTTTTTATTTTACCACTTTGTCGGCGTGATTAAGATACATATTAGTACCAAATTTCAGCTTTCTAGTGCTAACGGTCACTGAGATTATCCGCGGACGGACGGACGGACGGACGGACGGACGGACGGACGGACGGACGGACAGACATGGCGAAACTATAAAGGTACAAGTTGGCCGCCGACCGCACGCTTCGTGAGGCGGCGACGTGTCGCCGCGACACGTCGCCGCCTCACGTCGCCGCCTCATGAAGCTGCGGTCGTGATTTGGAACCCGACTGCATGACGTATCGTAGCTTCGGCGTCGGCGACACTACTGATACACTACTGATCTGCGGTCGGGCTTCACGTCGCCGCGCCGGCCGCTCGGTGACGCGTCGCCCGGCTTCATGTCGCTGGCTACGAATGGAGTTTCATAGAGATACATACAAACCAGTAGGGTCGCCGCGACACGTCGCCGCCTCACGAAGCGTGCGGTCGGCGGCCAACTCGTACCTTAAGTTTTAAGTACTTTAAGTAAAAACACATTAATAATTTAAACAACATTTAGGCTAGGTTTTTTCAAATATTTTATGTCATCATCATCATCATGTCAGCCGAAAGACAATTCAAGTTGTTTTTGTGTGTGTGCATATTTTAGATGTACTTTTGTATTTTACATTCATAAAAATGTTGTAGAAGCCCTAACCTAAGAAACAAGGTGAATAAAGTGTAACCAAAATAAATTAATTACTCTTCATGACAAAAAAAAAACAAAATAAATGGTCCGTTATTGGGATTTGAACCCACGACCTCTCACTTCATAAGCAATCAAACTACCACTAAGCTGTTTTTTGGCATGTGCTGTCATGGATGAAATTCAAGCTTTGACATACTTGACACTAACTCTTGGTTAACTCTAAAGGACCTTTTACATTGTGAAATATATTAATTATGTATGAAAACTAAAAAAAAAATTTTTTTGAATTTAACAAAAAGCTATATACCAGGCAACTTCTATTAACGTCCCTAGTAACCTGTCTAATTTAACGGAAAACAAAAAAAACACGGTGTATAAGTACCTAGTGGAATTTAAGCAAGTTATGGTAGGTACTTTTTTGGTGTTTTGAACAAATATAGTGGTATTTACAATTGGACATACAGCTGACTACAACATAACATAGGTAACATAGTATACTAGTCCGAGTCTAACTCAATAATGTCAATATTGGCTATGGACAGGGTATGTCTATAAAAGAGCACCAAAAGTTGGTCTTTAGCCATTAACTTTACTTATAAACCAATTAAGGATTGTCCACCCAAGCAGCACGCTACCTAAGTGTTGGCAACATCAATATTTCAGCCAATTTAGAACTTATAATAAATAATAAATAAATATTATAGGACAATCTTACACAAACCGACCTAGTCCTACAGTAAGCTCAATAAGGCTTGTGTTGTGGGTACTAGACGACGATATATATAATAGATAGATATATATAAATACTTAAATACATAGAAAACATCCATAACTCAGGCACAAATATCTGTGATAAACACACAAATAAATGCCCTGACCAGGATTCAAACCCGGGACCTCCTGCTTCGCAGGCAGGGTCACTACCGACTTGGCTAGGAGGCCGTTACGCAAGGATAATATAGACATGGATTGACAATACCCATACAAAATCGCGTTCTCTTTTCAGGTTAAAGCACTAGCGTCATCTATCGGTCACACCAGACACTAAATCGTAGTTTCTAATACTTTGTTCGTCGCTTAACGCTGACAGAATAACTCGACTCCAGACTCGACAGATGGCGCTGTGGCACTGTGTACCGAAAACAGACGTATAGCCTGAACGCAATTTTGTATAGGCATTGTCAATCCATGTCTTAATCATACTTGATGCCTATACAAAATCGCGTTCCTCGAACCTTCAGGCTATATAGTGGAGTACGGGAACGCCTTTTTAACCTATAAAAATGACATAAATCACAAGTCCGATTTTATTTTGTGACCTTGTAGAATACGTTAAGTACTAATAATAAAAAATATTTTCTAACAGTTGTTAGCATTGCGCTAGGTATAATACATGTATTTGTTTGCTACACATAGAAAAGATTATGTAAGTTTAATTTTTTCCACTAGGCTATCGCTTTTTACTATTGCAACATAACTTCACCTTTTATAACGGTTTTGTCAAGAGCATATGTCGTCTTAGCCATTTGTAATTCGTTTAGAATTCAAGGTCACTTATATTTTAACAAATTGTTTTCGATTATGCTCACATAATCTATTGACCAAACTGTTATAAAATGACAGATGTTGTTGAAATAGTTGAATGCAATAGTATGGTAAAGTAAAATACATTTTGTATAATCTTTTATTGTTGTTATTAAAATCAACTATCTATATAATACCTAGCGCGACGTCAAAAACAGTTAGAAAATATTTTTTACTATAAGTAATCCTAATCATATCATATTCTCTAACTAAAAAAGAAAATCGCACTTGTGAGTTATCGAAGCTCAAAACTGTTCGCGTACTGTACTAATAAGTCTGTTTTCGGTACGAAGTGCCACAGCGCCATCTGTCGAGTCTGGAGTCGAGTTATTCTGTCAGCGTTAAGCGACGAACAAAGTATTAGAAACTAGGATTTAGTGTCTGGTGTGACCGATAGATGACGCTAGTGCTTTAACCTGAAATAAGGGAACGCGATTTTGTATGGATATTACCCATCCATGTCTATATCATCCTTGGCGCATAACGAATAACACATAACGAAGTGTGGTGTTAGCATAAGGAAAAGTAGATAAATAGAGATGGGCCGACTAGTCGGGAAAGCCCACTATTCGGCATCATTTGTAGTGGCGACTAGTCGGCAAAAAATGCCGAATATTCAGCATTTTAATACCTACAGGAAAATAAGAACTTGGCAGAAGTTTAACCTTTTTTTATTAGTTATGAAATTTAATATTTTAAGTTTTAATTTAACGTAGGGTAATTGTGCTAGTTTCCCGTCCAGGTCCAGTTTACCGTCCATTTGATTAAACTGCTGCAAATAAATGGGAAAAACTTTTTAAGGTCAATCATAGTTTATATTTATAGTTTATTCTTTAGTGCATTTTTTAATTTTTAGCTTTTATTTTGGGAAAAACTAACAAGAGTGGACGAAAACTAGCACAATCACTACGTACTTTATTTTAATGTTTTGACTCAAAACATGAACGCGTGATAGACAATGTCGCGGCGGACGAAGCGAAACGAGCGTTTCCGATTGCACCCGAACTTAGACAAACCCTACGATCGGCATTGCCGACTAGTCGGCCGATTAATCGGCAATTTGAAAACCGATTGTGTAGTCGGCAAAAACCCTAGTCGGCCCATCTCTATAGAAAAACACACTGCCTCAGGCGAGACTCGAACTCGCGGCTGTGGGATCTGGGATGCCATCGCTCTGACCAACTGAGCTACTGAGACTTACCTGATGGCTTCGAATTTCTCCACTATATCCTTTATGCGTCTTAGGGGGACGCCTAGCGACATCTGCCGAAGAAGTCTTACACTTCTCAATCGGCCGTCGGAGTCCCAAGTTGTATGTGGTTGTATTGAGAATTCACCGATAACAAATGCGCTACCCTACTTATATCTGCTAAAGATACCACAATGTTAAGAAATAAAGGAATAGTAGAAAAATCCACTGCCAGTGGATTTCTCTACTTTTCCTTTATTTCTAGACATAATATGTGAACAGTTAAATAAACTTAGTGACACATTTAAAATATACATTAAAGTGCGTATTCATTTGCGATACCTATATCCTATACATTTATAGCATTTTATGTCACTCACACTCACATTGTAAGTCTTCTAAAACGTGTACAAAAACGGTAGGCAATGGCTAGCATTACCGCAACCGATTTTACTATGATAAGCTTTTTATCTGTGGCAGTAACGTAATTTTAACTTTACATGCTCATATATTGATACGTTATGAGTTTCAAATTCCGAACATCGAATTTGATAACATAATGTAAATCCTGTCCTCCTTCCCGACCAACGGCACGCGCCCGCGCGACCGCCCGGTACAATCGAGTTGGCCATGGCGGTGCAATGGCGGTCATTCTATGGTTTCCGAACACTTCATTTAGGATATATAATATGAGTGTAGATAAAGCAGTGTATGCAACTGTACGTAATTAGGACCCTTATTACGTAACAGTTACATAAACTACTATTACACTAAGTTACTCTGTAAAAGTTTCTGTTAAACATTTGAATTTAAAACTAGGCACGGAGTATAAACAAACCATAAAATCCAATCACAGTGCAGCAGACGCAACCAATCAGTAAACACGTCCACAGATAATAAATACTCTTTACACGTTGACAGAATATAACGCAGAACTTAACAACGCCATCTATGACTGCTGCCAGTCTTCTCTTTTTTCATTTGACATGAATTAGAGTTAAAAGCCCTATTTAGTTTTCTAAATGATTTAGTTTCTAAATTTAGTCAAGTGTCACTGCATTTAGCAAGTAAATTTACTATGAAAACTAGTTAGGATCCTAATTAGGATGCTGGTTAGGTAGGACACTAAAAAAAAAACCGGCCAAGTGCGAGTCAGACTCGCGCACCGAGGGTTCCGTACAAACCTATAACAAGCAAAAGTTGTAGTATGTTTATTACTAATTTCAATTTAATACCTCTACGCGTTTACGAGGAAAAAGGTAGTAAGTTTAAAATAAAAATAAATGTTTTTTGTATATTTTACTGAAAATGTCTACTTTTCGTAATTTTTCCTTTGTCTGTGCTATATGAAGTTTCTTCGTGCCAAGTTTCAAGTTTCTGAGTTTATGGGAAGTACGAGTACCCTTTAGGTTTTGAGTTTCTTGCGAGTACTCAGTTTCAAAATATGCGACTTAAATTGCTATTTCTTTTGAATGCGTTGACATAAAAGTTTGGTTTTGCTACATCTGAAAGGTCCTATAACCCTGAGTATTTGACATGAATTTCAATTTAATACCTCCACGCGTTTACGAGGAAAAAGGTAGTAAGTTTAAAAAAAAAAAAAAAATTTTTTATGATTTTACTAAAAATATCTCCTTTTTGTAATTTTTCCATTGTCTGTGCTATATGACGTTGCTTCGTGCCAAATTTCAAGTTTCTGAGTTCACGGGAAGTACCCCGTAGGTTTTGCGAGTGCCGAAAAACTCTAAAATTTGCAGCATAAACGACTGTATCTTTTGATTGCGTTGGCTGTTAAGTTTGATTTTTTTACAGCTCCAAGGGACAATAGACCTGAGTATTTGATATAAATTTCAGCTTGATACCTCCACGCGTTCCTGAGAAAAATGGTCTTGACAGACAGACAGACAGACAGACAGACAGACAGACAGACAGACAGACGGACAACAAAGTGATCCTATAAGGGTTCCGTTTTTTCCTTTCGAGATACGGAACCCTAAAAAGTGTAACAGGGCCTTAAAGCCTTGTTACACTTTACCAACACTTTACTTTTTATAGTGTCCTAACTAGCTTAGAGAATTTAATCAACCGGAGTCGCCATTGACAGGCGTTCCCCTCTGCCGAAAACATATGACCAGTGGTCATACACATGTATGGACTGAAGTAGCTATTAGTACGGTACGTAGGAATAGCCATACATTTGACGTTCCACTCCCCCGCAAAAATCGGCAGATTTTTTTGTATAGAAAATGACAGATGGCTACTCTATCCGGGTTGAATTCTCTAAGCTAACTAGGATCCTAACTTTTTTAAATAGTAAATTTACTTGCTAAATGCGGTTACACTTGACTAATTTGAGTCAAGTGGGCCTGTTTCACAATCTCCAGATAAACTTATCTGCCAGTTAAAATTATTGCTATCCTTTTCTCCAGTCATATAAGAGAAACATTTATCAGCAAACATTTATCTGACAGATATGCTTTAACTGGAGATTGTGAAACAAGCCAATCATTTATGAAGCTAACTAGGACAAATGTAACAGGGCTTTTAGAGTCAGATTTGCAGATAATGCAGATCAAGTGTGTCATGTGCCAGGGGCACCACACATTAGACCGCAATTCAGCGCGGAATTCAGCTATTCATAGACAAAAGCGGAAGTTTGTCTATCGCATCTGAATTTTTGTATGAAGGCCATAAACAAATTTCCGCGTTGAATTCCGCTCTAAGGTGCCTAAGAAAATATGCCTTTGGGGTGTCAATGTCATACATGACATGTGTCAACGGTATGAAAGGTAGTTGTCAAAAGTACGCATTTGTGTGTGTATTAATTACTTATTCTGTGGCATGGCATGGTTTGCAGGTAGGTGCGCGTCAACATACATTGCTAACCTACGAAAGTTAAAGAAACTCACTATTTAAATTATTAACATGGGTAAAATAAAGAAACCCAAGCGCACAAGGGCCAGGCAGAATGTAGTTGCTGATAAATCCGACGAAGAAGAAGAAATGGCGGTGGATTCGAAAGAGAATGTCGTTCAAACTATCCTCGATCAATTGCAGGTTAGATTACAGTATTTTATTCTCTCTTATCTTGAACAAAGTCATTCATAATCCTAAGATACTTGCGTTTTAAACAAACAACACCTTCCTAAAATTTGGAGCTAGAGCAGAAAACTGTTGGCCTTTTAATTATTTGTTATAACATATTTGGAGTTCAGTGTTCTTGCGCCTATATTAGTGCATCCTGCCAAAGTTATTAATGTTTTTAATTTTGAATTTCATAAATTGCAGACTGCCAATTTAGAAGAGAAATATTGCGGCCTGCAAACCTTTGCCATGTTAATAGAAGCTCCAGAAAACATTGAACTAGTGATTAACAAGGGTCTAATCAAAGTGGTAGCTCCTCTGTTGCTGGATCAGGCCAGTTCAGTAAGGAACGCAGCTGCCGGAGCATTGAGGAACTTCTCTGCTGTGAGCCTTGAGGCCTGCGAGGGGCTGCTGGAGCAAGATGCCATGACTACATTAATATGCTACTTCCATGAGGTAATCTTATTCTGTGTATAATTATATAGTGTAGTAGATTTTTTTAAAGTGGACTGTTCAGAATTCTTATTTAGCCATCACTAGACTAGTCATTTTATTTGCAAACATAGCATCACATAAGAAAAGGACACTGTCACAAAATGAACTCGACTCAGCATGATGCTGGAGATTGTGAGTGCTGATCCTCCAATGAGCCCATTAAACATATGGTTTAATAACAATGGTAAAAGCTAAACCACTGAACAGGCCATTAACTGTCTGCAATAACCAACAAATTAAAGTGTGCAATGAAAGGCAATAAGTATAGCCTTCTACCATGTAATTAAAACCACTGTGGTTTTAATTAAGATTTATTTAGACTTGTTCTTAGACCTACTGTAATTATTTTTCAGCATACAGAATCTTTTACTCCAGACACAAGTTCTGGCACTAAAGCTGATGATATGGATACAATTGTACAGTGTACTAACCTGCTTTGGAACCTCTGCGAAAGTTCAGGTATTGACATATTTCATTTGAATGACTAGCATTATTTATCTTTATGAATATTATTAGATAATTGAATGAGCTTTAGTGTAAGCGAAGCAAAGTTTTTACATACAAATTCAGACACACCTGTCACCTGGCTACTGGAACGTCTCGGCATATCAATCGCTTTTTGAGTTTGAGCGTCTGTTAAGAGACAACTTTAGTAAAGTTTTTCTGATCCTTATAAAATTTGTTGGGGTTGTAGCAGAGATACATATTATTTGAGAGTTTGTATGTACGACCTGGATTGATCAAGGGGTTATGGAGCTAGAAGGCGAAAAACGATCTTTACAAGGGTCTTGTTATGTAGGTCAATTCATTTGCAAGTAAATCGCGAGTTCTCAGATCGACGCGGACTACTAATTTATATATATGTCTTTCTTGCAGACCTAGCCATCAAGTACCTTGGGCAGTCAAGAATATTAGACATATTACCAAGATACCTGGATTTGACAACCTTCGGAAATGACATTGTAACCGCTGTGTTACAGTGTCTGATAGTAGTTGTAGAAGACAATCCCCAAGCTATGGAGAAAATAAAGTTAAATTCAGAGAAGCAGTTACAGGAGTTATTGTCATTAGAGAGCAATGAGCCTCCAATGCTGTTAGTAAAAACTCTTGCTGCCGGAGTCACTATAAACACATGTGGTGGAGATATTGCCAGTCTACCTGCAAACATTATACAGCAGATTTTGGCGATTCTGGCTAATACTCTCTCTATAGACCACAGGGCGGCATGTAACCAGCTCTCCAGTGATGTGCCGTTGCCAGATGCAGCTGGAAAAGTCACAGCGCCAAAAGGGAAAGCAGCCCAAGTGTTGGAAAATCACATAAAGTCGGTCTCGCAAATGTTGGACGCACAACAGAGTGCTGTAGAAATTGTGGCCAATATCTGTTCTAGTGAAGGTAAGTTTTACATATGTGTATGTATTGTTGTTTTTTGTTGTTGATCCTAGCGCCCACGGGTATATGTATTAAGGTAATGAAATTTGACTAAACCATGATTAATTTTAGCTAATGCAATCTACCTGGATCTACCCTAATTAGATATTTGTACACTGATTTATCATAGAATTAAAAGCAAAGCTGATAAAGTATATTAAGTGTCAGTGTAATACTTATCACATAGAAAATATACTTTGTTTAAAAAAAATGTAGACCTGTGTGTTATGTAGTAAAAATGGCAGCCACTTTACTCTTATGTCAATGGTGCTATTAGAGGTAAGTATCTATCTAAATTCTTTTTAATGCTTATTTCAGATGCCGATGATTCCATGGATGGTGAGGAATCATCAGATAGTGAAGACCTGCCTGATGATGAACAGATTTGTAATGGTGGAGAAACCATGTTGCCCGAAGATAAATTACCAACTGACATTTTAGAGGCGCTGGTGTCTCTGGAAATATTTGACAAGGTTTGGGCTAAAACGCAACTACCTGCAGAAAATGTGTTTACAATATTGAAAGAATATGAGGGTTCAGTGCCAATTTGTAAAAAGTATGTATAGTTTTAGCTCCTTAAGGATTAAATAATTTTTTGTGCAAAGATGTTGTATATTTCAACAAAAAAAAGCGCAGAAAAATATCTGATCCAATCAGCATGTCAAATATGTTTACGTGCAAGATGTAAAAAATGCACTAATACTCGTACAAACAACTTTTTGTAAAACAGATGATTTAATATTTCAGACTTCAAAACCTACAAACACGATCTCTTCTATGCATTAACAACATGCTATCTAGCTTACCCATAGAGAACCTTGGTGGGGTAAACGGCGTATACAGGCTGTGGGTGGAGGCGGGCAAGATGGTCTTCAAGCAGAACTCCGACGCGGTGCTATTGGAGGCGGCCACTGCCGTCATGAGGGCGTCGTTGGATAAGATCAAGCTAAGAGAGAATGGGAACTCTGATAATGTTCTATTCAGTGATTTAGCTGTCTCTGACTTAGAGGTACATACACTTGGTTACTTAACACTTTGACTACCGAGAACCCGCCTGGTAGGCACTCGTAATGTTTGCTCAGATGCTGGGCTCGCGGCGTGCGGCATTGCGTTGCACGTCATAGCCCGCCTGGCGGGTTCTGTCGGTTTCTGGGGTATTGTTCAAAATTTTGCCTGGTTGCGAAAGTGTTAAATTGTCGTATTCTTTAAGGCGTGGAAAATTTTGAACTTCGTCCCAAGGTACTACAAGTTCGTTTCTAAGACAGTGGATTTCTAAAAACACATTTATACTTATTGTCTTCTGTTGCCGCGATGATAATTCATTATAGTATGTTATAATTCAAAGAATTAATCGCGTGTTTGTACTCATTTTTAATCTCCTAACGTTTCGAGCCCTTTACAGCGCCCGTCTATCCCGTGACCAAAGGCTCCTTTTTTATTTTATTATCCTTTTGATTATAACATTTAACGGCCTCGTAGCCCAGTCGGTAGTGACCCTGCCTACGAAGCAGGAGATCCCGGGTTCGAATCCTGGTCAGGGCAATCATTTGTGTGTTTTTCACAGATATTTGTACCTGAGTTGTGGATGTTTTCTCTATATCTATCCATTGTATATATCGTCGCCTAGTACACACACATCAACACAGCCTTAATGAGCTTACTGTGGGACTAGGTCGGTTTGTGTAAGATTGTCCTATAATATTTATTTATTTATACTTACTTATCAAACTTCTTAATTTCAGATGATGTTGACTGGCATTCGCGAATGCACCGTTCCTGAAATACGATCCAACCTGATTCGCATGATCGGTCTACTGGCCCTGCTGTTAGTGAACTCATTGAATGACGCATCGGCAAATGTAATATGCACCATCACAGACTTCATATTAGACCAAGCACATAAGGAGAACGAAGTCTGGGTGCTGGCGGAGGCAGTAGATACTATAATTGATTTATATTCTGAAGATGAGACTGACACGCTGGCTGCTAAACTTAATCTTGTCGAAAAACTGAATGCGCTATCGCCAATACTCAAAAACAAGGTATGGTTATACAGTAATTTCGTTATTAGTAGATTATGGGATGGACATGAAAAAAATTACATTGCAATTTGAATCTTTGGATTGATTGCAAGGTCCATATTACAATGGAGTATTTTATTAGGTGAAATCTGATCAGTCCTTATTTTATGTTATTAAAATATGGAGTGAGGAAAAACTTATCAAGTCCCCTTAATATGTGTTAATGTAATTTATCAAGTTAGAAACTAAACTTAGTAAAAACGAACGTGTATAGAAGAGTCTACGGCGATGTTACAGAGTTTTGCAAGGGGCCCAATTTAATTCTGTACAGAATTATCTTTCTCACTTCCAAAAATAAAATGTGCCAGGTTTTATACATAACCATAATGAGTAAATCTTGGTTTCAGGCGAGGCAGCAAAAGAAGCTACCAAGGGAATACAAGGTTCTGGTCAACACGGTCACATCAAATTTACCAAGGTTTATTAAGTATAAGAAAGGAAGAATAAGTAAGTTATGAAATGTTTATATAGATAGGTACGATAGAGAATATGTGTAAGTACACGTAGTCCAATATATTTTATACAATTACAACTTGTAGTATATTTTATTAAAGTTATCTAAATAATCATAGTTATTGGTTTCAATGAAAAACAATTTTATCACCACTATTAAAATAATAATTTATTAAATAACGAGCAACATTAAAAACAGTTTGCTTTTGATATATTATGTTATAATCTAGTACAATAAGTGCTTCTACCAGCCTACATATATTAATTCAATATAAATAAAATTATTTAGGTATAGGAAATGAAATTATCACATTGAAAAACTTACACTACACTGATATATGTATTACCTTCTATAGTTATGTATGGCAAAACTTCCACCATCAGCTAGTGTTCTCACTAGTCATGCATATAAAATATATTTCACACCTTTCCAATATACTACACTATATATTTCATTCAAAATTTTGATATGCGAGATCTAAAACTCATTTAAAATGTTTAAATCGGAATTAACATTAAGTAAAATTCTAATTCAATTTACAATAAAATTGATGATCGCAACGCTAAAATGTACATAGTAACTTTATTTCGCAATGTAGTCGTATGTATAATATTTATTATTCCCAGTAGTCAAGAGACAAGACTATTACTTCCCTACTACAAAGTGGGTTTCCCTAGGACCTCATACTATTTGAAGTGGTGTCATTACTTGGAGACGTTTTATTATCGGCTGTATTTTTTCAGGAGTGTCTTTGCAACACAATTTGTATAAAAGATACTTCAGCTTAATACAGGCGTGTCCTTCATAGATCGCTCCCCTGCTTTTTCCGCAATCATATTCCCGCTTTCTACACGTAAATACAATGATCGTGTCTTGAATTTAACTACTAATATAATAGTATAATATAATAGAATAGATGGCGCTTATAAGACCAGACCAGAGTTACCGCATAATGTATGGGACCGTACTGCGCCATATCCAACTGTCATTCAAGGCACATTTTATTCATAGGCTGTACACGTCTTATAAACAAATAGTCATTGCTACTGGGAATAAAACCGCTGGCAGCAACTGACCACCACTTGTAAGCCACTGCGCCTTAACATTAGTAATTAAAAATAGTCTTAAATGACGTGGTCAGGCGAATTACCCCCATAATGGCTTCTTCTAGGCTTTGGTATGGGATTAGGAGGCGAGGAATTGTTGTTGTCAAACCTTCGCTTTATATCAGTGACTGACAATCGAGGCGCACCCAGAATGTCTTCATCGTCTATTAAGGCTGAGTTCAACTTACTGATTTCCTTTTCAAGCTCCCTTGTAGCTCTATCGATTTCGATAAATTCTTTTTCAGTACTCGAAACAGAGTTATCGACACTTTGTTTTCTCACTGATTCGTCATATATCTTACAAATTACTCTTTTGGGCTCGTCGTTTCCATTTAGATCTCTATCGGACCTGCTTTCTTTTAGGTTTAAATCGTATGCCACGAAGACTGGGTCCGAGGTGTTAGTGAGACTCTTGCTTCTCTTATTTGTAAGTGTGTGGTAATCTTCTAAGTTACCTCTCCTGAGTCGGATATCGTCTTCGTTTACGCTGGAATTCCTTCTATATTTGGAAATGTCAACTTTGGGAAATGAAACCTTCTCAAGAATGTCACCTTCTGAATCGGCGTTACTCAGTTTAGTTTCGCGTGGGCCGTTTGTTATGTTCCTAACCACGACATCATCCGAATCCTGATGAGTCAAGACAGGTGATGCGACCGACTCAGTAGTTGAAACTTGCATTGTTTCCGTACCCGTTGTGTCTTTTAAAATTTCTATCGTTGTATCTTTTTGGGCAGTTTCGGGTGTGGAATCTTTTACAGCTTCTACAATTGTATCTTGCACGACGTCTGGTGGTTTCTCGGCCTCCTTATGTTTCGTTTTTACCTCCTCCTCCTCAACTATTTTAAGTTCAACGTTTAGGTTTAAATCTTCGGCTTCCAAATCGGGATCTTTCTTTTGTTCCTCATCACTGGCAGGTTTTTCTTCGACTTCGCTTATGTTCAATGTTGTGTCAATGCTGCTTACCTGCAATTTTAAAGGATAGTGGTTGTTTATCGCGTATTGGTTTCTGATACTATTATATGTACCTTTTAGGTGATAACTTGATAAGTTTAAGGTGGAATAAAAATGCGTAGGTTTGTTTTATGAATTGTGCTTCTGCAACTTTGTACTAATAAAGCACAAACCATTAGGTTGTGAACCGTTAGGTTAGGAAACTTAGGTCCTAAGGTATGTTGTTGGTGGGATTCATTTTATGACGTTTGATTTTTTTGGCTTGTGTTTTGTGAACCAGAAAAAAAGAACATGTTTTCTAATGGGTGCATGGGGTGTTAGGTTGTTAAGAAGAGAGGGAGGTTTGCACCTTGCCTTGTGTTATCGCCGCGCGTTTTGTCTTGCGCCTGGCAAGAACGAGCGGCACGGGCTTTCACCTGAACGGATTGCTATTCTTACGTTTAGTTCACAGTGTGTATCAGTATAAAACTGTACAAATACTAATCCCCTTATTCAATCTCAATTAGTTAATTTATGTTTTGTCCTTATCCGTCACATTGACAGTTGTATTTGTTAGAAACAGACAAAACATAAATTAACTAATTTAGGCCTAATAAGAGACGTTTATGAATAAGGGGGTAACAATGCAGGAGTTGGACAATAGTGCGGGATGTTGACTTACGGAGGTGTCAGCAGCGCCCTGTGGCGGCATCGGCGCGCGTTTCTTCTTGCGTCGGGAGGCGCGCACAGGGGGTTTCGGGGCCTCGTCGAAGGGGTTCGTGCTCTCCACGCTCAGCCGGGAGCCCGACACCTCGCTGCGGGCCATGCGGGGTGTCGTGCTGGAAAATGGTAATGGTGACGATTAGGTATTTGGCCATGTTCACTTAACTGTGTACCATTAACGGCTAGTTGGCAATTGTCACAAAACTGACGGTCAATGTCAAACCCCATACATTTTTTCAGGAACGTGACCGTTAGACGTTACTGGATCAAGACTTAAGTCGTGCTTTAAAGTTAAAATAAAAATGGCCATTTACCAACCACAGGACTCAATCGCTAAGCCATCGATTAAGTCGATAATTATTTAAGACAAATTTAATCGCATCAAACAAGGTTATCACTACGGTCTGCAAAAGTTTCTGAGGTTCATTTTAAATAAATGAGTTGGTGTTAGCGAAATTGAAAATCTTTATTTCGGATTAAAATCCATATTTTGTTAGTAAGGCTTAAAAACTAATGTTAATTATGTACATGACAGATATCGAGTGATAAACTATTTATTATTTCCGTGTGCAATTACCTCCAGAATGATGTTGGTAGGTACTGCCCCTATCTGAGCTTGCCCGTCATCGAGACGATTTTCTTTTTCATATTGTGTCTATTCGTATTGTCTCATATACATCTAAATTTTAAATTTGTTTCTGCTCTGTATTAGAAGAGGCCTTTTGGTAGAAGTATGTTCGGTAGCGTTGGTTGACGTCTGATGGAATTTTAGTTGCGTCTGTGCGTCATGTCAAATAGAAGAGACACCTACCTGAGTGAGTTGACCTCATAGTTGCTAGGGCTGCGCAAGCGCTCCTGGAAGCGCGAGCGCGGCAGCGGTGTGATGGAGCCTCCGTAGATGTAACGGTCTGCATGCTCCGGTGACCCGACTGTGCTGCGCGCCCCTGACGACGTCGATGTGTCTGCAAAACAACAAATTAAGTACTATTAAGTCTTAGTACTCAATGGAAGTGTGTGTATTCTGAAGAAAGGGTTAGCTTCCTTGCGGCTCCTATCGGTTACAGAAATACAGGTTGAAATCGGGGTCATGTAGCAAGCGATCAAGGCATGATACACAAGGCTATACTGAACAACCTTTACTATGGGACCAACTCCGAAATCGCGAAAATTTTTTTCGCCTCTCCATAGAAAACAACAACATGTGATCGGCCGAAATTTATATAACTGCCAAAAATTTTGTCGTGATTTCGGAGTTGGTCCCATAGTAAAGGTTGTTCAGTATGGCCTTGTATATATCATGCCTTAATCGCTTGCTACATGACCCCGATTTCATCCTGTATACTTGCCCGACACTTGGAGATCTGTGTCAGTTTCAGAGTACCTCAATTAGAAAATTTATTTTTCAGGAGTTACGAAATTGATTTGTCCCAAATGGTATTCATTAATTTCATCAAGCGTCGATTACCTAACTATGAGACTGACACCGTCTGGTGAGTTTACATGAGCTTACGTACTGATAGTTAGTTGTCTCTGTGTTATGCCACAGAGTAAGTAAATAATAGTACAACGTGCAGAGTTCTCACTGGGATGTCACTAATTATGTTGTCTCTTCCTAACGCATGACACGTTCTCTATCTCACTCACAAAATCTGCTCGGAGTGGACCGCGAGTTGAATCTAACATCCCGTTGAGTGACTTTCCCTTGGTTATGCCCACAATCTGCTATGCCAGTCGTGCGATATAAGTATACTTTGTTTCGTTTGGAGTCGATAATTAGGTGTTTCGACTGTACACTCGATGTCAAAGACATGTTATATATGTTTAAGTACATCTTATCTCTTTAACGTCGGCGTCGGTTGTACCCATGTTTTACCTGACTCTGACTGTACTCCGACCATTCCAATCAAATGTCTCCTTCCTTATAAGTTATTACGTACGTAATACCTAAGTTGTGTGGTAAGTGTTTGATTTATAACCAAACCTTGTTTTCCTGCAAACCTTGCAGCCATGATGTGACATCATATTTGTTTTTACTTTATGTTCTAATGTTTTCCAGATGTCTTAGGTGCAATAGACTTCCAACAAGAATCTTATATTAAACACTAATGTCTACGTAAAAATTAATATGGTCATCACTTCTTCATCAATCTTAACTGGATTTAGCAACTGTTTGCCACTAAAGAATCAAATGTAGGTTAGAAAATTATCGAGGGCATGCGTTTATTGCAGTAAGCTCAGGATGTGTACTTAGAATGACGCCACGTTAGATAAGAGTAATGCATATATAACCCTTCTACCTATATATAAATACATAGGTAGAAGGGTGAGAAAAGGATAAGTTCTGTACCTACACTACTTAACTGGAAAAGAATGTAATTGTATGACATTATCCTTGTTTCTTCCTTAACCTATCATTTTCAATTCAAGTGCATTTCGTGATAAAGCTAATCTAGCAGTTCTTAATAGGTTAGTCGGAATACCTACTTACTGGTCAGAATCAGGTATTACTGGTATCAGCTATGAGTCTAAGCTGCGTGTTGCAGATATAAATGACTTAGGCCCATAACCTATAACTACAAATAAACTGATATCAAAACTCTAGTGGCTGATCTGGTTATTACCATTTAATTCTTGTCTTCTTCCGATAAATAAAACAGTAAATAGTTTCTGCACACCGAACCGCACATTAGACATAGCACAGCACCGAACTGCTGTCGCCGTTCACATGCTAGTTAAACAGAAGGTAGGAATGTATAGGCAGTCTCTAAGGTTATAAACATTGTGCGTTAATAGGCGTGTCCACACCTGACGCACCGCCTCGCGAAGAAATCGGCTAGTGAGGACGGGCCTCGCCCGAGGCATTGCGGCCGCGCGTGCGTTTGCCTCGGTCGAGGCACGTTTTCTCGCGAGGCGATGCGTCAGGTGTGGATACGCCTAATGGAGTTTAGTAGGTAATGAAAATGATCAAGTGTGGTTAGTGCAAGCTTTATTGACAGTTTGTAGACTTTATAGTTTTTGAACGTTCATCTTACATTGTAGCGCGCGGCGGTAGACGATGGGGCTGCTGTCACCGTTCTGTTGGTTAAGCTTACTGTCCTGGGACTGCTTCTTCTTGTCCTTCCTCATAAACGACCGGAGTGACCTGGAAAAAAGGAAAGTTTGGTTTGAATAGGTATTCCTTGAGAATTACTATCATCACCATCGGCCTATGTTGAGAATTACCATTATACTCATCATCATCAGTCTATGTGTATAGGTTATGACCACGTTGAGTGTGCACGGACTGACTGTGATGTATGACTTCGCCATACTTCTCGTAACAATTAGCGGGCGATTTAACGTTGTCGAACTCTACCTACGGTCTACAACTAGGAATAAGTCTAGGAATAATATATCTGTTTGGCCCGACGGTTAACTGGTAGAGATTCCTTTTGGCATTAAAGTTCGCCCTTTGTACAGTCACGCACTTAAATTATAGAGCCATTTACGGTTCATGCTATTTACTTTGGTTAATACTTACTCTGTGACAGGTCCAATGTAAAGTAAACTCTAAATGGCTCAAGTGAACTCTAAGTGCATGAGCATAACCTAGAGATGGGTCGCAGGTATTTACCCAATCTACCCACCCGGGTGGGTCGGTATCAAAACGACTGGATCTGAAAATGACCGGTTCTCATGAGGATGGGATCGCAAAACGACCACAATAGCAGAAAGCCTATATATATCTCAGTATAACATGGTAGCAAAACGACTACCTTGCAAAAGGTCTTCGTCGCAGAATGATTTAGTATCAAAACTACTAGTTCGCAAAAAGACCACCTCGTGGAACGTCTATATCTTTAAATGCCTTTGTAGTGAAATGACTAGATCGTAGAAGAACTGAATCTCAGAATGGCTCAGTAGCCAAAATACTTGTTATTGAAAGAACATAAACCATTTTTTTTTATAAATCCAGTGATACCTGTCAGCCGGGTTTAGGGACTTGACGACCTGGGGCCCGTTTCTCGAAAGATTGTAACTTGTATTACATACATACCATAAAATAAATATATTAGTTTTTAATATTTTTTGTTTTATTTTTTATGGTTTGAAGCACGTTTGAAGTAATCCTTTTACATATTTTCAATAGCTGACCTTAAATTTAAGATCTCCTTTTCATTGTTTTATACTTAACTAGCTTTCCGCCCGCGACTTCGCCCGCGTATAATACGGTACAATCAACGGCAAAAACATGGTGTCCTGTCGTTTGAAATGTTTAGCAAATTGACACTTGGCAACCAACTACTGGCAAAATTATATTTTTACAAATCTTTTTTTTACAACAACGTTATTGACAAATTATTGTCTTAACCAAATAATTAACCAATAAAATTTCTTTTTATTAAAGTTTATTTGACAAATGCATATTTAACAACAAAGTTAACTAATAAACCTACCATTGGCTTAAAAATGTTTGCCATAATGTATTATTTGACATGTGATTTTGTAACAGTCAATTAGTAATTTATAATAAGGGTCGAAAATTCTACCTCTGAAAAATTAGTTTACAGCTATTGCATGGAATAAAAACGAAAGTACTCCCAGAGATATGTAGGTTAGGGTTATTTATTTATGACCCTAAAAATGGACGGACCATGCTTATAAAGTATGCATATATTGAAGTATGTTTTTTTTCTCAAACATACCCCGAAATGTATGCGTTAATGTCACGAAATGAAGCCATACGCTGAAAACACTTTTTTTAGATTTAAGTACGTAACCTTTTACAATTTTTTAAGTCTTCAGCTCAAAAAAAAAGTTTCCGCCATACAAACTTTGCACCCCTGTTTGATCCCCTTCGGGGTGGAATTTCTAAAAATCGCGTCTTACGTCATAAAAAAGCTCTGTACCAAAGGAGATCGTCAATTTTTGTTAGGTGATCTGGTCCAGATTATTTAGAACCGTTTAGGAATGGTTCTTACTTTTAAAGAATCTTCATAATTTCTAGATCAGGATGGTGGTAAAAATATTGCGAAATCTAATGAGAAAACTGAAAAATCATGAATTTAAAACTTGAATCTGACAAGGACAATATTTGAAAGCGTGCTTGCCTATGATTTATTTATTAATGTAAAAAAAGTACCGATTTTTTTAAAGATAATGTACAAAAGCGGACTTGAAAACAAAACGGGAATCATGATGAAATAATAAAAAGTCATATTTTGATCGTATTTATAGTTCCTGTATATCGGTAAACAAAGACTACTGTCAAACCATCGTTGATACTATTAACTGAACATTCCTAACACCTATTGCGAAGGGATAAGGTTTACCACCGTTCAGTGCGATAGCACTAGTATCTGACATTACAAGAGTGAAAAAAAGATGCGTTTCGTTATCGAAGGAGCATGATATTATGCCATTATGAAACCCACTTTTAATATTCAAACTACGATTAAAAATGCAAAAATACGCATTTTCAATCTTTAGGCGTTTTAATACAGTCGATTTCTAATTTAAACTCCCGTATACGTAGGCTTAGATACAATTTTAATATTACAATGTTCTAACTTACCGAACAGTATCAAAACGCAGATTATGTAACGGTATACATTGACAGTGTCAAATCAAAAAACAATCCCGTTTCAGGCCAGGGTGAAGTTAAACTTTATGTCAATGCCATAAGGACGTTAACAACTTGTCTTGCTGTATTTTAATTGCGGAAAAATCAACATAATGTTTATTTATTTAGTATTTCTAATTCCCGTTTCATTTTTTTGCAATATTTTGTCTACTTTAGTAATAAAATGAGTATTTATTTTACATCGCAGTAAAAACTGTATACGGTTTATATCAGGTGGCCCAGAATTGACGATCTCCTTTTAAGTTTCTAGTTCCAGTAGTTTCGGCTGTGCGTTGATGGTAGATCAGGACTTCTTCTTTTATATATATTTATTTTATTTTATTTTATTTCATAGGAAAACTTACAGCTAGGGTAACAAGATAGGCAGTAATGTAGAAACAGTGAGCCAATTAAAAGTTTCCACAGGTAGATAATATAGATAGAAGATAGATAAATATTATAGCTATATTGATAACTAGTCGTTTTGATACCAAGAAACATAGACGTTCCGCCACTTGGTCTTTTTGCGATCTAGTCGTTTTACTACTAAGGCATTTAAAGATGTAGACGTTCCACGAGGTGGTCTTTTTGCGAACTAGTAGTTTTGATATTAAACCATTCTGAGACGAAGACCTTTTGCAAGGTAGTCGTTTTGCTACCATGTTATTTTGAGATATAGGCTTTCTGCTATTGTGGTCGTTTTGCGATCCCGTCCTCATGAGAACCGGTCATTTTCAGATTCAGTCGTTTTGATACCGACCCACCCGGGTAAATACCTATTTACCCGTATCTACCTGAATCGTCGGGCAGATTCGTTTTTAGGGTTCCGTACCTCGAAAGGAAAAAACGGAACCCTTATAGGATCACTTTGTTGTCCGTCTGTCTGTCTGTCAAGACCATTTTTCTCAGGAGCGCGTGGAGGTATCAAGCTAAAATTTATATCAAATACTCAGGTCTTTTGTCCCTTGGAGCTGTGAAAAAATCAAACTTAAAAGCCAACGCAATCAAAAGATACAGTCGTTTATGCTGCAAATTTTAGAGTTTTTCGGCACTCGCAAAACCCACGGGGTACTTCCCGTGAACTCAGAAACTTGAAATTTGGCACGAAGCAACGTCATATAGCATAGACAATGGAGAAATTACAAAAAGTAGACATTTTTAGTAAAATCATACAAAAAATATTTTTTTAAATTTTAAACATCCTACCTTTTTCCACGTAAACGCGTAGAGGTATTAAATTTAAATTCATATCAAATACTCAGGTCTATAATACCTTTAAGCTGTAACAAAATCAATTTTCTATGTCAATGCAATGGGTGAACTTTTACTTATATACCTAAAGGTTTGTACGGAACCCTCGGTGCGAGAGTCCGACTCGCACTTGGCCGGTTTTTTTTAATACATGTCGTTTTGGGTTCTTACAAAGGTTTAAAGTAAGTTAGTGGGTATAGTTATTTTTTATTATTTATTAATAACAAAATAATTAATTAAAAATCACAGTTATATTAACACAATATTCATAAAAATTCGTCATTTTCAAAAATAAATGTCACTTATATTCTGCATATATTACTAATGTACGTGTATGTTCGCACTTAATATTTGAGTTTTGGCGGGAAGGTGGTGAGATGGAGGGGAAAGGGGTAAAATGTGATTTTTGCATTTTCTTGAAATTTATCATTCGTATGAAAAAGTTGTGTATATACAAAATAAAGCTGGCAATATATCCTACAAAAATGTTATATATTTTTTTTTATGAGCTTTCGAAACTGCGATACTACCATTTTTTTGTACTTAATTAGTAGATATTAATTGGTATCATTTTTTTAAATCAATATTATGTAAATTAAAAAGTAATGATGACATTTGTAAGACCCGGGAAAAATAATATTTGATTTTTATAATTTGACTCTTGAGAGCCGTGCGTCAAAATCTTATTTTTCCTCATAAACAGTGATCGGCAAATACGGTACCACACCGCGGGACTCCAAAATTATTTTTAATTTTTTTATAAGTATAGACATGAACAGTCTATCAAATCAAATTGAATTTTTTTTTCGTACTGGGTTGTGGGATTAAATTTAAATAATCATGTCCATATAAAAACATATACCCAAAATTCTGCCTATGGCAGGGTGTTTGGCGATCACTGCTCATAAACCACGTTTAAAATTAATTATAATGAAAACTTTGCATATGATATCATAAAGATTAGATAACTCAGATCACTATTATTTTCATTCAGAATTCATTTAACACTTATAAGTAGTTACAAGAAAAACGAAAATACCGGCGTATCCATGGATAGGTAGATATCGGGTAAATACCGGGTATTTACCCATCTCTACCGTGACCGTACTCTTTTTTATTGTGCAATAAAGTTTATAGAAATAGGCCTCAGGTGAGAGATTTGGATATTACAAGTTTCGATTATGAACTGCCTTTGTGACAAGGTCGACTTGAACTTTAACTAACACTTCCTGTAGGTACAGTCAGCAACGAAAGTTGCCGAACACCTTTTACAAACAAGTTACTTTTGTAATCTTATTTCGTTGCTGACTAAACGTAATGTTCTAATTCTTTAATTGTTGAATGTGGTTCGCGGGTCTCTATTTAAAACACGCTGCATTTTGGAGATATTTATAGGTTATTTCAAAGATTTAAGGTAGTTCCCCTCCAGGGCTCAAACAGTTTTTCTACACTGTATGTCATGCCTTCATCCACTGGGGTCATCTATCTATCAGATTAGATCGATTACTAACATTTTAGCGCCCCATAAATGTGGTACCCTAAGCAACTACTGCAAGCTAGTTATAGGGGTTACTTTATATATTGGTTGTTACACTTGTTACACCTACATAATGGGAAGATATATTGTTCTAACTCGACATTGAAAGTTAACCTACTTCCTTACTGCATCGTGCAATATAGTGACTCAGGCTTCAGTTAATTTTTGCGTTGCCTTTGCCACCTCATCGTGAGTTAGCAAGATGAAGTAAATACGTGTAACAAAGGAATTATTATAGTCTTAATCTGTCTGTATAATTCTTTGTCAACACCACGATGACTCACTAATTATTTACTTTCACAGCGATATTGTGACGTACCTAGTTAAAATTAGTTCTCACTGAAGCATTGTATTTAGTCATAATAATGATAGTCATGTCTCTTTTCTATCAGACTTAACCAGTACGGAGAACCTACTTGTTGCAGGTATCTTTTTGGCCTCTTTCACAATCTCCAGTTGTGTTTGCTGTCCTTTTCTTTTATATGACTGGAGAAAAGGAGAGCAATAATTTTAACTGGCAGATAAGTTTATGTGGAGATTGTGAAACAGGCCCTAAGTATTTACTAAAGCGCAAAGTAAGCACTTATATTAAACTTAGGTATTCTACTCGTTATCATCGCTTGGAGCGATTTTTTTCGTTAAACAGGCATTAAGAAGATAAAAGCGTGTGGGGATCATGTTGAACACTCCAACAAACCAACTCTTTATAGCCATTTCTGCCGACGAGGCCCATTATTTATATGCGAAGGACCCAATGACATTGAGTGACACAGTTACCCGCGTGGCGGATGTCTGTTCTGTAGGCGCAACAGCAAAGTTTAGTGCACTTGATTCCATTTGAGCGGTCGCAATTGTGCCGTGACGGACACCCACCTCAGTGGCCATTGCCCTGTATTACTATTAATAAAAGTATGGTACAATGTATACATGTCAACAATTGTAACATCAAAGCCTCCGAGAAAAACCCATAGAAACAGGGAGTGGGCTTTGAGAAAAACTGTAGCTAAAGCTCAAGAAGTAGTACCGGAAAAGAAAAAGAGGAAGACTACCTACAAAAATAAGAAAAGCTCATAAGACAGAGTGGGAATTCGTTGTTGGTATTTAAGAAGTAACCCTCTACTTCTTTTAGATTATTTAAACATAAAAGATTTTTAATATTAATTTGGCACTATAAGATGTTGTTAGATTGGCTAATTACGTAATAACTTAAGACAGAAGGTCCCTTAAGTAGGGGCTGAATAAATCAACCGACTTGGTATTTCAGGGATCTCACAACTTTTTACGGTAGAAGAACTGAGTTGCGAGACTTGTTATTTTTACAAGTTTTGTTTTTGATGGCATAAAACATTGACAGTTTAGTCCATATTTTGACTTTTGACCATATTAAACTCCGGCTCTTATGAATCAATCACATTTTATGTTCATTTAACATTTGTGTTTTTGTAATCAGTCCTCATCATCGCTAGCAATAAAACTTTGATAGGATAAACGTCTGAGACATAATCGCGCCCGTACAGTTACTATAATATAAACAAACTGCTAATTCACATAACATTTTTGTCTCCATTGCATTAGTGTAAATTGACCTTGAGGTCGATATCAACTGTGGGTAATCACAGATCAAACTTATATTGGTTGGTTGATTTGTGAATCACATCGATGCAACTGCATGACATTAATAAATCTGCTAGGTCGTGCAGATAGCCGGGTTGACCCGGTCTTGAACTGTAACTATTCCACTTGTTGATGAACTAATCAATGCTAATTAATGTGTGTGAGCGTTTTTCATTTAGATTAAGAGCCCGGTATCGATTTGAAAACGAAAATCGCTAATAATGAAATAACGCACATTAATTGCATTTGATAAGATAATTTGAAGTCTTGTTATAGCAAAAATATACTTTTATCTACACTCACACTGTAAGTCCTCTAAAACGTGTTCAAAAACGGTAGGCAAAGGCTAGCATTACCACAACCGATTTTACTATGATAAGCTTTTTATCTGTGGCAGGTAACGTAATTTTAACTTTACATGCTCATATATTGATACGTTATGAGTTTAAAATTCCAAACATCGAATTTGATAACATAATGTAAATCCTGTGCTCCTTCCTGACCAACGGCACGCGCCTCCCCGGCCGCCGGCACAATCGAGTTGGCCATGGCCGTGCAATGGCGGTCATTCTATGGTTTCCGAACACTTAATTTAATATCTATCTATCTATACATATAATAAAGCTGAAGAGGGTCGAAAGTCTGTACATGGAAGATAATCGAAAAAAGTTGGCTGGGGATACTTAGAATCGATAACAGAACACGTTCCAACAATTTTTAGAATTTTTATCTGTTTATCTGTTTGTCTGTTTATTTGACCGCGCATCACGTGAAAACGGCTGAACGGATTTTCATGAAATTTTGTATAGAGATAGTTTGAGTCCCGGGAAAGGATAATATATAGTTTTAATCCCGAAAATCAACACTGGTGGGGGTGAAAATGGGGTTGAAAGTTTGTATGGAGAATTTTTAACCGCTGAAACGATTTAGATAGAAATGAGTAAGGAGATAATTTGCGTCTCGAGAAACGTCATAGGATAGTTTTCAAACCCTTGTGGTGTGTGTGAAAAGGGGGTTGGAAGTTGGTATGAGGATTTTTTTACCGCTGAACTGATTTAGATTAAACTTGGTATAGAGGTAGTATGGGTCTTGAGAAAGGACAAGGGATAGTTTCATCTTCAAAAAAGCCTCCCCCCCCATCTTACTTTAGAACCGTAGGTCCAAAAAAATTGAAAAAAATAATGGAAGTGAAGCCTGAAAGGTACTTTCAATAAAAACTATCTATCTATAGTATCTATACATATAATAAAGCTGAAGTGGGTCGAAAGTCTGTTCATGGAATATGAATCGATAACAGACGGACAAAGATGCATGGCTCAAACCAAAAAACTACTACAAAATCATCTAACATTTATAGGACACCGTTTAGGTAGGAAAACATATCAAACGTTTTGTGCAGCAGTCAGATTAGGATTTATTTTTCTTTATAATTAATCAATAGGTACATTATCTGTCTCTCAAGCTGTTTTGTTATATCTTCTTGAAGAACTTCGCATCTTTTGTATCTTTAAGATGTAATAAAATAATGTATTACTGTTTTGAAAAATATAAGTCTTGTCGAGTTTCTTTTCAGTCATAATACTTCTTGGGCCAGAGGTGTAGGGTTAGAACCGGTGGTAGTTTTGGAACGAAGTTCCTTATCGGACGGTTCGCGGATGTGGGGCTAGGCGAAAAAAAGTCACGTGACTGTCACGAAAAAGCGTCACGTCACGAAAACGCGACACCCATACGATTGAGAAACATGTAAAATGGAATGAAATAAAAAAAATATAAAATAGAATAAAGTGAAATGAACTTCACTTCACTTCACTTAGTGAAACTTTCACGTAGTGAAAAGTGAAAGTGTGACAAAGTGATAAAAGTGAAAAAAGTAGGGAATCTAAAAGTAAAAAATGTCAAAAATTTCGAAAATGTCAAAAAATGGCAAAATTTCAAAATTTCTAAAATTTCTAAAATTAAAAAACTTCAAAAATATCCAAAATTTCCTTTCCACAATTTCCAAAGATTCTAAAATTTCCAAAATTTTCACAATTTCAAAAAAATACAAAAAAAATTAAAACCACAAAATTGACGAAAAAGTAAAAAATTAAAAAAAAATTAAATAACATAACTTCGTTCCAACCGAGTGTTCCACGACACTCACGTATTTTGTTTTTCTCTGACGTTCATTAGTGCATTGTAATGTGCTTACATTGAAGAATATCTTGATCTACCTACACCATTATCATAAATCCTCTATTCTGCGTTCGGAACCGTATGTAATAACCACCATTATTGCAACCAGTAACGTAACATCAAGTGTATTATCTGTGACAGTGTGGTAAAAACGTATGAAAATTCATTACCTACGGTAACGTAAGGAAAATCCGCCCCCCCCGATCACGCCGCCCCCCCCCCCCCCCCCCCTCCGACTGCAATAAGGTTGGTCATGGCGGTGTAATGGCGGTCATTGTATCAATGTTGGTTTCAATGTATTTTTAATATGTGTGTAGATAAAGCAGAGTATGCTTCTGTACATAATTAGACCTTAATACGTAACAGTTACATAAACTACTATTTATCTCTTTTTAGGGTTCCGTAGTCAACTAGGAACCCTTATAGTTTCGCCATGTCCGTCCGTCTGTCCGCGGTCTAGCTCAGTTACCGTTCGCACTAGAAAGCTGAAATTTGGTAAGGCCTGAACTTTCAATAAAAACTATATTGAATAAAGTCGGTTCAGCCGTTTTTGAATTATCAGTCAAAGGAAGTGCCGGATAGTAAAATGACGTAAGCGCCGCCAAATATCCCTTAATAAACGACCTTTTGAACGGATGTTTTGTAACAGGGCGGTATCTACGAAACTCTACACTGAGCATCGCCCGACATGCTCTTGGTTTTTTTTGCATTGTTATCCCGGAAATCACCCCTAAAGGATTACTAATTCCAATTCAAGAAAATCCCCCGCCAGGTTATACGTAGCCTATAAAAATTCAACGTCTAAAAGGGGGGTAGCCACTACACTCGATTGAGTTAAATTTGCATGGGTCATAGACCCCCCCCCTCCAAGTGCACCTCAAATAGAAAAAAATAACCCCCTCCGCCACTCCAATTTCAACCGTGCCTGTTCTTACCTTTCATGCTTACACTGATTTGACGGGAGGATCGATTTTGATGATATTTGCCGTGGACATGAACGTATAAATACAAAAGTGGTCCGGTATCGTCCGATATACACCTACTACTCTATGTCGTTTAAATCATGCCAAAAAAAAATTAATAGGATAAAAAAAGCATTCATTTTTGAGTGTAGTTTCATTTACTGGTAAGTGTAAAATATTTTATTAGGACTACTGTCCTCTAGCGTATCCATCTGTCAACTTTACTTCAAGTTCCGCCTCCAGGGTAGCGGGAGAGAAATTAGGGGTGAATTAGCCGCTTACTGACACAGACCGAATTCCACGCGGGCGGAGCCGCGGGCACAGCTAGTATATAATATGAGTGTAGATAAAGCAGTGTATGCAACTGTACGTAATTAGGCCTTAAAACACTCGTGTGATCTTATTATGAAAACCACACTCGTATTTTAAGGACCCTTATTACGTAACAGTTACATAAACTACTATTGGTACACATTTATTATTTTATGACTTACCTATATTTAATACCCGAAAATTCAATTCTTGCAACTTGTCGCTTTTTCAACCGACTTCAAGATTTCGAAGGAGGAGGTTATCAATTCGTCGGGATCTTTGTTTTTGTTTTTTTTTATGTACATAGTTACGTTCACTGATTTTCGAAGACGGCTGGACCGATTTGGATTTTTTTTTGTTTGAAAGAGTATACTTCACAGTTGGTCCCATTGTAACCAGGTCAGGAGCTGATGATGGGATCCTGGAGAAATCGAGGGAGCTCTTCAACTATTATAGACACACTTATAGTGATTTGAGTATTTTTTACAGCAACTCGAGCATTTGCTTTGGAGGCATCAATTCGTCGGGATCTTTGTTTTTGTTTTTTTTTTTATGTACATAGTTACGTTCACTGATTTTCGAAGACGTGTCACCTCCCTCTCAACCCTCTTATATAAACTAAACGTATGGAGCGCAAACCCCTTAACATGGCCTTGGTGATCGATTGTCTAGTGGTATTGGGGACCCTCCGAAATGCTCCGTGCAACCCAGATTCTTTTAATGAAAGACTGGCGAATCTTCCGAACTCTCAAAACACAATCACAATTTTAATGGCTTAATTTTACAGAAGAGTTATCCGATGAAAATCAAAATGTTGTGTAGATTTTAAGAAATAAAGTAGATTGATGAAAAAACAGAGGAATTACATGATTTTACAGATTGTATAGCAGAATATTGGCTTAACATGGTAAAAGATAGTTAGTAGACTTATAAAATATTATTTATTTAAAAAATAATATCATCAACCGCCTCCTGACGGTGGCCGCGTGCATGCGACAACAGGTCCTTATAGTTTGCTTGGATATTTCCCTTTCAAACCCATTATCCTCCTAGCTAGCTAATAGGGAAATATATTTGTCTTGGGCAAAATATTTTATCTACTACATCTTAATAATGCAAACACCAGCTTGTCGTCATGGACGGATGATGTATGGCCACGCTAACCTAATACCCAATTTATTTTGTATTATTGTTATTAGGTATTCCTAGACTCCACAACATAAATAATCAGCGTTTCATATCCTAGTTTTAAATGAGAAGAAACGCTAAAACAAACTAAATAATGTCAATCTTTTTTGACATGCCCAATAGTTATTCTTAACATATTAAAAGCTGATATTTCTAGGTTTATCTAAAACAAAGGCAAAATACTAAAGTAGTGACCTAAACAGAAGAGTCAAACCAGCCATTCATAGCATCAGTTTGATGTATTCCCAACGCACTGCATCGATTGGCGTCAGGAGCAAGTCAGTTATCCATCTCAAACTGACTTACTATCCCAAAACATAAATGAAACTAAAATGAATGTGACCAGACACTATATTCCAGAGATACCTTGCCTTCGCAATAGGAACCTAGAAATATAGAATTTCAAAGATTTGCTTTTAGAACAATGATCTCATTTACTTTACCAATAGATTTAAAAGTTAAAACCCCCCATATAAGTAGTAAATATATTGCTTTAAAGAACCACCTGATTTCAATAAAATCAGGTAAACCTGAGGAAGAAAACCCTACCTGCTTTCCCAGAAAGTGTGTGTGACTCTACCCTATCGTCTATCGTCCCTAATCTAGTACATTCAAAATACCAGCCGTTCTTACCATCAGCTTAATACTTTGAAATATACATAATGTATCCCTATGGAATCTGTACAGTTCGATGGGCGAAGTCGAGATAGCAAAACTATAGGCCCGTGTAAGTGCGTCCCCCATTCACGGCCGCGGCCAGGGTAGTGAATAGTAACTCGGCCCTATCCGGTGTATAAAAAGAAATATATAAACATATTTAACAAGACCTCTGGCACCGATTACTGCAGACATTAGCGGGTCCGGATATCCCGAATGGCCAACTTAGTATAAAATTATGTGGCCCCCGCCTTTGCCTAACAGCTGGACTTCGGAACCAGGGATGGCACCTTAAGAGGTGTTTCAATCCTTATGTTGGTAAAGAAGGATTGCCAAGCACCATCAACTTGGAAACAAAATAGACCCCAAGCTAGCCACGTTTGTCACCGTGAGGTTATAGCTAGCTTGTCAAACGACTTATGTCTGGACAGTTTCTGGCTTTTAAAATATAACAAAACACAAAGACTTTAAGTTTACATAAAAAGAATAAGAAACTAAGACCAATTTCAAAATAATAAAATGCAACATTCCACATATATCTGATGTCAAAGTTCCCCGTCACAGAAACCAAGCAGGTTCCTGAATCGGAGAACAGAGACACATCTCCAAGTCACAGCATTACGACAATATAGTTATTGTACATACACAAAACCAAATACAGAGATAGAAAAATATAGCAGAATTTTGCACTTACCAGTAATTTAGTAAACCAGAGTCACTTGTCGGTCCGAGCGTAGAGATTTGAATGAATATATGACAGCTGGCGTCGGTCCTTTTATACTCAAATCAAGACAAGAGCCAATGTATGGAAAAGTGGAGCCAATGTATGAAGAAGTGGAACCAAAATATGTAATAGTGGAGCACATATAGGTAAATGTAGAGCCAATGTATGGAAAAGTGGAGCCAATGTATGAAGAAGTGGAGCCAAAATATGTAATAGTGGAGCACATATAGGTAAATGTAGAGCCAATGTATGGAAAAGTGGAGCCAATGTATGAAGAAGTGGAGCCCCTCCCTTATGTATATCTAGTTAAGGTCCAATATGTTCACTTGTTACACATGACGTTGACAGCCGTCTTACTATGAACGAAGCTGTTTGAGACATACAGAAAAACTGCAGTCTTAGTACGACCACGGATCAGAAGACAATCCGGATAGTACTTTTACTATATTTCCGTAACCACAGTTGAACCTTATTACCGAGCAAAACATTCGTTCATAGGTCACTAGTAAAAAGTAATAAAAACGGTCCGATAGAGAGCATAATGTAGGGGGCGGTGTCTCACTCGCACAATGCTGCCAACTTATGAAACTTACCAATGTGATTTTATTTATATACATTTATTTTAGTAACACACTAGAAGTTAATTCCTACTTATAGTAATTTATTGCAAGTTTTGAATTAATACTTTGTTCCCTTTTAGCTGCTTTGAATTTTTTTACGACGTAAATATTATTCATTCATTAAATTAAAGAATTGCAATTAATATTGCAGACAGTAGTAAGTTTTGTAATATTTAAAATACGGTCTGGTATCCCTATCCCATCAGTCCCATCACTGACATAATATGTCACTGATATTATTTCAAATGACGCCGCTCAGCTCAACAACATTTCGTAACAACATTTTTAAGTAAAAATGGTCAAGATATGTTGCGTAAAAGGGTGCAGGGGTGAGACTTTACAATAAAGTAGACTTTCCTTTCACCGGTAAACCACAATCATTCAATTTTACGATTTAACAACAAGTTAAGATTGTCAAACAATAGGGTGACTATGATGTCGGCAAGCTGCGGGTCGGTTTTGTTGTTTTTACAGAAATGTACATAAGTACATGGTCTGTTCCTAAGTATTACTTACACAGGACGGGAGTGGCCCGCGGGTCTTTTTAGGCCCTTTCGGAAGGGTCCTTAAACGGCACAAGGCCATACAAAAAAATGTAGTAGTGGCAGTATAATAAATAAATATTAAATAAATAAATAAATAAATATTTAGTTTGCTACACTAACTATCCCCTATTTTAAAACGCGGACATCTGGCAATTGTTCATCGGTGTTATGCAAACGAGTTGTAAGAAATAAATATCTTACAGTTCTAGGTTTGATGCAGTGCAGTATCATGTAATTAATATTATTATATCATTTTCAGGAGTTTCTGTTGGGGGAAAATAGTGCAAAATGACGTTACGTTAATGTATTGTTTGTCGCCTACCTATTGTTTTTTTTCCCTAGCGATACGCAATGTTTTTACTTTTTTGTTATTATATTAGCGATAGGCTTCGACAGTTTTTGCCTATTAACTGAAATGTTTTGCTGGTCTGTCACTCTGACGTCCTCCGATAAATAGCTGCCAGATGCCCGGATCCAGCAATAAGTTTAAAATAGCAAAATAGTAAACTAATTAGAGGGGTTCTCTGCTCTCATTATTGCGTCAACGTATCTGAAGTGGCCAGCTCCTTAAGTCAGTAAAATGTATAAGTTCCCATATGAACCATGTAGTAGGGTACACGAACAAAATCAGCTTCGATAACTCACAAGTGGCCAATTTTTTGTAGTCGGTTAGAATACTCTGAGAACTACTTATAAAAAAATATATCGGATTTTGGTGTAGATTTAGGTATAAAGTAGGTATTTGTTAACAGGCCTTCTCAATTCAAGGTAAAATTATACAAATGGCATTTTTCTTCATGATATAATAGTATTTGACTGTTTGAACAGCGGCTGTCATTTAATAACGTATTTTTCAACAGCTTAATTCAGTATAATGTAAAACATTTAAAAAATCATATTTCCACAAAAACATTTTTCAAGTGTTTTATGATGACTGCATTATATTGAAAGCTATGTAAGTAACTATCATGTTTAAATTATAATAGATTCATCAATAGATTGATTTTATTACAGTATTTGAATTTTAAAAGCGTTGTCTTGACCATAAAAGAAATCTCCGAAATTTTCAAGTCAGCGTGTTTAGTTTATTATTATTTTAGTAATGTTTATCAAAAAGAAATAACGAATTTATCAATCGCTGTAAGTTTTATGAACTTATCAGTTCAATTCGTAATTTGAACGCATGGAGATTGGCGCGGGAGTCTTGTGTGCGAGCGGGTCCACCAATCAAGACGCACCGTGTCACTGTCTTTGTTTGTGTTTAACTCTCACCGCTCAACCGCGATGGCGATGATCCTCTCAAACAACAAAATGTCGAAGATAAGTGCATTTTGTGGTCAATTATTGAATTTTACATGGACATGTATATTTATGAGCATGTTATTATGTTTTGTGCCGAATTCAAATAGCTGTCTGTGGTGTTGTGGATTCAAATAGCTTTCATATGCGATATGAATATTACATTACTTATCCCAGTAGTGGATCGACAAGTTTAAAGAAGTAAATTCTTAAAGTCTTATCGTTTATTAATGTTTTTGTTAAGTATATTCTCACCTGTCTCCGCCTGTAGTCACGTCGGTTAGGCACAGATGAAATACAAACTGTTCCCTTCGGTCCACGGTGGGCACAGATGGGAAAAGTTACATTGAAAGGCTGTTATCGTTTATTAATGAATGTCTTTGGTTAGATGATTAAATTAAATGACTTATTCCAGTGGATTGACCAGTTCAACTAAATAAATATGAAAGACTGTAATCGTTAATTGATGCCGTTACTTAAGATGTTACATAATTTGTACAGTCCGCAGCAGAAATAGGTAAACGGAAAAGGGATTCAAAATGATCTTCACACTACTTTATTACATAACTTGTACCAGTTGTAAATTGACTAAATCAAACAAATAAATATGAAAAGTAACTAGCCTTTTCCCGCGGCTTTGCCCGCGTACTGTAAGTACTCAAAAAGGATGCGATACCCATGTTGATTTTCAGACTTTGTGACCACATTTGCTCCTTTTGGGGGTTGAATTTTCAAAAAACCTGAAACACGTGTTTACTCATTTATCGTTAGGAACATTCCTGTGAAGTTTCGAATAAAATAGTCTAACAAATCTTGATTCGCCATACAAATTTTGGACCCCCATTTTACCCCCTTAGGGAGTGAATTTTGAAAAATTCTTTCTTAGTGCATCCCTAGACCTTATAAGGAACCTACGTGCCAAATTTGGAATCTCTAAAACCAGCGGTTTGGGCTGTGCGTTGATATGTCAGTCAGTCAGTCAGTCAGTCAGTCAGTCAGTCAGTCAGTCAGTCAATCAGTTTTTTCTTTTATATTAACTAATGTCTTTGTTTAGATGTTACATAATGTATTCCAGTAGTGTACTGACTAGTAAAATAAATCAAAATGAAAGACTTATCGTTTATTGATACCTTTATACGCTGTATTCCTATCGGTTCGTCACATGTGGTGTGGAAAAATGGAAATACACTCTTAGTTTAGATGTCACAAAACTTGTTCTAGCAGTAAATAATAAATATTATGGGACAACCTTACACAAATCAACCTAGTCCCACAGCTTACTCAATAAGACTTATGTTGTAGTTGTAGTTACTAGGCGACGATACGAGTATATACAACATGTTACTTGAGCCACTAAAAACCCCAGACCCCCCAAATGATTTATAGGGTTCCGTAGTCAACTAGGAACCTTTATAGTTTCGCCATGTCTGTCCGTCCGTCCGTTCGCGGATAATCTCAGTGACCGTTAGCACTAGAAAGCTGAAATTTGGTACTAATATGTATATCAATCACGCCGACAAATTCGTAAAATAAAAAGTGGAAAAAAATGTTTTATTAGGGTACCTCCCCTATACGTAAATTGGGGAGTGATTTTTTTTTTCATTTCAACCCTAATGAGTGATGTATTGTTAGTTAGGTATTTAAAAATGAATACAGGTTTACTAAAATCATTTTTTGATAATGTAAATATTTTCGGAAATAATCGCTCCAGAAGTAAAAAAAAATGTGTCCCGCCCCCTCTAACTTTTGAACCATAAGTTTTAAAAATATGAAAAAAATCTCAAAAGTTGAACTTTATAAAAACTTTCTAGAAAAATTATTTCGAACTTGATAGGTTAAATAGTTTTTGAAAAAAATTTACAAAATAATTTCTGAACTAAGTTTGTAATTTAACCGTATAAGCAGGTGTTTATTGTACCTGTAATTTCTACAGAATCACATGAAATAACGTGCTTTCAAATAAAGTAAAAACGGTAAAAATCGGGTCACGCAATAAAGAATTATCCCATAAAAATCATATTCCATACTTTAAGCTCGCGCGCAATAGTTTACTTAATTTGCCGATAGATGTCGCTGTACTTTGAACGATCATATCATATCCTACATGGCTGTGTGATTTTAACTCTTAAGTGGGGACACTTACTGAGACGGACGAAAAACTACGGAACCCTACACTGAGCGTGGCCCGACACGCTCTTGGCCGCTTTTTTATTATTGCTAATTAATCTCGAGTATTTGTTTTTCCACCGGTTACTTATTTTGAAAGATATTCGTATGTTTCGTTTTCCTTGCAATTCTATTCAATTGTTAACTACATATTTGTTGCGTTGTTGTCACATCTCTACATGTGTCATGTCATGTCAACCTATCAACCTACTTTGTCAATTTCTATGACATGACATAAGATGATATACTTTGACAATTACAACCCATATGACACTATGTACAGTGAAAAAACAAGTGTGTCAAAGCTGCCAGCCTTTATTAAATAGTCAACCTCTATCTCCTAACCTCTCGATAAAATAGTAAACTGTAGTAGTAGAAACTTTTAGACTCAACGCGTATAAAATTGGAAAATTAAAGAAAAAGTATATTAATAGTAGTGTATTTAGGTATAAGTAATTAAAGTAAGTGCTTACTATTTAATTACTAGAATCATATCGGCACTACCCGATCATTGTTTACAGTTCACAGTTTCCTGCTACCCAAAGGTTGTCTGGTAGAGATCGCTTTTTAGCGATAAGACCGCCTGTTGTTACCTAGCTTTTATCACTGTATCACTGTATACTTTATTATACCCATGTAAGGATATACTGCAATCGATTCCACTCTACATTCTGAACAAACAGTTTTTAGGTTTCTAGTCTTGGGTATAACACGTTATATAATAGATAAATACTTAAATACATAGAAAGCATCCATAACTCAGGAACGTGATAAACACGCAAATAAATACCTTATTCAGGATTCGAATCCGGGACCTCCTGCTTCATAGACAGTGTCACTACCGACTAGGCTAGGAAGCCGTTAACGCAGTAAGTTGATTAAATGATACTAATTAATATAGATGACTGTTATTCGTTTACTGATATATTCAGAGCAATGACGCGTAGTTGCAGTGTTCGCGAGGCAACCGGGTGGCTTGCGGTATTTGAGCTTCCAACGTGTTGTGGGACTGTGCAATCCGAACTAACCCCACTTTGACTTTTTTTAATTTCCAGTGTATGCGTGTGATGAAGACCGAGCATGCAAATTGCCATTCACCCTGGCCTGGTCAGTCGATCAATCCATCAGTGTTGGAAACCGGGAAAATATAAGAAGGGGGGGGGGGGAACAAAGTACAAGTTGGGTTAGTTCGAGTTGCACAGGGCGGTTCCACAACACTTCGGGAGCTCAAATACCGCAAGCCATCTGGTTGCCTCTCGGACACCATAACTACGCGCCATGGCTTTAATTAATATCTTTGTTTAAAATGTTACATAATCATGTGTCCATCTGTGCCCGCTGGGAACCGATGGAAATATTTCCCTCCATATGTATATAGGAAAGGGTAAAAAAAACTTTCCATCTAAAAAGCCATAAAAAGCCATATGGGAGCAGGTGAAAATGTTTTATTCCGCTATTAGATGTATTCCCATCTGCCCCGGCCTCGCATGACCAAGGCGGGCATAGATGAGATGGGAACAACTCCTCTCGTTCGACGTCAGTACCCGCCGGGACCGGATGAGAACATAGGTAGCTATTCCCACATGTGCCCGCTAGGGACCGATGGGAATAGTTCCCTTCATGTAAAAATAGTAGGAGGCATTATAAACTTTCCATCTACTCCCACATGGATAGTCATGTGGGAGCAGGTGGGATTTTTTATTGCCGTATTAGATTTATTATCTGTCCCCACCGCGCATGACCTTCATCAAGGCCAGCGCACATGTGAATGACTCCTCTCGTCCGACGTCTGTACCCGCCAGGAACGGATGAAAATACACCTATTTCCATCTGTGCCTGCTGGGAACCGATGGGAATATTTCCCTCCATATAAATATAGGAAGGGGCAAAAAACTTTCTAACTCCTCGCACATAAAAAGCCATATGGGAGCAGGTGGGAATGTTTTATTCTGCTATTAGGTGTATTGACTGTTTTTTTTTCCCATTCTTATTTAGTTTTACCAAATCATTATAAATGTAAATATATAGTTTCAAAGTCACTTATAACTCAGAGGGATTGAAATATCGCAACTTCAAAAATAGTAGTTTTTTACATTTTATACCTAAGCCAGCAATGTGTTACTCAACCAGTTTGACATCATACTCGAGTACATGCATAAGAGAAAAAAAGAACGTGTCATGAAAGAAGAAGTGACAATATGACTAGTAGGTACATACGGGAACGCCTTTTTACGTATAAAAATGAAATAACTCACTGACCTGTTGTAATACCTTTATATTATACTCTCCAACTAAAAAAATAAATCGTTATCAACGCTCAAAACTGTTCGCATTCTGGGCAGTACTATTATTTACTCTGTGCCCTAAACTACACCAAACGTCCAGATACAATATTCGCGTACCTACTGGTTTACCATGGAAACAGCGCAGCGGCCGGGCAACGGCGCACGGCGAACAGACAACGTCGCGTGCGCGTAATGATTGGTCCCGCCGCTAGCGCCATGACGGCTGCCATAATCTCCGCGCGTTTGAATTAAGTTAAGAACTGATAAGTAAAAAAAAACAGGGAGCGATTGATGGATTTGTTATAATTTTGGTGCAAGTTTTAGTAAAATGATAATGAACACAACGCGTTGACTAGAAAATTTCGAGATTTCTTTTATGCCTATTAGAACGCTTTTAAAATTCAATTGTTCATTAAAATTTAAGCGATTGAATAATGTGTTATAAATCAAACCCATTACTTGCCTTCGATAGTTTTTAACATATTTCAGTTGCCATATAACACTTTAATTATCTTTTGGAGGAAGCATATATTTTTTATTTGTTTTCAAAACGGCTATCGATAAATCTGTTAGTAAATGTCAGGGGACATTCATATAGTTAAATACGATAACCTAATGAAAAGAAATACCACTCGAATTATCTTTTATTAAACTTATAAATGTCGCTAACAAATTAATTTTTAATACCTACAGCGACCTCAAAAACAGTTAGAAAAAAGTTTTCGCCATTAGTGCTCAGTGTACTCTTGCTGATACCAAAAAAAATCGGACTTGTGAGTTATGTTTTTTTCAGGGCAATTTTACCGTTCCCGTACTCCACTAATGAGACTTCTCTTTCTGGACAATACTTACTAGACGACAAGCATATTTTATTTTATATTTATCTTCATACTATCCCAATCCCACATACATCATAATACATATGGTCACTCTACTTAGAATGAGATGCAGCCCCCCACATTACCCTCTCTTTCGGCCTCACTTTGTGGTCGAAGTATGACCTCCAGATTGTATTTAACTTCATGAGTACGACAGACTCTAAACTGCGACGTGACTTAAGGTTGCGTTAATAATTCGTAAGATGTCGCTACAATATTCGTAATGAGTTTGATTTTCATGGATTTATTGTTAAAATGAAAAATAAACCAAGCCCGTAATGTCTATAATCAAATGGGTAATACTTTTATTGTATTATTTTTATTTTAGTAATTAAATCCGAAGAAGGCCTCTCGTTTAGGTACAGACGGCTGGACCGATTTGGATTTTTTTTTGTTTGAAAGAGTATACTTCACAGTTGGTCCCATTGTAACCAGGTCAGGAGCTGATGATGGGATCCTGGAGAAATCGAGGGAACTCTTCAACTATTATAGACACACTTATAGTGATTTGAGTATTTTTTACAGCAACTCGAGCATTTGCTTTGAGGCTAAGTGAAGTCGGTTCTTTTTTGCTAATTTTTTTTTTTTTTTGTTATGCTCTCCAATATCTTTTATATTATCTAATTTAAGTATAAAGTTTATTTCTACATTTAAATATTTATGAAATACTTTGATAATTTCCAATAAATACCACCTACCTATACATAAACTTCGGCAATTTTTCATAAAATTGCTCTAGGTAAACATCTAGCTTAAAAATATGTATAAAAAATCAGCCAAGTGCGAGTCGGACTCGCGCACCGTGGGTTCCGTACAAACCTTTACAGCTTAAAGGTATTATAGACCTGAGTATTTGACATGAATTTAATACCTCCACGCGTTTACGAGGAAAAAGGTAGTAAAGCTTGTCCCAGTAAAAAATGTCGTTAGTTTACGCAGCGTTGGTATATCAGGTTTCAATGAAAATGGTTGTAACTGGCTGGTTATATGTTAAATGCATCTCGGTTCTTTATATAGGTAATATTAGAAAAAAATCTGTCACAGTCACATTTTCAAAGATCTCGTCTCCACAAGAAAAACTTCATGAGAAAATATTGTACAAATATGTCCAATATTAAGGCATTTTCACGAAAAAAGCGGCAATGGAGCTAAACACGTCTGTTAGAACTGTGCAAAGGGTCCTAAAACAATTCAGAGAGACTGGCGGTATTCGACGGCGTCCTGGAAGTGGTCGGAAGACCGGGTTTGTTAAGTAAAATATTGAGAAGAGTATCATAGCTGCTTTGCTGAAAAAACCTACATCATCTGTAAGAGATTTAGCTAAAAAGTTTAAAACATCTAAATCCACTGTGCAACGAGTAAAGAAAAATAATTCTATAAAGACTTTCAAACAAACTAAAGTGCCTAATAGAAATTCGAAACAAGAAACTGACGCTAAAACGAGATCCAGAAAACTTTATTCAAAATTAACGACAAAAAAATACTGTATTGTGATGGACGACGAAACATATTGCAAGCTTGATTTTAAATCACTGCCGGGACATCAATTTTATTCGGGGACCGATAGAAAAACTATCAATGACGAGTACAATGTCATAAAAACGGATACATTTGCGAAGAAGGTTCTTGTGTGGCAAGCGATCTGTTCTTGCGGCAAACGCAGCACTCCATACTTTGCTAAAGGAACTATGAAAGGCGATATATACCTTAAAGAGTGCATGGAAAAGCGATTATTGCCGTTTTTTAAGCGACACAAGAAGCCAGTTCTGATTTGGCCTGATCTGGCCACGTGCTACTATTTTAAAAATGTGATAAAATGGTAGAAAGCCAATAATGTCGAATTTGTGGAAAAATACCAAAATCCTCCTAACTGTACTGAATTACGACCTATAGAAAAATATTGGGCTCGTATGAAGCAGAAGCTCTTAAAACATAAAACTAACGCCACATCAGTTGAAAACTTGAAGCGAAAATGGAATGCAGCTTCAAAACTAATCACAGACACTGATGTACAAAACCTGATGGCAGGTATACTCTGAACAATTTGAACTGAACTCATCCACTTAATGTCTTATCTTTTGTGTGTAAACCGCAGGGGCGCGTGCCACTATGAAAAAAATGGTTTAGCCACGTGTTAGCGTTTATTGAATTTCTACTATATGGACCACGCAATAAGATTCAATATGAACTAATACGAAAAAAGCTCTAAGTTCTATACGGTTGCACCCAATACAAGCGATTCAAATGCTCTAGCACCAGCGTAACTCGACACCGAGATCCGAAACAAACGTGCGTAATTGGTGATCGCGCTTGCACTGGTATTCCGAGCGCACGGCTAGTTAGCGACAAGGAGGCAATTGTAATTTTCCCGAACGGGCAGGTAAAACGGTTGGATTCTGATTAAAACATTTGGGTGGATGTACGATTTACAAATATTTAATATATGAAATATATACCTATACATATATAATAGATTTTAATAAATATTGGGTATGTTAAAATTATAATCAGACATATAAATAATCAACTATTTTAAAATTGCTTTCTTAATTTTACAGCTTAGACTTACTTTAACCTATAGCAATTTGTACTGAGAATAACTCAATTCAAATATAAATAATATGAATCTACATTATAGTTGTGTTTTTTATCATAATTTGAGAGATATAAAGAGAATATAAAAATATATATATTTATAGTACATATTAGTCAACACAAATAATCATATTAATCTTTTCATCATATTAGCATATATAGCGGCAGAAACGTTTACTCGACCATGGTTTTGCTAGTTGGGTTATTATAAAACCTTAGAGTGGTGGGCACTGCCAGTTTATACTTATTTCTAGTATTAAAATTATGTATATCACAGTTCTTTCTAAAATTAACAATGTTTCTATGTACATACACAATATTTTCATAGATATATTGACTATGCACTGTCATTATATTAATGTCCTTAAACATATCTCTAACTGAGGCTCTATATTCTCTTAATAATAAATTATTTAAACATTGCTGTCTTAATTTTATACAATGTGATAGTAATAAAAATACTTTAAAGGAAAAAATAACACTTCACACGTCTTTCATTTAGACATAACAGATGTGTCGCCAGGGTCGTTCTCTCATTGTTGTAATTGATAAACACGTGGTATAAGTACCTGTTTATTTCTGAATGTTATCTACCGTAATTTTCCCTTACCTATACCTAACCTCAATCATGAAAGAGGGAGCGAGATACCAATAAAAAAATCTACCTGGTCTGTTATCAATTTCTGAGACACATTTGGTTATGACAGTTTTGAGTCTAGTGTTTGACTGGCTTTCGCTTGCTCAATACATGTTTTATTTCCCGATTCATGGTGCTCTTTTACGCAACTTGGCTACGTTTTACCGGATATTCCCTGCTTTCGATTGGATTTAGTACCTTGCGATTTAACGACCCCAGGCTGTGTCTATTGAATTATCATAACAAGCACAACTATAATGTAGATTCATATTATTTATATTTGGATTGAGTTAATCTCAGTACATAATTTGCTATAGGTAAAAGTAAGTCTAAGCTGTAAAGTTAAGAAAGCAATTTTAAAATAGTTGATTATTTATATGTCTGATTATAATTTTAACATACCCAATATTTATTAAAATCTATTATACACTCGCGATCAAAAAAATCGACTCAAGCAACATTTTTTACTTTTGGTCGTATTTCCGGAAAGCGGGAAATATTTTAATAAAACTTTGAATGCAATTTTATTACGAATTTATTCAGCTACAAAAAACAGTAAAAGACATCGATCTCAGTTGCGTAGTTTTTAGGTTATTGCAGTTTTTGTACAAAATGGCATTTTACATGGTTATGATATGCACGAGTTGTGCCCTCTTGAGACCAATAAAAACCGGTGTAACCGGTTATTTCTTATCATTCGCTTATCAGAAGTTGACCAGTGCACATCTCCTCGCAATCTTACACCGGAATCACCTTCGAAAAATGGATACCACCGAAGCTGAAGCCACCGAAGTCGTCACCTTGGTGAATCGAGGATTCTCGCAGCGTTCTGTTGCTGAGCAGCTGAATTTAAGCCAGTCTGCTGTCTCCAGAGTTTATCGTCGGTTTTGTCGGTTTGGAACCTTGAAACGGAAACAAGGATCTGGCCGTCAGCGGTGCACATCGGAGAGGGATGACCGCTTCATCGCCACCTCCAGTCTTCGTAATCGCCACCGTACCGCTGTTGCCATCCAGCAAGACCTGATGCGGAACCGGGTTGTGCCTGTTAGCACCTCAACAGTTCGGCGGAGACTCAAGGAAGCCAACCTTACCCCAAGAAGACCTGCTACTGGGCCCAAACTGACTCAGAGGCATCGGGACGCTCGGAAGGAATTCGTGGCGACCTACGAAAATTGGACCTACGACCAATGGAGCCGCGTACTCTTCAGCGACGAGTGCAGAGTGTGTCTCCATGGCAGCGACAGAAGAGGACGGGTGTACCGAAGACCTGGAGAGAGGTTCGCCCAGTGTTGCTTCGCTGAAACAGTCGCCTACGGTGGAGGTTCCGTCATGATGTGGGCGGGGATTTCCATGGAGGGGCGGACCGAGCTGGTTTTTGTTGATGGCGGGGGTCGAGGCGGTGGTTTGAATGCAGACAGGTACATCACCGACATCCTGCAAGACCATGTCGTCCCCTACGCCGGGTTCTTTGACGAGGGGTTCCATTTCATGCAAGACAACGCCCCTTGTCATACCGCCCGCGTCACAAAGGAGTACCTTGACGCAGTTGGCATCCCGACTCTGAAGTGGCCACCTCTGAGTCCTGATTTAAATCCTATCGAGCACTTATGGGATTACCTGAAACGCAAGGTTCGAGCTCGCAATCCTGCTCCGGAGACAATTTTGGCCCTGAAAGAAGCTTTGGTCGAAGAGTGGGAAGCATGCCCCCAGGATACCATCAGGAAGCTGATAAGGTCAATGAAGAGACGCATGGCATGTGTGAAAAAGGTTTTTGGTGGTAACACCAGGTATTAAAGATAAAAATAAATTGTTATTCGTTCATGAAAATGTTTTTTCTTTCGTTGTTAAGGTCATTTTTGCACCCAAATTTTACACCTCCTTGGTATGCTAGCTTGTTTTTCATGAACTGAAATTTTTCGCCTGAAAAACATGCTCGTATTGAAAGCTGACACTGTTAGCTCTAAAATGGTACCGTTGCTTTTTTGATCTCATGATTGGTTCCTGAGATATTAAACGATGAAATTAAAAATTAGTTTGAGTCGATTTTTTTGATCGCGAGTGTATATGTATAGGTATATATTTCATATATTAAATATTTGTAAATCGTACATCCACCCAAATGTTTTAATCAGAATCCAACCCTGTTTTACCTGCCCGTTCGGGAAAATTACAATTGCCTCCTTATCGCTAACTAGCCGTGCGCTCGGAATACCAGTGCAAGCGCGATCACCAATTACGCACGTTTGTTTCGGATCTCGGTGTCGAGTTACGCTGGTGCTAGAGCATTTGAATCGCTTGTATTGGGTGCAACCGTATAGAACTTAGAGCTTTTTTCGTATTAGTTCATATTGAATCTTATTGCGTGGTCCATATAGTAGAAATTCAATAAACGCTAACACGTGGCTAAACCATTTTTTTCATAGTGGCACGCGCCCCTGCGGTTTACACACAAAAGATAAGACATTAAGTGGATGAGTTCAGTTCAAATTGTTCAGAGTATATCAAAAGAAAATTACGAAGTTTCTGGATGAATAAACAATAGAACAAAAACATAACAAAAATACGTTTTGTTTACTACATTTCTAATAAACTGTTGTCAAAAATTTGGTAACTTTTTATTGCTTACATTATTTCATACTAACTAATAAACGACATTTTTTTCTGGGACAAGCTTTAAGTTAAAATTAAAAAAAAAAATTGTAAGATTTTACTAAAAATGTCTACTTTTTGTAATTTTTCCATTGTCTATGCTATATGACGTTGCCTCGTGCCAAATTTCAAGTTTCTGAGTTCACGGGAAGTACCCCGTAGGTTTTGCGAGTGCCGAAAAACTGTAAAATTTGCAGCATAAACGACTGTATCTTTTGATTGCGTTGGCTTTTAAGTTTGATTTTTTCACAGCTCCAAGAGACAATAGACAAAGGGATAGGGGTAGGGATGGATAGATATTTGATATAAATTTCAGCTTGATACCTCCACGCGTTCCTGAGAAAAATGGTCTTGACAGACAGACAGACGGACAACAAAGTGATCCTATAAGGGTTCCGTTTTTTCCTTTCGAGGTACGGAACCCTAAAAATGAAAAAAAAACTGTTCCACTGAATTATTCCTTACGACTCATTTTCCAACGTATTTATATTTACATATTACATACTAGTTTAACATCACTTTAATAAATAAAAATCGTACTTGTTTCAACTGTCCGAGCCAAATTCGCGAAACAGCTGTGAGATTAAGGTTAATTATTTATAAAATAAACCTAATATCAAAAAAGTGTTCCACTTATAACACTTTAAAAATAAATTGTCTTTCAAAATATATATAGAAACTAATAGCAGACAAGTCAGCAATATTAGTTACTGTAAAATAGTATTGAAAAGTTGAGCGAAATCGAAAACAAACTTTATCGGACTCTTAAACTTTGATACAGATTCTACATACAAAAGTGACTGTAATTTAGTTTTTGAAGGTACTGTTACCGGTTACCGACGTTACGGTAGATACTCACTTAACTTGGTCCCATTTTGCGCCTATTACATTTTTACTGGTAGTGATTCGAGGAATCGAGTCGTCCATCTCCCCCTATTTTTTTATGGTAGGGCCAGATGCAATTTCTTCCACCCATCCCAACTAGTTTTCCCCTCTGGTAGAAATCGGTGGATTTGTTCCACGTGTACCTATTGATTTTAGGTTTTTTTTCACGTAACTTTTTTCACTCGTCCCTGCTGACTTGCTGTTTGGTAGGGATAAATGGAACTAGTTCCACTCGTCCCTTTGCTGTCGACTAGGAACTAGGAATATATGAAACTGCATGTATAGTATAGTCATTGCAGTCCAAGTATCATTCGTCTAGAACAGTTAATCACTAAATCGTAATGTCATGAAGTGAAAGGTTTTTATTTACAAAACTGAATTTAGTGATTTAGAATTTTGGAACAGTTTTTAAATAAAAATAAAATTAATATATAGGTACCTATCGCAGTAAGGATAGGTGGTTTTTTTATATACCACGACGGTGGCAAACAAGCATATGGCCCGCCTAATGGTAAGCAGTTACCGTAGCCTATGGACGCCTGCAACCCCAGAGGATTCGCATGCGCGTTGCCTACCCTTTAGGTACCTATACACTCCTTTTTTGAAGAACTCACTGTAGCCCGCTGGGAAAACCTCGGTAGGGAGTTCATTCCACAGTCGCAGCGTTCGTGGGAGAAAATTCCTCTTAAACCGTACAGTGCGCGACCCCTTAGGCTCCAGGGCAGTGTTGGCCGTTAATTTCAATTAGAATTGAAAATTGATCAATAAGATTGAAGATTAATTCCGTAACTAATCAATTACACTAAACTAACATAAATTTTTACTAACGTTAGTTCGCATTGATTTCGTGACGTCGTTAATTACACTAACCGTCAATAAGAATTAACCTGTTAGTTAAACTAACGTCTTGAAAATTTAATAAGATTAACAGTTAATTAGATTAACGTTAGTGTAACTAAATAAATCCTGTCTTATACTAATAATTAATGTTAAAACTGCATCTCGGGTATGTAAGGTGGGACCTACTGCTCATGCTGGACCCTGAGGATCCCTACTGGATCTCGGGTTTGGCGCATCATAGACTCATGCTGTTTGGGCTCATTTGTATTTGTATTCGTATTCGTTTCCGTTCCGTTTCCGATTCCGTTTTCGTTTCCGTTCCCGTTCCCCTTTCGCATTCCCATTCCCTTTTGCATTCCCATTCCCAATACCATTCCCATTCCCATTTCCCATTCCCATTCCCTCATCAGTACAAGTCGAATGAGCCCAAACAGCATGAGTCTATGATGCGCCAAACCCGAGATCCAGTAGGGATCCCCAGGGTCCAGCATGAGCTCCAGATTTTGATACGGGTACCATCTGCTCATCAGTACAAGTCGAATGAGCCCAAACAGCATGAGCTATGATGCGCCAAACCCGAAATCCAGTATTACGGATCCCCAGGGTCCAGCATGACCTGCATCTTAGGATACCGGTCCCATTGCTTATTAATACAAGCCCCCGAGTCCGGAGTCAAAATAGAAACAAAAATCAAATCCACGTAGCTTTACCTTAATCCGCGTTTAGTTAGGTTAATTATTAATGTCAATTATCTATTTAATTTACACTAAAAAATATATTAATGGGTTCAATTTTTGAGAAAGACTAAAAATTAAATATCTTCAATTATTAGTTATTCGCAAAGGATTAACACGTTAGTTACAATTAATTTTAATTCTAATTGAAATCAATTTGCATTAAACTATTAGTGTTCAATTTTAACTAACGTGTTTCAATCTTTAATATTTCATTTTCAATTACACTAACCTTCGGCCAACACTGGTTGATGGTGCGTCAGGTGCATGACAAATTTACAATGAATAAATCTATCTCTCAATAAATTTATCTATCTATATCATAAAGTGTGATAAAGAGCTCTGATGTAAGAAACCGTTTGTGTTTTATCAGAATTCTACTAAACAAATGGCGCGTATCATTATCGTTTGAACTGCAGTCATTCTTAACAGAACAATCTAAACATTGTATGCAGGTTAAGTACGTGTTAGTTAATACTTGAATGTTATCGAAGTCGAGCTGTTGGCCGGCCGACTAGATAGGCAGCTACACGACTTTTAAACATGTTTAGATCTTTAGCCCGTCAACTCAGTTTTTTGAGACTTGTCCGCCTAATTGGCACCATTGGCGGTCCTTATGTAGGTAACGCGCCTTTACACAGTTATTTTCATGCCGGTAGCTAAACTTTTTGTCATGTCTAATCCTTTCTAGATTAACCGACCTCTCACATTAATACACAAACTATGCACGTATGTATACATACACCTCTGAAATGTAGGTTCCTATTTAATATACGTAGCCTCTACGATTCATTGTCAGACGATTACCTGATAGAGTCGCGACAATAATTACGTATTGTCGCCGATCATATTATTGGCGTCGTAATATTGAATGGGTCAAGTCAAGGTGTAGGAATTCATTTTGCTTGCCGTAATGTCGGTTGCTCCGACACGACATCCACATAACGATTTGGATAGGAGGTATTCATGGATTATATTCGATTATACAGGATGAAATATCAATCCCCGTTCTTTGAAGGGTCAGTTGTGATGCGAGTACTTGTGACAGTAAAGAAACATAACTGCGGCTCTATGAGCTTGGGTAATTCCACGAGATTGTAACGTCAGTTACCAATTCTTTCGTGTGTTCTTTGATTAATTAAGCAAATTTAAGTGTCCATATATCTACCTGTAGGCATATGGAAGATACCGCCTTGGCCAGAAATGTTGAGCATAGCAGTTTTTTGTTTACAGTTTTGATGTTAAGTATTATTTCCCAATAATAACAATGTACGGTGACGTAAAATGTTATATTTTATTGATATATCTAGAAAACTTCACTTAATAACAATTTCAAGGTACCTATAAAACATGATAACTTAAGGTCACAAAAATGCGACTTTAGGTCGGTGCGACAAATTGCAAATATTCTATGCAGTTACTACTAACTTCAACAAAACATGCCTGTTCAGTTTGAATTAATTGATAAAATAACTTCAAAAAAGATAGAAACGCTGGACTAAGGTTTCGAGTTTTGTATGAAAATCGCAAGGGTGCTCAACACTTCTGGCCAAGGCTGTATATGAACACTTACATTTGCTACGTTACAGTCTCATGGAATTACCCGCTTCCGTAAATTCCATATTTTTCCGCCATCAGGCTCTTTGTCAAAAAAGTTTGCCGACCCCTGAGGTAGGCTAAACTGAACAAATTTTACTACGGACCCAACTCCGAAATCGCGAAATTTTTTTTGGCTGTTATATACATTTCGGCCGATCATATGTTGTCGTTTTCTATGAACAAGACAAAAAAATATATTTCTTGCAAAATTCTCGTTGTGGGTATTGGCCTGTACGTCTTATACAACAAGTCTATGATTTCATAAGCCTGGCTAGGTTAAGTTTATTGTGTCTTCTTCTCATTTACCGTCATGGTAAACCATAAGGGTTGCCCGCCTTCGAATAATTATACTTCGCTTTGTGATTCCTTCATATTGTAATAACTTGTAGTAGCTCGTCGCTTACGCCCTTTTTGTCACGATATGTTTAGAGCTGAAAAGACTCCTAAAAAAATAACACTTAGAAATACAACTCCAATACGTCAAGTGACACACGTCACTGTCAACTCCTACGCGCCAAACTCTCATCTTCGTGCTATCGCCCTAACGTCACGCGCTATAGTTCTTTCTTTTATTCATATTTTAAATGAATTTCCGATTGAAAGTTGAAAATCAAAATGCATTGCTGCTTAAATATAGCATATGAAGTGGTGGAAAGTGTATTTCAGGTTCCTAATTAACTTATTGCAAGAAAAATGCATTACGAAAACATTGGAGATGCCGACAAAGGACGCCGACGCCGACGAAAGAAAACGCCGAAATAAGCAAAAGTAGCTGCAATTTCGACTGTGAATGTACTATTAAAGGTTTGAATGATGTCAAGACGGTGGACTATGTAAAACAAATTACGTCAAAGAGGTAACCTTCTCTTGTCGATTATACTTTAAGGTTATGTTGGTTGAACCGTAAACGAAAGTGACTTTCTATAAGAGTTAACATCAACATCTTCGTGTAGTACATATATCCGTCACATAATATAAAAGTACAAATAAAACATTAAAAGGCTCAATGAGCAATAAACCCTTAAATAATCCTAGATTAGTCTCTTGTAAGTAATGCAAAATAAAATAATAATGGCATGCATGTAGAATACGCATAAGAAGTCCCATATTGTACTAAACTGATAGAATTGGAACTTTAAATGATAATAATAACCAAATCAATGTCCAATAAATCAGTAAGAATATGTTATATTCATGAACAAGTATTACACAATGACATTATTTAATTTTCTTAACACGTATACATAGTGTACAATGGCATACTATGATGTAACTGAGCAACCAAATTAGAAATTTATTTAATAAAATGATGTAAATCATTAAGTCTCACTTGATGAAAATACAAGAAATAAGTACATATTTAAGAACAAGCGTCTTGAGATTTATATTGACAAAATTTACATACTTGGGATACGAAATACAGATATAATTGTCATTGTGATGAAGATGCATGGAATCATTATAGCATGAACCGTCATGATGCATATCAAGACCCTACTGGGCTGATTATTCATAATTCAGTTTTACATCCACGGTATACTGATCAAAGCAATGCTTGATGTAACCTATGACAGCTGTGGTCTCGCTGGATATTTATTTGAACAAGGCGGTACTCACAATATTAACCAAATTACTTAGCAAAATTTTTTGCATCCTGCTGTATTAAGCACAACATAACAACAAAGTTTATGGCACTTTTATTTATGCTAAGCCTATCCCTTGAAACAAATCTACAATGATGGCATTACATGCTATGCCGTGCTGCCCTGGATTATGACTGTATGCTTCTGTGGTATTGCTATCCTAGGCTCTACTCGAAGCAAAAATTTAACAGTGAGGACGTTGCTGCCCTGGATTATGAGTCAGACTGTATGCTTCTGTGGTATTGCTATCCTAGGCTCTACTCGAAGCAAAAATTTAACAGTGAGGATGTTGCTGCCCTGGATTATGAGTCAGACTGTATGCTTCTGTGGTATTGCTATCCTAGGCTCTACTCGAAGCAAAAATTTAACAGTGAGGATGTTGCTGCCCTGGATTATGAGTCAGACTGTATGCTTCTGTGGTATTGCTATCCTAGGCTCTACTCAAAGCAAAAAATTAACAATGATGGTATTGCAGTAGAATATGCGTGGTTCTGCTTTCCTAGGCTTTACTCAAAGCAAAAATTTAACAGTGAAAACATTGCTGCCATCGATTATGAGTCAGACTCAGACTGTATGCTTCTGTGGTATTGCTATTCTAGGCTCTACTCAAAGCAAAAAATTAACAATGATGGCATTGCAGTGGAACATGCGTGGTTCTGCTTTCCTAGGCTCTACTGATGTAATAATTTGAATGTATGCGTCCATGTGTTCTCTATTTTTGGCTCTATATGATGCTAAAAACTTGAGTTTTTTGCGACTACTTAATTTCCAGGCATACTTAAAATCCAGGCTGTATAATTAATAATAATAATAATAATAATAAATACTCTTTATTGCACACCTCATACAGTTACAAGCACAAATTTTACAATTAGATAAATTTAGGTAGAGGTAACAACAGGCGGTCTTATCGCTAATGAGCGATTTCTTCCAGACAACCTTTGGGTAGTGGAGACTACCCAAAATAATTATTACATTCATTCGGTTTTATTCCAGCTGTTGTTAAATTTTACCAATTGTTGCACTGCTGGCTATTATTATGTTTTAGCCTAATTAACAGAGAAAAATGCATCACTGTTAGAGTTACGTTAGAACTTGGTTCACGTATTTGGATAGTACTCAAAGCAACATCCAGCAATTGTGTTAAAATAAACAGAACATGATGCATTTATTATCTACTACTCTAATATTATGTTATTACAATTGTATCCTTTTCAGTACCTATCAACAACAGCAGAAAGCCTGATTAATGGCATTAGACGCATAATGACCTATTTTACCAACGCTAAATGTCGTGAACGTAAAATGTCCTAAACGCAAAATGCCCTAAACGTAAGATGCCCTAAACGCAAATTGCCCTAAACGCATAATGCCCAAAAACGCAAAACGCCCTAAACGCAAAATGCCCTAAAACGCAAAACGCCCTAAACGCAAAATGCTCTAAAACCGTGCAGACGTAACAGACGGACACACTGTCGATATCAGCATCCATGGAACCAGATTTCCACCGGTTTGCCTAAATTCCTGAAATGTGAGCAATTTTTCTATCGGTGACAGGAAAGGTAAGCCAAATTAGCTCCGGGTTTACTGCCAATATTTTCTATTTGTCGCCACTGGTAATTATATGGATGAAAATTTATATTTTATATTTATATTTTAAGAATGATGATGTGTACTAATCCTATCCTATGAAGTAACATCCACGGGTACAACTGTTTAAATAGGTAATTTTATTTGTTTTATAAGTTTTATTAGTTTCATTCATTTCATTCGTTTCATTCGTTTCATTCGTTTCATTCGTTTCATTCATTTTATTAATTTAAAATTATATTTGCAACTTACAGCTAACACCATAGCGTCACAAACTCAGCATATATAACTAATTAAATAACACATTCATTTCTCTCAAACATTCTCCTGCACTCTTCTATCTGCGATTCGAGTGACCCGTACCCCAAGTGGCCTAGGAGAAACTGAGTTGGGTACAAAAACGGGAAATATTTGAATTGTTTTTTATACAAATTACTTAAAAACTTCTTTTGCACCTTTTCCAACATTAAGATGTACTTTTTCTCGCTGTGATTCCATACAACCGCATACGCCGCGTATAGAGTTCTAAGGGCGAACGGAGTTAGAGACTGGGAATTGCGCAGTACGAAACCAAACTTTTGCATACCATTTTTTGCCGCCTGTGTATAATGATCACGGAAGGTCAGATTGGGGTCAAAGTGAACTCCACTTTCCATACCAATTCCGCCAGTTCCGCTCCATTTACGCCAGTTGTCATCAATTTCCAACCAGTCCCGCTTAACTCTCTCTCTACTTCCACTGACTTCCACTCAATTCCCGCCACTTTTAATAAACTCTGCTCAAGTTCCGCTTATATTCCGCCAGTTCTGCTCCACTTTCACCCAGCTCCGCTCCACTTCCTCTGACTTCCACACAATCCCTGCCACTTTTAATGAGTTCCGCTCAAGTTCCGCTCCAGTTCCGCCAGTTTTGCTCCACCTCCATCTAGTAACGCTTTACTTCCAATGACTTCCATTCCATTCCCGCCACTTTTAATGAGTTCCGCACAAGTTCCGCTTCTATTCCGCCTGTTCCATTCCACTTTCACCCAGCTCCGCTCCACTTTTTCTGACTTCCACACAATCCCTGCCACTTTTAATGAGTTCCGCTCAAGTTCCGCTCCAGTTCCGCCAGTTCCGCTCCACCTCCATCTAGTAACGCTTTACTTTCAATGACTTCCACTCCATTCCCGCTACTTTTAATGAGTTCCGCTCCAGTTCCGCCACTTCCGCTCCGCCTCCACCTAGTACCGCTTTACTTCCAATGACTTCCACTCAATTCTCGCCACTTTTAATGAGTTCCGCTTCTATTAAGCCAGTTCCGCTCCACTTCAACCCAGTTCCGCTCCACTTCCACCCAGTTCCGCTACACTTCCACTGACTTCCAGTCTATTTCCGCCACTTTTAGTGACTTCCACTCCAATTCCGCCAGTTCCGCTCTAAATCCGCCGGTTCCACTCCATTTTAGCCAGTTTTTCTCCACTTCCGAACAGTTCCGCTTTACTTCCGAACAGTTCCTCACTTCCGCTCTACTTCCACGTACTTCCACCCAATTCTCGCCACTTTTATTGAATCCCGCTCCAGTTCCGCTCTAATTCCGCCAGTTCCGCTCCACTTCCACCCAGTTCCGCTTGTCTTCCGCTCTACTTTCACTGACTCCCACTCAATTCTCGCCTCTTTTACTGACTTCCGATCTAATGTCGCCACTTATTACAAATAGCACATTTACTAAAAACTAGTGCCTGCGCCAAATCTTGTGATTAGGTTTCCAAGCTATTTTGGTGTACATCGGGGGTCTCATATTCAAATGAAAAAGAAAAGCGATAATATGACGTTTGAAAATATTAATTTCTCTGTCTTTTTACTGAGGGCATCTCAAGGTAATTTTGTCTCGCAGCAAATTTGAATTTTGCTTACTGTTATCGAACTACTGAGGTGAAAACAATATTTGACTAAACATTGCTTTGGATATAAATCATTTGTCTAGTGATTTATTTGACAAAATTAAAATTGATATTAAAATTAAAATTCCGATGCTTGTCATTATGACAATTTAAAGATCGCGTTATTTTCAAAGTAGGGCCTTAAGCGATTAGGGTATTATGCGTTTAGGACATTTAGGACCACATGCGTTTAAGTCATTTTGCGTTTAAGTAATTATGCGTTTAGGTCATAAAACAATTATGACATTTTGCGCTTGGGGCATTTTGCGTTTAGGACATTTTACGACTTTAGGACAATATGCGTCTGATGCGATTAATGTTTGGTGTGTCGGACTCGATATAGACACAACTACCAGTGTTAAGAAAGTCTACAACAATACTTAAATTAAATGGATCTAATATAAAAGTATTCTGCGCTGCATATATTAGCAAGTATATTGCATAACTATTCGGTTCCCTTACCATGCTGATATGTAATGGAGCCCACACCACTGTATTTGTGGGTCATAGCTACTTAATATAATTTTACATTGGATCAAATTTGACAATATATAAAGTCATTTAAAACGAATTTTTTGTCTTATAAAGACAAACAATTGCCTATTGGCACAAGCCATAACAACTGCTTGATAAAAGCAACTGTTACTTAATCCCTCTATGATCATTAGGTAACCATATGGTTACTCTCTGTTAAATCTGCTTATGGTTTTTTTTTTTTGTTACTCTTGAACTACTTGGCATTGTTTGCTAAAATTTTGATATGTAACAGAACTCCATATCAGCTAAGGGGGAAAAATAAAATATTGCCATGCTTAATTTGAAACATTATATACCCGACTACAATGATATATTTTTTGTTTTGTTTAATATGCCTATGCCCTTGTGGCAGTTGTGGCACATCTTTGACAGATTATGACACTCAGTGGAAATTACGCTTACCGCTTATTAGTTTAAGCTATTTGTCAATTAAACTCTTTAACTGAAATAAATATTAAACCTAATCGTAACCACTAGGCGGACTAGGCCCGCTTTTAAAGGTTTAAGTATATGTAGACTGTTAAAGATAAAAACCTTTTCTTTAGGTAAAGGATTACCTTTGTTCTAGTAAATTGCAAACTGATGTGTCAAATGCTTATTTGAAATGTAAAAAGCAGTGCATACCGTTGTGAGAAAAATATGTTTCTTGTTTATATACCTAGCGTAAATTAATGCTCGATCCTGATATACTCTGTGTGTACTCAACACACACTTTTATATGAGTAAGGTTATCACAAAATTGATGCACTTGGTGTCTAATTGTCTATAAACCTAGTTATAACCTTTAATAATTATTAAAGGTATAATTATACAGCAAAATTTTTGCTCAGTAAGATAAGTTCCCTGCTCATCTTATTGATTTTATTATCATTAATATAACATAATGCAGTTAACAAATCATTAATATTTTACTTGAAGGCTATGCCACCTATTACAAATTTTGTGTACATGCCTACTTTATCTAATTGTAAAATCTATTTTTGACATCTATTGTCATGATGTTTCAAGAAAGATGGTACTTGACATACTTAGTTCATTGTCACCATTTGGTATCAAAAGATATGGAAGTAAATGAATGGACTCTAAACAGTTGGGATTCTCTGAGCCTCCTAGCTGACGTGCCATAGAAACGATTTTTTAATGATGTAATAATGCTGTATTTTATGCTTTTATTGATTCAATAATTTATATAAGCATGTTAAAGCAAAATGCTTCAAGCACTACCTGAAATAATACTATGTCAGCTACATATATATAGGTACCTATAGTGGTAGCCAAAATATCTCTGGTCTGGTAGCAGAGTTATGCAATGAATTTTGTAATTTTAATTAATATTGTGAACCGGTGTTTTATATATATTGGTAGAATACTTATCAAGGAAGTGCTTTGAACCCTTGGCGGTCATTCCGCATTGGGTTGCTACATTGGGCTGCATTGTATGAAGGCATGCCTATTTATACCTATGTTGACTATGTTTTCATAACATAATATAATAATAATAATAATAATAAATACTCTTTATTGCACACCTCATACAGTTACAAGCACAAATTTTACAATTAGATAAATTTAGGTAGAGGTAACAACAGGCGGTCTTATCGCTAATGAGCGATTTCTTCCAGACAACCTTTGGGTAGTGGAGACTAGAGAAAAACAATAAGCAGTAGGTGGTGCATAGAAACAAAAGAGACGAAATAGATAACACAGCACATTCATATGAATATACATACTTAAATAAATACAAAATAAACATACATATACGTACATATATACATATATAATACACACAATAAGAAACAACAGTGTCAACTAATAATATAATAATAGTATAATATAATAATAGTAATAGTCACAAAAATAAATATATTTGTTATTTGTCATATTACATCTACTCGTATAAGATTGTGTCCTATTAAGATTTGGTTCATTATAATGATTATATACTGTCAATACTTTCATGACACATAAACAGATATAAGTATTTAATTATTTAGGGGGTTTCTCTAAATTGACTTAACAGGTGTGGTCCTCTTCAAAAAGAATTCCTTAAAACGTAATGAAACTACTTGATTTCTTTTTTTTTCTTGTTTCATTACTTAGAATTCTACAGATCATTCTTATTAAAATACGATATTATTAAAAATATTTTATATTTTAATTATTGGATCTTCACAGTCACAGGTATTGGGTTGTTTGGTTCTGTAGTGATACCATGTGCCGAGCAGGTATACTTTCATCAGATGTAAAAGTCATGATACTAATAATATATGATTATTTTCGTTGTTTAAATATTACAAATCACATTTTCTTTTGTGATTGAACATACATAAATAATATTTATAAACTTTCTTGTCCACAATCAGGTCAAGATCCACAGATTATTATGTTAATTTCATTTGTTTTTAAACCAAACATATAATTATATAATTTAACCCAATCGCTATCACGGTTGTGTAGTGTTAATCCATATGTAAATAATTATCATAATTCACTTTAATGCTACAAAGCTAACTTACGTTGATTGACCAGAAATAAAAAACTAAACCTGGCATTGTTTCATACCTTGGACCAGATAGATCTCTCTCTCTCTGATGTTCTCTAGTTAACTATACTGTTTTATATGCGGATCTAGTTCTGATTATTTTACGAGTCTCTGAACATCTACAAGTTATTATAATATGAAGGAATCACAAAGCGAAGTATAATTAGTAATTAAACGAACTTACCTTAAGTGAAGTTCCATTACAATTATACGAGCTTTGTGATTCCGAATATTAGTAACCCTCCCACCCGTGCTTAATGATTACAATAAGCTAAACCCAGTATAAGTGTACTGTACCATACTAGACTACAGTACTATGTTGTAAAATAATCAAGTGACTATTGAGAGGTAAACATTTCTTTATACATCTCAGCGGTGCTCTGAACTAAATGAGAGTTTGGCGCGTAGGAGTTGACAGTGACGTGTGTCACTTGACGTATTGGAGTTGTATTTCTAAGTGTTATTTTTTTAGGAGGGTTTTCAGCTCTAAACATATCGTGACAAAAAGGGCGTAAGCGACGAGCTACTACAAGTTATTATAATATTCGGAATCACAAAGCTCGTATAATTGTAATGGAACTTCACTTAAGGTAAGTTCGTTTAATTACTAAGTAAATTGCTTTTTTGTGACCGTGGCGCTGCTACAACTTGACGTATTTGACCCTTGTTCTCTATTTATATTTAGACACATGGAGTTTAGATATCTCGATGTTTTGTAACATTGCAGCCTAATAGGTATATAAAACAGCTCCATAAATACTACGTATATTATAAGGATTAGTATCGAGCATCAGTCTCCACATTGTTTCGCAACAGTAATACAAGAATACTTATAAGTTTGTTAATTTATGCAAATGCATAAAACATGCCTGTACCTACGTAGATATAGGTATAGGTGCGAAATGATGCATGCTCATATTGTTTGTAAATAGGTATCGCGCGGTCATGGCGCTTCTGTGACTTGTCATCCCTCACCTCAACTATACTTCATATAATTAATTTATTTTCCGGTGGCGTCTACATTTTGTGCCATTTCTAGACAACTTTTTAACCCTTTACCGCATGCCCACAAAATATATTTGTTCGAAATTAGAACATTGATACACTACCAAAAGAGTTGTAAATTATAAATAGACTCCGTTATCGGAGGTGCAATTTGGTAGCTTGACGTTCTTAGGGATGGGTAAAAATATTTATGAAGTCGATATCGATACTCTTCCTTTTTCTTGACAATTAGTTTTATATACCATTTTCATAACTAAAATTGTACATGTTTTTTTGTCACCCATGATAATCATTCTCATCACAGTCATCAGAAATATAACGATATGGTTGATATTTTACTTTTCTAAAGTTCCGAGTTGCAGGGGCGTGCCTGAACGTTCCTGAGATAAACATTACCCATAGAGGTATAATACTGACCACCTATACTGAAATCAAATTATGTACGTCAATAGATAGTCAATGTCATCTCACAACAATATTTCCGAGTATTTAGCTGTATTTACGAGCAAATTTTATTCGTACTTATATAAAATTTCATAATATTGAAAATGCAGTCACTTCTCGCAGAATACCCTGAACTCCAAAAAATTAAAGATTGAAAATTGTTATTTATAAGAATGAAAAATGTTAATAAATATTCATTTTTTTATTGGTCATGTTTTACAAAACACGTTTAATTAAGTCTTGACTCTTATTATGGTAAAGGAAAAATATCGACGTACAGCTAGTATTTTAAAATAATTTTTACCCATCCCTAAGAACGTCAAACTACCAAATTGCACCTCCGATAACGGGGTCTAATTATAAATAATTATTAATAATATATCGCTTGTATACTTGTTAATTAATAAATATAATTAATTTAAATGATTTAAAAAAATCTGCCAAGAAAGAAGAATAATAATTATAATTAAGTGTAAACATATCTTTGACGTCGACTGTACTATGTTACCTAGCTCAGCTCCAGTGTCCGTTAATGTGACTTTCCGTAAGAAGGCTGTGTTTTTATTGCCGCTATAGCTATAAAACATAAAAATACAATAATAAAATCCGATATTTTCGGTGTGTCGGCTCTATCTCGTAAATGCTTTATTAAGACAAATTAGGCTCTATCTTAGTAGAGCATTAACGAAGACAGTTGAATTTTTCACTTACAGTTATTGCCAATAATATAAAAAAAACTGCATAATGTATATGTAATTAAAAACTGGCCAAGTGCGAGTCAGACTCGCGTCCTGAGGGTTCCTTTCGTCACACAATTTGAACAATCACCGAACTGCTGTAAGGTATAGAAAAATTGGATTGACGGACAAACTTTACTCTAATAAGGTCTATGGGAAGATTGGGAAGTACCAGGTTTTGATGCGAAGTATTAAAAAAATGAAATGGCTATATGTTAGACATCTCATATACAACTTATTATATTTGTTTTTTTTTACAGCTTGAGGGGACCACAGACATATAATAAGTATGTGATGTTCGTTTCAACTCGATATTACCACGCGTTCCTGCATGAGACTGACAGACAGACCTATAAGGGTTCTGTTTTTTCCTTTTGAGATATAGAACCCTAAAAATAGAATTAAAAGAAGCCTTTGAAACGTTATTTTATCGGAGTTATATTTTAGTATTGTTTGTATGAAATGAAGATATGGAATCCTCCGTTTTACATGGTTAATAATCACGCAATTCGCTTTTTATGGTTAGTTGTTATTACATATCTTGATTAAAGTATATTGAGTGTTCTATGTACCTAAGTCTAAACAATTAATTAAAATAATGAAAGTTCATCACGTTATCAACCAGAAGTTATAATCTGTTATCAGTATAGGTATTATACAAGTGACAGCGTTTTCGAAACGCGGCACAATGTCAACACTATGCACAATCTTATACAAGCACTTAGCCAGATGATCTCATCCTATCAAGGTGCGGTGCTACTGCTACCTTTATTTTTTTAGTGCGATGCGAGATGATGATTATTTAACTTAATTCATTTCATTCTTATGTATCTAGTTATGTAGCTTGCTTATTTTATCGGTGGCTTGAAGAAGTGAAGTTACATAGTCACACTTTTCACTTAAAGAGGTTTAGGTTAGAGTCAAAGAAAATATGTGACACTACTTTTTATTAAAAGAATGAAGTAATATAGTAAAGATACAGACAGGGTCTTGTCCCTTAAACCAAAGTCAAGACTTCAAGGGCTGTCAGAACATCTGTTGGGCTGTCAGATCGGATTAAGCAAATTTGGCCCTTATTTTTTTTTTATGTCAAAGTTTTCGAGATTAATCTGTAACCAGCAACGCCAGCGCTTGACGTTCGTTTTAGGGACAACCGTTATAATATATTAGCCTAACCTAATACTAACTTCCTCATGCCTCACTCAGGGCATCACGCATGAAAGAATAGTGTCCATATAAAATAAATCGTCAGCGTGGGCTCTTTCATTAAACTCGTCCACATAATATTTTCATGATAACGCGGATTTTTTTTCTGTTATAGATATTATCTGGAGGCACGGCAGTGCCCCTCCAGGTCGAGCAAAACAAACAACAAAGGCACGGCCGTACCATCCTTTTCCCGAAGCCGTTCAGTCCATTTTCGACCCCCTATAACTCTGGTGTGGATAAAGCTAGAAGTCTGAGATTTCAGGGAACAAGAGGCCAGCATAACACAAGGAAGATATATTCCCAAAATGCTATACTATATTTAACTTATAATTTAGACTGACATTATGACTGATCAACGGTACATAATTCTAAGGTACTTCTCCTCCAAATTTTGAACACATCTAGTATTAGGGCTACAAAGCCACTGAAAATCTAAACATAAGAACTGCAATATCAGTCGGGTTGTCTAGTTTTACAAACCGCACAAGTAACACTGCAATCCCATAAAAATATGAGATTACAAAGTTACTTTATCAGTTGATAAAATTTTAGTATTTTACACCACGTAATTAGATAGACAGATGAGTCAATAAAAGGTGCTTATAGATAATACCTAAACTGTAGATAAACAGTGTAAACATTCCTAATTAATACCTGTATTCCATCTGAATTCAAAGTAGGTCATGAATGAGGTAGAAACATCCATCTGAAAGTATTTGTTTCAATACTCGTAGGTAAACTCTGGTTATAAATGTTATGTGCTTGGCTGAGCGCCAGCGTGCGTCTGGTGTACTAAAAACATTATTACTTTGGTTTATGTTCTGTTCCAAACAAAATTGCATTTAAAATCATTAAGTAGTTGATTGATTCCATAGATAATTTAATTGGATAATTACAAAGTCATTAAGTAGTATTAGACGGGCAGCTTTGTTATTTTTTGTTATGAGCTGCGTAACTTTAACAGACAAATTATACTGATTCTGGCTGGCCAAAAAGTGCAGTAACAGTGAGTGGAAATAATAAGCTATACTCATCCTTTTTTTTTTGTAGCGAGGGTACTAGCGTAAGATAGAGACAGTATGATTATTTCTGTCTATGCTTGAAGTAAAACAATCCCTGGCCAAACTATACTTACCGTTTTTTATATAAAAACTGGAAGCCAAATTGAACAAAAATACACTTTATTTGCATTGTATTTTAACTACCTACTTACCTAATCTACTAATCTACTTATATTCTATACAATATTTTACCGGATCTAAAAAATCCATAAAAAGAAACGATATTTTAATGCTTCTTGCATTCATCAATATTTTTATCACTACATAGTATAACACAAAGTCGCTTTCCGCTGTCTGTCCCTATGTATGCTTAGATCTTTAAAACTACGCAACGGATTTTGGTGCGGTTTGTTTTAAATAGATAGAGTGATTCACGAAGAAGGTTTATATGTATAATATATGCATAATATAGTAGAGAATAACTGATAATTTTAGAGGTTTCTAATGTGATGTCGTAAATCAACACTCTGCGAGATAGACCAAAAAAATGTACTACAGTACAGTATTGTACACCTTAAAAAGGTCTACAAAAAAGTCCGGGATGGTATATGTCTATCTCTTAGGGATAATCCACAATAATAATTGTTTATCCCGTGCGAAGCCGGAACGGGTCGCTTAGTAATTAAGAAAAATAATTCACTAATCACTAAACTAAATACTAATACAGGGTGTTTGGTATATTGTTTGCCAATTGAAATAGTGGATAGGTTGGGTCACTTGCTATCTTGCTAGCTCCCAAAACAGTTTTGACCCCCTCGCCCCCCTCAGATTTTGGCAGACTTTTTCGTTTGGTAAGATCAGGCGAAGTGTACTCCATTTATAGAGCTTTATGTTTTGAACGGATGTATTGTAATAGGCTGACCAGACTACTTAGGGGAAGCCCGGGCAATACGCATAAGAAGGTGGGTAAGAAGAATATCTGATTTTACCAAAGCTATACAATAGATAGCGCATCTAGGCTTGCTGAAGTCGGTAAAGCAGCGATACGAGAACGCCATGACTGTTCAATCAAAGCAAACAACGTGTGTACTTGTTGTGGAGAAATAAAACAAAGTTTTTGACTCTTTTGTTGTGATTTTTGGAAAAGCAAATCTATCAACTTTTTGTATTACGTTTCGTATCTTTACGAATACGGTTAATTAAAACTATAGTATATTAATTTTGGCTTAAATTGTGACTATAACTTATCTTATACTTTTATTCCACCTGTTAAACGTATTCTTGGCATAAACAATTCGAAATATTTAGTACTTCGAGCAAGACGGATATGGGCAAAACGGATAGCTATGCGTGTATGGAAAACACCAAAAAGGTCTTAAATATAAAAATAACTTAAGATTTCTAATTTCTAGGCCCCAGTAAAACTAACAAACAAAAACTTCTCTTAAAAACGTGAGAATAATTTATAGTGTTCTTATTGGTATGCGCCGAAAGATGCATTGACCCACCCACCGAAGACAGACTCAGTGTAACCAGTGCAAAAATAAGCCTATTAGGGTTATACTTCTTATTCAAGGGTAGACAGCTATTTTTTTGGTGAATGCGATGCCTATTTCATATATTTGTTATATATGTATCCTTTTTTCCCTTGAGGTATATCCCTTTTGCCCGAGGTGGTCGGGCAAAACGGATAATTGGAACTATTTGTTTAAAAAATTATAACACTAAGAAGTTATTTAAGTATAAGGATATGTGATAGCATTTTCCAAAGTTAACTGTACAGAGTACAAATTAAAAATATAAAGTGTTATTTTGATTAACAATTAGGGTGATTTTTTTCATCATTCCCTTAACATATGCGTCTTGCCCGGGCAGCGCCGGATCTAGAACTTTTTCGAGGCGGGGCAAAATCTGAAAAATGCCGCCCCCCACCCCTGCATATATTTGATATGTATTCTATTTTTGCCTTAATTATTAAGTATCGTATAATTTTGACCAACAGACACCTTCTGTTAGACATAAATATATAGGCCTGTTAACAGAAAGAACGCCACAACGCACTGTGGCCTGAAAATTGGCTTTCACAGAAATAGAAAAAGGTTTTTTAATTTGTACCTTTTTTCTTGAAATAGCTTTAGCTAGGTATTAATATATCCCAAAATTAGTCTAATTTGGTTGGAAAAATAATTAATATTATTAACAAAAAAAAATATGGAGCGAATGAGAAAAATCTAATTTTCTTTAAAAATAAAAGCCAAAGCGTTATATCCTCGCCGATGGTTATAGATAGTAAAAATTATGATTTTTTTGTCATAAGTACTCAAAAATTTTCTACCAGGTGCAGTTTAACAAAAAACGATTTAAATAAAAATTTCAAAGTTTTTAGAAATCGTGTGTTGTAGGAGCAGTGAGCTTTTTATCGGATTTTCTTCAAACATAAAAAATTTACCATTATATCCTCGCAAATGGTTATAGTACAAAATTATTGCTGATTTTATGATATACTTACTTTTTTTATCCAGTGCCCTTTTTAAAAAAAAGAAAACATTTATTTAATTTTTTTTATTAATTTTACTCGTTATGTGGACCATAAAAAATGATTCTGAGTCTGTTTGAGTCAAAAACTTACGAGTACGAAGTTTTTTTCTCGAAATAGATGTATAGAGCGTATAGGAAATATCGGATTTTCTTTAAAGTAAAGGTTGAAATGACGGATATTTAGAAATTATTTATTTATAATTTTTTGATGCTATATAACACAAGGAAACAAATCACTGACAAGTCAAATAATAAAAACAATATCATCAAAAAATCATAAATAAATAAATAATAAAAATCCGTCATTTTAGCCTTTATTTTTAAAGAAAATCCGATATTTTTTAATTTCGAGAAAAAACTTAGTACTCGTAAGTTTTTGACTCAAACAGGCTTATAATCATTTTTTATGGTATTTTTTAATAATTGGTATTATAACATTTATTATGTTTGAAGAAAATCCGATATTCCCGATACGCTCCATACATCTATTTCGAAAAAAAGCTCACGGCTCCTAAGTTTTTGAGTCAAATGGGCTGAGAATTTTTATATAAATTGATTTAAAAAAAAGTGCACCTGGTAGAAAATTTTTGAGTATGACAAAAAATCAAGAATAATTGGTACTATCTCATTCTCAAAAAAAATGTATGGATTTTTGTTTTTAATTATAATCATTAATCACATAATTATTTTCCCAACCAAATTACCTCAGACTAATTTTGGGACATATTAATATCTAGCTAAGCATCTTTCAAGAAAAAAAGATAACTCAAAAACCGACTCGCATCTATGAATTTTCCCTCATTTTTTCCCCGGGTTCAAAAATTAGAGGGACGACGACACTGTTTTTAAACTTTCGGAACTATTATTTACGAAATTATTGTTTTTTATTCAATAATTGATTTAGAAGACCCATATTATTTTTAAAATACCTATCCAGCGACACCCAACAATTGGTGTCGCTGGATAGGTATTTAATAATCAATCACCCAGCTTTAAAAAATTTTCCCCCGCTTCATGTGTAAGTACCTATATATATTTAAATTTTTTAAATAAATTTTAACGAGGATCTTATACTATAGTAACTTAAAAAGCACAAGATACGATAAAATACTTACCTAGTAAAAGTAATTCGTAAGTAGGAGGGATTAATAGTGAGCTGTTTTTAAAATAGACAGAAACAGATGTTTTGTAGACCGCCAATAAGGAAATAGTAAACACAAATTGACTTAATGTAAATTGTAATTGTTGACGTTCATAGGTGCATTATATTAATGCCTAAATTGAAAAAAATACAAAGAAAGAAAGAAAGAAATGTTTGAACAAAACACGACCCTGAGAGATACCGATGCAGGGGTTACCAAATATACAACAACCTTTTCACACGCAGGCTAAGTGTAGACGATGCCGCCCCCGCGCTTCTATTGCGGGTATCGTGTACCTACACGATGCCGCCGCCACGCCGCTGTAGCGCCGTTGTCGCACTTCTGCGCTGTGTATACGATATGCGTAAAAACCGCCTTTTGTTTCTCGTATACACAGCGCAGAGGCGCGGTAGCGGCGCGGTGGTGGGCTTTACGCGTCTCGTATACACAGCGCAGAGATGCGGCGGCGGCGCGGTGGCGAGCTTCGGAGCACCACTGCTGCGCACGCTACGCACGGTCACGCTATACACGTCGCCCACGTGGGTCCATTGGTTTGGCTGCGTGTGTCAACATTTTCACAGCAACCAATGCACGCACACGTAAAACGTGTGTGCCACGTGGGTACATTGGTCAGCTGCATGTGTCCATATTCCCCACTGCGGGCCACGTCATGCACGCGCGCGCGGGGCAAATTGTCGCTCAAGGACTGCTGATATTGTACCAAACACATCATGTAACCCTATCGACAGGCGTAGGCTGTTTAAAATTTGCGACAGGTATATTTAATAAAATGTATTTTTTTTTTGTTTAGATTTTAAAATGTAATTTGATTGTAAACGGAAGCATATCTCGGTGTAAACAAACGAAGTAGTACATTCTCAATTTACTGCGAACCCACACAACATGCATTCGTCCTTAGCGTGGACAGCATGGGTCGCAGTGGGGCTTTGCTTGCCACGCGCGCTAGCGTGTGCGTGGCAGGCACTTCGGAACACACCACGCGTGTATCAGTGACGTCATTGCGTGCGCAGCGTGCTCGTGCACTACTCTGGAAGTATCTACCTACATTTTCATACAAAGCGTTTTTGTACCCACGTGTGTAGCTCGACCGTGCGCAGCAGTGGGGCTCCGGCTTTACGCGACTCGTACACACAGCGCAGACGTGCGGCGGCGGAGGGGCGGCATCGGCGACACGCACCCTAACCGCCCTCAAATAAAAGCGCGTTTCATTTCGTTGGTTGTTGACCTACGCGCCCCGCAAGAAAAAAATAAAGTACTGGACTATTGGACACCTGTCTTAGTGGTCAAGGTTGTGTTGATGATGAGTGATGAGAGGTGTATGTGTATTCGTCTGCCATGTCGAATTTGCCGCCCTCTGATCTTGCCGCCCGGGGCATGGGCCCCGGTCTGCCCCCCTAGATCCGGCTCTGTGCCCGGGCTTCCCTTACGTTAAAACAAAAAGGATAACAAATAAATTAAGCTTTTACCTATACCACTTCCTTTTTGTTTTAATTTAAACAAAACAGCCTATAGAATAAAAAAAATCTAATAAAAATCGGCCAAACATCTTTTTGGGACCCTGGGGAGATGGCAAATGACCCACGGCGCAACCAATCCACCATTTGAAGGGTACACGGAAAGAACATGTCTAGTCACATTGACAACATTTTGAGTTATAGCGCTTTTAAAATTTGGAACGATTCAATTAACCATACTATTTTCGTAACTAGATGGTTTTTATGAGTTAAGAAGTAGATATACGTTAAAATTTACATCTGTAACAGAAGTTGTTACTAATAGTTCATTGCAAGCTCTACATTTTGATATAAAAATCTCATTTTACAAAAAAAGTGACTAGACATATTCTTTCCGTGTACCCTTCATTTTACTTTGGCAAACGATGGACCAAACACCATGTATTAAGGTGGTTAATTAACACGCAGCAGGCATTTGATGCTTGGTAACTATTTGCTTAAAAAAGTTACAGTACCACGTAGTTTCGTGTCATTAAAAATTCAAAAATAGGTACTCGTACAAACAAGCAGAGTACGAACTATAGCAGCCTGACTTGTTGAGTAAAACAAAAGGGTAACTTTAATTTAAAGTCTGAATACGTACTTAAATCAAGTTGAACTCGCGTTACTCGCGTGACTGAAGTTTTATAGGTAGGTACGAGTATGTAGTACATACTTCTCAGATTACGGTATCATCATGTTCGTTTGATAAAGTAAAGTCGCATTGCAGGCTAATACATTCAGCTACATGTCATTAGTGCATTCAAAATAAATAATAAAGCATTGATAATAAATAAATACGGTAAAATAAAAAAGATTTAGCTAAAAAACGCTCTGCATCCGTACATAAATATTCCGATATGAGGCAACCTAGATTTTTTTTCATTAAAAACACTATAAGTACCTATGTATTAAATAGGTATCTTATACTTCCGTACTTTTGCAAAAAACATCTTGACATTATCTCCAACAGTGGGATATTTTTGAGTCTCAATATTGCTCACTGAGTAGATTTTATTTTAGCTGATTCTACCTAGTTAAAAAAAACCGCAATCCAGGAAATATCGTGAGCTCAAATCAAACAGATGAATAGTCGTAAGCGCCAATCGATCAGAGGTAACGTTTAAGCATAACTGTGGTCGATTAAGACGATCATGTCAATGCACTTTGGTAGCCGTTGCCGTTCTCGATTGAGCTGTGTCACGGTATTTTGAAGTATTTTCTTGATGGTTGCGGATTTCAGATAAAACCACCAAATCGTCTTTATTAGGTCACGAGTCGGGGCAGATCTTGAATGAGGGTTTCCGCGATCGAGTTTTTCACTAGATGGCAGCACCGTGGCGACAGGTCTAGCTGTCACAATCCACCAATCATGTTTAACCATATATTTTTTGATTGGTGGATTTTGACAGCTACTGCCAAAAAGACCTGTCGTCACGGTGCTGTCATCTAGTGGAAATCTCAATCGCGGAAACCCTCATTAAAATATACTGATTACTGTCTAACTTTGTAATGCGTTCAGTTACAGATGTGCAAGTTACGGAAACTTTCCAAGTAATTGGAAATATTCTCGGAAATATTTAGAAATTTTCGTAAGAAATATAGGAATTAGGAAATTTAAGAAAATGGAAAGATTCAAATCCCATACAAAAATGTGAAATTTTTCCGAAATTTTCATATGTGGAAAATTTTGTAAACTTTCCGATGGCACATCAGTAGGTACTTTCAGTTCAATCATTTTTACCGCCTAGAAAAAGAGTTTATAGTGATCGAATAATTCAAAATGATGTATGTGCAATCTGTTTAGGGTGAACTTAGTAGGTAAGTACAAGCTTAGAAATGTACATTTTTAGGGTTCCGTAGTCAACTAGGAACCCTTATAGTTTCGCCATGTCTGCCCGTCCGTCCGTCCGTCCGTCCGTCCGCGGATAATCTCAGTGACCGTTAGCACTAGAAAGCTGAAATTTGGTACTAATATGTATATCAATCACGCCGACAAAGTGGTAAAATAAAAAGTGGATTTTTTTTTTATTAGGGTACCTCCCCTGTACGTAAAGTGGGGAGTGATTTTTTTTTTCATTTCAACCCTAACATGTGATATATTATTGGATAGGTATTTAAAAATGAATAGGGGTTTCCTAAAATCATTTTTCGATAATGTAAATATTTTCGGAAATAATCGCTCCAGAAGTAAAAAAATATGCGTCCCCCCCCCCCTCTAACTTTTGAACCATAAGTTTTAAAAATATGAAAAAAATCTCAAAAGTAGAACTTTATAAAAACTTTCTAGGAAAATTATTTTGAACTTGATAGGATGAATAGTTTTTGAAAAAAAATTACAAAATAATTTCTGAACTAAGTTTGTAATTTAACCGTATAAGCAGGTGTTTATTGTACCTGTAATTTCTACAAAATTACAATGAAATGACGTGCTTTCAAATAAAGTAAAAACGGTGAAAATCGGTTCACGCAATAAAGAATTATCCCATAAAAATCATCTTCCATACTTTATGCTCGCCCGCAATAGTTTACTTAATTTGCCGTAGATGTCGCTGTACGTGGAACTCTCATATCATAACTCTTAAGTGGGGACACTTACTGTGACGGACGGAAAACTACGGAACCCTACAGTGAGCGTGGCCCGACACGCTCTTGGCCGGTTTTTATAAAGTTCTCTAGCTTTGTCAGTTGCCTGCTTTCTGCCATGATTGACGAATGAAACTCAATCAATCCGTGATAAATAAGATCTTAATTAATAAATGTGACACTTTTTTGGAAAAGGTACTATTTAGCGGAAAGTACTTACTTTGTATAGTCTGGCAAACCATTTCTGTCAGTAGAAACCGCGCGGCAAATTCAAAATACGTACATGTGGCAACCCTTTGTGATGAGACACCGTATTTCATGACGAACATTTCAATTCACATTGAATTTGTTTCTAGTGCATTTCACTCTCTTATCTTAAGCGCGAGTGAGATAGAACTCCTGCAACGTTCCCAATTAAATTTAAATTCATTTTTAAGGCATATGTCAATTGCCTCAATCAGATTATCTGTTGCAGTTGATGACAGATCAGACGAAATATATCCGTTTCCTTTTTACACACCGTAAATGTCGCCTAATGAAAGGGGCGGAAATACCAACTAAAATTAAAAACATAAAATTTTATGATCATTGCTGCTTTTTTCACTGATTCTTAGTGTTGTCATACTCTTGTTCGCTGTACATTGCTACTGCGTTCGTTGGCTGGCCAGACTATAGTTTGTAGGTTGTACAGATTCAATATTGCAGTATTACAATAAAAACGTATGCGGCGGCCACCGAATGGTACTTTTTGATCTAGATTATCCCAATTACTTATAAGTTATAACTTCTAAATAAGGAGGTACAGCTATCACTTGCAAGAGTTGCAATGCAAGTACAGAGCTGATTAACGATCGGCAAAAATAACTGTTATTCATGCAAAGAAGAATTTTAAAAGTGTGATTCACATTTGCTCTGAATTATAAGTAGAGCAATGTACCAGAATTTCTTAAAACTACATGTTACTTAATTTAAGTATGTAGATGTTGCTACAGTTTACTTGGCCGAAATTATACCGATCTCTTTGATGCTAAGGCTAATGTAATGCTAACAAAGTGATAAGGGCAATACGCTAGGAGCGCGATTCGACTTTGTTTCTTTACAGCTCGTGATATTTCCGATCTTGAAAATCGCCGAAAAATATAGGTAACTTTATTAAAGAAGCGCTAAGAATTATATTAATATAAATACAATATATATGCTTGATATTAATTTAATTTCCCTATTCTACCATCAATTTTAATTAATAATCATTAAACCGATCACGTTAACGCATGTTGTGTTCTGATTAAGACGACATAAAAATATGGCCCAACGCTTGTAAATACAACGAGACAAAAATATGAATGTATGTGAATGACGCGAATGTACCTAAAAAAAGAATTAGTGGAAATGGGATCACAAAGAAAAGAAGCGTTGATGGTACTTAAGTAGGTACCTACTTATTGTAATTTTAACGCGTTCTATTTAGTTTTTAAAAAGAAATTGCTGTTGGTTTCGTCTGCTTCCCGGAATTTAGGGCACGAATACCTAATTACCTATTTGCCTAATTACAGCAGATAATAGATCTCTATAGTAAAATAAATAAATAATACATTTATTCACGAAACAACCCTTGGTTTACAAACTTATCTTCTGCCAAACTGCAGGACAGTTTGTTGGCAGAGGGGGATCCCTAAAAAAAAAGCTAAGTAAAATTCTTACTTTTCTAAGTCTAAGGATGGCCAGTATTTATAAACAAGCATATTTACATAAGCTCTCATATACCCACTCATACACACACACACACACACACACACACACACACACACACACACACACACACTAAAATACACATCAAAGTATATATCTGACGTAGTTCACGTAGTCAGCTCTTAGTCCAATATATTCTATGAAATTATCGCGATGTAAGTTCCTACCTAACTACAATTGGGCTAATGCCACACCACAGAAGGTTGAATGTGTCAATTCATAATGTATGCAGAAATGTCCAGTAACTTATAGAGACAGTAGAGACCGAGTGTAAATAAAATAGGATACTTACCTATGCGAAATCTCGACTCATAAAGCTACTCATTGATGTTTCCGATCATTATTTCTTTATTGTAAATACATATTACCGACTAAACAATAAAATAAATATTAATAGTTTAGTATGTATCTAATTAACGTGTTTGAGTAACTCCTTTGTTTGTAACTTCAAACAAAAGCATCGTAAATAAATAAGTAGGTATAGGTACCTAGTACTATTACCAATGAAATAACTTCAGTTCTATAAATATCGATGATCACACTTGCATTATTCAGACCTCAGTGTTTGTTGATAATACTAATGTAGGTACGCGTAAGTAAATAAATGCCGACCGAATTATATGAATACGTAACGCCACTCGGTGTACTAAATACCTACATAAGTAGGTAAATAATAATACATAAGTACCTACTCGTAACATGTTCCGTATTAACATGGTATTTTATTTGAATTTTATCATCAGTGCGCCGTAAACATTTTGCATTTGTCGGTACGATGCAAAATTATGAATGTGTTGAAAAGAACAATCAATTTTGATTCCGAGTACCAACCCTGTCACATTTATTGACATTATTGTATACAGAATGTAAAAAAAGGAGATGTTTTTTTTTGTCGCGCCAAAAAAAAACGGTTTTGTATGGAGGTCCGGCCGGCTGGGACGTGTCCCATACAAAAAATTCTTTTTTTCTCCTACTTTTTCTTAGTTGCAATAAGATATTAATTATGGCCTTAAACGTATCACCAGTATTTTTGGTACATCCTGTATAATGTTTGGGGGTAATTTCGAAAGGCGGATAGTTCCGAAAATCAATAAAATATCACTCGTATCGCATTATAATAAGAGTAATCACCCGCCACTTTTTCCTATCGAAATTACCTCAATAACCCTTAATTTATTTACCTCCTCCTTTAGTTTATTTATTTACCTCGACGTTTAAAACGAGGACCAAATTCTTTCGATAATGTTGTGGCCTAAACTGAAAATTTTATTGATACTTAAATAAATAGGTAATTCAGATAGTTACTACCTATCAAGAAATCAAATCAATCAATTATAAACAAACGATTAAGTTCATACGTCACTAATACGATCTCAAGACGATTGTCGCCGGAGTGTCCTTGAGCGTTTGGGCACTCTCTACCCGCGCCACCCGCGTACCCCTCTCATTTCGATCGTGCGTAAATCCACCGCGATGCACCGCAACAATGTTCAAAGAATATGACTTTACTCAGAGGCGCGCGGGCAGCTTTATAATAATTACTAGCTGTGCCCGCGGCTCCGCCCGCGTGGAATTCGGTCTGTGTCAGTAAGCGGCTAATTCACCCCTAATTTCTCTCCTGCTACCCTGGAGGCGGAACTTGAAGTAAAGTTGACAGATGGATACGCTGGAGGACAGTAGTCCTGATAAAATATTTAACAATTACCACTAAATAAAAGTACACTCAAAAATCAATCCTTTTTTTGTCCTTATATTTTTTTTTGGCATGATATAAACAACATAGAGTAGTAGGTGTATATCGGACGATACAGTAATATCGGACGATACGGCAAATATCATCCAAATCGATCCTCCCGTCAAATCAGTCTAAGCATGAAAGGTAAAAACAGGCGCGGTTGCACCATGACCCATGCACATTTAAAAATTTAACTCAATCGAGTGTAGTGGCTACAATTTTCATTACGTTAATTTTCATACGTGTTTACCACACTGTCACAGATAATACACTGACGTTACGTTACTGGTTGCAATAATGGTGGTAATTACATACGGTTTCCGAACGCGGAATAGAGGATTTATGATATTAATGTAGATCAAGATATTTATTCTTCAATGTAAGCACATTACAATGCACTAATGAACGTCAGAGAACAAAATACGTGAATGGTGTGGAACACTTGGTTGGAACGAAGTTATGTTATTTTATTTTCGACTTTTTCGAGAAGTCTCTTTTTTGAATTTTTGAAATTTTTGAAATTTTTGAATTTTTGAAATTTTTGAAATTTTTGAAATTTTTGAAATTTTTGAAATTTTTGAAATTTTTGAAGAAATTTTTGAATTTTTTTGAATTTTTTGAAATTTTTGAATATTTTTTAAATTATGAAATTTTGACATTTTTGACATTTTCGACACTTTTGACACTTTTTACTTTTAGGTTCTGGACTTTTTTCACTTTGTCACTTCTCACTTTCACTTTTCATTACACTTCACTTCACTTCACTTTATTCTATGTTTCTCAATCTTATGGGTGTCGCGTTTTCGTGACGTGACGCTTATTCGTGACGGTCACGTGACTTTTTTTCGCCTAGCCCCCATCCGCGAACCGTCCGATAAGGAACTTCGTTCCAAAACTACCACCGGTTCTAACCCTACACCTCTGGCCCGAGAAGTATTATGACCGAAAAGAAACTCGACGGGACTTATTTTTTTCAAAACAGTAATACATTATTAGATCTCAAAGATACAAAATAATACGTAGTTCTTCAAGAAGACATATCAAAACAGCTTGAGAGACAGATAATGTACCTACTGTTTAATTATAAAGAAAAATAAATCCTAATCTGACTGCTTCACAAAACGTTTGATATATTTCCCTACCTAAACGGTGTCCTATAAATGTTAGATGATTTTGTAGTAGTTTCTGGTTTGGGCCATGCATCTTTGTCCGTCATATAATAGTCCTCGAACCTGCAATAACCCTTTGACATTAATGACATTTTCAAATATTTCTTAAGAGCGGGTTAAGGTAAATTTAAAGCATCGACGGGTTAATAAATATGAACACCTTGACCAACAAATTATAAACTATTTCAATACCAAATTTCATCTAAATACGTACAGCGGTTATTGGTTGTTTCTTCCCCATGTTAACTTCCACCCCTTTTGCATCCGCTTAAGGGATAACCGAGATAAAACTATTTTATTTCCTTGTCCAGAGCTCAAATTATCTCCATACCAAATTTTATCTAAATCGATTCTACGGTTAATAATTCCCTATACCTACAAATTTCCCACTCCCTTTCACCCCTTTAGGGTTGATTTTCGGGGTGAAAACTATCCTTTGTCCTTTCTTGAGACCCATACTATCTATATACCAATTTTCATCTAAATCAGTTCAGCGGTAAAAAAATCCTCATACCAACTTCCAACCCCCTTTTCACCCCCACAAGGGTTTGAAAACTATCCTATGACGTTTCTCGAGACTCAAATTATCTCCATACTCATTTATATCTAAATCGTTTCATCGGTTAAAAATTCTCCATACAAACTTTCAACCCCATTTTCACCCCCACCAGGGTTGATTTTCGGGATTAAAACTATATATTATCCTTTCCTGGGACTCAAGCTATCTCTGTACAAAATTTCATCAAAATCCGTTCAGCCGTTTTCACGTGATGCGCGGTCAAATAAACAGACAAACAGATAAACAGATAAACAGACAAAAATTCTAAAAATTGTTGGAACGTGTTCTGTTATCGATTCTAAGTATCCCCAGCCAACTTTTTTTCGATTATCTTCCATGTACAGACTTTCGACCCTCTTCAGCTTTATTATATGTATAGATAATCCTTTTGCGGATGTTTTGTGATTTGAATACTGTGATTAAGTACTACGGTGACATTTTTAGAAATGCTACTTACCTATTAAATAAGATAAGTAATAACGATCTCGATTAGTAGATTTTAATGTAAAAAAATAAAAACCTAGATTTTGAATTTAAAGTACAGTGACCGGCAAAATATTTACGAATTTACGAAATATGGTTAAAAATATTCCGCATATCAGAAAAAATAAAAAATACTGACTATTATAGCAAAAAAAACTGAATGCACATCAAAGCGGTGTTTTCATGTGAATTTGGATTTTTTTTGCTGTGCAAGTGAGCTTAATAGATGGTTATTTTTTGTTGCGATTTTAAATATTAACCGTAAAAATTCACTTAATTACGATAAATTAACAAAACTAAGCCTGTTGCGAGTTGCGTATAGTAAAAATGCACATGTAAGGAGCGGTATTTGTGCACGAAATCGTCATACAATTGTCATGAGAGCTGTAAGCCCATTAAATTTAGATCTTTAAAATATATCACAGCGCAAACACTTCTTAGCGTTCCATAGCCAAAATGGCAAAAACGGAACCCTTAAAAGTTTTTTGAAACATGTCCGTCTGTCCGTCCGTATGTCAAAGCCATTTTTATTATAAAACATATATTACTGAAATTTTATCTAGAGTTGTGTTTCATGTGCCGCTACTTAGTTTTCTGGCTTAATTGCTAAAAAACTTTTAGGGTAGGCACTCCATATACATACATATGCCAAACTAAATGTCAAAAATATATTTTTTGTAAATATGAACATGTTGTACGATACGGTTTTAAAAATATTTTATATACTAGCTGTGCCCGCGGCTCCGCCCGCGTGGAATTCGGTCTGTGTCAGTAAGCGGCTAATTCACCCCTAATTTCTCTCCCGCTTCCCTGGAGGCGGAACTTGAAGTAAAGTTGACAGATGGATACGCTAGAGGACAGTAGTCCTAATAAAATATTTTACAATTACCACTAAATTAAACTACCCTCAAAAATTAATACTTTTTTTTTATATTTTTTTTTGGGCATTATTTAAACGACATAGAGTAGTAGGTGTATATCGGACGATACAGGACCACTTTTTTATTTATACGTTCATGTCCACGGTAAATGTCATCCAAATCGATCCTCCCATCAAATTAGTCTAAGCATGAAAGGTAAGAACAGGCGCGGTTGAAATTGGGAAGGGGGGGTCACAAATTTTTTTTCTATTTGTGGTGCACTTGGAGGGGGGGGGGGGGGGGTCCAAATTAAACTCAATCGAGTGTAGGGTCTACCCGCCCCCCCTTTTAGACGTTGAATTTTTATAGGCTACGTATAACCTGGCTGGGGATTTTCTTGAATTGGAATTAGTAATCTTTAAGGGGTGATTTTCGGGATAAAAATGCAAAAAAAACCGGCCAAGAGCATGTCGGGCGGTACTCAGTGTAGAGTTTCGTAGATGCCGCCCTGTTACAAAGCATCCGTTCAAAAGGTGGTTTATTAAGGGATATTCGGCGGCGCTTACGTCATTTTACTATTCGGCACTTCCTTTCAATATGCGTTTTTGACTGATAATTCAAAAACGGCTGAACCGATTTTATTCAATATAGTTTATATTGAACCTTCTTATCAGGCCTCACCAAATTTTAGCTTTCTAGTCCGAACGGTAGCTGAGCTAGACCGCGGACAGACATGGCGAAACTATAAGGGTTCCTAGTTGACTACGGAACCCTAAAAAGAGATAAATAGTAGTTTATGTAACTGTTACGTAATAAGGCCTCATTATGTACAGGAGCATACACCGCTTTACCTACACTCATATCCATTGAAAACATTAGAATGACCGCCATTACACTGCCATGCCCAACCTTATTGCGCCGGCGGTCGGGGGGCGGATATTCATTACGTTACCGTAGGTAATGAATTTTCATACGTTTTTACTACACTGTCACAGATAATACACTGATGTTACGTTACTGATTGCAATAATGGTGGTAATTACATACGGTTCCGATAGAGGATTTATGATATTGGTATAGATCAAGATATTTATTCTTCAATGTAAGCACATTACAATGCACTAATGAACGTCAGACAAAAATAAAATACACGAGTGTCGTGAAACACGCGATTGGAACGAAGTTGTTATTTTATTTTATATTATTATTGACTTTTTCGTAAATTTTGTAGTTTTAATTATTTTGTAATTTTGGAGTTTTGAAATTGTGGAAATTTATTTATTTATGAAATTTTAAATTATATGAAATTTTTGAACTTTTTCAAATTTTGGAAATTTTGGAAATTTTAGAAATTTTGAAAATTTTGAAAATTTTGGAAATTTTGGAAATTTTGGAAATTTTGGAAATTTTTGTAATTTAAAAATTTTGCCATTTTTGACATTTTCGACATTTTTTACTTTTAGGTTCTCGACTTTTATCACTTTGTCACTTCTCACTTTCACTTTTCACTACACTTCACTTCACTTCACTTTATTCTATTTTATATATTTTTTATTTCATTCCATTTTACATGTTTCTCAATCGTATGGGTGTCGCGTTTTCGTGACGTGACGCTTTTTCGTGACGGTCACGTGACTTTTTTTCGCCTAGCCCCCCATCCGCGAACCGTCCGATAAGGAACTTCGTTCCAAAACTACCACCGGTTCTAACCCTACACCTGAGCCCAAGAAGTATTATGACCGAAAAGAAACTCGACGGGACTTATTTTTTTCAAAATAGTAATACATTATTAGATCTTAAAGATACAAAATAGTGCGTAGTTCTTCAAGAAGGCATATCAAAACATCTTGAGAGACAGATAATGCACCCATTGTTTAATTATAAATAAAAATAAAATCCTAATCTGACTGCTTCACAAAACGTTTGATATGTTTTCCTACCTAAACGGTGTCCTATAAATGTTAGATGATTTTGTAGTAGTTTTTTGGTTTGGGCCATGCAACTTTGTCCGTCATATATAGTCCTCGAACCTGCAATAACCCTTTGACATTCATGACATTTTCAAATATTTCTTAAGAGCGGGTAAAGGTAAATTTAAAGCATCGACGGGTAACTTGTTATAAATATGCAGTAGCAACAACATTCTGAGGATGATTGCCGGTAGATTTGATTGCCCGATAGTCTACGGGTTGATCAAACTGGTAAAGTCCAATTTAGAATATAAGTTTTAGATGTTTTATGTTTTATTTTAAGTATGTTAATATGATTACTTACTAACAACTTAGAATGTATACTAACAAAATGGACCATGTTGTCTGAAATAAATATTTTTGAATTTGAATTTGAATTTGAAATATGAACACCTTGACCAAAAAATTACAAATTATTTCAATACCAAATTTCATCTAAATACGTACAGCGGTTATTTTTTGTTTCTTCCCCATGTAAACTTCCACCCCTTTTGCATCCGCTTAAGGGATAATTTCCGAGATAAAACTATTTTATTTCCTTTTCCAGAGCTCAAATTATCTCCATACCAAATTTTATCTAAATCGATTCTGCGGTTAATAATTCCCTATACAAATTTCCAACTCCCTTTTCACCCCTTTAGGGTTGATTTTTGGGTTGAAAACTATCCTTTGTCCTTTCTCGAGACCCATACTATCTCTATACCAATTTTCATCTAAATCAGTTCAGCGGTAAAAAAAATCTCATACCAACCTCCAACCCCCTTTTCACCCCCACAAGGGTTTGAAACTATCCTATGACGTTTCTCGAGACTCAAATTATCTCCATATTCATTTATATCTAAATCGTTTCAGCGGTTAAAAATTCTCCATACAAACTTTCAACCCCATTTCCACCCCCACCAGGGTTGATTTTCGGGATTAAAACTATATATTATCCTTTCCCGGGACTCAAACTATCTCTATACAAAATTTCATCAAAATCCGTTCAGCCGTTTTCACGTGATGCGCGGTCAAATAAACAGACAAACAGATAAACAGATAAACAGATAAACAGATAAACAGACAAACAGATAAACAGACAAAAATTCTAAAAATTGTTGGAACGTATTCTGTTATCGATTCTAAGTATCCCCAGCCAACTTTTTTTCGATTATCTTCCATGTACAGACTTTCGACCCTCTTCAGCTTTATTATATGTATAGATATATAGAGGATTTTTAAAACTGTTTTATTAAGTCAATATTTTCAGAAATATTTGTTCGAAAGTCTAAATATAATAGGCTTCCCATCTAACTTTTAATCCGTAAGTCTAAAAAATATGAAAAAAACCAAGAAGGCTTAGTACTTAATTTCTACGATAATTATTTCACATATTATCGGTTTATCCGTTTTTCAGTTATCTCCAAGAAACTACTTTCTACGGAACCCTACAATATGCGTGGTCCGATACAAACTTGGCCGGTCCTTTAAAGATATTTGATAGGTAGTATTAACCCTTACTAGTAATTTATTTATTTACTTTGTGTTGATAATTAATATAAAATTTGTATTTATTTCACCGACATAGTAAAGTCTTTTTTAGGGTAGTCAACGCGCATGTGAATCTTCTGGGGTTGCAGGCGTCCATAGGCTTTACTAACTAACTGCTTTCCATCAGGTAGGTCGTATGCTTGTTTGCCAGCGTCGTGGTATAAAAAAAAAGCTTTTTTTTCCCTTATTCTTACATACATTGAACTCTTAAATATCAGTAATTTTTTAGTAGAATCTCAATCAGGCTTTGCTCAGTGATAGTTAGTACACTGAAATTTGGTATGAGTATGTGTTTTAATTACGCCTACAAAGTGGTAAAACAATAAGTATCTGAAACACATTTTTGGATAGGTCTTTCAAGAAGAATAAGCCTTAAACAACTTTTGGATAAAACGAATACTTTCGTAAATAATAGCTTCGAAAGTAAAACATGCTCTTTGATTTTTGAACCGTGGGTCCAAAAAATTTGGAAAATTCCTGGAAGTGAGGCCATTGAAATACTTATCACGTATTTTCAATAAAAACTATATGGAATAAAATCGGTTGAGCCGTTTTTGGGTGATGCCTATAGTAAAATACCGTAAGTGCCACAAAACATCTCTTTATAAACTACCTTTTGAATGGATGTATTGTAACAGGCCGGCAACTACGGATCCTTACACTGAGCATAGCCCGACATTCTCTTGGCCGGTTTATATGCAATCCTTTGCAGTTTACTTCGCAATTTCTTGATTTGATAAAATAGTATAAAGTATAACATTAAAAATTGTGTTTAATCTTTAAAAAAAAACGCATATTACATTCGTTTAGAACACGGTATTCTTAAATAAATATGTTTAAATAAATTCGGTGCTTCGGAGTTTTTATTAAATTGGTTATTAGTCTATTGTATTGCAGTACTAGCAGATTTCCACAACTCGATGACTAACGCCTATTTTGCGTGATGCATTAGTCTACTAACATAATAATTGTAGTTTACTTACATGACCAAATTTGTTTTCAGAGAATTATGAGATTCATGATTTTTGTTTTTTCCTCCATTTTAATTTTATTTGTTTTTTACTCGTATTATAATTTAAATAAAATACACTTTTTATACGAACATACATAAACATGCATACGAGAACATTATCTTAAAAGATAAAACGTCTATACTTCATAGATTCCGGGAAGACACGTTATGTCCGCATCGCATGAACCCTCTGCAGTTATTTAGTCTTTAGGCACAGTAAGTCCGATATTATTGCTCACGGGCCAATCACAAGTATATGTAGTACAAAGGAAGCACGGAGCGACGAGCGACACAGCCTCCTCGTCTCAAAGCTAGCTCACGACTGCCAGCAACGCCGTTTTCGAGCTACCAACGCACGAAATGTGGAATTATGATCAAGTTGTTTAAGAAAATTTAATCAATTTAAATATCCTACGTTGAGTTTGTAGTCTTCTGTAGTACACATTTTTTAGTTCAACAATATTTTAAATCGAATAAGCCGTTCAGTAGATATAAGCAAAATTAACCGTAAAACGACATTTCGTTACATTTAAATAACGGAGAAACTATACGTTACACGAGTTATTCAAACGTTGACAATGTTGTACGTGAAATGGTAATTAACATATATTTTTTTCAAATTTTTTGAATGACTCGTTATTGAGATATATCCCTTTAGAAAGTAACAGTTTTCGGCCACATTCAGCGCCCAGCGCCTTAAACTACAACTGATATTAGTAGCTGCAAAAAATTCATATATGTAAGTGAGCTTACTAGGTAAGTAAATGATAAAAATATTTGTGTGTGAGTTCTTCAGAAATCGTTTCGTAATCGAATTTATTGTTCCGTAACAGACATGAATCACCGGTTTGGCAGTAAATAGTACAACTACTTACAAGTACCTATATATTATATTGTAAAATCTACAATTTTACACGGCGCCTTAGTATATACTCGTAAGTGTTTAGTGCGAGGTGCGAGTTCATACATTTGCTACTTGTGTTTAGTAACAAATGAATGCACTGCACTCGCACTGAACACTAACAAATATTTAAATGGGCCCTAACGCTGACGACCATTCCAATGCAGCAATTACAGCATATTACCCATCAACTGATAAAACAACATCATCATCTCCGTTAGACCCGACATTTTCCTCGATTAATCGGAGGTCAGGGTCCGCACGGAAACCAAATCCCGAAATATGGCGAAGGCCCTAATGTTAACGAAGCGACTGCCTAAACAGAAACTGCAAATATAGGTAGGAAACAGCGATGGAGCTTACAGTGAAAAACCGGTAAACAGATAAAAAGTACATTTAACAGTTTGATTTGTGTTGATGTTGATTCATATGCAATTTCTGTTAGTGTGCATTGGAATTATAAAAAATGCCTTAAGGCGTCAAGTCTATTCTATGCAGACTTTTTTTAGGGTTCCGTAGTCAACTAGGAATAGGAACCCTTATAGTTTCGCCATGTCTGTCCGTCCGTCCGCGGATAATCTCAGTGACCGTTGTTAGCACTAGAAAGCTGAAATTTGGTACTAATATGTATATCAATCACGCCGACAAAGTGGTAAAATAAGAAGTGGTTTTTTTTTTATCACGGTACCTCCCCTACATGTAAAGTGGAGTGATTTTTTTTTTCATTTCCCAAAACACATTGTTGGATAGGTATTTAAAAATGAATAGGGGTAAAGTAAAATCATTTTTTGATAATGTAAATATTTTCGTAAATAATCGCTCCAGAAGTAAAAAAAAATGTGTCACCCCCTCTAACTTTTGAACCATAAGTTTTAAAAATATGAAAAAAATTTCAAAAGTAGAACTTTATAAAAACTTTCTAGGAAAATTATTTTGAACTTGATAGGTTGAATAGATATGTCAACTCAATGTATCAAATAGCCCATTTTTTAGGTTGAATAGATATGTCAACTCAATGTATCAAATAGCCCATTTTTTAACTCTTAAGTGGGGACACTTACTGTGATGGACGGAAAACTACGGAACCCTACACTGTGCGTGGCCCGACACGCTCTTGGCCGGTTTTTTATTGTACCAATTCAAAACAAATTAGAATCAATACCTAACAATAATAATGCGGATCTTTTCGAAAGTTAGCAAGGCAATTGCAGTCTTGAGCAATGCAATATTAATTTAGTATACAATAATTACCTAGAGCGTAATCAATAATAGGTATATTTATGGATAAATATGATAATTTTACAATAAACATGCAGTGCCTGCACTCAGGCGCGGATCCAGGATTTCATTCAGGGGGGGGGCACTTTCCAGAATTTCGTTCAGGGGGGGACACTTTCCAGGATTTCGTTCAGGGGGGGGCACTTTCCTTCACAAAAAATCTCGCGGTCTGGACCTATGGGCCCCGTAGCATACGAGGTTTGCGTTTCAGGGGGGGGCAATTGCCCCTGTTGCCCCCCCCCCCCTGTATCCGCGCCTGCCTGCACTTCGGTTCTTGCAAGTTTCTCCTTGAAATGAGGAAAAGTCGGATAACAGTAGATATAAAATTAACTACATATATAACCTTAGAAATCAGCTGTTAATATTTTATTATTACTGTAAACTGTGGGTAGAGCGATTAGATATGATTTGTTATAAATCTTATAAATATTTGATAATCAGCTCGATTTCCGTGCAGACAGGCACTTAATTATTGAAAACCATATAACTGTACGAATTGACCGTCACAAGAATTTTCGTGAATCGATTGGTCATAGCTAACGTTAGTTTTGACTGAAGTAAAGTCGACGGGTCAAGGACGAAACCTTAACATCCAAAGCAAGAATAATAGTCACTTTACTTTAACTTTCCATAGCAAGTTATTCATCTTAACTAGCAAACAATAAGAGCCAAAGACTACGTCCGTATCGCCGACTGCCATTCGTCACATAAAGTTTATATTTGGCATCTTTGCTACTTATAACAGTATCTAAGTTGGTAACATAGAGCCTCACCTTTACATGACCGTAACACAGGTGTTATGTATCCCTTATTGACTTAACATAATCGACTTACCACGAGTTTTTCAGGTCCTTAATCCCAGAGAAACTGATGCTATTTGTCCGGCTAAGCTTCCGGCCAATGGTCCAGAATCGGATCTTGTTGTGGTTATCTTCCTCATGGAAGGGATTCAGGTGCTCCGGGTAGTCATGAATGGAGTAGCTCTTTCGGCCTGTCGTTGCTGCCATGGTTCACAAAATCCTCGTTTTACATAATACACAAAAGTGAAGGTAGAGCACTCGGGTCTTATCTGTTATCGCACTGAGTTATCACGGTTTGATAGTAGAATCGTTTTATCGCGGCGAGATAAGTGATTGTTTTAGTTTGTTTACTTGGGCGAGAGCGCGGGCGTCGCGGCGCTCGGCGTCGCGGACTGAGGCACACTAGCAGTACTAGCACGCAGCACACCGCGCCACCGCGGGACTGCCTGCTGATATCACATGCGACTTCGTCATTCCAGTGCATGGTTCACAGCGCATCGCTTCTTGAGCGCACATACTAATGTAACAAAGCATGCATGTTCTTCACATTATTCTTATCATTTGTTTACGCTGCAAGATAATTGCAAGTAGCTCCGTCTTATCCCTAAGGTTCCCAGTAGAAGCGATAAGGTCTTGGGAGTCGCGACTCTGCAAGAATTTAGGTGAACTCGACGCAGGAGTAAGCAAGTGGCCAGAACTTAAAAGAAAATAAAAATTAAGTAGTTACGTCAACTAAATAAATTGCTTTTACTTACATGAGTCATGTCATGACTCATGACGAATTAAAAAAAAACATTTAAAAGTCTCCTGGCTTAAATAAATAAAACAAACTTGCGACAGATTCCTGCGGGCCTACCACAAACGTCGAAAATCGAAATTATGTCCCGTCTCTATCACAGGCTAATAAGAGCGAAAGCGAAAGAGATGCAGATTTTTTGAGACAGAACGGAATTTCTATTTTCTAAGTTCGCTGTAAGACCTGAGCTGGATTTACCTGTTCATCAGTACTTATAACTGTTTAATTTTTTTATGGGTTTGGGAGTTAGCTAATTTTTACATCCTTTCAGTTCTTCGGCCTATCTATTGGACAGTCATTATCAGTAGTTACGTAAGTATATGTTGAGTGCATAAAGTAGTAACATGTTAATAACTAAACAATATCAAATTACGCTGTTAATTACCAAGTCATTGCGGTGCATACAGACCAATTGCTTACTGAGGTCGTTATTTGAGACCATACATAGTTTGACTCGGAGGAAACTTGGTATCATATAACTAATCTATTTCCAACGTTGACGCGACATTTTCATGGCAACCAAATGTCGGGTTCCACGATGTCATTCCCATAGTGCCATAGATAACCACTGTACCTACGGCAAACCTGACTAAATCTTACGAGTGGCAGAGTTGCAGTGGAGGATCCACGAGATCTACGGTATTTGTGCGCAGATTCCTTAATTATAAGTATATTGTTATTCAATTTATACCTTGTTACCTATGATGTACCTATGGTAGATAATAGTATGTATGTCTAATAAAAAAAGTAAAAAAACACATGGGGTGCCTTGCCTAGTTAAATTGGCTATTAACTTTTGAAAGTCAGTACCTACATAGTTTATTTGTCATTTCATGCCTTTGCAAAATGTTTGCCGCTGCAGTCCATGCAAAGAGTGTGGTCAGATAAATAAATAATAATAATAAATAAATAAATATTTTGGGACAATCTTACACAAATCATCCTAGTCCCACAGTAAGCTCAATAAGGCTTGTGTTGAGGGTACTACATAGGTGACGATATATATAATAGATAGATATAGATAAATACTTAAATACATAGAAAACATCCATAACTCAGGAACAAATATCCGAGATAAACACACAAATAAATGCCCTGACCAGGATTCGAACCCGGGACCTCCTGCTTCATAGGCAGGGTCACTACCGACTAGGCTAGGAGGCCGTTAAATCAGGAGGTCAGATGGTGGTCACAGGTCAGGCTTTACTTTAGAGCATTGTGTCGGCGGTGTCGGCAAAGACGAGAAGATAAAGTAAAATGTTTATTGCTCTCATTCTACCAGGTATCTGCGACTTTATCGCTCATGAAGCGTGCATTTTAGGTCTGTTATTTACGTCAGTAGACCATATAAACGATAGAAATAGCAACAGCAGTTAACTAGCTGTCTATATCTGCATGATAATGGAAAATGACGTCATCTCGTGACTCGTTCGCGTCACCCACAAGGAACTTAGCTAGTGTAAATGTAAATATTGGAAATTTACCTTGAAGGTGACGTTAGGTTGACATATTGAACAATTTTGTGGGTGTCTAATCGCGGATATTTAGGTAAAAAGTTACTGAATTGCTTACTTTATAGTAACGCTACATTCAATTCAAAGTACCTATTCAAACTAGTTTTTGTATGTACATAATGCCCGACTGGACTGCCGAAGGACGGTAATATTTTTTAACGAATTTCAACGTGTGAGGCGTGAGGCTCAGGAGTCATTCGATTCGTCTCGATAAAATTGCTTGTAAAATCATCCCCCAATGGGATTGAAATGAACGAACAACAGCTCATATAGGTTGAAGTAGAACAGTTCAAAGTGTGGTGGAAGTGCAAAATAGAGAAAATGTACCTATGTACTTATGGCTTACCTACCTAAGGAATGTAGGTACTTACTTGGTAAACCTACAAACCCTGTCATTATTAATCTCGTACCACCTAAAACACGCAACCCGTAGCGCCCACCTTCCAAAAATACACCCTGAAGGCTCCACACCTTGGGATTATCGATTCCCTGTGAACAGCCATTAGGGGCAGCCAGCTAGATGCATGCATTGTTAACGTTTTGCTCGACATTTAATAGACGAACATGCTTCTAGTGTGGAAATGTGGGTCACATTTGGACACAATTTAAAGTTGACAGTATTTTCAAACATTTTTAACCGACTTCAAAAAGGAGGAGGTTCTCAATTCGACTGTATTTTTTTCTTTAGATGATTTGTAATTTTGCTTTTTTTTTTCAAATAAAAAACCTCTATAATTTAATTATGTGAACGCGGAAAATAATTCGCTACAGAATAATTGGTCCAAAACTAAAAAAAAAACGGAATTATGTGTAATAGAGGGCACCTCAAAGAATACTCACACTGACTCATGTTGTAGGCGCCATTTGTTAGACTTTTCTTTGGACTCTTTGTTGTGGGTAGTCGAAAGGCTACGGAGTTGGCGAGATGCCGGGCCATAAAGACAGATTTAGTCATCTCTCCTTTTGTTCCTTTAAATTAGTCCACGCAGTATTATAGGTGCTTCACGCCCGAATACGATTAGGTACGTACCTAATATTTACCTCAGCTCAGCGTACGTATTACAAGCGATAAAATGGAAATTGAAAAGTGTTATGAGAAAAGATTTAAGGAAATTTAACTGTATTTTTTGTTGGTTTTATATCGCATTTAAGAATTAACTTAAGCCCGAAAATAATGATGACAAACAAGCGTCGAAATAGCTAACATGAGCGACAAATAATGTGAGTAAAAAGAGAGACTTTGTGGTAAGTACCTACAACCAAACCTAACTAATTGTTGCGGTATAAATGAGAACTAATGAATTCTACGACACTTCTCTTTCCCCGCTAACTATAAAATCGGCAACATCTTATGAGTTATTACTTTAATAATCTAATTGAGCCGATCAATGGACAGGATCCGGTGAGAGTTCCTGCGGGCGGCCGATTCTCTGTTGCGCCATCGTACCGTTGTCAATTGGCCCGATATCGCCAATTCATTGACTGGGTCACCCGCTAATGGACTTTATCTGCCTTGATGGACGCTCAACGACATCTAATAAACATCTGTTAACAAACACTTGTTTACATGTATTTTGTTCTTCATACATACATATTCACGTTATTTACCGATCAGATGTGCTAGTGGCATGATTTTAAAAGAGAAACGAAAAACATACCTACTGTGCAAATAAAAAGTAAGCCTTATCCAAAACTAGAACGAACAATTATAAGAAAGGCATGATGAAAGTGTGTCAGATGGTAGGCTGCCTAAGATGTTCTCAAAACAGTAGGTACTTTTACCTACATTCATGTTATCGACGGAATTAAACAGTTTTGCAGAACACTTTCGCCAGCCAATTGCTTAATTACACGCGTGTTACACTGTTACATCTATCCAAAGTAATCCAAACATTATATGTATAGAGTGCATAAAAACACGACATCAGTGACACTGGTTTACATAGACTTTAACCCACTTGAAAATATTGCAACTCTTTTACTGGGGGTCATGTTAAGCTGGTTCGGTCTCTCTCAGGCTGGCCTACTTCCGTGTCACTGTACTTTGGTATTGTTGACACACCCAGTCCTGTATCACAGTTTGTGCAGAAAAGGAACTAATATATTCTACGACACTTCCAGAAAGAGCGACATCTCTTAAGCATGAATATACCTAGGTAAGTACCACTATGGTTCTGCACAGAAGTATTGCATACTGCATTATTTAATTTAAGAAAAGTTGTGGGCGTTGGCTGGAGGAAGCTGAGACTGGAGTCGGAAATTGCGGAGAGGATGCGCTCCGGCAGACGGCATTGAGCCCCAATCAGGTGCTCGCCTAAATGGCAAACGGTATCTTGCGATGCGCAGTTTGCTTTCCGTTTTTTGCCTTTTTAGATTTATGGTAACTGAATATTTAAATACCAACATACAAACTATACACGCCGAATTGAGAACGTCCTCTTTTGAAATCTTGAAGTCGGTTAAAAGTACAAAACTTCTACTTTGGACTTGATGGAATGAAGTAACTCTTCAGAAAACTACGCTGGGGCTTTCTTATAATAAGAAAAACTAGCCCTACGTGAGTATTATATTCTTTGAGCCCTACACAATTGCCCTATACTTATACGATCGCTAAGCTAAGTACGCAGAATACCTCCATGCAGTTGTAATACCTACACATGTAACTTTAACCTAATTTCCGTATCCATGACTACGTTGATTTGTGAAGCCGTGGGGAGTGACACTGCCAAATGATTTTGTTGATGTTGAGGATAGATTTTCATATTTGCTTTTCGTTATAACGTAATAATAAATTAGGGTAGTATTTATATTAGTTTATTTACTTAATCTTAGATGGCGTCAACAGTACCACCGCCGAATCTTACGGCCCGCTCTTTCTACGGCCTACGGACAGACATCCTGTAAGTAGCTCGCTTATTGCAAGTAAATGCTGTAAGTTTCTTTGTTTTTGGTTGACAGAGATTAGTTACGGTTTCGTTTTGGTGTAATGACGGCAATTTAGCAATAAAACGCACCTTGTACTGACTAAGTAGTTGTGTTAGTGTTACTCAATCTTACTCAGCCAGGTTTAACTGTGTGCGATCATTTTAACAGATACAATGCACATTACGTGAACGAGTCGGATATAATATATCCAGCTGGCGGCGTTATAGTTATTTACAACCATCTCCAGAAGAAGCAGAAGTTTATTAGACTTCAAGATAAGCACAAACCTATTAAGTCATTGGTCTTGGCTCCAAACAGGTATGTCAACAGCATCTCTTCTGTGTCACAACCTTTTGTCAGTTCTTTGTGGTTGGGGCACGTATGAGATGGTCTAACGCTCCTAAAAGGTCGGCTGAAGACAGCCTGAACCTTGCAGTCCACATGGCCTCAGCAGTGAGGGTACGAGGAAGAAGAGAGATGAGTAGTAGTGTGATTTTAGCATGTCTAATAACTTATATTATTGAGGAGCGTTAAGGAATGCATTTTTATTTTTAGGGTTTTTTAGATAGCAAATTTAAAAGCAGCCGATTTAGGTACGTACCTAACTACGAGTGTACTTGATGTTATTACCTTTCCCTTTTTTGGTATTATTTAATGAACTATTATATATACAGGCGCTGGCTTGCGCTTAACGAAATAGCTGAAGAAGGACAGAAGCCCATCATAACTATTTACGATCTGACAACATGTAAACGCCGCAAAATACTGACGGTTCCGTTCGAAAACTCTACTGCACGGGAATTCGCATGCGTACAGTTTACCTTCGACTCCAAGTACCTCGTGGCCATAACAGGAGAACCTGACTGGTATTTGTATTATTACAATTGGGACAAAGGAAAGGTGGAAAGCCATGCAAAAGCGCAGAACCCGAGTGGTCAAGGGACAGTGGAAAGTGTAAGTATTTTTTTGGAATATCGATTGGAATTTTGGAATAGTTGTTGTGTTGTAGGAACCGTTGTTCCGACTGTTCATCCAATTATTTTTGTGCGACTAATAAGTAGGTTCTGCACCCAATTCAGATGTCAACAGTACACAGTTACCTATGATACATAGGTACGTATTAGATACCTAATTAATCTGACGAGTAGGTATGAATGCATGGTATGGTGACTGCGAGGTTAGGTTAGGTAACTAATTCTTATAATAATTCCTTCTTTATCAGTAGTAGTGCAGTTTTGAAGCAGTAGAGGTCTAGCGCATTTTTTCCTGCAGCATAAATAGGCTAATCAATTCAATTCAATTTCAAATTATTTATTAGTTAAACATAGGTAAATTAGGTCTTCTCGGAAAATGTCAATCCAATCAATGTTAAAGAGGGTTAAATTCGGCCGCATTAGTTGGGGGTAGAGAGGTCAGATTGAAAGTTGGCTTTATGAGGAATTTGAGAATTTCTAGTGGCGGATATTGTCCAAGGTCTCATTGGCCTTAGGTGAATATAGGGCACCATAAATAGTTGACCTGCTTAAAAGAGTTCCTCAAGATCAACACAGGAGCAAAATTTCCCAAAATTAATGCACACCTCCTGGGACTGGGAAAACTCGGATTACACGAATTTAGGACCAAATGAAGGTAAAACAATTAAAACGATTTCCAGCTTGCTAGCAATTTATTTTTCTAAAAAGTCCAATTAGATTAGCCCAAAATAAACTAATTAGATAAGTGATAATTGGATTCCGCATAAAGAAAACAGGTTTATTTCTTAGGTACAATGCAACCCTGCTGATGCGACGCTAGTGGTAATCACCGGACCATACACGTTTCGTATTATGAATGTCGCGGAAACCGTATGGAGACAATGGGGATGGTGCAAAGCTGAAAACGTGAGTAATTTAACTTCATCTAAACATAATACGGATGTCATCAGACCACGAATAGACGAAAGAATACGGACAGAAGTACATCAAAACTGTATGGATATACATAGGTCATCGATCTTAGTAACAATTAGGTAAATCGTTATTTATAAAATTTTGTCGTTTATTATTTTGCGGAATTGACACTGATTACTTACGTCAAACATTGAACTTTAACCTTGCACCAAAGTACTAGATATAGAACGCGACGTACGGTACGGACTCCGTAACTGGGCAAAGGTCATTGCTGAATCAGTGTCCGCACGTCTAGATCCACATTACGATATGATATGTGTGCGTTCGCAACCGGTGATAACAACATCGATCTGGCAGTGGTAGGTATTTCACTTTACTATTTCGTGTATGCTTGAAACAGTTGATCATGTGTTGTATTGAGGTCCTTCCTACGCTATCCGCCACTACGCGTGTGACATGCAAACTTGACAATCCTGGAGAGTCGAAAAAGAACGTACCGTCGTTCCTCCGTGTTACACATTAGAGAGGAACTACATTTGTGACCTTCAGCCGTAAATATACATTTTTGTTAGTGGAATTCCTGTATGAGTTGATAGTTATGCTGGGCATTTTTCGCAAACCGACATCCATCGTGCCTAATATACTGTGCTGTACGGGTTATGCCTCTGTACCATGTCGTAATCAAGAGAAAGATAGTAGTATTACATCTTTTTCATGATCATGATATGGTGCAAAAGACGGAGGTACAAACGGACCTTCTAATTAGAGTTTTATTTTTCTTACGAGTGTGTTTTAAAGTAAATTAGTAGTATAGTTTATAATGAACGCGTCTCTGATATAGATCAACATCACGACCAGCATGTGGTTGACGCCGGACCGCATCATGTTCGGCACCGACAACGGCGTCATCATGATGGTTGAGAACGGGGACCTGAGGCAGAACTGCGTGTTCAATGCCCTCGAAGTCATTGAGATGTCGTTGAAGAAGGTTGAGGCAGAGTAAGTTTATTAACTCGTACCTGATCGTGTAGGAAGATACTATTGTACAGTCCTGTACATGAATTAATTGAGAATAAAAATTAACTTTTTCAACTTTTGGCATCTTTTACGGGCAAAACTTGCATGAGTAGTACGTTATACTCACGACCTTAGTGATAGGATAGCTTATAAAATATAACTGAGACAGTAAGTTGAAGAGGTGAAACAGAAGTTTCAAAGAAGAAGGTTGCGCAGAAGATTTTTGTTTATAACTTAAACAATCCTTTATTTTGTGGCGCACACAATTCCTTCCAGCGCAGTTATCACGGCGCGATTTCAACCTTCAACGTTATTGATGCTAGGTCAATGTAACATTAGCATCAGTTAATAGGTAAGCATGTTGAGGTACAAACAACAACACACGGCGGCCTACTTTGTGAGACTAGCCAATTAATTAGAGCTCTTAGGAACTTTCGAAGAAACTTAATACGTCATCAGGTCAGGTGTGTCAACGAAGCTAGAGCCAGACCACGATAATTCTGCATGGACTTCTCAAGCGCTAAATTTGTGCGAGTCAGCGTAAATGACAAATTTAATATGAAAATTGATGTTTATAATGGCACATTTTTCCTTTGAATAATCCATGGTGAAATAGCGTGGTTCGGGTTTAGATCCGTTGTTGTGTATAGGAAAGACCAGGACAGATCTGTTGATGAAAATATTTAATTTTGGTTATTACTGCATTATGTATACTCTAGATAATCAAAATCACCTAACTAGCCAATTTCATAGGAACTTGATACAGAGTAAAACAACATATTGCACTTGGAACTATGAAAAAAGATGTTACACATAACGGCCTCCTAGCCCAGTCGGTAGTGACCCTGCCTACGAAGCAGGAGGTCCCGGGTTCGAATCCTGGTCAGGACATTTATTTGTGTGTTTATCACAGATATTTGTTCCTGAGTTATGGGTGTTTTCTATATATTTAAGTATTTATCCATATTGATCTATTATATATATCGTCGTCTAGTACCCATAACACAAGCCTTATTGAGCTTACTGTGGGTCTAGGTCGATTTGTGTAAGATTGTCCTATAATATATATGTATATGTATATATATATCATAGGTATATATAATATATATGTATATACATGTATATATATATTATAGGTACCAATAAAGTTTGATTGAAGTCTCGTAAAATACGCGGTATAGGTACCCGTAATGAGATCTCTTTCTCAAGGTAAAAATATATCTCACTTGGTAGTGGGATTAATTTTCAATATGTTTCGCCTGTGTTTCGCTATATCCTTGGCGTGTCGTCGGACACTTTAAACTCCTTATTTTTTGCGGTACCTCGACCCCCCATCCTGTTTTGGGTTTTCGTTTACCTCTTCCATTATAAACATTATGGGATCTGTAGACTTATCAATCTTATCATGACTTACAAGAGTTTCAGTCTACTTAGCTTCCACTAGAAAGAATGTGTAATATAGTAGAAAAAAGCAATGTGTATATTTATTTATTTTTAGGGCAGGGGAAGAAGGAGGAGAAAAGACGAGCACAGCAAGTAGTCAGAGTAAAGCGGAGAGTGACCATTCGTTAGACACCGAAAGAGAGGTTTATCCAGTCACCAGTTTTGTCAATTTTGCTAAAGGTAATAATTTCGAAGCATTGCTTTCCTGAAAGTAATTTGCATAATGGTCCACCCTAAACTTGATTGAAGTAGTGTCTATTACAAAAAAAAGTCACGCATGATGGCGACAACACACATAATTGCCTTATTTATTTGTCCAAACAATCGCATCCCTTATGTGACTATGGAATAAGAAAGAGACGGCGCACGAATATATGGACAAATACCACATTCGACATATGCTAATAAGTCTTCCACGTAAACAAAAGACAATCATGAAATTAAATTACCAGGTTTCGTCTTCGGCTGTGGAGAAGGATACGTGCACATGTTCGAGAAAGAATCGCCTCATCACTGGAGGAAAAGAAATGTTTTTAGGATCTCGAGGAAATGTTATAAGTACGTTACGTTAATAATGAAAAATACTAGTACTACTATTGTTTTACCTCTACTTTTATCAACCGACTTCAAGATTTCGAAGGAGGAGGTTATCAATTCGTCGGGATCTTTGTTTTTATTGCTATTTTTTTTTAATATATGCATATATATACAAATTATTCGAAGACGGCTGGACCGATTTCGAAAATTCATTTTTTGTTTGAAAGAGTTATACTTCACAGTTGGTCCCATTGTAACCACCAGGTCAGGATCTGATGATGGGATGGGATGGGAATAAAAAATACTAGTACTACTATTGTTTTACCTCTACTTTTATCAACCGACTTCAAGATTTCGAAGGAGGAGGTTATCAATTCGTCGGGATCTTTGTTTTTATTGCTATTTTTTTAAATATATACAGATATATACCAATTATTCTAAGACGGCTGATTTGGAAAATTCATTTTTTGTTTGAAAGAGTATACTTCACAGTTGGTCCCATTGTAACCACCAGAAAACGAGGGAACTCTTCAACTATTATAGGCACACTACACCTAGTGATTTGAGTTTTTTTTACAGCAGCTCGAGCATTTGCTTTTGGAAAGGTAGATGCTAACTGAAGTCGGTTCTTTTTTGTTTAAAATTATTTTTGAACTTGTATTTTGTGTGTTTCTTTATTTTAAGGTGTGTTATGTATGTTATGTTAATACATATACATAAGACCTCACAAGCCTGATAGCGACGCACGCATCTCTACGCGCGGTTCTAATATGCGTACGTAGCGTGCGTCACATCACAGGTCACTTTATATTTCATTTATGGAACCTTGTCTGATTGAAAGATTAAGTTTAAAAAAAATACATACCTAAATATTTATTACCTATACACATTTTTTTGTACGTCTTTGTATGAAATGTATACCTACCCTACATTAATATCTCCCAGAATTTTTAAAGAGTGGTTTCTTACTTTCATCAAGGCATACTCGGGATTATCCAATTTGGTCTCCCCTCGACGCCGTTCAGCATATCGCTGTAGACCCAAATCAAGAAACGTTGCTTATAACTACATTACGAAAACAATTGTATTATGTGAAGCTATTTGGACAGCATATGTTGCAGGTTAGTTAACTTTAGATCTTATTTCATGAATATAAAATCAAACTCTGTTGAATTGAATAGGTATATTCTGCGTCTAGCTTTAATTACTCCAATAAAATTGATATAAAAGGTATTTGAAACATTTTTATGATCATGATGATCTGAGCAGAATGAGCCCATAAAAATCTTGATCTGGAAGACTTCTGTTTCGTTTTTTTTCAAAACATTCATTTAACAAATTTCTGAGTATGAGGTTCAGGATATTACTTTAATTAAGCCTCGCCAAATTTATTTGAATTATGAGAATCCTCCTACTTCCTACCGCCGTAAATATTTGATTTAACTATATCGACCACATGATTAGACGTATAGTTTGTTGAAGCTTATAATTATTATTATCATAGTTCCAAGAGGTTCCCTTACCTCATACCCACGCGATGATATTATAGTTATTTGTGCAACAAGAGAGGAAAGTTGGTGTTTCTTGCGAGTGTTGATTTTGAGTCCCGAGTAAGCGAAAGATTCTATAATTGAAGATTCTAAGTTAGAATCTCGAGCGTAGCGAGGGACTCAAAAACACGAGATGTAAAATAACTTTGCTCTCGTGTGACACATATAACTTTTCACCTCAGTAGTGAGAACATATTAAAGGTTAAAAATATGTATTTTGAATTTGTAATAGACCCGGAAATATGAAGTGGTAAGTATGTAAGAGTGTTAGTACTGTGAGTGAGGTGTAGCGCTCACACTACACCTCCCATCCTTAAATAAAAAAAATTGATTAGGGAAAAAATGTCATCTATTTTTTTTAACATAAGTAAATCCATGTAGCGTAAAAAGAACAGTCAGTAGTAAAAAAAATTGTATTGTCACAATATGTATATGTATGCCCTATAGAAATTTACGTTTATTAATATTTGACATGAAATGAAATTATTACCTTTTTAAGTTTCATGGCCTTCACTAAATTAAAAAACTACTGTCTCACTCCCTGGAGTGACGAAAGTGCGACTTTCGTCACTCCAGGGAGTGAGACAAAATAGTTTTTTAATTTAGTGAAGGCCATGAACTGCCATTTCATATTTCGGGGTCTATTAAAATACGAAATACATATTTTTTACCTTTAATATGTTCTCACTACTGAGGAGAAAAGTTGTATGTGTCACACGAGAGCAAAGTTATTTTACATCTCGTGTTTTTGAGTCCCTCACTACGCTCAAGATTCTAACTTAGAATCACTCGCTTCGCTCGTGATTCAATTATAGAATCTTTCGCTTACTCGGGACTCAAAATCAACACTCGCAAGAAAAACCAAATTTCCTCTCTTGTTGCACAAATAACTACCTATTGTATAAGTATCGATTTATTTCTAGAACCCCGAAATTCCTTTCAACGAGCTCGGACCCGCTATGCACTACGGACCTATAAATTCGCTGTCCATGTGCGCCTGGAAACCCATCTTCATGACAGCAGGCGAGCAGGACAAGAGCATCCGGATTTGGAACTACTTGACCGACGATATTGAGATGATTAAGTTGTATCAAGAGGAAATCTCGTGCGTGTCTTTACATCCTACCGGTAATGTATCCAAACCACAGACCTAAAATGGCGCTTTGCTAAAAGACAAACAAAGTGCGCAAAAGAGAAACCAACACGTATATGAACATTCCGCGAGTGCGAAAGAGATACATGATCAGTCTTCTAGCAGGACGACTTTTGATGTCTCTCTTTACACTTAAACACCTACGTCGTGATTGCTCATATTTAATCTTGAAAAATATAATATTATCCGCTGTTCATTTACTTGGAATGAAACAAAAGCAGAATGGTGTCGTGTTGCGTCCCGGATTGCACAACTACACAAAGAAAAACCACAGACAATCACTCGTTTCACAGGTAAATATGATATTCCGATCGATGTTTTTGAAACCATATTTTATCAAATTAGCCAAATAAATCATGTAAATAACCGTTTGATCCCATTAAATATTAATGTCTCTTTTACTGCATGTGAATATTTTAACATAATAGTTAATATTAAAGATTATTTTGTGTAAAAATCAAAATTGTCATTTTACGCTAGGGTTTGACAAAATATCGTAGGGACATAATATCGATAACTGTTCGATATGAAAATTATAATTATAGCTTCGAAAGAATTATAATAAATAAATAAATCTCGTATTAACATTATGTCATTTATTACGTGTAAATGTTAAATTGTGTTATTATTGTATTTTTGTACCCGTTTTGAATCTTGCTTGATAGAGCCTATTCGGAAAGAGAAGTATCGTAGAATGTAGGAGCTCTCATATAAACCACGACACTTTTCTTTTCGGACAAACGATAAATAGTAAATTTAAAGTGTAATACCCGATTTAGGGGCTTATTTATTACATTTACCTATTTGTAAGACAAGATCTATATCCTCTTATCTCTTTTTTGGGTTCCGTAGTCAAAATGATACGATACCCATGTTGACTTTCAGACTTTGTGCCCACATTTGCCCCTTTTAGGGGTTGAATTTTCAAAAAACCTAAAATACGTGTTTACTCATTTATCGTTAGGAATACTCCTGTGAAGTTTCAAATAAAATAGTCTAACAAATCTTGTTTCGCCATACAAACTTTGGACCCCCATTTAACCCCCTTAGGGGGTGAATTTTGAAAAATCCTTTCTTAGTGCACCCCTAGACTTTATAAGGAACCTACGTGCCAAATTTGGAATCTCTAGAACCAGCGGTTTGGGCTGTGCGTTGGTATGTCAGTCAGTCAATCAGTCAGTTTCTTCTTTTATATATTTAGAAGATTTCAAAAATATTATAATTATTACTAGACTGATTAATATTAAACATTAAAAAAATGTTGTAATTATTACTAGACTGATGAATATTAAACATTTAAAAAATGTTATAATTATTACTAGACTGATTAAGATTAAACATTAAAAAAATGTTATAATTAGTACTAGACTGATTAATATTAAACATTAAAAAAATGTTGTAATTGTTATTAAAAACTGATATATATTAAACATAAAAAAATGTAATTATTATTAAAGACTGATTTATATTGATTTAAGAAATAGTTATAATAATTATTAAAGTCTGATTTATATTAAACTTTATTTCATTTAAATACGGCGCTAAACATACTTAGCGGAATTCAGCTACCATAGTCAAAAAGTAGGCGAAAAACGGATAGCATTGATGCAAGACTACATTTGCATGCGATTTTATTAGCGTCACAATTAATAACGCTATAATAAAGAAGTATGTAAAAAACAAACTATCACGTATATAAACACTCCACAAGTGCGAGAGAAAAAAATTACAAATCTAAAGGCGTGCCAACATCTTAATTTCTGTAAAATAACATGAACCCGCTTTTTAACAGATCATATTTGATCGTGTGAAATATAAAATAATTCTGAATAATATATTTTAGTTTTCTAGAGTTTTAATATGCCGTTTAGTGTAAAACATTAATATAAATTTAATGTTGCAACTTATCGATAATAAAGTCAAATATCGATAGATAATTGACCTGTTGTACTTGGCACCACTATTTTTTACGCTCACATAGACAATTTACCCACACTCTAGCATTTCAGTTTTTGTCGCACTTTTGATATTTGTCAATCCATCTGTCTATACTAGATCTGTGATCCAAACAAAAGTGTAAAACATCAAAATACGTGGCACAAAATCAAAATATTTGCCATATACAAGGTGTAACAAAACTGGTGATCCTGGTGATACTGGTGATGGTTTAAGGGCATAATTGATATCGTATTCTAATTATGGAAAAACTTTAAAAAAATCTATACCTATAATAGATATAATAAGCTCTATAAAATAAATGATGAAAGGTTGAGGTTCGATTCTTTCACAAAATGTTTTTATGTTCCAGGTCTTTTTGCTGTAATAGGCTTCTCAGACAAATTACGATTCATGGTGGTATTGATAGACGATTTCGAAGTAATGAGGGAGTTCCCAATAAGAAACTGCAAGCGTGCTAAGTTTAGCACGAACGGACATCTCTTTGCCGCTGTCAACGGTCAAGTCATACAAGTGTTCTCGTCGGTTTCGTTTAACAATGTGTACAATCTAAAGGGACATAATGGAATTGTAAGATTACTAAGATTTATACTTTTGTTATTATTGAGTTTTTGAGACCTTCCGTTCATGACCTTTACTTATTACTTCCCTATTAACGAGGTTGCCTCGCAATGGCAGGTTAGCTATATTCTAATCTTATCTCGCCTACTCCGCCTCTCAAGCTACGTCGACTTTTTGAGCCCAACGTGGCTTTCCAAATACAATCGATCCATTAATTTTACATATACATAATATACCAGGCTCTAAATGTCAGCAAACCCTGACTTTGTTAAGGCGTGTCTCGATATTGCGCGACGGCCGCGCGAGCATTACCTGTATTTTGGCTCGCGAGCCATTTTTGGCACCATCTTGAAGTATAGCGCGGCAGCCGCGCGCGGCAAGCGATCCGATGATCGACCAGTTTGTACTCGGCAACCGTGGACGTATCACGGCCTAAAAAGTTACATACCAGATCCAGTAACATGACTTTTGCTAATTTTAGACCTTTCCCTTTTATAAGACGCTAAAAGCGTGGTCATTTTCAGTTTTAATTCCTTTACGAGCAGGCCCATTGCTGCATTAATATTTTTCCATGCATCATTTCTTAATGATTTGTTGCGATAATCACTACATTTACTGTTCCATAGAAACTGTTTAGCACCGTATAATTTAATTAAAGTACGACACTTTTCATTATCCATCTCTGCTGCCGCGCGAGCCAACTGAAATATATAAACATCCGTCCCAACTGCGTGCGAACATGACATTGACGCTCCTTTGCCGCGCGCCCATAAACCGACAATAAATGGTTCGACGCGGCACGTTCGAGCGCGCCAATGTTCGAGTTGGCTCGGGCGGCAGCCCGGTATCCATTGCGCGCGGCTGCCGCGAGATCCAATGTTCGATGGTTTGCCGCGCGATATGGAGACGGGCCTTTAGACTTTTGTGAATGACTCATTTGGTTAAAATTAAAATAAAATCTTTAGATTACATCTCTCACATGGTCTGCTAACGATCTATGGTTGATATCTTGCGGCAACGAGGGCGCCGTGTATGAATGGAGCATGTCTACAGGGCAGCGCGTCGGTGAAGTTATACTGAAGACTAATCAGTTCGCTTCTTGTGCTGTTAACAGGTTGGGAATATTTAAATTATTTAATGGAAATTTTGAGACAAAAAGGCATATATGCCTAAGTGTCAAAAAGGCTAAGGGTCATAATGTCTATTGTCAATAAATCCGAAGGTTATAATGTCATGATGTCGGAAGGTCCAGATGTAATAATATCAATTTGTCAAAAAGTTACAATGTTATGTTACCCTAATGTCAAAATGTCTAGGTGTCACAAAGTCCAAATTGTCAAAAAGTCCACATGTTATATTTCCCATATGTTAAAAGGTCTTGGTGTCAAAAAGTCTTCATATCATATTTCCCTTATGTCGAAATGTCCTGGTGTCAAAATGTCCACTTTCTTGTCTTATTACGTCATATTGCCCTTACTCAAAAGAAGTCGAATCGAGAAGTCAAAAGTCTCATCTCGGGTGATGTATTGAAAGGTTGCCATAGAAACTATGACTAGAAGGTGCCCATAAGAACTCTGTTATAAAACACTGCAACCTCATTGTGTAATTCTACAGGGGTTTGTTATTATATTATTCTAACAGTTAATCACATCGGAAATGACGAGTTTAGACTTAGAGATGTAGCTAATATAAATCGATGGTCATAAATTAGTACATTTATATAATTATTTTACATGTTTTTTTTTTTAAGTGGGGCATTCCACTCATACAATAGTATGTTTTTCAATCAAATACAAACACTGAAAACATTGAAAAAATAATCAACCCAGCAGGATTTGAACCTCGCATCGATACGCCTAACCGGGGCTCGATCGCTTTACCAATTAAGCTATGGGTTCAGTTACTGAGTTGACGAAATTCTCAATGCCTTCAATCATCTTTTTGCATTTATTTTTACATCGACTTTATAGCAGCCGTAAGCGACATCTAGGTGCTAACTACTAGAGTTAGATACCCTTCCCGCTGACCCTTTTACAAGTGTCACAACGGAAATAATAGATGGCGCTGCTATCAACTCATAATTATTTTACATGTTTTTTTTTAAAGTGGGGCATTCCACTCATACAATAGTATGTTTTTCAATCAAATACAAACACTGAAAACATTGAAAAAATAATCAACCCAGCAGGATTTGAACCTCGCATCGATACGCCTAACCGGGGCTCGATCGCTTTACCAATTAAGCTATGGGTTCAGTTACTGAGTTGACGAAATTCTCAATGCCTTCAATCATCTTTTTGCATTTATTTTTACATCGACTTTGTAGCAGCCGTAAGCGACATCTAGGTGCTAACTACTAGAGTTAGATACCCTTCCCGCCGACCCTTTTACAAGTGTCACAACGGAAATAATAGATGGCGCTGCTATCAACTCATAATTATTTTACATGTTTTTTTTTAAGTGGGGCATTCCACTCATACAATAGTATGTTTTTCAATCAAATACAAACACTGAAAACATTGAAAAAATAATCAACCCAGCAGGATTTGAACCTCGCATCGATACGCCTAACCGGGGCTCGATCGCTTTACCAATTAAGCTATGGGTTCAGTTACTGAGTTGACGAAATTCTCAATGCCTTCAATCATCTTTTTGCATTTATTTTTACATCGACTTTATAGCAGCCGTAAGCGACATCTAGGTGCTAACTACTAGAGTTAGATACCCTTCCCGCCGACCCTTTTACAAGTGTCACAACGGAAATAATAGATGGCGCTGCTATCAACTCATAATTATTTTACATGTTTTTTTTAAAGTGGGGCATTCCACTCATACAATAGTATGTTTTTCAATCAAATACAAACACTGAAAACATTGAAAAAATAATCAACCCAGCAGGATTTGAACCTCGCATCGATACGCCTAACCGGGGCTCGATCGCTTTACCAATTAAGCTATGGGTTCAGTTACTGAGTTGACGAAATTCTCAATGCCTTCAATCATCTTTTTGCATTTATTTTTACATCGACTTTATAGCAGCCGTAAGCGACATCTAGGTGCTAACTACTACAGTTAGATACCCTTCCCGCCGACCCTTTTACAAGTGTCACAACGGAAATAATAGATGGCGCTGCTATCAACTCGTAATTATTTTACATGTTTTTTTTAAAGTGGGGCATTCCACTCATACAATAGTATGTTTTTCAATCAAATACAAACACTGAAAACATTGAAAAAATAATCAACCCAGCAGGATTTGAACCTCGCATCGATACGCCTAACCGGGGCTCGATCGCTTTACCAATTAAGCTATGGGTTCAGTTACTGAGTTGACGAAATTCTCAATGCCTTCAATCATCTTTTTGCATTTATTTTTACATCGACTTTATAGCAGCCGTAAGCGACATCTAGGTGCTAACTACTAGAGTTAGATACCCTTCCCGCCGACCCTTTTACAAGTGTCACAACGGAAATAATAGATGGCGCTGCTATCAACTCATAATTATTTTACATGTTTTTTTTAAAGTGGGGCATTCCACTCATACAATAGTATGTTTTTCAATCAAATACAAACACTGAAAACATTGAAAAAATAATCAACCCAGCAGGATTTGAACCTCGCATCGATACGCCTAACCGGGGCTCGATCGCTTTACCAATTAAGCTATGGGTTCAGTTACTGAGTTGACGAAATTCTCAATGCCTTCAATCATCTTTTTGCATTTATTTTTACATCGACTTTATAGCAGCCGTAAGCGACATCTAAGTGCTAACTACTAGAGTTAGATACCCTTCCCGCCGACCCTTTTACAAGTGTCACAACGGAAATAATAGATGGCGCTGCTATCAACTCATAATTATTTTACATGTTTTTTTTTAAAGTGGGGCATTCCACTCATACAATAGTATGTTTTTCAATCAAATACAAACACTGAAAACATTGAAAAAATAATCAACCCAGCAGGATTTGAACCTCGCATCGATACGCCTAACCGGGGCTCGATCGCTTTACCAATTAAGCTATGGGTTCAGTTACTGAGTTGACGAAATTCTCAATGCCTTCATTGTATGAGTGGAATGCCCCACTTTAAAAAAAAAACATGTAAAATAATTATGAGTTGATAGCAGCGCCATCTATTATTTCCGTTGTGACACTTGTAAAAGGGTCGGCGGGAAGGGTATCTAACTCTAGTAGTTAGCACCTAGATGTCGCTTACGGCTGCTATAAAGTCGATGTAAAAATAAATGCAAAAAGATGATTGAAGGCATTGAGAATTTCGTCAACTCAGTAACTGAACCCATAGCTTAATTGGTAAAGCGATCGAGCCCCGGTTAGGCGTATCGATGCGAGGTTCAAATCCTGCTGGGTTGATTATTTTTTCAATGTTTTCAGTGTTTGTATTTGATTGAAAAACATACTATTGTATGAGTGGAATGCCCCACTTTAAAAAAACATGTAAAATAATTATGAGTTGATAGCAGCGCCATCTATTATTTCCGTTGTGACACTTGTAAAAGGGTCGGCGGGAAGGGTATCTAACTCTAGTAGTTAGCACCTAGATGTCGCTTACGGCTGCTATAAAGTCGATGTAAAAATAAATGCAAAAAGATGATTGAAGGCATTGAGAATTTCGTCAACTCAGTAACTGAACCCATAGCTTAATTGGTAAAGCGATCGAGCCCCGGTTAGGCGTATCGATGCGAGGTTCAAATCCTGCTGGGTTGATTATTTTTTCAATGTTTTCAGTGTTTGTATTTGATTGAAAAACATACTATTGTATGAGTGGAATGCCCCACTTTAAAAAAAAACATGTAAAATAATTATGAGTTGATAGCAGCGCCATCTATTATTTCCGTTGTGACACTTGTAAAAGGGTCGGCGGGAAGGGTATCTAACTCTAGTAGTTAGCACCTAGATGTCGCTTACGGCTGCTATAAAGTCGATGTAAAAATAAATGCAAAAAGATGATTGAAGGCATTGAGAATTTCGTCAACTCAGTAACTGAACCCATAGCTTAATTGGTAAAGCGATCGAGCCCCGGTTAGGCGTATCGATGCGAGGTTCAAATCCTGCTGGGTTGATTATTTTTTCAATGTTTTCAGTGTTTGTATTTGATTGAAAAACATAGTACATTTATAGTCATTCCTTTTAGTTCCCTAGTAAATAGAGAGTATGATTATGAGGGGCGATTGAAACCTGATGGTTGCTAAGGACGTATACTTATACCAAAATTCAATTTTAATAACGATCACTAAACTAAGTCGCGACAGACAGACGGATATGGCGAAACTAGAAGGATTCCTAGTTGATTAAAGAACCCTAATAATGGTCCAAGAGCAGGCATAATAGTGACAATGTACAAAAGGTACCTACTACTTAAGTTGATTCTAAACAGTTTGGCTAGTTATTACATTATAAGTGCATTGTAATGTGCCTAAATTGAAGAATATAGATATTTGTGCAACAAGAGAGCAAAGTTAGTTTTTGCTTCGAGTGTTAATTTTGAGTCCCGAGCGTAGCGAGTGATTCTAGGTTAGAATCTTGAGTGAGTGACTCAAAGGCACGAGGTGCAAATAACTTAGGTCTCATGTTGCTTATACAACTTTTCACCTCAGCAGTGAGAACATAGCAGAAAATTTAATAATAATTTTTCACTCCCACTGACTTCCACTCCATCCCGATCAATCCCACTTCACTTCCGCTCAATTTCCGCCACTCCTACTACACTTCTAATCACTTCCGCTCTAATTCCGCCAGTTGCGCTCAACCTCCACCTAGTACCGCTTTACTTCCAATAACTTCCACTCAATTCCCGCAACTTTTAATGAGTTCCGCTCAAGTTCCGGTCCAGTTTCGCTCCATTTCTGCCAGTTCCGCTCCACCTCCACCTAGTACACCGCTTTACTTCCAATTACTTCCACTCAATTCCCGCCACTTTTAATGAGTTCCGCTGAAGTTCCGCTTCTATTCCGCCATTCCGCTCAACTTCCACCCAGTTCCGCTACACTTCCACTGACTTCCAGTCTATTTTCGCCACTTTTAGTGACTTCCACTCCAATTCCGCCAATTCCGCTCTAAATCCACCAGTTCCGCTCCATTTCCGCCAGTTTTCCTCCACTTCCGACCAGTTCCGCTTCACTTCCACTCTACTTCCACTCAATTCCCGCAACTTTTACTGAATCCCGCTCCAGTTCCGCTCCAATTACGCCAGTTCCGCTCCACTTCCACCCAGTTCCGCTTGTCTTCCGCTCTACTTTCACTGACGCCCACTCAATTCTCGCCTCTTTTACTGACTTCCGATCCAATTTCGCCACTTATTACAAATAGCACAAAACTACTAAAAACTAGTGCCTGCGCCAAATCTTGTGATTAGGTGTCTAAGCTATTTTGGTGTACATCGGGGGTCTGGTATTCAAATAAAAAAGGAAAGCGAGAATATGAAGTTTGAAAATATTACCTTCTCTGTGTTTTTACTGAGGACATCTCAAGGTCATTTTGACTCACGCTCGCAATTTTGCTCACCGTTATTGAGCACTAAAGAACCCCTGTTCAAGCTGCTGAGGTGAAAAATATATTTTATCTTTTTTATCTTTAGGTATACTAACACATCCCAAAACACAACTTTGCCAGTTGCCTTTCCCATTGAAAAGTGGACATTTTGACACCTGAACTTAATGACACATGGGGATTCTGCCAGTAGGGGATTATATCATTCGAACTATTTGACAATTGACATTGTGACACCTGGCCATTATGGCAATAGTCCATAATAACAGTTTGACCTAATGACAAATAGATGTTTTTACATCTGCACTTTCCGACATCATGGTATTATAACATTCGGGTAAATTGAATAATTGACATTATGACCTTAGCCTTTCTGACACTTGGACATGTATGCCCCTAAAGGAATTAAAGGTCAGACACAAATAAATGTCTATCTAACAACTTACTTGCCTCAGCAAAATGAAGGACAACGTTTCGAGACAGCAAACATTGAGAGTAGCTCTCAATCGGTGTTAATATTGAATTGACATTGACGATTCAGTGATAAAGTTTTTTATTTTCAGTCACGGAAAAGTAACGTATGCTGTAGGCAGTGACGGAGAAATAAAAGAAATTGGTTCTAATACTATCCGGAGGAATCTGCCAATGCTGGGTTGCGCACTTGACACTATATTATTATCTCGTTCAGACATGATGCTTTTCATAACCGGCGGAGAAGGAGGGGTGACATCAGTAAATTTACCACTTTTGGATAAAGCTATTTATAATGAGTTCCATATGCATAACAAGAAAGTGACTTGTATAGCTCTCGCCTATGATGATCAGACACTGATATCAGTGGCAGAAGATGCCTCTATTTGTATATGGCGATTGACGAATGCTGAAGGGAGAGCGATTGCTTTGGACAAGGATTTCACTTACTCTAAAGAGATATTGATCAGTAAAAAAGATTTGAAGGAGAAAATCAATAGCATCAATGTAAGTAGAAAACTTAAAAACACCGGAAGGGGCAGTATTAGTATTAGATAATATAAGGAAACTTATAATTCATATCACCATACATCCAGCCAAACACACCACCACGACTGGCGCCCAACGTGGGGCAAACATTTTGGGGTTGTAAATGATTCGTTTCTTTACCGTATTTATTATAACCGCTCGAAGGTATTATTGAATAAAATAGTACATTACAGCAGAGGCTAGGAAAATAGGAATTTCCGGCCAAGTAGGTTTCTGATGATATTGTGAATTTTAACTGTCTATCACTGAAAAATGGTTGAAAGCTTACCCTATTAGAATGTGTAGATGGCAACGTTATTTTGTATGTGTGAATTTGTTACTAAACAAAGATAGATAAGCTACTTAAAACGATAGTAATGATGGCCACGACCACTATAAAAAATCTGAAATGAAAAACGCTTTCAACAATAATCCACGGATAATTTGCAGCTACTTAGTACAAGAATGAGTGAATTAGAGACCGAACACTCATACCAACTTCGCCAAGCTGAAGCCACGCAAGCAGAAAAACTAAAAGAGGTACACGAAGGTTATTGTGCGGCCATCGAAGAACTCAAGGAAAAGAATGAGGTAATAAATTATCCGTAAGTAATAATTACCAGGTCATTAGCAGACTAGTTCCTTATTGTTATCTTTTATTAGAATAAACATTTGTTTAATTATTGGTCGTAAATTTGACAGACAATGGAGAACGAACATAGCCATGAAATCGGTATGATTCAACAAGATATTGCAAAGCTGCGCTCGGGACATGAAAGAACTCTGCAAGCATTGGAAGCAGACTTTAATATAAGGCTTATCGGCGAATACGATAGATACCAGGTACGTAGAAACTCCGTATATTGGTATATTGATATAATTTTGGCATTTATTTACTGAACCGAAATTGCAACGTGAGAATGTTAATGTAGAATTATGTTGCGAGTTATGAGTAAGTTTGCGAGCGTTTACGTTCACGTTTAGGCGAATATGAAAATTAAAAGATTTAACCATTAAAAATATGTTATTTAGAGTCTGGAAGATAAAACGGCTCGGATGCGTAAAGAGTACGAGCAGCGGTTGGAGGATCTCGCCGAGAGCAAACGCCAAGCACTGAGGGAGATGAACAACATGTTCGAGGCAAAGTTGGAAGAAAAGGAAATGATGTTGCAAGAGGTAGCGTTGCACATTTAGCTCTTTAGGGATTTGCATTTCAAGATGGAGTTACGATGTCATGTCACATACTTATGGTTATTCTGTGCTTATGGAAAGATATTAGTAGTTCTAATTAATCAAGAAGGGTACCTAATGTTAGTATTGTTAAACGAGTGTATTTAATGTTTCTATGTCAAGCACTGAAGTCGAAAGGAACAACCCGGAATCAAACCTATGAGATGTTCTTAGATTGGTCGTAGTAATCTATTTACTACCATTTCTTGTTATTCAACTCGTTACTCAACACGTTATCTGTTTTATTATATATATATTTTAGTTACAAGAACAAGCAGATTTGGAGAAACGTGAACATGAAACGATTAAGTCGTCCATCGAAGAGGACGCGGATCGCGAAATAATAGAGATTAGAACTTCGTACGAAGTGCAGGTGAAAGAAGAAAAAGACGCCAATGTCAGACTTAAGGGAGAGACAGGGCTCATGAAGAAGAAAATGATTGCTGCCCATAAAGAAATAGAAGAATTTAAAGTACAAGTGGCGCAACTTAAATGTAATTATCAAGTTATAGATAGTTACAAATGCAGTTAAAAATTGAATAAATGTTAATAAATACGGATTGTCCTATCCCGTCTAGACGTTGTTCCAAGAATACTTACCAGTTTTATGACGAGTCTATTTCATATAGAGATTTTGATAATGTAAGAAACAAAACTTTACCTCACTTGGTCATTGTATCAATGCGGTACCTCTCTGTATCTATGGAATTATGTAATTAGCCGAACGTCTGGGTCACAGGTTTTTTTCACATTCACTCTTTAGTGAATCTAAAATCTTTTACATCTTTATGTAATACATATGCAATATAATACTAACAACACTAACAATATAATGCTAACTTCCACAGTGGAACATATACAGTTTCAAAAGGTAATATCAAACTTAGAACGCGATGTGACGGATTTGAAAAAGGAGATTCAAGAGCGAGATGGTACGATCCAGGATAAAGAGAAACGGATTTATGAACTGAAACGTAAGAAGCAGGAATTGGAAAAATACAAATTTGTATTGAACTTCAAGATCACTGAGCTGAAAAATCAGGTTTGTTTATTATTCGTTTTCGAATTCAGTTTCGATTTCGAAGGAGGAGGTTTTCAATTCGTCGGGAACTTCGTTTTGCTATTTTTTAGGGTTCCGTACCTCGAAAGGAAAAAGCGGAACCCTTATAGGATCACTTTGATGTCCGTCTGTCTGTCTGTCTGTCTGTCAAGACCATTTTTCTCAGGAACGCGTGGAGGTATCAATCTGAAATTTATATCAAATACTCAGGTCTATTGTCCCTTGGAGCTGTGAAAAAATCAAACTTTAAAGCCCACGCAATCAAAAGATACAGTCGTTTATGCTGCAAATTTTAGAGTTTTTTGGCACTCGCAAAACCTACGGGGTATTTCCCGTGAACTCAGAAACTTGAAATTTGGTACAGTCGAGGACAAAGAGATGTATACACTTTTGGACCTTATTGCGTTGTAATAAGGTCCAAAAGTGTATACATCTCTTTGTCCTCGACTGTACGAAGCAACGTCTTATAGCACAGATAAAGGAAAAATTGCGAAAACCGTACATTTTTCACACATCATATAATAAAAATATTTTTAATAATTTTAAAGTTACTACCCCTATATACCTTCAGGTTTGTACGGAACCCTCGGTGCGCGAGTCCGACTCGCACTTGGCCGATTTTTTTATATGTTCTCCGATTATTCGAAAGACTACTGGATTGATTTGGAAAATTATTATTATTATTTGTTTGAAAGAGTACTTGACAGATGGTCCCATTGTCATCAGGTCAGGATCTGATGATTCGATTCTGGATGGATGGGAAATCGAGGAAACTCTTCAAACATTAAAATTATAGGCAGATCTATAGTGGTTTGAGTATTTTTACAGAAGGCCTTTGAAAAGGTGGAGGCTAAGTGAAGTCGGTTATTTTTTGTTTAAAATTATATTTATAAAAAATAAAGTTAACAGGTGTTTTTAACGTATATAGATTGAGCCTAAAGAAAGAGAGGTAGCCGAGTTGACCGTTCAAATAGATGATATGGAAAATGAAGAGCTCAAGTTATTAAATATTAAACATGAACTTGGTATGACTACGAATTAGTTTTGATGTTCTTCCGTAGCCGATTAGTGAGCTGACCTCATAAATGATATGAAAAAAGTTACAGCTGCTAATGGGGTTATAAACTGCCATAGCTCACTTTAGAGGGAGCTTCTTCTACTTTCTTGCCACTCGGAGGTGACAGGGCCATGCGCGCACTAAGATTTAAAAAAAAATTAAGACTTATATTCTGTGTCTAATCCTGGACTTAGTAGAAAAGGCGCCCTGAGCATGTGTGTCCAGTTTTTAATCCCATTTTCAATTCGTTTGTAACAGATCGAGCCGTTAGATCGCACTATCAAAGAGAAAAAAATCCGTATTTTAGAACTGGAAGTGTCGCTAGAGACTCTGCTTAAGAAAAGATCGTTCCGTGGTAAAGCCATATTAAATTTGTAAACTATGTTCAGTTGTAATTTTTTTCACCTGTCACGTACGTCATGGAATGGCATCACGTTATATCACACTAGTTTATTAATTCTTGCACCGACGTACTAATTGTCAAGCGTACGGTAATTTCATCTCTGCAATCGATATAGTATGTTTTATATTTTATTTTAGTTACATTAACATTAGTTTTGTAGATTGTTTCATAAATACTTATGATTATTTGTAATTATTTGCCCTTGATGGGAACACTGCCTTGTCCTCGTTAAATTAGTCATTTTGGGACGAAAGTTCAAGTGCGCATGTATTTAAATTGAGTAACGCTTTACAATGAACTGGTACTTTTCATTAGTTCTAAGTGTTCCTTAATGCGTAAAAAATTATGATGTCTGATGAAATCTGAGATGTCTTTGAATCAGACCCAGACTACACGCAAGCGACATAAATTCGTAATCACATAATTTAAAAAAATGCACGAACCTACCATCGGGTTCATAATTGCATAGCCAATTTATCAATTAATTCATTCAAAAATTGGGTATGCAATTATGAACCCGATAGTACAAATGAAACTTCATATATGTTTAATCATGTTTCGTTTTAGAACTCAAAATCACGCGGCTGAATGAACAGTTAGCCTCGGCAAAGAAAGATTTCATGAACGAGGCCGACATGAATCTGCAACTGAAAAACACGTTGAAGAAGATTAAAATTGATCTTCATAACATGACGGCGAATTTTCAAGATCCTAATAAACTGAAGTTAAACGTAAAGGTACGGTCCTTGTCTTCTCTCTAACGTCCTACGAAATAAGTTATCGTACCCAGAGCTTGACACCTGAAGTGGCGCTGTTAAGATGCCATGTTTTTTGGTACTGCCAAACGTCTATTGTTTATCAGTTCCGTATAATTTATGGAGTTATTTTACGTCAGCACAGCACCATTATTTATTAGCTGTCAGATTTAACACATTCAGTGCCGAAAACCCGACTATCGGGTATTTGATGATTTCGTTCCCAGTCCGGACGACCCGATAGTCGGGATCGTGATACTACAGCTTTATATGACGAAATTTTTGTGGCCTGGCGCGAATGTCTTGTTTGGCTGGGTGGCAATGAATGTGTTAAACACACAATATTGTCTTACCCCCTTATTCATAAACATCTCGAAAGCTTAAATTAGTTGTATTTTGTCTGTTTCTAACAAACACAACTGTCGAAGTGATATATAAGGAGAAGAGCAAGAAAGAAATAGAAGGAGATAAGCAGAATTTACATATCAAATACGTTTATGAATAAGGGGTTAGATTTTATGTTTTTTCTGCAATTAATCTCTTAAATGTTATTATATTATTAACTTATTAAGGTCCTTAACTGGCGTTGAGGTGACAATGATTTTGACCATAATCACATTTCACACTTCAGGCGTTATTCCACAAGTACGTAGAAGACATAGATTTCGTCCGAAGCCGCGTCGCGGAGAACGAGGCTATCCGCGAGTTTAACCGGCAGAGGGACCACTTGGAGAAGCAGGTGGCCGGCTGCAGGCAGCAGCTCGCTAAGGCGCTAGGAGGGTCTAAGAACGACATTAACAGGATTATCGACGTAAGGGTTTCATTGTTAACTAACTGAATAACTGTAGTCTGAATTAACCCTTTGACCACCAAGCATCGGACGGAAAATCGTGCCCTCAGCGCCAAGGCAATCCGGTTATATTTTGAACGTGATATCACGTGCTGGCACTGAAGGCACGACTTTCCGTGCGCGTGATTTGACATCTTTGGCGGTTAAACGGTTAAAATAAACTTTCTAAAAAATCAACGTATATGAGAATTCTGTTAAGCTGTAGAAGGCTTTGTTTATCATAAACATTTTTAGGGATCTTTTAAAAGCGTTTCCTTCTAGGCATTTAATTTCGGGAGGGTGATTATTAAAAATATTTATGGCTGATACGAATGCACTATTTCCAAATATGGAGGTGTGAATTCTAGGAAGCCATATCATGCCTTTTAAATTTGACAGGACACCGAGCTGCTACACGAACATGGTCTTAGAAGACCTTTCTTAACTTTTTATACCCCTGTATATACGTACAGTCAACGCCAAAAATAGGTAGGTATACATCTATTATTTTATTTTGTAATTTTGTCTCTTATCATAAAGGAGTAAGGTGCAAATGTGTATACATATTTTTGGCGTTGACTGTACCGAATTATGATATACCAGAGAAAACCATTCAGCTAACAGAAACCCTGACTATAGTCCCTTCCGAACATCAAACATCCAAGCTGACACCTACTTTGCTTTCATTACAAAACTTGCACAAAACCACCACGATTTTACGTGTTTGCGTATACCGTTACCTTAAGAGACAAGTCTTCTCATCTTGTCCCGTTCACATAATCTTGTATTTTTCATGCGAACAGGAGAACTGCACTCTTCTATCCGAGATCAACAATCTCCGGACGGAGCTGAAGTCGACGCGGTCGCGGTGTTCCCAAATGGAATCGATTTTGGGGCTGTCGGCGCGCTACATCCCGCCCGCCATTGCTCGCGCCAAGTTGAAGCACGTCACGGAGGACAGGGAGAAGTTGGACGAGAAATTTAAGCAGAAGATCGAGGTGAGTGTGATGCAATATGAACTAAATGTTTATTTGTTTTGGAGGTACAGGGAACGTGCGTAAACTGAAGAGGGCAGCATAGGACTCCCTTATAGGCGCGAAGTGCGAATAACACACTAAACTTGCCAACCCAGTCTACTAGATGGCAGGACCTACAACGTGGAAGGGTACGTGAGTCAAATGTTGGAAGCAGCACTGTCTATTGACATGGAGTCGTTTTAGTTTTGGATTAAACCACAAGATGGCAGACTCTCCAACGCGCACGGTCCCTATGGTATATTTTGCTTAATTGATTACGTTAAGTTGAAACACGTACGGGGAACGGGGAGAAGTTGGACGAGAAAGGTGCGGTGAGTGTAATATGTCTATGAAATAGGTAAGTAGAGAGAGTGGTAGGTCCAAAGGAAGCGATATTTGTGACGCTTTTTCACCATTTGGCGGAAGACGCTTACCTTGTACAGATCCAATATTGTATTTGAACAATAAAAGTGTCGGGTTTTAACCGTGGTACCACGGCTTTTGTACCACAGGGGACCACGGGTAATTTTTTTTCCCCGTAGACCCACTGCACCAAAATGGGTTTATCTTTACGTTAGCGAATTTCTGTGCGGTTTGACCTTCGGCCATTAGAAGATAACTAACGAACCTAACCTACCTATGAGTGGTCATTTTGCGTTCTAGACTTTACTGGGAAAATAGGGGTGGGTCTACGGGGAAAATAACTACCCCTGGTCCCCCTGTGGTACAGTCGAGGACAAAGAGATGTATACACTTTTGGACCTTATTGCGTTGTAATAAGGTCCAAAAGTGTATACATCTCTTTGTCCTCGACTGTACAAAAGCTGTGGTGTACCACGGTTAAAAGTACAAAAGTGTAACCTTTGCCGAAAAGCGTGCGTACGTTTTTCCTTCATAGGTCGCGTTAATTGAAAAGTAACATGTTAGTGATGGCAGAAGATATTAAGGACGTACGACGAAAACGTTGGGATTAGTAGCTTAATATGGCACTTTTGTGGGGCAATATCAAGACAATTTTTAAAACGCCGTTGTACCATCAGGTTCAAAATTGCATGGTCAATTTATCAATGAATTCATTCATAAATTGGCCATGCAATTCTGAACCCGATAGTAAAAGTTACAAAATATCACTGACGATGGCATCGGGAAAATTAAAACAGAAATATATCTGGCCCAATAGAGGGTCCTATGTTATACTTTTATCGAATTGGAATTTGAACATTGTCATAGTGACATTAAGTCTAAATTTAACTACCCTGAAAATGTAACATACAACCCTGTAATATTGGGCCAGCGATACTTATAGTGGTCTTATGTCAAATGGAGACATTATTCGAGAACATATTTGATTAACTTGAGTGGTTTTCGTCAACATTATGCAAAAAAAAAATTCCGTACATTGGCACTATTACTTATTGTAGGGTAATAGGTAACACATGACCTACAAAAAGTACTAATTAATTAATGAGATTTCTCAACTGCCTTTATCCATATTTTGGTCTGTTACAGGAAAGAGAAGAAACAATCGTTGCATTGAAGGAGGAAAACGACCGTCTACTCGGCAAGATGCGTTGCGTGGATGAAGCGGGCGAGCCTTCGCCGGAACCCGACCGACTATAGTTACTGTTATGTGAACAAGGAGATACAGGCAACTCAATGTCTCAAAGGATATACGGAATAAGTAACTAAACATGACCTAAAATTATACGGAAGTATATGGGAAGTATCGAACATTCAAGTAAAGAAATATTTGCTGAAGATGTCGTGAATGAAAAACACTAATGACATCAGTTGACTTATTTTGTACATTGTTGTAAAGCTGTGAAGTGGTTTTCCACTTGATGATAGCTTTGGTTAATCGACCTGAAACCTGAATATTTGGCGTCATTATCATATTCCTGTGACTTGAGACCCCAATTTCCATAAACATTCCAAAATTAGATTCGCACATTCCATTCATAACATTAATTGTATGACACAACATAATTAATTCGTTTAGATGACGTATGAAACTACTAGTGGTACTTAGTTTTAAAATAAAAATATACGTTTTACCAAAAATGTCTTTATATTTCCACCAGAAATATTGAGTGCTATTACTATAATAATTAAATATGTCGGCCTTAAATATAATTCAACGTTAAAAACATACTATGTATTGCAAATCATATCTTATCAAGATTCAGTCATGAATTAGCATACAATAAATTAAAAAACCATCACCTTCAATATCCAACACCGCCGTAATGCAATGCATACGCCAAGAAATTTGAATATTATTAAGGGAGCCGCACACAGCCACTTTTTGCAGCGAATGTATTGCGACACATAATAGTCGATTTTGAGCATTGACACAAAAAAGTTTGAGTCATGACATTTGTAGTATTAGTAGCCTGAAAACACATTTATTGTACAGTCACCGGCAATGGTATCTTCCTACATGAAGGCCGCAAAAATAAGTGACACGGTCTTATTTGTAGGGCCATAAGAGCGTGTCACATATTTTTGCGAGTAGGGAGATACTATTGCCGGTGACTGTACAACAAAAGAAAATTATAACAGTGAGAATAACAGATCATTTGTACACAGGCGAACTTATCCCTTTGAGTTTTGTGACAAATAGCATGACATTAGCTAACCGATGGTAAAGCGCTCTTTTTAATACATAAAATTACTTTCTTCAGCCAAACCCAACTTTTTTCTTTGGTGGATGCAATACAAATTTGTTCATTGCTAGTTTATTCTGTGCACTTGATTGCTATAAAAGCTGGCCATGTGTGACCACCCTCAAACCTTTGCGACAATACTACTTGGAAAACATAAGACGTCAGACGTCGATAAATGCAAATTGACTAAGTTTATAGAATGAATGGAATGATTGCTTTACGGCCCTTGGGGTAGTCCGGGAACTCCTTCTTGTAGTTGCGGTGCTTGCCGAATGCCCATACCGCCATCTGGTAGAAACCGACTGCGGCGAAGAGGCCAGCTGAAATAAAATAATAAAACCATTTTCACAAACATATGCAAAAGAGGGTAAATCCAAGATACGATTGTGCAATAGTAAGTTCTTAGTTTAAAAACAAAGCTATTACAAATTTCGTTCTCATGAAAATTACTTTCCTTTCACCACCATTAACCGCTATATGTAACAACGCGTATACGCGATATAGCTTAAAATGGGCCTTCATGCCTTCGGATAAGGTATATTATTGCTAATTACTTATATGAAACAGTCGTGGCGGTTAAATGATACCTTTAACCTTTTAATATAGATACATATATTAATATGCAGGATATTTTTTTTGTAATTTCCTTTCTATGTAAAATGTCTATTGTAATTTCGTTTCGTAGTAGATATATGGCGTTTTTGGTCGTTAGCGGTAGATATAAATATTGTAAGCACCTTTTCAAATATCAGTATTATTTTGGTAAAGGTTGGTTTGGAGGCCGGTACTTGCGTCGTACGTTGTACCGATACAATATTGTCTTCGATCGATCAATATAAGCGTAAGCTCCAAACTCCAAATGGTACAGCCGCCATCAAATATATCGAAGCGGCCAGGAGTACTCAAAAATATCTGAATGTGCACTTTATGGCCTTGACAATAGAGGAGTTGTTCAGATATTTGTTACCACCTGGCCGCTCCGATATATCTGATGGCCTACCTTTATCAAAATAATGATGACAATCCGAAAGTTAATTTCCAAAGCATTGCATTCAATTAATTACGAGTGTAAAAGAAGAATAAAGACCATCATCCAACACATCCACATTTCATTCGTTATTTGCTATAACTAAAATACCTCAAGCTGCTACAAATTCTAGACAAAATACCGTTATTCAGCTTGAATTTATAACAATACATATGGTTCTAATTTCCAATTTTAATTGTAGGAAAATATGTCTTTCGCTAGTCACTAATTTCGCGTGATACCAAGAACCTACAAAGCTAATCATTTTACGAGTAATGCTATGTTAATTAATCCATTTACTAACGAATCGAATAACGGTGCCTATTACGTAAACTAGACCGGCAACTAACAAAATTACTTGACTATGAGTCAAACGAAAGTAGACTTTATCTCATAACAATAAAGTTTTAAGTATTAACATAGACAGAGATAAAGACTAACAAGTGCTCCAATATCGATGTTTTCAACGATTTTTAATATAAACGTACGTTAAACGCTTAACCTTCAACTCTAACGTGAACGTAACTTGTTAATTAAATAACTACTTATGTAAATCGTATGCCGAAGTGAGCAAAGGTCATGGTAAACAGAGGTACTTGCCAACGTTCGACCAAGCGTTATCAAAGTTATCGGTTTCCTATCTATGCATTATATTTTATGTTCGTACTCTACTGGTGTTTATAAGTTGCAAGTTTTTTTTTTCGTTTTTAGACTAAACACTGATACTAATTCGAGCAGGCTAGGTTTCTGTGTAAACTGCAGAACTTAAAAGATAACCCAAATGGATACCTCGTTTCTTTAATCCAGTTTCGTAATCAAACTTGGTATACAACTCCACAACAAGCCATGAAAAAAAATAGGAGTTCCCATTGGGTACTGAGATACGCCATACTGCTCATCATCAGATATCCTTCAAAAACTATAGAGTAAAAATATTCAAATACACCCAGGAGCAGGAGCTAACTTCAGAGCAGGACACATAGTTGAAGAGTGCTGAGTTAGCATTTCGTTTCACACATGGAAGTGTCTCACATTCGCGCTCACACTAATGGTATGGAGCCATATATATACGCTGAATGTAATATAGTAACAATATTCAAACATACCAGAGGGCACACTTTAAAATTGTAGTTTGATTCTGACAAGTGACACGTATTTGATGAGCGCTGAAATGGCGTTTATTACACATAGGCGGCGCCACATTTTGGTGTCAGTAACAATATATAAACTTACCAGGGGCACATTGTGTCATGAGAGTGAAGAACACCCAGGAGCCGACTTCGTAGGTGTAGTTCGGGCAGGACACATAGTTGAAGAGTACTGAGAAGGGGTTTCCGTCGGGCACGGGAATGCGCCTAACTTTGGTGCCCGGCGGGCGCAGGTTCTTCAGCAGAATGTGGATGCTCAAGTTGCCCACTTCACAGAACTGTAATGTTAAACAATGTTGTTCAGGTTGATGTATCAAAGAGGGTGAGAGTGATTCATTCCTTGGTTTTTAAAGGCATGTGACACCTTTGGAGCTGCAGGTGTCCGTAGGCTATGGTAGAAGTATAACATCAGGCGGGCTGTGTGCCTGTTTGCCACCTTCATGATATTAAAAAAATGCATATTCTAAAACTTAAACCAACCTGCTGTGTTGTGCAATGAAATTTAAATAAATTAGAGACAAAGTAAATATTGCAATTCCATAGTAATAATGAATAAAATACGTACGTAGTCACAAACCCGGATTGCTGAGCCACTAAACTTGCCATCGTTCGTAATTTAGCCGTGTAATAAATGACAGATGTAACTGACAGTTAACAGCTGGTCAGTAACATTGGTCATATAAAACTCAACAATCATGCAATTCATAAAACTCAGCAAGTGGCTCAACGATCCTGGTTCGTGACTGTACTAGTTACTCCAGTAATATTAAAACTAGACCCCGTTATCGGAGGTGCAATTTGGTAGCTTGTCATTCTTAGGGATGGGCGAAAATTATTATGAAATACTAGCTGTATGACAATATTTTTCCTTTACCAAATGATGACTTTAATTAAGCGTGGTTATTTTGTCAAACATGACTAATTAAGAAATTAATATTTATTAACATATTTCATTTTTATAAATAACAATTTTCAATCTTTAATTTTTTGGATTTCAGGGTATTCTGCGAGAAGTGGCATGATATTCAATATTATGAAATGTTATATACGAATACAAACTTTAGCTAAAAAATCGGAAATATTGCTGTGAAATGACATTGACGTAAATAATTTATTTTCAGTATAGGTGGCCAGTATTATACCTCTATGGGTAAGGTTTCTTGAAATATTCATGAAGTTAAATACAATCTGGAGATCATACTTCGACCACAAAGTGAGGCCGAAAGAGAAGGTAATGTAGGGAGCTGCATCTCATTCCAAGTAGGGTGACCATATGTACTATGATGTATGTGGGATTGGGATAGTATGAAGATAAATATAAAATATGCTTGTCGTCTAGTAAGTATTGTCCTGAAAGAGAAGTCTCATAGTTCATATGGGAACTTATACATTCTACTGACTTAAGGAGCTGGCCACTTCAGATACGTTGACACAATAATAAGAGCAGAGAACCCCTCTAATTAATTTACTATTTTAAACTTATTGCTAGATCCAGGCATCTGGCAGCTATTTATCGGAGGACGTCAGAGTGACAGACCAGCAAAATATTTCAGTTAATAGGTAAAAACTGTCGAAGCCTATCGCTAATATAATAACAAAAAGTAAAAACATTGCGTATCGCTACGGAAAAAAAACAGTAGGTAGGCGACAAACAATACATTAACTAATCGTCATTTTGCACTATTTTCCCCCAACAGAAACTCCTGAAAATGATATAATCTTATTCATTACATGATACTGCACTGCATCAAACCCAGAACTGTAAGAAATTTATTTCTTACAACTCGTTTGCATAACACCGATGAACAATTGCCAGATATCCGCGTCTTAAAATAGGGGATAGTTAGTGTAGCAAACTAAAACTAAGTAAGTACAGGGGGTTCGTGGCTCTCACTATTGCGTCATATCTAATGTGAACAGTTCTCCGACTTTAATATACTTAAAGGTAAATAAAGAAAACATCAATCTGCTCAATGGTTGCCTGGAAGAGATCTCTTAATATTGTATATTCTTCCTGTTGTATTTTTCTTTGTTGTACAAATGTTGTACTATAAAGTATATTTTAACGGCCTCCTAGCCTAGTCGGTAGTGACCCTGCCTATGAAGCAGGAGGTCCCGGGTTCGAATCCTGGTCAGGGCATTTATTTGTGTGTTTATCACGGATATTTGTTCCTTAGTTATGGATGTTTCTATGTATTTAAGTATTTATATGTATATATCTATTACATATATCGTCGTCTAGTACCCACAACACAAGCCTTATTGAGCTTACTGTGAGACTAGGTTGATTTGTGTAAGATTGTCCCATAATATTTATTTATTTATTTATTCTACTGCCACTACTACATTTTTTTGTATGGCCTTGTGCCATTTTAGGACCCTTTCGAAAGGGCCTAAAAGACCCGCGGGCCACTCCTGTCCTGTGTAAGTAATACTTAGGAACAGACGTAATACTTAGGAAAAGACCATGTACTTATGTACATTTCTGTAAAAACAGCAAAACCGACCCGCAGCTTGCCGACATCATAGTCACCCTATTGTTTGACAATCTTAACTTGTTGTTAAATCGTAAAATTGAATGATTGTGGATTACAGGTGAAAGGAAAGTCTACTTTATTGTAAAGTCTCACCCCTGCACCCTTTTACGCAACATATCTTGACCATTTTTACTTAAAAATGTTGTTACGAAATGTTGTTGAGCTGAGCGGCGTCATTTGAAATAATATCAGTGACATATTATGTCAGTGATGGAATGGGGATACCAGACCGTATTTTAAATATTACAAGACTTACTACTGTCTGCAATATTATTTGCAATTCTTTAATTTAATGAATGAATAATATTTACGTCGTAAAAAAATTCAAAACAGCTAAAAGGGAACAAAGTATTAATTCAAAATCTTGCAATAAATTATTATAAGTAGGAAGTAACTTCTAGTGTGTTACTAAAATAAATGTATATAAATAAAACCACATTGGTAAGTTTCATAAGTTGGCAGCATTGTGCGAGTGAGACACCGCCCCCTACATTATGCTCTCTATCGGACCGTTTTTATTACTTTTTACTAGTGACCTATGAACGACTGTTTTGCTCGGTAATAAGGTTCAACTGTGGTTAGGGGAATATAGTAAAAGTACTTTCCGGATTGTATTCTGATCCGTGGAAATATTAGAAAAGTAAAATAGCAACCATATCGTTATTGTTCTACTGATGATGGTTTCTATCTCTGATGGTGATGACAATCATTATCATAGGTGACAAAAAAAAACATGAAAAATTTTAGTATAGAAATGGTATGTAAAACTAATTGCCCAGAAAAAGGAAGAGTATCCATATCTACATCATAAATATTTTTAACCATCCCTAAAAACGTCAAGCTACCAAATTGCACCTCCGATAACGGGGTCTAATTAAAACTTAAAAATTATGTTCTTTGTTCCTGAATTTGTAACATCAATCAAATAAAACTTTTTAGAGTTAGACCACGCAGCTCTACATGGACTTTCTAATGGGCAAAATGCGGAACTTCCGTTAAACTTCATATTTCCATATATCCCGTTCACGTGCTGAACTCGTTTACACATTGCACTTGAAAAGCCGGTTCAGAGTTAGTGGGGTGGACTTTAACCAGAGGTATTATCATGGTTCTTATTAAATCAATATCTATAGGCATGAAATTATCAAGATATACCCTTTGATAATTGTCATGATGATTATTTGATAATTATCAATATTTCTTTTTTGTTTCGAATATTTATGTTAATAAACTGGGCATCCATTGCAAAAATGAACCTTATTATCCTTAAACTACGTCCGGACACGGGTATATCCTTAAACTATGTCCAAAAAAGAGGTATGAGTACTGCGAATGTCATCTCGCTATGTGTGGTAGGGCACAGCACTGCAATTACCGCAAATGTCACCTCACTCAAATCTGGAGCAGAGCCTGACTGGGGAAGTACCTCCAGCTTACAGAAAACCACAGCCAAATAGCACTAGATCCTACTCATAGTGTTGTGTTTCTGCTGGTGAGTAAGGTTGCCAAAGAACTCAAAGAGGAACCAGTGTGTTGACGATGGGGGACCTCTTGTTCCTTTAGCCGTCAACACAGTGAATCCACCCTGTAAAGGGTCGGCAACGCGCATGTGACACCTCTAGAGTTGCAGGCGTCCATAGGCTACGGTAGTTGCTTACCATCAAGCGGGCCGTATGCTTGTTTGCCACCATCGTGGTATAAATTTTTTTAACAAGATATAATTAATGACTATCCTTTAGAACCTTGATAACAGATTCCTGACCTTGATACAGGAACAGAAGCCGGCATGCCTGCCTCGTGTTATTATAGGTACTCGCTCTACTCAGTCTGGCTGGAATGGCATTCGGTTCTAAATTAACTAACAGCAACATAATGATACTAAATGGCATCAGACTAAGGTATAATTTTAACCTTGCATACTTGTCATTCATAACATTGCATACTTACAGCAAAACCAGCAAGCCCAATGAAGAAGCAATTAGTGCAGGGTGGCGTGTACAGCGGGTGGTTGATATGGTAGGCCACATACAGGGTGAACAACCAGTAGTAAGCGCAGTTCTTAAACAAGTTCCTCAGTGGCATGGTTCCATGGGAGAAACGGTGCACAAACATGGTCTCCAGCAATCTTTTGGCGTAGTGGATAGACCAGCATATGGCAGCAACACTAAAATAAATAAACAATGAAGGAATTCTCTCAATTTTGCTTGTACAAGGAACTCAAAAGATTTAGAACCATGCATTTCTAAGGCCAAAAGAAGGAAAAAAACATATATATGACTTTACATCGATTTCACCAAAAAATATTTTATTGAACACATAATGGCCCAGACATATTAAGGTTAAATTCATCAGATATAAGTTGCACTATTAATAAGCATTTTCATTAAATTCTCATTTATTATTACACAGATTGTTAAGCATAATTTGATCATGCAGCCAAAGGGTCAGATCAACTTATTTGACAACAAATATCATCAATATAGCAAAGTTGCATATTAACAGCAGCAAGCTTGTTCTTATATCCCAGATACTAAATTGATATAGTATCCTCCAACCAAACTGGCTACCGAGGTTATATTACCATCTCCTTCACTCTTGCTGTGACTTTGCAAGTGTGAAAGAGGAAATTTTATGACCCCAGTTGTCAACCAGATTAGACAACCAGATTATCTGTTGCAGTTTGGTTGAAGGATACTATAGTTCAGTAGCCCCAATTTGTTTTTGATTAGTCATTACAGTACTTATTAAAATCTGGTTTTGTTAAACACCTACCTGGCAACAGTTGAAGGACCTTCTGTAGGAGTTCCATAGAGAATCCACGGCCTCTGATACACCCATAGATACACGAACAAAGGGCCTGCATATTCTGCCATGAATACACCCTTCCACGAGATTTGGGGACCTAGATCTCTGACATAAAGCTTGGCACCATTTTGAACATTTAATTCCTTAAGTAACTGTTCTTCCTTAAGCGATTTGCCTTTGGCTTCAAGAGTTATGGATTGGCGGCTGGGATACAACGACTTCTTCACAGACTGATGAATTTTCTCTTTAACAACTTTGATGGTAGCATCTGTAGGCACCTGGATTTTTCCCAGCGGCTTTGAACCGATATTGCTTAAAATCTCGATCTGCAAATAACGCGTTGATATTTTGTTGGGCGGACAGAATAACGTCCATCACTAAAGCCACAGTACCCGCACGATCCAGAGCTCGTGCGGGTTGGAGAGCGTTGATGAAGTCTTCACAATCGTCACGTCCCATAGCCATGAGGATACGACAGTGAAGAAGAACATATTTTGTGGAATATTATGTATTACCAATCTTAGCGGTATAGTAAAACAGGTTTTAGAGTAGCACGACTTACCTCCATGATTTAATGTTATAAATTGTGGACTATTGAATATGCGCAAAAATAGTATTTGCTGTATCTTACAATTCGGTTAATAACGAAGCCGAACGTATGCAAATTGCAAACGTTACGCCGCAATCCGCCGCAACTTACAGACGAATTGGGCTTGAGCAATCGTGTTAAAACTCACTCCAACCAACGTTCAACCCGAATGAATGAAATCAATGAAATGAAATGATGACATGCATGACATTGACAATGACTTGACATCAGTGTGATCAGTGTCAACTGACATCTTGATTTCAAACCATTGAAGTAAATATATGGAAATGACACATCAACGAAAGACGCGTGTCGGTTTTGAGGTACTCGGAGAGACCAAAATGGCGGTTATAGTGCTGTCCAGAAGATTTTACTGTAATTATGTTTTGTCGATAAATCGACATCGATAGTGATCAAGGCCTCACAGATGGGCCACACCGCAAGGTGCCCGGCTGGAATAGCACCAGTATCTTCTTCAGCCCACGCCTTTTACATTTTAATGCGAAACTGTGTCTTAGTAAGCTTTAAAAATATAGTCTGGCAAACCATTTCTGTCAGTAGAAACGCGCGGCAAATTCAAAATACGTACATGTGGCAACCCTTTGTGATGAGACACCGTATTTCATGACGAACATTTCAATTCACATTGAATTTGTTTCTAGTGCATTTCACTCTCTCATCTTAAGCGCGAGTGAGATAGAAGTGATAGAACTCCTACAACGTTCCCAATTAAATTTAAATTCACTTTTAAGGCATTTGTTGTCGTCCCTCCACAATATAATGATGCCTGTATCAAATACTTAATGTTGGGTTCACACTTATGAATGGACGACATGGATTACATTACTCATTTTGATTTACCATGACAGTGGAAAGATAAGTCGACCATTTTATTCTACTCTCGCTGTCATTAATGTGTATACTAATAAAGTGAGGTCGTGCCTCTCGCTTGTGGCTATGCCACTCACATTCATGTTTGGTTTTACCAAGTGCCTTGCCATCTCTAGTTACCTCTGCGTGGTTGCAGACCCACGTCTACCATAGAGTAACTATTTAGCCATTATTTAGTAGCGGTGTACCGCTTTCCTATGGCTTCGCACCTCAAGTTGTTGGGCATCGGTCGACTTGCTCCGGTCTAAACAGGTTGCAACCCTGGTAACTCTAATCATGTTTGCATATTAGTCACTTAGCCGGACAGGGGGCCTTTGGCCCCCCGGAGACCTCCACCTTCCCCATAGTCTCGCCACGGATGCTCCAACTCAGTCGACCGTGCCCAGTGTGTTTCCCGACACACCTCTGTCCAATGTCCTTGACTACCAAATGTGCTTTGCACTGCAAGATTGGACTACTAGTAACGGAAAGAACACAATGCCTTATAGGTCTCCTCATCTTTCCACATATCATGCACATATAGGTCGACATATCAATATAGTAATATAAACACTCACCTGGGGTGTTCCACTGGGGCACAGGCCTCCTAGAAGCTCGTAGCAACTAACTGGTCTTATGACCACACGATTTTTCTGCTCACTCACCGCTCGTGTACCGCGCGGCCATTATTCCCGCCATCTTTCTACCAAGGTATAACCTACCGACATAAAAAGTTAGTCAAAGACAAGAGTGGTGTTACCACACTACAAATAGATTGACATTACTAGTGTTGATACATACCGAGTTTTACATGGCGAATCGCGCTGCGCGCGACACTCCCACAAGCAAAAGGAGTGCTATTGAAGTAGTGTGAGCAGGTGACGCGTCCACTCCAGGATTTTCTCTCTGGCCCGGATAGCAGCGTCTCTCTTGGCCCTGGTCCCTGGTTGCACATTGTCAGGGTTGGAAGTAGCTTCCTCAGGTCTCGTTATTTCAGTGTTGTCAGTATCCATCATCGATTCTTGCATTGGCATTACATCCATCTCGCAGTCTACCTCGTTGCCATGGTCGGGTATCGGAGTGGTTGATGGTGGCTGCACATCATCCGCTGGATTTGGAGCTGCATCCAGATCCAAGTATTCAACTGGTGCATCCAGAGGTGGTGCTTCTGGCTCCTTCCCTGTGGGTACTGACTGCTGAGGGAGGTCTTGTTCAGTTTCAAGTGGGTAGAGTTGACCTACAGACCGGGTCATTATAGAATCTCCCACTTTCACCTTAGCGACTCTACATAGGCTGCTATTTATATATCCGGAAACCGGGATTACAATCTTCTTAAATAGCATATTTGACCTCCATGGTAAAATTTGAACTTTTTTAAGTACTGGCCGGTATATTTTTTCTTTCTTATTAACGCTCGTGTTTTGTTTTTGACGGGTTTTAAATGTCATCTCGCAGCAAGAATGGAACTCACTCGTGAAAATATTCGTGCTATGATTTATTATGATTTTCGGCGTGGTTTAACGCAACAACAGTGCATAGATCAACTAACTTCAACTTTTGGTGATGAAGCCCCATCTAAAACTACTGTGTATCACTGGTTTAGTGAGTTCAATCGTGGACGTAGTATGCTTACGGACGAAGTTAAGGCAGGTCGCCCGAAATCGGTCGTTGTACAACAAAATATCGAGGCTGTGCGAAAACTTATAATGGACGACCGACATGTTACGTACTGCGAGATAGAGGCGACTCTGGGTATTTCTATGACCAGCATTAATAGCATATTACATAATTATTTAACTGTAAAAAAAATTTGTTCGCGTTGGATACCCCACAACTTAACAAAAGAGCAAAAAGATGCTCGCGTCGAATGGTGCAATAAAATGTTAAAAAAATATAACCGTGGTGACTCAAAAGCCGTTTATAACATCTATACAGGTGACGAATCCTGGATCTATGCATACGATCCCGAAACGAAGCAACAATCAACGGTATGGGTGTTTCAAAATGAGCCGAACCCTACGAAAGTTACTCGTGCAAAAAGTACATTGAAACAAATGGTGGCCTGCTTCTTCGGTATTAATGGCCATGTAGCTACAGTGCCACTAGAAAACCGTAGAACGGTTAATTCAGAGTGGTACACGACCATTTGCTTACCGGAAGTATTTGAACAAATTCGTAAAACTAACCAGCGACGAAGATTCATTCTTCATCATGACAATGCCAGCTGTCATACGTCACGCGAAACAACTCTATTTTTGGAGGGTCAAAATGTGGAATTAACGGGTCATCCGCCGTACAGCCCTGACTTGGCACCCAACGATTTTTATTTATTTCCAAATATAAAGAATAAATTACGCGGTCAACGATTTTCGACCGCTGAAGATGCTGTCGACGCATTCAAACAACACGTTATGGAGGTACCTCAGGCGGAGTGGCAGAAGTGCTTTAAAAATTGGTTCACGCGAATGCAAAAGTGCATAGATCATCAAGGGGAATACTTTGAAAAACAATAAAACCATTTTCAGCCGTGTACGTTTGTTTGTTTTTTTGTTTCCGGATATATAAGTAGCAACCCTCGTATGATTACCATCTGCACTCTTCACGAGTTCCATTATCTTTCCAACCTTCCACAATTCGCGGTTTTTCACATCTGATTTTATTTGAACTATGTCACCAGGTCTTGGTTCACAATTAGATATGACTCTTGGTTGTTTGGGAGAGTTTTGGTATCTCTCCCGCAGGCTCATCAGGTATTGTGCCATGAATATTTTCTTGAACTCCTCAAGAATTATCAGGCCTCTTTTCCAGCTCTCTATCAAATTGGCTTTGATTTTGGAGCCGTCCACTGTACAAACATTGTTCATTGCTGGGGTCAGGGTTAGGCATTTTCCAAGACTTAAGAAATCTGATGGTCTTAATATGTGTATCACTTCAGTTCCAACCTTTGTAAGCGGTCTAGTGTTGACAACTAATTCCACTTCTTTTATCACCGTCAACAGTTTGCTGTCTCCTAGAAGGTGCTTTTCAAGAGTGCGTTTCAGAGAATGCTTCACTACACCTATCAGACGTTCGTAAAATCCACCATGCCACGGGGCCAGCTGAGGTATAAATCTCCACTCGATTCCTCTTGCAATGCAGTATGGCTTACTAACTACTTCGGCTGTTAGTTTAAAGCATGTGGCATTATCTGAATACAGTCGTTTGGGCGTGTTTCTAGTGGCAGCAAATCTTCTTAGAGCCAGGAGACATTCTTCTGCGGTTAAATCATTTACGATTTCAAGGTGAATAGCTCGGACAGCAAGACAAGTGAATAAGGCAACCCATCTCTTCTGCTTACCATTTGGTGTGTTAACGAACAGTGGTCCAAAATAGTCTATTCCACAGTACGTGAACGGAGTGCTATAGTTCACTCTCTCACTGGGTAAATCTGGCGCAGTTGGCAAACGATAAGGGCCACCTCCATGTTTGCGGCACTGTTGACATCTTGAGATCACGCGTTCCACTTGACGTTTACCTTGAGGTATCCAGTACTTTTCTCTAATGAGACTGAGTGTATGAGTTGCACCAACATGGTAATTAGCTTCATGAGTATCCTTGATAAGCTTGATTGTATATTCACTATCTTTAGGTAGCAATATAGGATGTTTCATGTCATAATTCCATGCGGTATTGACCATCCGTCCTTGGCATCTGAGAACGCCATCCACATCAAGAAACAATCCTAGGTTTCTTGTCAGGTGTGTCTTCTTTCCTGCGATTTCATCTGCGAAATGAAGTTTTTGCAGTTTCTTAATCTCCGCTATAGTGTTATCTGCAGAGTTCGATGGACAGTCTGTTTCCTGAATTAAATCAGATTCAGTTATGTCCTCACTTGGGTTCTCGTTTAGTGATTGGTCAATTTCCATTTCTTGAATTTCATTTGGGTCAGCTGTTCTGAGCTGGTTTCCTGGACCATCATTAGCTTCCGGAATATTTCTATGATCCCTCTGGTCCAGGCCCACCCCAACAGAAAGAACGGTCATATGGTTCATATAGAACCTATCTGCAGGCCACCTTGTTTCATCTTCCTTTAAAAATGAGGGTCCGTTGAACCAGAGTTCTTTGGATTCATCCCATTTGTCAGGCCTTGTGGCGACATCTGCTGGGTTTGTCTTCGTGTTGATGTAGTACAGCTCTGCTTGCATTTGGTTTTTCCTGATCTCTTCTAAAGACTGTATCGTTTGTTATAAATACAAGAAAAAAATGCGACAACTTTTTTAAAATTATTTATTGACATACTAAAATCAATCAACTATGTACAAAATAATATGGACAACTCGAATAGTACCATAAAAAGCCCAAATTATTCATTTCTGGCCAGTTTTCTAATTTTTTGCCTCATGGTGCCCATTAATGACCGGACAGCGACTTTGTCAAAAGTTCGAGCCACCTTATTCCAATCTGACCGAAACTGTTGCTCCGTATCGGCACTACGGGCTGTTTTACGTAGTTTAGCTTTCATTATAGCCCAGTAGTGTTCAATCGGGCGAAGCTCTGGACAATTCGGTGGATTTAACTCTTTGGCCACAAAATTTACATTATTGTCTTTATACCATTTTACTACCTTAGCCGCGTAATGGCAAGACGCTAAGTCAGGCCAAAATACAGTTTCGGAGTTGTGCTTTTTGATCATCGGCAATACTCGTTTCTGAAGGCACTCTTTCATATAAATATCGGCATTCATCGAAGAGGTAGTGAAAAAAGTAGTTGACTTCATTCCGCATTCACAAATGGCCTGCCACACCATGATTTTCTTACCGAACTTCTCAACGCAAATGGATTTTTCAGCCTCTGTGATTTCTGTTCCCTCACGAATAGTGTAATACTGGGGGCCTGGCAAAGACTTGTAGTCCAGTTTTACATACGTTTCGTCGTCCATTATTACACAGCTGTGTTTTTTCGATAAAATCGAGTCATATAATTTTCGGACTCGTGTCTTAACAGATGCTTTTTGTTTTTGACTTCTTTTCGGCTGTTTCTGTTTTTTTAATGTCTTTAAATTATTCCTTTTCTTTGCACGTTGTACCATCCCGATACTCGTACCAACTTTTTTCGCGACATATCGGACAGATAGCTCTCTATTAGATGCGAATAATTTTACTATCTTTTGGTCCAGTTTTGGATTGGACGGACCTGGTTTTTGGCCTGGCCGTTGTTGGTCCTCGAAGGTATAATCCTCCCCGTACTTACGTATAGCAGTTTGGACGGCTCCAACACTAACACCTTCCATTTGTGCGAGTTTTCGGTACGTAATACCTTTAATCGAACACCATTTGTCCACAATAGATTTTCGCTTTTCCGGTGTAAGACCCCTCATTTCGTATAAGATTCATTCATATAAGACCCTTCATATCGGTTCTATGACAAATGTCAATCAATTGTCTTGTATCAGAATATTTTTAAATGAATAGACAACTTATTCCTGCCAGAGCTAACTTGTATTTATAACAAACGATACAGTCTTTACTCTGTTTGATACAAATGGAGGTAGTAATTTGTTGGAACGCATCCATCCATGGACGACCAAACGGTCACACCATAACATTTCTTTGTTTATAGGCAGAGACAGGTTCTCTCTTACGTATTTTAAGAGTCTACTAGCTATAAGCAAACCCAGGAGCTCTAGCTTTGGTATATGAAGTCCGGATGAGTCTTCGGTTTTGGCTATCCTTGACTTTCCCATTAAGAATGAGACTGATGTGCCATGGTCGTTCCTAGATGTCAGATATATGACAGCCGCATATCCCGCTTTCGATGCATCAGAAAAGCAATTTAGCTGGTACGTCGTCTCGGACTTGGGAACATCATTCGTCACACATCTTGGCAGTTCCAGGTGTGTAGCAGCTCTTATGACCTTTAGAGTCTCCTGCATGGATTGTGTCAAATCTTCTGGCAAAATCTCATCCCATTTATGCTTTTGCACGCAGATGTTCCGAAACAAGGTCTTTAATGGTAGCGTCAATGGACAGATGAAGCCGCATGGGTCATAGATTCGAGCTAAGGAACTAAGTACCTTTCTTTTAGTATTAGCTGGTGCATCTACGTCAAAGTGTTGATCGGTGACTTTCAGTTTTAAGGTGTCCTTTGTCACGTTCCAAGACAACCCAAGAATTTTGACTGTATCTTCAGGTTTTGCTTGCTGTTCTGTCGGTACATGGTTAAGAAACTCCTTATTGTTTGATAGCCAATCCCTTATGTTCATGGACATCTGACCAAACGTTTCCCTTGTCCTTTCATATATTTCTTGTGCTTCTTTCACGGAGTTTGCTCCTGTTACTAAATTGTCCACATAGCAATTATTAGCCACTTCCTTTAGTAACGTTACGTCTGTTTGCGTCATATGGTATCTAATTGTCGCAGTCAAGAGAAATGGACTTGAAATTATACCAAACGGGACTCGACAAAATCTAAGGTACAGCAGATTTTCTTCCGTAGGGTCCTTCGTGATGTCCTTTAGCCACAGAAATCTCGTCACATCACGGTCCTTTTCCTGAAGGCCCACTTGTAAAAATGCCTTTTCCACGTCTGCTACGATTGCTATTTTCTTGGTCCTAAACTTCAGGAGAAGAGCCGTGAGGTCTTCCAGCATTGATGGCCCACTGTACAGACATTCATTTAAGCTTTTATTTCCCTTTCCTTTCATTGAAGCATCATACACCAAGCGTCCGCGCTTTCCCTCTCCCTTTTTTACAATGTGGTGGGCTAGATAGTGTACAGGGTGCTCAGTGTCAGTACCCTGTGGTTCAACTACTTCAATGATATTTGTGTCCAATTGCTCCTTGAGAATATCATTATATTCTTGCAGTGTGGCGGAATCTAACCTGTTGATTAAACTCTTCAATCTTCCTAATGCCATGCCATAATTGACAGGGAGTTGAGGCGGATATTCGATCCATGGCCATGTTACCTCATAACGCCCGTTTTTATATTGTATGGTATCATTGAAGTGCTTCACTGCTTCATCCTGTCGAGTGGCTTTAGGAGAGTCAGTTATACCAATACACTCGAGAGACCATAAAAATTTTATGTCAATATTCCTAAGAGGTAGGTCTGGTTCCGTGAAGTAAGGGCAGCTTGAATTGTGACAGTGGCAGTATGTAGTCACAGTTAACATGTTCTCCTGTTTTGCAGAGTGGTCTAAGTTTTCATCTCCAGAATACAGCCAACCAAAGTCAGTATCAATTAAATACAAATTTTCTTTAATTTTCTTCTTTGCTTGACGTCTGAAGCCTTCACAATAGTCGTTCCCTATTAAAACATCCACATTTTCACCAGTAGAATCGTCATCAGCCACTAAATCAACAGTTGAGTAATCAAACTTAGCTACTGGTAATCTTCCTGTAATGTGTGGGACGATATTGGCTCTTATTTGTTTTCTGATGTCACGTTTAGTTTCCACTAGGATGTCTACAGATGGACTAGGGATTTCCTTTGGATCAGTCGCTCCAAACGTGAACACCAAGAGACGGTCTTCATTATCAGGTGTTAACTGTAATTTAGAGGCAACCTTTGCCGTGATGTAACTTCTTTGTGAGCCACAGTCCAACACAAGTCTGCACTTATGCTTGTTTGTTCGGCTGCTGGGGTTGGTGACCTGAGAGTCTATTCGACATGGCATAACTGACAGTCGCATGCGAGACAACTATGATATCACACTTTTGTGACAGTTGATTCATCTAACCACCTACGTCAAAATCAACAGGTCTCACTAGAGGAATTTCTCTATTGGCATGGGCGCCATCTTATTGTTTTGACGTTGACGTCAGTAAATTATGGGAATCCCACGTAAGGCATTTGTTTATCTCTAGTAGGTAAAGAGAGCCTTGAAGCATTTTATGAAAACTCATTTGAAAGCGACATCTCTGAATGTCTTCTGAAACTAAATACGTGTGTGAGTATGTGTGTAAATCATATGTGTATTTTCGTGCTACAATACTAGGCTAGAACTAGGGTAGTCTACATAGACGGCTTACAAGCAATTTTTTAGATTTGACGATGCATTTTTGGGTGTAGCAACTATGACGAAACCTGTGCTTTGGGTAAAAGATATGTGACAAATATTACATATTGAATAAAAATGACTGGTATGAATGATTTTAAGATTTCTTGTAACCAATAAATGTTTTTTGTCACAAGAAATAAAACAATACATTGACTTGTAAACCGACCACGTAGATCCAATATTATGTAGAATAGGTTTAGTGTAAATAAATTATAATATCAAGAATACAACCTTGATATCTATCTCACGTGTTTATATCGAGACCCGAAAAAGTGAAAGATTACAAAATTATAACTAGTGTATGGTTAAAAAAGTGGTATCTTGAGCATTGCGGGGGGCACTAGAAGCAAACAAACTGCTGCCGAGAGTATCACAACATTTTTCACCACGCCACGGCAAAAAAATACGAGCTTAGGTAAATACATAAAACAAAACAAATTAATTCTGCCAAATATTTAAGGTTCAAAATCATCGTTCTATAACGTAAAGTAATAACTGTTCTCCCTTGTGAAAAAAAAACAATTTTACTAACGCTTTAAAAAAATCAAGATGCTGATGGTGGTGCTGATGTGGTGAAAAAGCATTCATACACAAGAAAATAATTTTAATAAGAAAAGAGAACCTAACTACTAATAATATAATTATTTAAATTTGCAATGTTTCTGTCTGTTTTAATACCTACTTATAGTGCTGCAGTCTTCTTTGTTACGTCAACGTCTATGGAAAGTTTGAGGCATTTCAAAAACATCAGAAAATAAATTAAATTCAAGAAATAAATGAATCTTACACAAATCGAACTAAGCCCACAGAAAGTTCAGTAAGGCTTGTGTTATGGGTACTAGACGATATATATATAATAGATAAATATGGATAAATATTTAAATACATAGAAAACATCCATAACTCGGGAACAAATATCTGTGATAAACACACAAACAAATTCCCTGACCAGGATTCGAACCCGGGACCTCCTGCTTCGTATGCAGGGTCACTACCGACTGGGCTAGGAGGCCGTTATTTCTATCGGTAGCCTGGTAGTCAGTGCCTTAAAGGATTGTTTGAAATTTGATACTTCACGCAGATAAACATAGTAGAAAAATGGAGCAACAGTATAGTAATTATCAAAACAAACTCTGGTAGCCTGGCGGCCAGACGCCCGACTTACGCTCTAAGGATCGCAGGTTCAAACTTGGCTCCTACTACTGCCTCCTAACTTAACTAAGGTTTTAGACACTTCAAACAATTTTACACATATTCTTCATAGATTCTAATCTAATGTAAGACTCTTATATTACAAAGGTATTCCTAATCCTGAGAGTTGAGGATGTTATGGAAATATAAACATATCAGGTAAATAAATACAGTGCACAGTAGTACTAGTCATAATCCTCATGATTATAACTAATCGCCACTAGCAAGACCCAAGTTTTGAATTACTATTTAGGAGACTCGGGATATGAAAACCAATGGGTCTTCATTTCAAAAAAGAAGTTGACGTTTACTGCAAGTAAATGTAATTGTGTATCTGACTGACTTACGTGTAAGTTATATTCCAATATTATATCATATTATATTTCTTATATAATGAATTGATATGGTTACACATGGCACTTTAAACTATACATACTTGTTTCTTTAAATATCGTTTTTTTTTAAGGGTGTTCAGTTTTTCAGCTGCTTTCGCCACCGCATCTGTATGTTTATTGGATCCGGTGAGGTGAGAAGCCGCCAGTGTTTCTACGCATGTAGTATCCCACATGCACATGTGCATGGGGAATGGCTATACAGCCGCATACAGTCAGGCGTTGTAGGAGATTTATTGCTAGTGGCTTGCTTAATCTGAGGAAATCTACTCTAACATAGCATCCAAATTACACAAAATAATGCAGAGCACAGTGAATGCAGGGTACTGTAGAGATATTCCCAACAGCAGGGTGGAAGAACACCTACAACTCATCGCACTTTTTGATGTTTATCCATTCGCTCCTCGGCCAGATATCGACATTTCTTTTATGGCATGTTAATTGAACTTTAGGTTAAATAGGTAATGCCAATCATATTATATTTTTAAAGTTATATATTTTTAATAAATACCTACAATTAATAATCATAAAAATTATAAATATTAATGTGCTCTTAGTGAAAATGTCTTAAAATCATATCAATTTTATAATTACTTCTAGAGGTATCTTACCTAGTTTGAATAGTCAGAAATCAACTTCGCGCAAAAGTTTCGTGGGGGCAATTACTAGAGGTCGCCTCCATCATTACTATCGGTAGCCTGGTAGTCAGTGCCTTAAAGGATTGTTTGACATCTGATACTTCACTACTTAAACATTATAGATACTGGTGCCGGCTATACTGTAAATTTATCAAAAATCTAAAATTACCGGTCGGCTTCCATATAGCGTTGACAGCGTTGTAGAGCCCATCACGGAGATATTGAAAACATAAGTCTTAAAGGTCGTAAATGGGCGCTAGTATGTGTGGCGTCAAGTTAAAAATACAAAAAAAAACCGGCCAAGAGCGTGTCGGGCCACGCTCAGTGTAGGGTTCCGTAGTTTTCCGTCCGTCACAGTAAGTGTCCCCACTTAAGAGTTAAAATAACACCGCCATGTAGGATATGATATGAGCGTTCCACTTACAGCGACATCTATCGGCAAATTAAGTAAACTATTGCGCGCGAGCTTAAAGTATGGAAGATGATTTTTATGAGATAATTCTTTATTGCGTGAACCGATTTTCACCGTTTTTACTTTATTTGAAAGCTCGTCATTTCATTGTGATTTTGTACAAATTACAGGTATAATAAACACCTGCTTATACGGTTAAATTACAAACTTATTTCAGAAATTATTTTGTATTTTTTTTTCAAAAACTATTCAACCTATCAAGTTCAAAATAATTTTCCTAGAAAGTTTTTAAAAAGTTCTACTTTTGAATTTTTTTTTATATTTTTAAATGTTATGGTTCAAAAGTTAGAGGGGACACATTTTTTTTTACTTCTGCTGCGATTATTCCCGAAAATATTTACATTATCAAAAAATTATTTTAGTAAACCCCTATTCATTTTTAAATACCTATCCAACAATATATCACACGTTAGGGTTGAAATAAAATAAAAAATCACTCCCCACGTATAGGGGAGGTACCATAATAAAAAAAAAACACTTTTTATTTTATCACTTGGTCGGCGTGATTGATATACATATCAGTACCAAATTTCAGCTTTCTAGTGCTAACGGTCACTGAGATTATCCGCGGACGGACGGACGGACGGACGGGCAGACATGGCGAAACTATAAGGGTCCTAGTTGACTACGGACCCCTAATACGTTAATTTACCGTTACGCTTAAATTTTGACACACGGCGAAGCCCACTTACTTAACCACCCACAAAATCTACATACTTACCAAATTTAAGGCCATTACGGTGGGCGTATAAGGTTTTAAGACCAGTTGAAATCGCAATTTGTTGAGCCTTAATTTATTTTTGAGCTTACTGCTCGAAATTTTTACAGAAGCTATAAGACCCGTTTAGTAAGAAAATACCAAATTTAAGACCATACCCGTGGGCGCATAAGGATTTAAGACCATTTTAAGAAATAGTCGGCTTCATAACATCAACTGTAAGACACTCCTCCGTCTACAGCTCAGCCAGCCTCGTAGGTAAAGTCACTAAAATCTTACAGGACCCCCACCCCCAAACCATGGAACTGTGGGCTTAGAGGAGGCCAAAAAAGCTTGGTGAAGTGGTTGGCGGGTCAGGATGTTTTTACCCATCCAAATTGTCAATGGAGCTGGGAAGACGTATTGTGCCAAATTTCTTATGAGTCACTCACTCCTAAGCCGCAGCACTGGCTACCGGCTTACAGTGTGGTCAGCTTTTCCAGACACTGTCAGTAATAATGACATTAATTCTCTACTCATCTTGCTCATCCTTCATTCATATACATAGAAAAGGATGGGTACAGAAATATTGACATTATTACTGGATAGAAATAAGTCAAATAATAATAACATTAAATAATTAAATGGCACGTATTGTGCCAAATTTCTTACGAGTCACTCACTCCTAAGCCGCAGCACTGGCTACCGGCTTACCCGTCACCAAACAGGAGGTTTGGTGACGGGTGGACAGCTTTTCCAGACACTGTCAGTAATAATGACATTATTTCTCTACTCATCTTGCTCATCCTTCATTCATATATATAGAAAAGGATGGGTACAGAAATATTGACATTATTTCTGGATAGAAATAAGTCAAATAATAATAACAATAAATAATTAAAATACTTCAAAAAAAAATTTATATATATATAAATGAACAAAAATGTATAACATAAAAAAGTTAAAAACTAAAATAAAAACGTCTTCTAAGGCTTTTCCACAAAGTATGCACTTAATGAATACACACAAATCATATGTCAGTTAACCAGTGATCGCACCGGGTAGTTCGGTTTAACTGGTCCCTATGCACAACATTACATTGTTGCATTGCGCTTGGTGTTACCGAGCGCCTTTGTTCTTAACTCGTCCACCAGTTTTTGCATTCTACCCTCTCCTATTTAGCTTGAAGATCAATATTGTTTTCTCAGTAAGTGATTTATGTAAATATTTTAGACAAATAAATGTCTTAAACCGTATTGTGTCTGGACCGGCACCTGATTGATTGAAATCTGATTCCGGCTTTGAGTCCGTGTTTGTGCTCCACACAGGTGTTATTGCGGTACTTAAGTAAATACCACATGCGTGCCTGTGGGATGCTATATGCGTAGACACACTGGCGGCTTCTCACTTCACCGGAACCAATAAACAAGCAGGTGCGGTGGCCAAAGAAGCTGAAAAACTGAAGACCCATAAAAAACGTAGTCGAGACCCTTGGCGCGTGGGGACCCAGTGCTCAGTAACTTTTTAAAGAACGCAAAAAGAGGCTCGTCGACTCAATCGGTGACCAAATAGCTGGCAGCTTCCTCGCTCAACTCATAAGTTTTGCGATACAGCGGAGAAATGCTGCCACCATCCTCGTTTGCTAGTTTCTAACATGTCGATACATCTATATCTATTCTATACATATAATAAAGCTGAAGAGGGTCGAAAGTCTGTACATGGAAGATAATCGAAAAAAAGTTGGCTGGGGATACTTAGAATCGATAACAGAACACCTTCCAACAATTTTTAGAATTTTTGTCTGTTTATCTGTTTGTCTGTTTATTTGACCGCGCATCACGTGAAAACGGCTGAACGGATTTTAATGAAATTTTGTATAGAGATAGTTTGAGTCCCGGGAAAGGATAATATATAGTTTTAATCCCGAGAATCAACCCTGGGGGGGGGGGGTGAAAATGGGGTTGAAAGTTTGTATGGAGAATTTTTAACCGCTAAAACGATTTAGATGGAAATGAGTATGGAGATAATTTGAGTCTCGAGAAACGTTATAGGATAGTTTACAAACCCTTGTGGGGGTAAAAAGGGGGTTGGAAGTTGGTATGAGGAAGTTTTTACCGCTGAACTGATTTAAATGAAAATTGGTATAGAGATAGTATGAGTCTCGAGAAAGGACAAAGGATAGTTTCATCTTCAAAAAAGCCCCCCCCCCCCCCCCCCCAATCTTACTTTAGAACCGTATGTCCAAAAAAATTTAAAAAATTATGGAAGTGAAGCCTGAAAGGTACTTTTAATAAAAACTATCTATACATATAATAAAGCTGAAGAGGGTCGAAAGTCTGTTCATGAGATATATTCGAAAAAAAGTTGGCTGAGGATACTTAGAATCGATAACAGAACACGTTCCAACAATTTTTAGAATTTTTGTCTGTTTATCTGTTTGTTTGTTTGTTTATTTGACCGCGCTTCACGTTGAAACGGCTAAACGGATTTTGATGAATTTTTGTGGAAAAGGAAATAAAATAGTTTTACATGGGGGGTGGAAGTTTACATGAGGAAGAAACAACCAATAATCGCTTTACGTATTTAGATGAAATTTGGTATTGAAATCATTTGTAATTTTTTGGTGAAGGTATTCATATTTATAACATGTTACCCGCCGATGCTTTAAATTTACCTTTACTCGCTCTTAAGAAATATTTGAAAATGTCATGAATGTCAAAGGGTTATTGCAGGACGGACAAAGATGCCTGGCCCAAACCAAAAAACTACTATCGTCTAACATTTATAGGACACCGTTTAGGTAGGAAAACATATCAAACGTTTTGTGAAGCAGTCAGATAAGGGATTTATTTTTCTTTATAATTAAACAATAGGCACATTATCTGTCCCTCAAGCTGTTTTGATATGTCTTCTTGAAGAACTACGCATTATTTTGTATCTTTAAGATGTAATAATGTATTGAAAAAAATAAGTACCGTCGAGTTAGAACCGGTGGTAGTTTTGGAACGAAGTTCCTTATCGAACGGTTCTTGGATGGGGGGGCTAGGCGAAGAAAAATTACGTGACCGTCACGAAAAAGCGTCACGTCACGAAAACGTGACACCCATACGATTGAGAAACATGTAAAATGGAATGAAATAAAAAATATATAAAATAGAATAAAGTGAAAAATTTCAAAAATTTCAATAATTTCAAAAATTTCAAAAATTTCAAAAATTTCAGGTATTTCAAAAATTTCAAAAAAAAAACAAAAATTACAAAAATTAAAAACCGCAAAAATTAAAAAAAAAACAAAACATACGAAAAAGTCGAAAATGAAATAAAATTAAATAACATAACTTCGTTCCAACCGAGTGTTAGTGGGGGAGGTAGCCACTACACTCGATTGAATTTAATTTGCATGGGTCATGGACCCCCCCCCCCCCCCCCCCCCCCCAAGTGCACCTCAAATAGAAAAAAAACATTTCTGCATTTGTGACCCCCCCCCAATTTCAACCGCGCCTGTTCTTACCTTTCATGCTTAGACTGATTTGACGGGAGGATCGATTTGGATGATATTTGCCGTGGACATGAACGTATAAATACAAAAGTGGTCCTGTATCGTCCGATATACACCTACTACTCTATGTCGTTTAAATCATGCCAAAAAAAAATTATAGGATAAAAAAAAGTATTCATTTTTGAGTGTAGTTTCATTTAGTGGTAATTGTAATAGTAGTTTATGTAACTGTTACGTAATAAGGGTCCTAAAAATACGAGTGTGGTTTTATGAAACGAGCCGCAGCCGAGTTTCATAATAAGATCACACGAGTGTTTTCAGGCCTAATTACGTCCAGTTGCATACACTGCTTTATCTACACTAATATTATTTATCCTAAATGCCGTGTTCGGAAAACATAGAATGGCCGCCATGGCCAACTCGATTGTGCCGGCGGTCGGGCGGGCGCGTGCCGGTGTACATTATGTTATCAAAACTCATAACCTACGAGTATCAATATTTGAGCATGTAAAGTTAAAATTACGTTACTGCCACAGATAAAAAGCTTATCATAGTAAAATCGGTTGTGGTAATGCTAGCCATTGCCTACCGTTTTTTAACACGTTTTAGAGGACTTACAATGTGAGTGTAGATAAAATATTTTATTAGGACTACTGTCCTCTAGCGTATCCATCTGTCAACTTTACTTCAATTTCCGCCTCCAGGGTAGCGGGAGAGAAATTAGGTGTGAATTAGCCGCTTACTGACACAGACCGAATTCCACGCGGGCGGAGCCGCGGGCACAGCTAGTATAATATATATCGGAACCTCGACAAAACAAATACCCACGGTAAATACCCCGTTTTAAATAATTGCGTTCTACGACGTTAAAAAAAATTGATTTATTTAGAACGTCATATAAATATTGAATACCATTTTTTTTTTCAAAAATAAAAAAATATAAGGATGAACATTTAAAGCATTCTTTTAGAAACATGAATGAATGAATGAATGAAAGATTTATTCATGACAATTACAAAAAACATAAGTGTGAATTGAAATGATTTTTAACATTGTACTGTAAAATAAATTGTATGGCAACCATACACATAAACGCAACATTTCACTGTAAAAATAGCAATTTCATATTTTTTCCATACTTTAAACAGGGCAACTATGTGATCGTGACGTCACTTTTGCACGTCATTTTGGAGCGTTTTGAGAAACAAATGCAAATCTCGGACTTTAAGTCTCATTTCTGACTTTTCAGTTTGCTTTAACGCAATTGGCCCCATATAGACATTTGATCCTCACAACAAAACGAATCGATTGATACCATACATGAAAAAAATTCACCATGCCTATATTGTATGCTCCCACCGGAATTTGGTATGTAGGTTATTTGAAGTAGACTTTACCGTAAGTACAAATTTGGAGCGGTAAAACCACTGATTAATTAACGTTATTTTCTTGTATTTTCAACTTGACGCCATATGATATGATATGATATTTATTCAAAAACAATTTACATCGTGTTATACATACTAGCGCCCATTTAAGACCTAGTAAGACTTATTTTTTCATGATCTCGAAGATGGGCTCTATATCGCTATATGGAAGCCAACCGATAAGATTTTTGATAAATTTACAGTGGGGCGGGCTAACAGGGTGTAATCTAATCTGTGTTCGTATCACGGATTTATATGAAGTGGATCTTTTTCTTAAACCTTGTCCCTAACCAAGGATGTGCATTTCTGTCATTGAATTTGACAACTAGTATCCGATACGTTTGCCTAAGTGAGAAAGAGAACTTGCCATGCGTGAAGAAGGGACAACATGATTCGTAACGTCAAAGAGGGACCTCTGTATAGTACTATTGTTTACTAGGTCCCCTAGCCACAGTTGAAAATTATTACCGAGTAAGAGTCGTTCATAGGCGACTAGCATAAAACCGGCCAAGTGCGTGTCGGACCACGCATAATAGAGGGTTCCGTACCTTCCATGGAATAAGAACCAAACTAATACCAGAAGGTCGTATCTGATACATATGGAAGAAGTTTTTTGGAGATAACTCAAAAATGGCTGAACTGATAATGTTCAAAATAATTTTCGTAAAAAGTATGTAATAGAAAAATAAGATAATCTTCTCAAATTTTTTTAAGTTTATTATATGGACTTAGGGTTCGTTACGGGGGGGGGGGGGGGGGGGGTTCACTACAGTTTTCTGACTTTCGAGGCGATTATTTCTGAAAATATTCACTAAATCACAAAATGTTCAACAAAACCGCAATGTTATTTTTAAATACCTATCGATTGATGTGCAACATGTTGATATTAGGGGAAAAATTGTTTTTTGTAATTTAGTTACATGGAGCGCCCCCCATAAAAATATTTTCTCCTTCAATTTAACTACATATAGTCTGTCCAGCCAACGAACGCAGTAGCAATGTACAGCGACCAAAAGTATGACAACACTAAGAATCAGTGAAAAAAGCAGCAATGATCATCAAATTCTATACTTTTAATTTTAGTTGGTATTTCCACTTCTTTCATTACGTGACATTCACGGTGTGTAAAAAGGAGACGGATATATTTCGTCTGATCTGTCATCAACTGTAACAAATAATCTGGTTGAGGCAATTGACATATGCCATAAAAACGAATTTAAATTCAATGTAGAACGTTGCAGGAGTTCTATCTCACTCGCGCTTAAGACGAGAGAGTGAAATGCACTAGAAACAAATTCAATGTAAAAGATATGCGAATTGAAATGTTCGTCACGAACACGGTGTCTCATCACAAAGGGTCGGCACATGTACGTATTTTGAATTTGCCGCGCTTTTCTACTGAAAAAATGGTTTGCCAGACTATAATTAAATAGCGGCATGAAAAATACAACTTATGTCTAAATTTTATTTTATTCGTCTTATAGTTTCCGAGTAAAATGGCTGTGACATACGGACAGACGGACTGACGGACAGACAGACGGACATGACGAAACTATAAACTATAAGGGTACCGTTTATGCCATTTTGGCTACGGAACCCTTAAAAGTACTAAAAACGGTCCGATAGAGAGCATAATAGTGGGGGGCGAAACCTCACTCGCACTCGTTACAAAATTGTCACATTTGACACATATTCACATTTTGACTGTCTGCTGACGTCATTACCTCCTTAGTCAAAACGAGACACTCCCTTAGATAAGCTTCTCTGTCGGCCTCACTTTGTGACCGAAGAATGAGATCCACTTCTTGTACATCCATGGTTCGATACCTACGTATACCTACTAAAAAAAACCACCAAACTCTCTGCCATGGGGTTCCCTACGTCCTGTCAACATATCTAAAATGGTGGCCATAGCCATAGACAAAACGCTCTAGCGAGACCTACTGACAGCTTGACAGTTAGGTGTATCACTCTATCACCTAGTGAGACAACTGTGAGAGCAACGTCTTACAGTTTGGCATCTCGAATAGGGGCCCTGTGCCACGGCCGTCTGCAAATAATTATAGTTATTTAAAACAAGGCTCTTGACCATATGAGCATCACCGTAAGAATCCTCCTTACCCTTCGGCTTCGGACACAGAAGTTGTAGGTGTCCCTCTCCACATCGGAAGCACGATATCTTTTTACGGCATTGGTCAGTCTTGTGGTTCCTCCTTAGACAATTGTGGCACCTGTCAGCCAGCTGCTTCTTCCGGGATTCCACATCAGCATATTTTCTGCATTCCGTACTGTTATGGTTGCTCAATTTGCAGAATATACAGGGTAACCTGGTTCTTTTCTTCGGAATGTTAGCAGTTGGACGATCAGCTTTCCTTTTTAGACCTCTTCGTGGCTTATAACCGGTCTCACTCCTAATCTGAAGCACTTCCGTGGTTATCGTGTCAGATTCCTTAACACTTGTTGACGGTTGAGCCCTTTCCAGAGCTAAGACAATGTCAAGGAGTATACTTCTAACCACGGCTGTGGAGTTGTCTTTAGACTGCGGCATAAGATGGTATTGGTGAACTATTTGTTGAGGAAACTTTGCCAAAATGGTTGCCCGCAAATGATTTCCCGTTATGTTCTCGCCTAATTTTTCTAGAACCCTTAAGTGACGTTCTATTTCGTCTAGGGTGCACCTACAGCTTGCAGCTGTGTAATCCGCCTGTCTCATGTTGGTGAGTGCACTATAGTGCGCGTCGATAAGAGTATCATTAGAGCCATACCGGGATTTCAAGGCTTCCAATGCAATTGAGTAGTTGTGATTGGTGATACTTATTCCTGCAACGGCTTCTAATGCCTTACCCTCCAAGCAACTAATGAGGTAGGTCAGTTTGTCTGCTTCAGCCATGTTTTGGCTATCAATATTTGAGGCGAACCTGTCCCAAAACTCAAGCCACTTGAGGTGATCTCCGTTAAATTTCGGCAGGTGCAATTTCGGAAGCTTAATATTCAGCTCCTTTGCGGGAGTAGCGGCCGGAGGACTGGTAGACAAAGAGGATTCAATATCAGACATCAAGTCTTCCGCTCGTAGCAGTATTTCTGTTGCGTTCCGGACCACATCTACTTGCGGTTGTAGCGAAGTGTTTGCATAGTGCCTGATTTCATTCTGAAGGTTAGTTATCAAGTTTTTCAGGCGCGTTACCGTCTTTTGTGCGGTCTCGACGAGCATTTCACTAGACTCGTAACTAGCTTTGCTGCTGTCTACAAATTCCTTGAGTTTTCTCTTCCGTAGATCAACAACCTCGACAAGGACTTCCTCCATGGCGACGGCTGAAACACGAGAGAGAAAAAATCTAACGTAGGTGTTCGAAATACATCTCGGTTTTGATTGAGTACTTATGCAATTGTAAACAAACTCACCACAGAACTCCCCCTTTCTAACTAACTGAGGCTGCGCTGGAATCTGGACTTATTTTTCGTTCTACTTGGACTGAAACCAACCAAAAAACAAGTAAATTTTACTACCCGTAACCACCGAGAAAACATAATCCGCCGGTGTTATAACCGTAGTGCAAATTTACCTCGTTTAACGTTGATCCACGTATATCCACAAGCTCGCCGTCACTTACACTCAACCGATTATCGAAATTCACTTATTTACAAGCTCGCTATAGCTTTTATAACTTTATAACCCGTACTCGCAAAACAAACCAAACTACTTTATGCAAATCCGCAACTTCAGCAAGAAAAAAAACCACAGACAACAGAGCAGGGCCCAACGACGCGGGAAACGGAAAGGTAAACAACAATTCGTAGTGTTGTCACGCCGGAACACAAATTACCGATTTATTCGTAGTTTGTCATAATTTGCAACCATGTTTTGCATGACATTTATTCATAATATTTTTTTAAAAACATGATGCGTTAGTAGTCACGCATACGACTACAACTAATAAGTACATTGGAAACCTCCAGAAACAAAAAAAACAATGCAATTAATTTTTTAAGTGTCGCTTATGACTATTTAATCGGTTAATACCGATTGTGGTACCGCACTACGCGCGAACCATAGACACTCATAGAAGTTCCGCAATGTTGCAAGCTTAAAAATAACTAATATAAATAAACGCAGTTCACACGATCTGTAAATTAATCTTAAACCGTTTCTACACCCTCGGACGATCTGTGTGCCTTTCAGTTCACTCCTGTTCAGAGTGACTGACAATCACTCAGTAATACCACCAGACAAATAATGCATAAAAATTCTTAAACCAAGATAAATAGTACACAGTGAAATTTATTCATTAAGTAATATTTTTGTAACAGTAATTACATGTATCTGCTTCGACAAAGAACTATGCATGTGTTCTTTGTTTAATCCTTTATTAAATTGGATTTTGACAAAAATAAGTTATGTTTATCAAGCTCATTAATCTCTTTATTATAAAATCCCTTGCAGTCTCCACCAAAATGTCGTCCCTCCACAATATAATGATGCCTGTATCAAATACTTAATGTTGGGTTCACACTTATGAATGGACGACATGGATTACATTACTCATTTTGATTTACCATGACAGTGGAAAGATAAGTCGACCATTTTATTCTACTCTCGCTGTCATTAATGTGTATACTAATAAAGTGAGGTCGTGCCTCTCGCTTGTGGCTATGCCACTCACATTCATGTTTGGTTTTACCAAGTGCCTTGCCATCTCTAGTTACCTCTGCGTGGTTGCAGACCCACGTCTACCATAGAGTAACTATTTAGCCATTATTTAGTAGCGGTGTACCGCTTTCCTATGGCTTCGCACCTCAAGTTGTTGGGCATCGGTCGACTTGCTCCGGTCTAAACAGGTTGCAACCCTGGTAACTCTAATCATGTTTGCATATTAGTCACTTAGCCGGACAGGGGGCCTTTGGCCCCCCGGAGACCTCCACCTTCCCCATAGTCTCGCCACGGATGCTCCAACTCAGTCGACCGTGCCCAGTGTGTTTCCCGACACACCTCTGTCCAATGTCCTTGACTACCAAATGTGCTTTGCACTGCAAGATTGGACTACTAGTAACGGAAAGAACACAATGCCTTATAGGTCTCCTCATCTTTCCACATATCATGCACATATAGGTCGACATATCAATATAGTAATATAAACACTCACCTGGGGTGTTCCACTGGGGCACAGGCCTCCTAGAAGCTCGTAGCAACTAACTGGTCTTATGACCACACGATTTTTCTGCTCACTCACCGCTCGTGTACCGCGCGGCCATTATTCCCGCCATCTTTCTACCAAGGTACCGACATAAAAAGTTAGTCAAAGACAAGAGTGGTGTTACCACACTACAAGTAGATTGACATTACTAGTGTTGATACATACCGAGTTTTACATGGCGAATCGCGCTGCGCGCGACATTTGTCAATTGCCTCAACCAGATTATCTGTTGCAGTTGATGACAGATCAGACGAAATATATCCGTCTCCTTTTTACACACCGTAAATGTCACCAAATGAAAGGGACGGAAATACCAACTAAAATTAAAAACATAAAATTTGATGATCATTGCTGCTTTTTTCACTGATTCTTAGTATATAACAAAAGTATGACAACACTAAGAATCAGTGAAAAAAACAGCAATGATCATCAAATTTTATGTTTTTAATTTTAGGTGGTATTTCCGCCCCTTTCATACTGCAACAGATAATCTGGTTGAGGCAATTGACATATGGCTTAAAAATGAATTGAAATTTAATTGGGAACGTTGCAGGAGTTCTATCTCACTCGCTCTTAAGATGAGAGAGTGAAATGCACTAGAAACAAATTCAATGTGAATTGAAATGTTCGTCATGAAATACGGTGTCTCATCACAAAGGGTTGCCACATGTACGTATTTTGAATTTACCGCGCGTTTCTACTGACAGAAATGGTTTGCCAGACTATACCTACACATTGATAATGTGTACCTATTTTTAAATGTTAAATAAAGTAAAGGTTAAGTTAAATCAATATTTTTTATTAATATAATATGTTTGGTAATTGGTTTAAAGCTGGGTAGCATAATGAACAATAAATGGTTACAACCATAAGGCATATAATAAGTAGGTAGATCGATATCAATTTTGATAAATAAAGTACAACCCTAGCAGAATTTTAACATTATTTTAAGCGTAAAATATAGAATCATGAGGCAAATCTGTTCATGTTCTTAAGTTTAACCTAATAAACTTACCAAATCTGATGTAAAACATACTTCAATTTCCCGATAACTTTAATATTAGTAGTACAAGTAGTAGTAGTAAAACACTTTATTGTTGTACAAGAAAACACAACGAAATATATATAACACAACATATACGTACAAAGGCAATATTAACCAATGTTTTTATTGAAAATCATAGCATACGAGTGTAAGGTCAAACTTGGCTGATTTTTAGTTTTTTTGATGTCGCACCCTATCACACTACACGCACCACGCACGATGGCATATTTCTTATTTATAGTCTGGCCAGCCAACGAACGCAGTAGCAATGTACAGCGAACAAAAGTATGACAACACTAAGGATCAGTGAAAGAAACAGCAATGATCATTAAATTCTATGTTTTTAATTTTATTTGGTACGACTGCCCCTTTCATTAGGTGACATTTAATATCACGGACAGGACTATTGTAGCCAATAATGAAGAAGAAGAAGTACCTAGACTTGGCTCACGAGGTAACTGCCATGTGGGAGGTTGATTCGGCGATCATTGTACCGATAGTTGTTTCTGCGAACGGTCTCATAGCGAAGAGTCTCGACCAACACCTAGAGAGACTTTCGCTACGGGATTGTGGTTGGATCAAGGGTCAGATTCAGGAGGCGGTAATCCTGGACACGGCGCGCATAGTCCGAAGGTTCCTCACTCTGCGGCCCTAACCACCGGCAGCCTGGGCCTTGCTCAGTTGCCGGCGGCACCCTAGGATAGGTTTTTTATAATGCTTTAATTGTTTTTGTGTGTTTTAGATATATTTTCGTATTTTACTTTCATAAAAATATTGTAAAAAACCTACCTAAGACATAAAATGAATAAAGAAGAAAATAATAATAAAATGCTTTATTGTGCACCAAAAGTAAACACACATCCATACTAATATTATAAACTAGCTGTGCCCGCGGCTCCGCCCGCGTGGAATTCGGTCTGTGTCAGTAAGCGGCTAATTCACACCTAATTTCTCTCCCGCTACCCTGGAGGCGGAAATTGAAGTAAAGTTGACAGATGGATACGCTAGAGGACAGTAGTCCTAATAAAATATTTTATCTACACTCACATTGTAAGTCCTCTAAAACGTGTTAAAAAACGGTAGGCAATGGCTAGCATTACCACAACCGATTTTACTATGATAAGCTTTTTATCTGTGGCAGTAACGTAATTTTAACTTTACATGCTCAAATATTGATACTCGTAGGTTATGAGTTTTGATAACATAATGTACACCGGCACGCGCCCGCCCGACCGCCGGCACAATCGAGTTGGCCATGGCGGCCATTCTATGTTTTCCGAACACGGCATTTAGGATAAATAATATTAGTGTCGATAAAGCAGTGTATGCAACTGGACGTAATTAGGCCTGAAAACACTCGTGTGATCTTATTATGAAACTCGGCTGCGGCTCGTTTCATAAAACCACACTCGTATTTTTAGGACCCTTATTACGTAACAGTTACATAAACTACTATTACAATTACCACTAAATGAAACTACACTCAAAAATGAATACTTTTTTTTATCCTATAATTTTTTTTTGGCATGATTTAAACGACATAGAGTAGTAGGTGTATATCGGACGATACAGGACCACTTTTGTATTTATACGTTAAATCATAAATCATAAATCATAAATCATAAATCATTTATTTGCTTGAAAAGGGTACAGTTAAAGATGTTACATGTGTTTTGTTGTCCTCCTTATTCAGCTGTCCACAAACAACATGCAAACAATACAATTGTATAAGCACTAATATTAAAATACAATGATATTAAATTAAATTAAATGTCCATGCCTATGTATAATAAAGAAATGTCAACACAATTTATGCAATCCTAATATTTGTTTATACAGGACAATGAGTAATTATAGTAACGTAATTTTTAATTGGTAATATTTTGCATTTTACACATACATTTAATAAATCTAATAGGTAAGTCAATTCTTAGTTCATAATTCAGTAATTACATTAGGTACATTCATTATTAAAAAAATCACTAATGGAGTAAAATCTTTTTTGTACTAGCCACTTGCGTAGAACCTTTTGAAATTCGTGGTAAGGCATTTCTTTAAAATTTTCCGGTAAGGCGTTGTAAATGTTAATACACATTACAAAACAATTCTTTTTTAACATGTCACATCCTTGTTGCATACCAACCACTAATCTGTCTCTATTTCTAGTCCCTCTCGGGAATACGTCAGCAGCCGTACTGAACAGATCTATATTTTTCCTAACAAATTTTGATGTTTCAAATATGTACAGGCATGGCAGAGGAAGTAAATTTATCGACAGAAATAGTGGCTTACACGATTCCGATGGAGCAACTCCCCAGATAGCACGAACACATTCTCTCTGACACAAAAATACTTGACGTATGTTAACGCCATTTCCCCATACAAGGAGGCCATACCTCAAAATTGACTCTACATATCCGTGATAGGCTGCTAATGCGGTTTTAGAGTCCGTTGTTCGTCGTAATCTATTAAGAACGTATACAAATCTACTCAGTTTATTACATACAACTTGGATATGGCCTTTCCATTTTAGCTCATTGTCTAAGTTAATGCCTAAAAATATTGTTGATTTACAGTTTTGGACATCGTGGTCATTATACGTAATATTTAGAGATTCTACATTACTATTAAAATGTATGTAGCATGTTTTCCTCAAATTTACTTGTAAATTATTTTTTTCCAACCAAGTTACTACATCTTTGACTACTGTGTTAATCTCTATCTCGTGCCGTACTTGCGAAGCTGATTTGTCGTTGGACACTATTATTGAGACGTCATCGGCAAATAATATGCATCTATGATTTGTAACATTTGGGAGATCGTTTATGTATGTTAAGAAGAGCAGTGGTCCAAGAACGCTGCCTTGAGGCACCCCAAACCTGTTTATGGCAAATCTGGAGGTGAAGGTCTCTGTTTCGTGTTTATAGTTTATCTTATTTAGTAATGTGCATTGACTTCGGTTTTCTAAGTAAGACTTTATCCATTGCAATGCTGGTCCTCTAACACCGTAAAAATTTAACTTTTTTATTAGTAAATCATGATTCACAAAGTCAAAAGCCTTTGACATGTCAAAAAATAGTGCCGTGGTTAGATGTTTTTTGTTGCAATTTGTAGATATCTCGCGTACAACATTAAAAGCGGCTAGCGTGGTAGACTTTGTCTTTTGGAAGCCGTATTGATCCGCTGAAATAATGTTATATTTAGAGAAATAATCCATTAATCTGCAGTGCATCGCTTTCTCAAAAACTTTGGACAGTATTGGGACAAGCGTTATTGGGCGGTAGTTACCTAACTCTGTTTTATCGTCCTTCTTATAAAGCGGTTTTACTATAGATTTCTTTAAGAGCTCAGGAAACGTTCCGCTTTGCAGTGAATAATTAACTAAATATGTTAAAACATTTACAATTTCTAATTTTGATTCCTTTATTATTTTAGTAGCTATGCCGTCATAACCTTCAGCATTTGTATTTTTTAAAGAAGATATTATTTTCAATATCTCGTTTGTACAGAAGGGTCGTAAGAAAATAGAGTTTGTGACTTTATTATTTACGGTATTAACTGGATTATGGTTTAATTTGTTTGTTGATTCAATAAAATAGTTATTAAATGCCTCCGCTATAAGACCCGGTTCAGTAATATTTATACCATTATAATTAATTGAATCAATAGAGTGCTTATTATCTCTATTGTCTACTTCTTCTTTTACAATTTTCCATGACGCTCTACAGATATTTTTACTGTTTACAACAAACTTTGTATTACAAGACTTTTGTGCACGTATTATACACTTTTTTAAAATATTTGAGTATGTCTTGTAGTCATTTTTACTTTGTGTTGAGTTTAATTTATAATAACAGTACCTCAGTTTTCCGTTCATGTCCACGGCAAATATCATCCAAATCGATCCTCCCGTCAAATCAGTCTAAGCATGAAAGGTAAGAACAGGCGCGGTTGAAATTGGGGGGGGGGTCACAAATGCAGAAATGTTTTTTTTCTATTTGAGGTGCACTTGGGGGGGGGGGGGGGGGGGTCCATGACCCATGCAAATTAAATTCAATCGAGTGTAGTGGCTACCTCCCCCACTAACACTCGGTTGGAACGAAGTTATGTTATTTAATTTTATTTCATTTTCGACTTTTTCGTATGTTTTGTTTTTTTTTTAATTTTTGCGGTTTTTAATTTTTGTAATTTTTGTTTTTTTTTTGAAATTTTTGAAATACCTGAAATTTTTGAAATTTTTGAAATTTTTGAAATTATTGAAATTTTTGAAATTTTTCACTTTATTCTATTTTATATATTTTTTATTTCATTCCATTTTACATGTTTCTCAATCGTATGGGTGTCACGTTTTCGTGACGTGACGCTTTTTCGTGACGGTCACGTAATTTTTCTTCGCCTAGCCCCCCCATCCAAGAACCGTTCGATAAGGAACTTCGTTCCAAAACTACCACCGGTTCTAACTCGACGGTACTTATTTTTTTCAATACATTATTACATCTTAAAGATACAAAATAATGCGTAGTTCTTCAAGAAGACATATCAAAACAGCTTGAGGGACAGATAATGTGCCTATTGTTTAATTATAAAGAAAAATAAATCCCTTATCTGACTGCTTCACAAAACGTTTGATATGTTTTCCTACCTAAACGGTGTCCTATAAATGTTAGACGATAGTAGTTTTTTGGTTTGGGCCAGGCATCTTTGTCCGTCCTGCAATAACCCTTTGACATTCATGACATTTTCAAATATTTCTTAAGAGCGAGTAAAGGTAAATTTAAAGCATCGGCGGGTAACATGTTATAAATATGAATACCTTCACCAAAAAATTACAAATGATTTCAATACCAAATTTCATCTAAATACGTAAAGCGATTATTGGTTGTTTCTTCCTCATGTAAACTTCCACCCCCCATGTAAAACTATTTTATTTCCTTTTCCACAAAAATTCATCAAAATCCGTTTAGCCGTTTCAACGTGAAGCGCGGTCAAATAAACAAACAAACAAACAGATAAACAGACAAAAATTCTAAAAATTGTTGGAACGTGTTCTGTTATCGATTCTAAGTATCCTCAGCCAACTTTTTTTCGAATATATCTCATGAACAGACTTTCGACCCTCTTCAGCTTTATTATATGTATAGATAGTTTTTATTAAAAGTACCTTTCAGGCTTCACTTCCATAATTTTTTAAATTTTTTTGGACATACGGTTCTAAAGTAAGATTGGGGGGGGGGGGGGGGGGGGGCTTTTTTGAAGATGAAACTATCCTTTGTCCTTTCTCGAGACTCATACTATCTCTATACCAATTTTCATTTAAATCAGTTCAGCGGTAAAAACTTCCTCATACCAACTTCCAACCCCCTTTTTACCCCCACAAGGGTTTGTAAACTATCCTATAACGTTTCTCGAGACTCAAATTATCTCCATACTCATTTCCATCTAAATCGTTTTAGCGGTTAAAAATTCTCCATACAAACTTTCAACCCCATTTTCACCCCCCCCCCCCAGGGTTGATTCTCGGGATTAAAACTATATATTATCCTTTCCCGGGACTCAAACTATCTCTATACAAAATTTCATTAAAATCCGTTCAGCCGTTTTCACGTGATGCGCGGTCAAATAAACAGACAAACAGATAAACAGATAAACAGACAAAAATTCTAAAAATTGTTGGAAGGTGTTCTGTTATCGATTCTAAGTATCCCCAGCCAACTTTTTTTCGATTATCTTCCATGTACAGACTTTCGACCCTCTTCAGCTTTATTATATGTATAGATAGATGGGAAAGTGTATGTGTTTGTTTGTTTGTTTGTCCGTCTTTCACGGCAAAACGGGGCGACGAATTGAGGTGATTTTTTAAGTGAAGATAGTTGAAGGGATGGAGAGTGACATAGGCTACTTTTTGTCTCTTTCTAACCCCCCACTTCCCTAAAATGGGTGGTGGAAGTTTGTATGGAGCATTCCGGGGGGCAAAGGGGAACCGTGTTACCCCGAATTTAACGCGAGCGAAGCCGCGGGCAAAAGCTAGTACAATATAAAAAAACCGGCCAAGTGCGAGTCGGACTCGCGCACCGAGGGTTCCGTACAAACCTTTACAACTTAAAGGTATTATAGACCTGAGTATTTGATATGAATTTCAATTTAATACCTCTACGCGTTTACGAGGAAAAAGGTAGTAAGTTTAAAATTAAAAAAAAATATTTTTTGTATGATTTTACTAAAAATGTCTAGTTTTCGTAATTTTTCCTTTGTCTGTGCTATATGAAGTTTCTTCGTGCCAAGTTTCAAGTTTCTAAGTTTACGGGAAGTACCCTTTAGGTTTTGAGTTTCTTGCGAGTACTCAGTTTCAAAATATGCGACTTAAATTGCTATTTCTTTTGATTGCGTTGACATAAAAGTTTGGTTTTGCTACATCTGAAAGGTCCTATAGCCCTGAGTATTTGACATGAATTTTAATTTAATACCTCCACGCGTTTACGAGGAAAAAGGTAGTAAGTTTAAAATTTAAAAACATATGTTTTTGTATGATTTTACTAAAAATGTCTACTTTTTGTAATTTTTCCATTGTCTATGCTATATGACGTTGCTTCGTGCCAAATTTCAAGTTTCTGAGTTCACGGGAAGTACCCCGTAGGTTTTGCGAGTGCCGAAACTCTAAAATTTGCAGCATAAACGACTGTATCTTTTGATTGAGTTGGCTTTTGAGTTTGATTTTTTCACAGCTCCAAGGGACAATAGACCTGAGTATTTGATATAAATTTCAGCTTGATACCTCCACGCGTTCCTGAGAAAAATGGTCTTGACAGACAGACAGACAGACAGACAGACAGACAGACAGACAGACAGACGGACAACAAAGTGATCCTATAAGGGTTCCGTTTTTTCCTTTCGAGGTACGGAACCCTAAAAAAGAAACAGAATTTAAGTAATTAGGTAACAATAGGCGGTCTTATCGCTAAAAAGCGATCTCTACCAGACAACCTTCAACCGTCAACTGTTTGCAGTTCCATCGGCGCAAACTTATGCTCTGTCCCACTCACCCCTACACCAAGCTCTGAGTCTTCTCAACGATATTTTAGACAACGACACTAAACTAGATATATTCTTTACCACTGAAAGTAGTTTTCTTGCCACTAAGTAGTAACTGCTATTTGGAATCCATTTCTGCTCGAGGCTCCATTATTATTTAATTAGGATTTGTTAAAATTGTTTAGTACGTAAGTTTTAAGTAATTTGTAACATATTCTCTCGCTTTATCTGTCCGGTATTAACATGTGTAGGTAGACTGTAAGTGTTGATTTGAGGAATAAAAAAACAAACAAACAAACCTTCAGATAGCGAAACAGTGAACAGAAACAATTTATTGGGCAGTGCAAAATAGCAATAAATAAGTTACATACCGTGTAACATATACTACATATAATAGGTAATAATTTTAAACAAAAAAGAACCGACTTCACTTAGCATCCACCTTTCCAACAGCAAATGCTCAAGCTGCTGTAAAAAATACTCAAATCACTATGGGTGTGCCTATAATAGTTGAAGAGTTCCCTCGATTTCTCCAGGATCCCATCATCAGATCCTGACCTGGTTACAATGGGACCAACTGTGAAGTATACTCTTTCAAACAAAAAAAGAATTTTCCAAATCGGTCCAGCCGTCTTCGAATAATCGGTGAACATACATAAAAAACAAAAAAAAAAAAATAGCAAAAACAAAGATCCCGACGAATTGATAACCTCCTCCTTCTAGTGCTGGAGCCCGCCTAACTGGAAATTTATCAAAATCCTAACCAATTTTCTTTCATATAGCGTTGTAGAGCCCATCTCGGAGATCATGAAAACATAAGTCTTAAAGGTCTTAAATGGCCATAAGTATGTATGGCGTCAAGTTGAAAATACAATTTTTTGGCCTAAATTTATCAACGAGCCTACCGCTCCAAATTTTGACACATGATTTAGCCCACGTCAAATAACCTACATACCAATTTTAAGACCATTCTGGTGGGCACATAAGATTTTAAGACCAGTTGAAGTTGCAATTTTTTGGCCTAAATTTATCAACGAGCCTACCGCTCCAAATTTTGACAGTAGTTAAAGGACCCATTTAACGCACCAAATCCCAATTTTAAGACCATTCTGGTGGGCACATAAGATTTTAAGACCATTTTAAGAAATAGTCGACTTCATAGAAAAAATAGCAAATTACTATAAATTCCTTAAAAAATAAATTTTGCTGGCACAAACACAACTGCATATTCATATTTAAGTATCATGTAAGTAAAAATGCCCTTAAAGTATTCCGCAATAAGTCGAAAATTGGAGAAATTCGTCATAGCAGTACCTTGGTCACGGGGGTCTTAAATCACTAAAATTATTATTTATTTTAAACTTAATGTCACAAAATATGATTTGAAAAGCCAGACGTAATGCCTATAAACATTTTCTATCAGTCGCTCATAAGTCTAAACTGATAAGCGTCAAGTTAGATGCACTGAGAATATATTACTAACTGAAAAATTACGTAAATTTATTTTAAATCCTACCGTTCCAAATTTTGACAAACGACTTAGCCCACATCAAATAACCTACATACCAATTTTACAACCAATCTGGTGGGCGCATAAGATTTTAAGACCAGTTGAAGTTGCAATTTTTTGGCCTAAATTCATCAACAAGCCTACCGCTCCAAATTTTGACAGTAGTTAAAGGACCCATTCAACACACCAAATCCCAATTTTAAGACCATTCTGGTGGGCACATAAGATTTTAAGACCGATTTAAGAAATAGTCGACTTCATAGAAAAAATAGCAAATTACTATAAATTCCTTAAAAAAAAATATTGTGCTGGCACAAACACAACTGCATAATCTTATATAAGTGTCTTGTAATTAAACATTCCCTAAAAGTGTCCCGCAATAAGTTGAAAATTGGAGAAATTCGTCATAGCAGTACTTTAGTCACGGGGGTCTTAAATCACTAAAATTATTATTCATTTTAAACTTAATGGCACAAAATATGATTTGAAAAGCCAGACGTAATGCCCATATTGCCCATAGGCATTTTCTACCAGTCACTTAAAACTCTAAACTGATAAGCGTCAAGTTATAGTGCTGGAGCCCGCCTAGCTGGAAATTTATCAAAAAACTTAACTTGCATATAGCGTTGTAGAGTCTACCTCGGAGATCATGAAAACATAAGTCTTAAAGGTCTTAAATGGCCACAAGTATGTATGGCGTCAAGTTGAATAGATTTTTTTTTTGCCTAAATTTATCGACGAGCCTACCGCTCTAAATTTTGACAGTAGTTAAAGGATCCATTCAATAAACAAAATCCCAATTTTAAAACCTATCTGGTGGGCGCATACGATCTTAAGACCATTTTGAGAAATAGTCGATTTCATAGAAAATATAGCAAATTACTATAAATTCGTGAAAAAAAATATTTTGCTGGCACAACCACAACTGCATATTCATATTTAAGTGTCTAGTAATTAAAAATGCCGTAAAAGTACTCCGCAATAAGTCGAAGATTATAAAAATTCGTCATAGCAGTACTTTAGTCACGGGGGTCTTAAATCACTAAAATTATTATTCATTTTAAACTTAATGGCACAAAATATTATTTGAAAAGCCAGATATAATGCCTATAGTCATTTTCTATCAGTCACTCATAACTCTAAACTGATAAGCGTCAAGTTAGGTGCATTGAGAATATTATACTGACTGAAAAATGACGTAAATTTATTTTAAATCCTACCGTTCCAAATATTGACAAACGGATTAGTCCACTTGAAATAACCTACATACTCATTTTAAGACCAATCCGGTGGGCGCATGGTTGTGCCAGCAAAATATTTTTTTAACGAATTCATAGTAATTTACTATTTTTTCTCTGAAATCGACTTTTTCTTAAAATGGTCGTAAAGTCATATGCGCCCACCAGAATGGTCTTAAAATTGGGATTTTGTTTGTTGAATGGGTCCTTTAACTACTGCCAAAATTTAGAGCGGTAGGCTCGTTGATAAATTCAGGCCAAAAAAAATTATTTTCAACTTGACGCCATACATACTTGTGGCCATTTAAGACCCTTAAAACTTATGTTTTCATGATCTCCGAGATAGGTTTTACAACGCTATATGGAAGAAAATTGTTAAGTTTTTTGATAAATTTCCAGTTAGGCGGGCTCCAGCACTAAATATAACTTGACGCTTATCAGTGTAGAGTTTTAAGTGACTGGTAGAAAATGCCTATGGGCATTACGTCTGGCTTTTCAAATCATATTTTGTGCCACTAAGTTTAAAATGAATAATAATTTTAGTGTTTTAAGACCCCCGTGAGTAAAATAATGCTATGGCGAATTTCTAAAATTTTCGACTTACTGCGGAATACTTTTAAGGCATTTTTAATTACTACTATTAGTTAGACACTTAAATATAAACATGCAGTTGTGTTTATGCCAGCTAAATATATTTTTTAAGGAATTTATAGTAATTTGCTATTTTTTCTATGAAGTCGACTATTTCTTAAAATGGTCTTAAAATCTTATGTGCCCACCGGAATGGTCTTAAAATTGGGATTTGGTGTGTTGAATGGGTCCTTTAACTACTGTCAAAATTTGGAGCGGTAGGCTCGTTGATAAATTTAGGCCAAAAAATTGCAACTTCAACTGGTCTTAAAATCTTATGCGCCCACCAGATTGGTTTTAAAATTGGTATGTAGGTTATTTGATGTGGGCTAAGTCGTTTGTCAAAATTTGGAACGGTAGGATTTAAAATAAATTTACGTAATTTTTCAGTTAGTAATATATTCTCAGTGCACCTAACTTGACGCTTATCAGTTTAGACTTATGAGCGACTGGTAGAAAATGTTTATAGGCATTACGTCTGGCTTTTCAAATCATATTTTGTGATATTAAGTTTAAAATAAATAATAATTTTAGTGATTTAAGACCCCCGTGACTAAAGTACTGCTATGACGAATTTCTCCAATTTTCGACTTATTGCGGAATACTTTTAGGGCATTTTTAATTACAAGACACTTATATATGAATATGCAGTTGTGTTTGTGTCAGCAAAATATATTTTTTTAAGGAATTTATAGTAATTTGCTATTTTTTCTATAAAGTGGACTACTTTTTAAAATGGTGTTAAAATCTTATGTGCCCACCAGAATGGTCTTAAAATTGGGATTTGGTGCGTTGAATGGGTCCTTTAACTACTGTCAAAATTTGGAGCGGTAGGCTCTTTGATAAATTTAGGCCAAAAAATTGCAACTTCAACTGGTCTTAAAATCTTATGTGCCCACCAGAATGGTCTTAAAATTGGTATGTAGGTTATTTGACGTGGGCTAAATCATGTGTCAAAATTTGGAGCGGTAGGCTCGTTGATAAATTTAGGCCAAAAAATTGTATTTTCAACTTGACGCCATACATACTTATGGCCATTTAAGACCTTTAAGACTTATGTTTTCATGATCTCCGAGATGGGCTCTACAACGCTATATGGAAGAAAATTGGTTAGGATTTTGATAAATTTCCAGTTAGGCGGGCTCCAGCACTATTCGAAATCTTGAAGTCGGTTGATAAAATATACACTGCATGAAATACATATATAAGTACAAGTATGCACAGGAGTAGACAACGACAAAGTAACGCAAAGGAAACAGGTTAATATCAGGTTTTCTCTTAGTAAAAACAGAAATTCTTGAAGAAATTGCGAATTATATCTGTTTGTGACCCTCCACTGCTATAAGTAATGGGTGTAGTGTAGGCATAAAGTTGTGTGTAGGGTAACAAGGTCTATGACAAGGACTATCGATAAGGGAACGTACCCATACTACGTGACCAATTTTTTTACAATTTTCACCCCCTCCCGGCCCCTCGGTGACCAACCGTAGTATATGCCAAGACCCCCTCCCCCTCTGGTTGTCACGTAGTAGTAATTCTTAATATTGTTTTTTTGCAAACAGAAAGTAAAAAGTATCATAATTTGACGCATATTTGTATTTATTAAAACGGCGGTTGCCGCGTAACGCCTCAAGGTGCGTGCAAACCATAATTAAAAAGTAAAAAAAAAAATGTGCGAGATTTACCCAGAGCATAATTATAATAATTATTGATTACGTGACATAACCCCCCCCCCCCCCTCCTCCTTGTGACCATGAGTAGTATTTTGACGACCCCCCCCCTAAACCCCCCCCCCCCCCTTGTGACCATGAGTAGTATTTTGACGACCCCCCTCCCCCCCTAAACGGGTCACGTAGTATGGGTACGTTCCCTAATAGCACCTTCTCTGTTGTACCTATTGAAAGTGTAATAAGACTATCCCGTTCGATCTTGGTATTTTTATTACCATGACAGGTCTATGGCTAGTATGTCTATGATTTCAAAACAAGAATTTTAATAGAGACCGTACACTGTCGTACCTATTTAAAGTGTAATAAGACCATCCCGTTCGATCTTGGTATTGTTATTACATTATTATTACCAAGCCCCGTCTATACCTTTTATCCTATGTCTATGTAGAGAACCCTAAAAAATGTCTTTTAATTTGTTAATTTTTATACACTGTATCCACTGTAAAATTAATATTGTTATGCGTAGAACTATCATTTAATTAAATTTAATAAAAAAAATTTAGTCTTTGTTGCTATCTATATTATATATATTTAAAATGTTTACACTATTATTTCAAAATCTGAACGCACCTTAATGTGGTTAGTGTGGTACTAAGCACAATTTGAGTGTGTGAGTACTGTGAGTCAATTCAAGTCAGTCATTATTTGTGTAATGTAATGGCGACTTGTGAACACTAGTTTATTCAGAAAATATCATATGTATTATCAAAACTCGTAAAAATATACGTGACGTGATACATAAAAACCGAGAAATGCGATCTGTTGTAGAAATAGGGGCAAGTGTCCCTGCCTTTTTAGGTAAATTATGGAAACTGGTTAACGATACAGAAAACAATCACTTAATTTCCTGGAGCCCCGTAAGTTTATTTTACACTCATCAGCTAACACGATTTGCATGTTTTGCTTAAACGAGTAAAATCGCTGTAAAGATCAAAGAGCGCCGGCAGAAATATACGACAATAACAACCTAAAAGAGTCGCAGGTTGACACTCCAAACATAAATAAATATAAAGTAAGACGTCACGTTTTGTACCATGCTATCGGCTCCTGACACCAATTTGCACCGGACAGTAGTATTTCTTTTGGTACCTTGCAGATTGAATTCATGAAGAAGTGAATGCCTTACTCATAGATTTAAGTTGTCAATTATTATCTCCTAGTATCATGTGTATATATTTATCTAGATATTGAATTAGTATAGTAACTGATTTTTTACCTATTTTAAATTTCAGGGAGGGAAAACATTTGTAATAAAGAACCAAGCTGACTTTGCTAGGGAATTACTCCCTTTGTATTATAAACACAACAATATGGCTAGTTTCATCAGACAATTGAACATGTATGGATTTCACAAAATCACATCTGTTGAAAATGGTGGACTTAGGTATGAAAAAGATGAAATTGAGTTCTCACATCCCTGTTTCATGAGGGGTCATTCCTATTTGCTCGAACACATCAAGAGAAAGATAGCAAATCCAAAGACAATAGTGACCAGCGGAGAGAGTGGTGAAAAAATACTCTTAAAACCTGAATTAATGAATAAAGTTTTGACTGATGTAAAACAAATGAAAGGGAAACAAGAGAACTTGGATGCTAAGTTTAGTGCAATGAAACAAGAGAATGAAGCTCTATGGAGGGAGGTGGCCATTCTCAGGCAGAAGCACATCAAACAACAGCAGATAGTAAACAATGTAAGTTTTTGAATTAATCTATTTCATCTATTAAACATGTACTAATTTATGTTCTGTTCTTTCAGCTGATACAATTCCTGATGTCCCTAGTGCAACCGGCAAGACCAAACAATGCAAATAGTAATAATGTTGGTGTGAAGCGACCTTACCAGCTGATGATCAACAGTGCGGCGCACAACTGTGCTGGTGACGGTTCCCATCCTGGACGTCTAAAGAATATTAAGCTGGATAAAGACACATTATTAGATGAACTGAATGAAGAGAATTTGGTGAGGCTTGCTTAAATAGTTAAATAGCAACTCTTTCATTTACTACCAACAGTAAATGAAGGAGTTGCTATTCTTGGTTCCTAGTTTTTTTACCTGGAAATGGTCTGGTATAGGAGGGTATAATGTTAGCAATGTTGAGTCTAGTAAGAAGTGCAAAGATAAACATAACATAAATACTCTTTATTGCACACCTCAAATAATACACACAAAGGATACTCAAGTCACAAACAAAAAAGCATGATGCAAATCAATTGGCGGTCTTATCGCTAAAGAGTGATCAAAGATATTTATTGAAGTTGATTATTTTTTTTTTCTCAGGAGGATGGTCCAACAATCCATGAGCTGGCCCATGATGATATTCTACAGTCTGAGTTAGCTCATGACTCCCTAGACCCTGTTAACTTTGTGACGATAGATGTCCCCCCGGATGCCAATGTGAACAGTGGTTACAGTCCTAACCCTTCAGGCTCTGCTCAATATGAAGTAACAATGGAAGATGGGGATGAATTGGATACAGGTACTAGTTTATACCTTTTGAATGTCAAGTTATCTTCATGTTGTCTGGGATGTAGTAGATATAATGCTAAACTAAACCTTGTGCAAATATACACAAGTCATTGTAGCATGTCTCATATGAATATCAGATTTACTATCAATTATTGCTGTATCTATAAAAGATATAAGATTTAAAAAGTATTTTAATTTTATTGTGGACTTTTTAAAATATTAATTGGTACATTTTCTCTCTCTAAACCTGTGTTCACCTCATAATACCATATTTATTTATTTGATACATTCCCATATATTTTATAGATAGTGTCAGAGTCACATATCCAATAGCCAGAAAAAACTTGCTATTGCGACCTGCAGATGTCCAACCAGTAGTTACGTCGCCGTCCCCCACTATGGTTACCCCAATGTCACCATTGGATCAACCAAGCCTAGATCAAGTCTTCATTGATCCATCAACAGTGGTTACCACAGATAAAACGAAAAAGGCGCAAAGGACTCTTGCTAAACCAGTCAAGAGAATGTCTGGTAGCAGTTTTAACAGCTTAAACCCTTCTGCTGACTTGAAGTTACCAGCTGAAATATTTGCTGATGAAGATTCAGTTGAAAATGGAATTGCAGCTGATGAACTACTTCAAAGTGCACTACAAAGTGCTGCATTAGATGCTGGTATGTCTACATCCAAAGATAAAATGTTTGGGGGAGTCAACATCAAACTTGAGAAAGCAGAAAATGCGAAATCATCAAAGAAGTCAAAGAAATCAAATAAGGACAATAATATAAACCAGGTGGACCTGGCTGGCATTAAGACTGAGCTACAAGATGACTTAGACTGGAACAATATGACTCTTGCTACGGTGAACAACAGCGATGTTAATAGGTTTAACCCTGGGTAAGTATTGTTACTGCTAATTATCATACTAGTTAAATAGAAGAAAATAACCTAGGTACATGAAGGAGACGTATTATCTTTTTTGGGTCAAGTTATAATATAAACACATACTTGTGCTACCTCTGTAGGATTTTTTCTGTACTAATTATAAGATCAGCTGGCAGTTGCTTTTGTGAAAACTATTGTCTACACTATTTCATGGGATTACATTGCCCAGCGGACCTCAGGCTCAATTGAGCTACAGCAAAAAGCCACGACAAACATTAGAATGATTGCAAAACATTCACAACCTTTTATATCTTTATCGTGTTGTACTTTTTGTTTATAACTATTACTTCAATATCCAGGAATAGGAGAGATAACATCAGCAAAAATCTAGAGGAATATACTTCTGTCTTTGGAAATTCGAACAAGTATGTGTGATTATGACAATTATTCTGAATAACAATCGTCACTGACGCTGGCCTAATATAAATATTTATTGAAAGTTCAATTGACATGCTGCAAAAAACTTGAATGCATTATCTGGTTTCATTTTGCTGAACTTAAACTTTAATAAGTATCTATAATAATCCATTGAAAAATGGATTGGTGCTATAAATTATTTCTATAAAATAGCAAATGCTCACTAATAAATAAGGAATGCATATCATTTTTAGGCCTAACACTAGGTCCTTTTCGTTAATGCCAGGAATTTCAAGTTGATATTTATATACATAATGTACATATAAATCAGCAGTAAAAGTACCTAAAGCGGGTCAGGGTGTTCAAAATGATGCAAGAAATAAACGATTATGATCTACAAACGCATACTCTCTTAACATAAAGCCATGTTCAGATAATTTGAACACATGGGTCGCATAGCTACTTCTGAAGCTCCCTGTACGTAAAATGGGTAAAATACTAATTTAATCCCTTGCTTATTGCACAAAATGATTGGTTGCGGTTTTTCATAAAGATAACATATCACGTTTGACTATTTCAGGAACGATATTGATGATCATTTGGACTCCATGCAAACTGACATTGAGTCACTGAGAGAGTTACTAAGGAGTGACAGTTATGCGTTGGACACCAACACTTTAATGGGGGTAAGATGTTTCGACTCATATTCCCATCTATTTACTAATCACCCTAAATCAGTGTCTAGTATGTTTAGTATTTCTTTTTGGTATGGTAATTACGTTTTCGCAGTAAAATTTTCCATAGGCCGCAGGTGTTACTTTCGCGCGGATAATTTAAAATGGTGGACTTTAATATCATATCGGCAACAACAGCTGTATGTATGAAAATATAATTGTATGAGTGTGTGCGTGATGTAAACATTGACGTTTGGCGGCGCGAGGTTGGCAGTACCGCGCCGGGTCACGTTGCAGGCAACGTGTAGAGGCAGCGTGGTATGCCGTGTGCCTCTGCCGAGCGCTCTCACAGCCACACGATCTCATAACACCAACACATTTAACCGATTGTAGACTTTACACAGTTGCGATAAGGTTCATGATTGGTTAAACTGTCGGCGATGGTACGTAACGTGTATAAATATAGCATCGCTGCGATACCGACTACGCAATTCACTTTTACGTCACAGCGATCGGGTAGCGGGACTTTTGAAGCAAATGTTGTTCGAAAAATATTTTATTTTGCGTACTAAAGTATAATTTTAATTAATAAATAAATATTATAGGACAATCTTACGCAAATCGACCTAGGCCCACAGTAAGCTCAATAAGGCTTGTGTTATGGTTACTACACGACGATATATATTCTAGATAAAATATGGATAAATACTTAAATACATAGAAAACATCCATAACTCAGGAACAAATATCTGTGATAAACACACAAATAAATGCCTTGACCAGGATTCGAACCCGAAACCTCCAGCTTCGTAGGCAGGGTCACTACCGACTGGGCTAGGAGGTTGTTTAATAATTGTTAATTGAGTAAAGTAATGTAACAGCACCTTATATGACTTTGCAAACTACGTTGTATACCAGGATTGTCAAATTATATATATGTTTGTTGTCCATAGATTACTGACGCAAAGCTAGGACCTACGATGTCTTTCACCATTCCCTCCGGTCAGCTGCCGACGCATGATTACGTAATATTAATAAACAAAGCATAACATTACATTCTTGTACATACTGGTTTCACATTGTTAATTATCAGACCTAGGAATCCGTGGGGCAAATTTTGTTGAGAGGTAGGGACTTCCTATATCGACAAATTAAATTATCGGTGTTCTTTCTATATACTAGATAGTGATCGCCCCCAACATTGTGTTTTTTGATCTATTGTTCAACATAGCATATTTTAAATAATCGCTAGGTTACTTATATAAAGGTAGGGTGTAATACCTATTGCACTACACAATAGTTAATAGCTATAATTATGACAACCTTATAAATGGTCTTAAAAAACGAGGAAGAGTATTGAGTTATTATTTTTATTTATTTTTTACTTTAAATAAAAACATATTTTTACAAGCAAACTTGAGCGATCACTAGTATATAGAAAGAACACCGATAATTTAATTTGTCGATATAGGAAGTCCTTACCTCTCAACAAAATTTGCCCCACGGATTCCTAGGTCTGTTAATAATGTACTTAAATAAATTTTCTTGAACATATTTTGTGAGAAACAGATTATAACTTTATTGAAGATGATATCAATTTATTATAGCATTGTAAAATTGTAATATGTTAGTAGGAATTGACTAGAGTATTGCTGTGACTGTGACATTATGATGATGACAAGAATTTGTAGTTTTATGATAAATACTTAAGTAAGTAGTTCTAACTCATTGAGCAGCAGGCGTCGAATTGAAACCTATATGCTAAAGATATCACATTAATTTAAAATTAATAAAATATTGTTTTCGCATCGTTTTAAGGGGCAGCATTTAATGAGTAGAATATAGCCGGACCACATTAACTCTTCGGGGTTGTATGGCAACACTTCTGTCAATTTTTTTTCGACAGATAAGAAGTATTGCTATATAACCCGGAAGAGTTAATGTGTTCCAACTATACCAGTTTTATTTAACTTATATTTTTATTTCAGCAAAGAAATATGAGTATAGTAATAAGTTTTTGGTAATTTTACGTACGAACTAAGTAATGTTGGCGGTCAAAGGGTCAAAGGGTTAACCCTTAGACCGCCAAGCATCGGACGGAAAAATCGTGCCCTCAGCGCCAAGGCAAACCGGTTATATTTTGGACGTGATATCACGTGCTGGCGCTGAGGGCACGAATTTCCGTGCGCGTGATTTGACGTCTTGACGGTCAACTGTTAACAGTTGTTGATATAGTTTGAAATAAAAAAAGTAACATACATACAACATGTTGTTTCAGCTGTTCGGCTCCGATGATCCGTTCTATGGATTGTCTTATAACCCCGTGGACGAGCGAGCGAGAGCCTCAAACAGTGGTAAGCCTATCCAATCACATTATTCGCATGAAAGTTTGTCCCCAACTTTGTAGTGTTTGGGTGATGGTATGGATGTCCGATGCAGAGATACGATGATTGACCCTAAGAAACAGTTGGAAACTATGACTTTATTCCCATCCAACGTCAATAAGACAATGCTAGGCAAAATAAATTGATTCTTCGTTATTTTCACGTTTATGTTAATTGTAGATACAACAAAACAGTATCCGATGCTTGATTTTGATTGGCTGATCAGTAACAGCGATGCCCCGCCCGCAAAGTAACCTGTACCTACCTCATCCTTTCAAGAGTTAGTACACCAGAACCCGGCAGGGTCGGATGTTTCGGTAAAGGGTTATTTTATGATGGTTGTGGTCTGTGATACTGTCTGAAGACTTGTGGCATGTAGGAACTGGTTCTACGACCTTCTGTAAACCTTTAAACTGCATATATCAGAGATAAGTAAAGAAAAAAATTGCTAGCTCCTTACAAAGTTACGTTGTTTATCGTTGTTATTGATAGGCGATAGCATCTTTATAAATTATGTTGGAGTCGTACATACCTACTCTATTTTTATGGTGATCTAACTTTTTCGTATAATGCCATCTATTGAAGTTTTTATGATGAATTTAATAGGTAAAACATAATAATATAGAACTATTTATTTCAAAAACTTATAACTAGAATACTAATAACTAGGTGGCTTTACATTCATTTAACCTTTTGACCGCCATACGTCAAACATTGAACTTTCAATTTTGATCTCTGTCGTAATTTACGAAGATGTCATTTACATTGTCACTTTGTCTTATATATCAGACGACGGCGGTCAAAAGGTTAAGAGAGTTCTGAATACTCTGAATACCATAAACCTACAATTAAAGGGACTGCTGAGACAAACCAAAGAGATTCTGTCTAAAGCAATGATAAGAATCGCAACATTGCAAGGAGATTACTAGTTTTTATTTTTACTTATCTTCGATCTCACTAGTTTGATGATCACATTCGTTGCGGCTACCAAGATGCAAGGTTTTGATTGTAAAATGAATGCTGGACAAACTTTAATAATAGTTTCACATAAATCGATTGCTGTATTTGCTGTAATGCTGTGTTATTGTTAATTAAAGCAAAGAAGCTGAAAGGTGAGATATCGAATGTGAGCGCGGACGAGGGTCGGGTCCAAGACGTGTTTCCTGAGGACGATGGTACTCTAAACATTATCCCAAGTAGTTTACAGTTTTGATTTTGTGATAAACATTTGCCCGCACGTTGTCCTGCATTCCTAAATTTTTGTTTTTAGTGTAATATGGCTCGTTCAAAAAACCGTATCAGTCGATCAAGGGTGATGCAAAGCCCGGATGACGGGAGCAAATATGCACTTTTTTCTAGTGCTTAATTAAATATCGACTATTCTATCGACATCCATACCTACGAACATTTTTGAATCAGAAATTTATTGATAATAAGTTATGAGAAAAGTATCAATTTAAAAGAACTGTCACTTTTATTTTATTATTACAATCATTCTCATGAGTATGATAATAATTATAGTATGTAATTAGTTAACTGAAATAATATATAATGTAGGTACCTGATGTAATATTGTGTAACAACCTGACATGTAAGATGATGAGTTTGATCAATACATTTCTGATTAAAAAATTGTTCGTATGAATGTCGATAGAATAGTCGATATTTAATTAAGCACTAGTAAAAGTGCATTTTTGCTCCCGTCATCCGGGCTTTGGATGATTGCGAATCCATTTCCATGAAAGGTTTTTTCAGCTTTTCGTTGTACAATCACGTGTGAAAATATGGATAGGTACATTGAATGTGACAAAAATATGTAGCCACGACTCTATTACCAAGGCGTAAAGCCTTGGATACTTGTTTATGTCACATTAAATGTATCCATACATTTTCAGACCTGACCGTACCTACTTATTTGAAAAATATGCCATTCACTTGAATAATGTGTCAGTAAAAACATTTACTAAATCGAACAATCGGAGAGCAAAGTACAAATTTTAACAAAATACTCGTTTTTATTTGCGGAAGTAAATAAATCTATTTGACAAAAATAAACAAAGCAGATTTTTTTAAATATAATAAGCTGCAAGACCTATTATATGAAAATTGATACGTGAGTATTTACCATAAGGTCATATTGCTATCAAATATGACTAGGAAAAATTTGCAAATTGTTAATTTAGCTTTGTTAATGTTTTCGAAATTTTACCACAAATAATTTTACCTACTGGCCAAAATAAATTTTACCTACTTTTCCTAGCCATGGCTTGATACTGATTACGACTTTAACCGGTTGGACGTGTTTTTGAACTAGTACCACCATCTAGTAACCAAAGTAAGCTAATTTAGTTTCTAGTAATTATTAGCATTCAATATCGTGATCTAATGCAGTAGGTAGCTTAAGTAGATGGAGTTTCTTCGCTTTTCTTCTTATGTTTATATTTACATTCAAATAATTAGTTTGTTTAAATTACTAAATTATTATTTTTAGGTGCGAGTTCATGTTGAGCGCACCTCGAACAGGAATGGACCTGCATGTTTTTTTACTACTTATTTTATAGTTTTTGTATAAAGCATTTCTCACCCTTTATCTTATATTTTATGTATACCTATATAATATTTGGCTAACATATTTTATATTGATTATTTGATATGAGTAGTGCTTCTTACTGAAAAATTAAGTGATATTCACTTGATTTTTAATACGAGCCTTTTGTTTTTGGTGTGGAAAAAATCGGTACATACTACTAGAGACGAACCATTTTTATATTGCACGCTCTTCCAGTAACGCACACAAACAACGAAAGTGAGTACCTTTGCCACGTTAGTGTGCGTTGTCTATAAGATTACTATAGATGCGGGCGTAAGGACTGGGGACGAGCGGGCATATTAAAACTGTTTGCCTCTAAGCTTCCTTGCTCTTTTATATTGTACCTTCGCATTTTTTTTCCAAAAATGGCAGCTTGAACAAAGTATTCAACTGCAGTACTTTAGCTATAGGTACTCTAGAATTTATGTTAAAATTAAAAAAAAAAACGCACGCATGGTAGTATTTATAAGATAATTAAGGATTAAAATAGTCCCTCTTTTATCAATTAAACGGAATTGACACTAGAGGAAATGTACAAATACTTTGTCGTGATGAATATACAGGCCTCGACGGAAATGTTGAAACGTTTTATTCCTTCTTAACCAATACTTGTCTAAGAAGATTAAAAATAACAACTAGATAGAATAAAATGCTTCAAACGTTTCTGCCTACGTCCCTTTTTTCGAGTGATCGTTCGTCGATCAAACTACTTTCTCAGCAGACAATCTTATTGGTCTTGGGATTTCATTGTGGTGTGGGTTGTTAATTTCAAAATTTGTTGTTAAACAATAAACTATAACTGGAGGTACTGAAGCATTGATACATAAATTAGCATTTCACACTTGTTTCTCATCGGTCTCATCCTTACATTCGCTTCTAATTCAATTTCTACGTCGTAATGTCTTGCATAGATTAACGATGAAATATTAACGCTTATTTTCTTGGGTAATTTCAGCTGAGGGGAATCAGCTTATGTCGTATACAGGGAATATTCCTTACTTTGAGGATATGAACCTAGAGTTGGCGAACGATAACTCCCAAGAGTCGCCGGCGCCGCCTAGTCCCTCAAGCTACACGCTGAACACTCCTCAGGTACAGCTGGGCTCGCCTGCCTTCCCGAAGCCATGAGCCACCGCCACGCGGCGACGCGTATACTTTACACTGTTGGATAACGCAAGCGTTATAATACTAAGTCCTGACCTCCCTCGGGGTCATGAAAAAAAAGCTAAAGGCTGAGGAAACCCGCTCGACATTTGCAGAGTCGAGTGTCGAGCGTATTTGCTCAGAAACATTTACGTGGCTGAGGTTTACGCTAGGTTTTCTGCTGCATTTGCTAGCTGCAAGCTTCGTGTTAAAAGCATGTCGCATCACTGTCGAATTCAGCAGACATCCCAGTGTAAAATTTATAGCTACCCTAACGGGTAATGGCTCAGATAAATGTATGAGAAAATAGTGATACCTGTCTCAAGTACGAAATGTATCTAATTAAATACAATTTGTCGCGCTATAGCGTGTAAGCCTTGCCGGTTATGTGTATATATACTTTATTTGATCGGTCAAGTGCAACGCCGTGATTCTGTATTTGGCCTTGTTTCCATGTAAAATTTGTACAGGTTTGAAATATTAGAAATTGTTTTGTTTGAACATGCTAAACGTTAGTATATTTTCTATGTCATATGTATTTGAGGATATCTGTTCGAAAACGAGTCAAACCTACCTACCTATTATTAAAATATAATTGTACTAAAATAATTAATTTCCTTGATTGCGTATCTAATTTCGTTGAAGCAATGGCATATGCTTAACTTAATTTTTCGGAAAAGTTCATTTGAGTAATTGATGTCATTAAACAAAATATAACTACTCTTAGGTATGTATCTAAAGCCTGACCAGAAATATATGATTATTGTCAAGAGAGCGCTATTACTCTCATTTATATGGCAACAGTTCACTATAGTCAAAGAGCTCTATGGTATGGTGACATCTTGATTTGTTTACCTGTCAGCTCTCATGTCAATTTGAACATGTTTCACAGCGAAATAGTTTCATTTCCTGAGCGTATTATTTACAGCAGTTTATTATAATATACACTATTAACAATGTTTCGCTCTTGACTATGGACAATATTGGGATTTTTTGTTGTTTATTATTTAATTTTCAACACTTTATTATTATTCAAGTAAACTGCCACAATGACAGTGACAGCCTATCATACACTCACACATGCATAATCATCCTGTCATTAAAATTATTGCTAGTGTAAGAAATTAGTTCCAATGAAATTCCGCAACATGGAGCATGATCATATATTTCTGGTCAGGCTTTACATATATTTTAATAATTCATGCAATTCATACCTATGTAATTAATACATCTCAATAATTAATTTATCATAGACCTAGTTTTGTCTAAATGTATTTGTCATCTGAAATTAAGTTTAGGTGGCTCAATTAAATGAATAATTTTAAATAACATGAACAACTATCAATTGGCCGGGGATCTTGTCTATTCCACCAAAGAAATCTAATTCATATGTCAAGAATACAGGCATTTTTATTTGTCTACGAAAGGTTGGTGGATTAGATGCCAAGAAAACCAGAAAACCGTGGCATTTATACAACAAATAATACATATTAATTCATACCCACATACTGACTTAACACAATGCTTTCATTATCATCAATAAGGTCTAACTTATTTAATCAAAATATTTAATATTAGGTATGTAGATACCTAATCAATCAATGTCATCAATGTTTGAAATGTGACAGAAAATTATAATATTATTCAATGTGGCTATGAGTATTTCATGAAAGGTTCTCATTATATTGAGATCAAGCTAGAATCTGCCTTCAACTGAGTGCCTACCCACCAAAAAGTAGAGAGAGGTAATAGGGGGGTCTATTGAACTCTATATAAGAGAGAGGTATTAGAGGTTGTGGTATGAGAATAGAACAAATTTTTCACCAAGCTTTTATTTTCTCTATTCCCATGTTACCGTACATTAAATAGGTAACCAAAAAAAATCTTGATAGAGTATGCTGATGCGGCTCCAGTGGTCATTTATTTTTAAGACTCATTTCAAAACGAAAGGTGCAGTGATTGAATTGCCAATGTTACAGCTCTCTACTCTCCGGTAAATAATTATGCCATGCATTTACAATTCACCTATCCCACGACTGACATACATTTCATACACAAAGTAGATGAGATGTCAAAGATTAACTTTGGACACCTTATGAACTCATGGTCCAATACACAATGGCGTTAGTTTATTTATTGATAACACTAGAACTGAAAATACAAAAACCTTGCTATGTCTTAAGTAATAAAATAATATCAGTATCAATTATTTACTAATAACCATTTGTATTAAAATTTTGTTACTGTACAGGGTCATGTTATGCGAAGGCGGAAGCCAGTGACGTCATATTACACAATCGAATAGATATTGACATTAAATTTTTAGTTCCAAACAGAGATGAGTTAATTTCAAATACTGCCAATCTCCATACTAAGCTGTGTTACCTACTTACTTTAAAATATGTTGCGGTGGCGCGTAGACGAAACTAAGTGCTATTTTAGAAATCCGTCAGGACATTTTTTATGAGAATGTAAAGAAAGGTCAAGGAGCAACACAAACGTGGGACACAGACGTCCAATATCTTATTGAAGTGATGTAATCTAAAGGAGATGCAACTTTGGATGGATATGTATTAGATAAGTAGTTTTATCATTTTAATAATTTACTAGTTTTTGGTTTAAAGTCGTTAATCGCCAAATAGCTCAAGTTATTGGTGGTTGGTGGTCTTTATTTTGTTTAATTACATGGGCCTTATGGAAGTCCGTCCAATGTTTACCAATTTCATTAAAAATATGTACCTGGAGCAAATAAATCACTTAATTTCGAATTTGGATAGGGACTCGCTCACAAATAATATTAAATACTTATTCATATAAAAAAATCTAAATGCGCATCCTGGAAATGTAAGTAATTGTGTGATGTGATGTGACGTCGCTGTCTATGAAGTTGGAATTTTGGCATTCTGTAAGAAAAATGTTAAGTTGTTGACACGAGTGATTATCGCCATAGCTCTCTAAGCACCCTTGTTTCTTTATCTTTGGACATTTTTGTTATTCAGATAGGTGCCTTTTGAGCACCTATCTAATTGTCGAAATATTACTTTCGTGTAAAGCATATCTTCGCTTTACGAAATAAATATCTGTTGACACCGATTCTGGCTTATTTCTACAGTCAACGTCAAAATATGTTAATGAATTAAAAAAATAGTTGTTATGTAACTGTTGGCACGTGGAGACTATGGTGCTAAGGGCGCGTTTACTCTTTGTGAACTGCGAATGCAGTAGTCGAGCCTCCTTTCGAATGCGGTAGTCGACCTAGTGTAAACGCACGCTAAACAAGAAAGTCTCGCGTTGTGTTCTCTAAGCTATTGCGATAAACGCTTGTAAACCAAACCTACTGTAAAGAACCTGTTACATCTATCCTTTTTGTCAGACACGTTTTACTGCAAAGGACAGAAATATGTATAAGTAACGTAAGTGCTTATGTTAAATTTCTCTGTCCCTCTCACCAGGAGTGTCTGATGAAAAGTTAGATGTAATAAGAGCTTAAGATTACTACATACATAGAGTAATTTACCATTGTATAAAACATTTTAATTTCATTATGATCAAAGTTTGGTAGAATAAAAAGTATGTAAGGATATAATATATATTTCGTTAAATTGATGTAAGTTATTTTTAATATTAGATTAATAAAAGGTTGAGATGAACGAACGACTTTCATTTTGACTGCCTTTAGAATTATCTACAACCTACAAAGGATTACCGCGAATTGTAACTAAAAAATCTTGAGTTAACAAATCATTATTATAATAAACAGACAAATATATTTATCACTTGTGTCAGCCCAGGGAAGTAGGTCCCACTATGTCGATATAGAGATACTTACTTAAAACTACACTGTATATTAGTGAAGGAATCAAGTGTCAATGTATATCCACAAAGTTGGCCCTGTCACTAACTTGACCCCATTTTTTTTTGTTGGGCACAAGACTCGTGCAGATAATTTTGCTGCCGACTACTTACTATTGAAGTTATTACTTTATTGAAGAAGGTAAAGTCCTTTAAGTTTGACAATCCGTTGCACCAAAAAACATGACGCAATAGAGCGCTATATCTCCAACAGTCAAAACTCGGGGCATCTTAGATTTTACAACTCTTCGTATCAATCAAGGATGATTAAGACATGGATTGACAATGCCTATACAAAATCGCGTTCCCTTATTTCAGACTAAAGCACTAGCGTCATCTATCGGTCACCACAAACACTAAATTCCTACTTAACCTCTCTGTTAAGCCCATTGGTTGACTGGTAGAGAATGTTTTATTTTTTGTTAAGTCTGCCATTAGTACCATCTTATTTTGTGCAATTAAGATTAAATAAATAAATTCTAGTTTATAATATTTTGTTCGGCGATTAACGCTGACAGAATAACTCTACTCCAGACTCAACAGATGGCGCTGTGGCACATTGTACCGAAAACAGACGTATAGCCTGAAGGTGCGAGGAACGCGATTTTGTATAGACATTGTCCATAAATCTTCACTTGTAGGGATGAAAAATTTAGGAGTTTTTCGTAGAAAAATAGAAGGAATAGTGTGGGTGAGATTTAGGTTCATGAATTACGAAGTTATAATTTTCAGACAATTTATTGCACTAATCTCCATTAAGTAGTTATTATTATGATCAATTTGTACTAAGTATACCTAGGTACTAAAATAATGTTATCACAGCTATTCTAGGTTCCTTTGAGGAGTTAGTTTAAACCACTATACTTTAAAAACATTGCATTAGTAAGTAGTAATTAATACTAGCCCTTTAGTTACCAACATAATACAACTCGAACCTACACCTACTTGCGTCCCTGGGACAAATGAGTTTTTTAGCATTACAAGTATTTAGATAACTGTGGCTTGTACAATTTACAGCCACGTCTGCATAAATTTGTATACATTTAAAGTGACAAAAATATGTAGCCACCACTTTAAATATTACTAATGCGGAAAGTCTTGGATACATGTTTTTGTCACATTAAATGTATCCAATTTTCAGACGTAACTATTTCTGAACTTAAGTCAATTATTCCTCTTTTTATTTATAAAAAACCGGCCAAGAGCGTGTCGGGCCACGCTCAGTGTATGGTTCCGTAGTTTTCCGTCCGTCACAGTAAGTGTCCCCACTTAAGAGTTAAAATAACACCGCCATGTAGGATATGATATGAGCGTTCCACGTACAGCGACATCTATCGGCAAATTAAGTAAACTATTGCGCGCGAGCTTAAAGTATGGAAGATGATTTTTATGGGATAATTCTTTATTGCGTGGACCGATTTTCACCGTTTTTACTTTATTTGAAAGCACGTCATCTCATTGTGAGTTTGTAGAAATTACAGGTACAATAAACACCTGCTTATACGGTTAAATTACAAACTTAGTTCAGAAATTATTTTGTAAATTTTTTTCAAAAACTATTCAACCTATCAAGTTCAAAATAATTTTCCTAGAAAGTTTTTTCTACTTTTGACATTTTTTTCATATTTTTAAAACTTGTGGTTCAAAGTTAGAGGGGGGGGGGGGGGGGGGGGACACATTTTGTTTTTACTTTTGGAGCGATTATTTCCGAAAATATTTACATTATCAAAAAATGATTTTAGTAAACCCTTTTTCATTTTTAAATACCTATCCAACAATATATCACACGTTAGGGTTGAAATGAAAGAAAAAAATAACTCCCCACTTTACGTATAGGGGAGGTACCCTAATAAATTATTTTTTTCCACTTTTTATTTTACCACTTTGTCGGCGTGATTGATATACATATTAGTACCAAATTTCAGCTTTCTAGTGCTAACGGTCACTGAGATTATCCGCGGACGGACGGACGGACGGACGGACGGACGGGCAGACATGGCGAAACTATAAGGGTTCCTAGTTGACTACGGAACCCTAAAAACGCGTGTACAATCACGGACTTTTATTGTTGAACCCATTGAGTAGGATATAATATAGTATAGGTACAGTCTCAAACAAGATTTACCGAAAATATGGCTCGTGAAAATTTGTAACCGGCCAGTGTTATAACGTAATACGATTATCAGAGAAACTGCTGTACCAGTCGTTCTTACAGCACTATTGTGGGGCCAATTTTTTGTTATGGGCTGATTGTGTACAGTCACGTTTGTAAATATGGATACATTTAATGTGACAAAAATATGTAGCCACGACTCTATTACCAAGGCGTAAAGTCGTGAATACATGTTTTTATCACATAGAATGTATCCATATTTTCAGACGTGACCGTACCTATCCCGTTCTTTATTACTTTATTAGTATTACATATCGGTGGTTGAGCCATTCACGGTTCAAGCTATTTTCTTTTGTTTAATAGTTACTCTATGATATATATATCCATTGTAATGTAAACCCTAATAGGCTCAACAATTAAAAGTCCGTGACTGTACCCAATGGACGCAATTGTGACCTTGAATGAGTTTTCAAAACACGAATACAATAGTAGTTTATGTAACTGTTACGTAATAAGGGTCCTTAAAACATGAGTGTGGTTTTATGAAATGAGCCGCAGGCGAATTTCATAATAAGATCACACGAGTGTTTTAAGGCCTAATTACGTACAGTTGCATACACTGCTTTATCTACACTCATATTATATATATTAAATTAAGTGTTCGGAAACCATAGAATGACCGCCATTGTAACGTCATGGCCAACTCGATTGTGCCGGCGCTCGCGCGGGACCAATCGAGTTGGCCATGGCGGTAACATTATGTTATCAAATTCGATGTTCCAAATTTGAAACTCATTGCTTAACAATATTTGAGCATGCAAAGTTAAAATTACGTTACTGCCGCAGATAAGAAACTTATCATAGTTAAATCGTTTGTTGTAATGCTTGTCATTGTCTACGGTTTTTGAACGCATTTTAGAGTACTTACAGTATGAGTGTAGATAAAACAATATATACATGCCATGCTATAGAATACAAATAAATACTAACAGTTAACACGTTCGCTGCCAAAAATAGTTTACCTAGCCTAAAACGGAATGCCATTCATTACATTGCGTAGTCAAGCCGTTGGGCTTAGAGTTTTGTAGACGCCACGCTACTAATTCATGTGTATACCTAACCATACCCAAAACCGATTTTATAAGAAATTTTTATTTTAATGCCAGAAAGTAGATTCAACAGGAGTTTTACCGAACCACGTAGAAATCAAACTTGACGCATAATGGTCAGGTTACATCGTTGGCGTATGCAGAACGTCACGGGTACAGGTTCTATAACATATAATCTCCCACGCAAGCAGTGAGCATCTAAAGCCTGACCAGAAATATATGATTATTGTCAAGAGGGCGCTATTTTTCTCATTTATATGGCAACAGTTCAGTATAATCATAGCTCTATGGTATGGTGACATCTTGATTTGTTTACATGTCAGCTCTGATGTTAATTTGAAAATGTTTCACTGTGAAATAGTTTCATTTCCGGAGCGTATTATTTACAGCTGTTTATTACATACACTATTTACAATGTTTCGCTCTTCACTATGAATAATTTTGGGATTTTTTGTCGTTTATTATTTAATATTCAACACTTTACTAATTATTCAAATAAACTGCAACAATGACACTGTCAAAAGTAGTCACTTTTACTTTTTTAGTAGGCAGTCGCCTAATATCACTTTGCCTCACACATGCATATCATTCTGTCATTAAAACTATTACCAGTGCAAGAAATTAGTTCCAATGAAATTCCGCAACATGGCGCATGATCATATATTTCTGGCCAGGCTTTACTTACATCGAAATTGATTTTTTTTTACATTTAATTTAAAAAAACTGAATAACATGGTTGCGCGCCGCAGTGGCATACGGATTAGCAGCTTTTTGTATTTTTTATTAGCAACAATAGAAATTCATATGTTTTTAACTGTCTACCTGTTAGTTGTTGAGTCAATTTACAATAAAGCGGGGGTTTAGTAATCGATCAAGAAGGCGATTACCACACTGGCGCCGCAATCGCATGCGGCGACGGTGTGCAAGCGTGTCAGTGCTATACACACTCTATATCTCGCTCGCGCACCGGCGCTTCATGCGGAAACCGCAGCAGTGTGAATAACGCCTAACCCCATAAACAAAAACATCTACTTTTACGTCACTCCGGGCAGTAAGTGATATTTAACGCCCGCGCGCGCAGCGTCAAACCTTACTTCACAACCAGAAGACGTACGATTGTGTACGCACCACGGGCGGTAATAAAGTAAGCCCTCAGATCGCATGTTTATGACCTTCACCTCGGTTCGGGCCACAAATGCCCGCGATCTCAGCCGTTCTTTATTTTACCGCCCGGTGCGTATGTATTACGAAACCGTTGCCGTACAAAAGTATAAAAATATTGACAGTGCTTTTAAGGTTTTAGTGAAATATATCTCGAATTGAATTAATGTAAACGGAATTTCCTCATAAGAGCCGGTAGAAACGATGGGGATCTTTGCTTGACACCGTCGATCGCATAAGGACCTGGCTTTGACATCAGCACCGTGTGTAGGGTCGGCATGCTGCTGCCGATCAAGCACGCAAGCTCGGGGGTAATGTTGCGGCATCCTTGCACGTCCAGGAACTTGAGTTTCCTACAGTATGTTTGTACTGACTCCAAGGTTTTATCCGTCAGTTGATTGCAGCCCTGAAATAAATAAATACAAATTTAAATATATATATGGTCACGTCAAACCTATGGGGCTATTTGAGGTTTAGTAACAGTGTTATGACTAGGCGCATTAGTTTAAATAAAGGTACTGTAATTTTTTTAAACTATGGCAATGGTATGAAACAATCTGCCACGAAAATTATGGTTTTCTTCTCAATTCTTAAAGGTCCTTAAAGTAATACTAGGTATACGATTGGGATGACCGTGACGAGTGGTCGACAGCCCGCCTGCATTCCGGCGGCGTTGCTAAACCGCAACACGCCATCATCACACGACTGTACTGTAGGTACTAGTATGTACCTGTTTTTAAATGAGTATAATGGTAGGTAGGTAGTTAATGTAGGCACACTAAGGTAAGTTAAATCTACGTGATAGACAACCTATATACAAACGAGAAAATAATTTTCCCGTAAGAACTAAGAAGTAACTAAATTCTAGAGTTCATGATGGTCCATCAGTAGGTCGTCCAACTTCTTATACATATAGTAATATACTAGCTGTACCCGCGGCTTCGCTCGCGTGCGTTTTAATTTACTAAATCCAGGCTATTATCAACTTCGCGAAAGAGGTCAATCGACGAATCCGACTCGGTTGGGCAGCGTTCGGGAAGCTACGGCACATCTTTTTGTCCAATATTCCGCAGTGTCTCAAGACGAAAGTGTTTGACAGTGCAGTGTAGCGCAGTGCAGTGTGTGTTACCAGTGATGACATATGGTACTGAAACGTGGTCGCTTACAATGGGCCTCATAAGAAAGCTCAAAGTCACCCAAAGGGCAATAGAGAGGGCTATGGTTGGAGTCTCTCTGCGTGATCGCATCAGAAATGAGGCTATCCGCAGCAGAACCAAAGTAACCGATATAGCCCTCCGAATCGCTAAACTAAAGTGGCAGTGGGCGGGGCACATTGCTCGTAGAACCGATGGCCGTTGGGGCGGAAAGGTTCTCGAGTGGCGACCACGAACCGGAAGGCGCAGCGTGGGTATAGACCTTCACCTGGTGAAGGTCGCGGGAGTCCGCTGGATGCGGGTGGCGCAGCACCGGTCTTTGTGGCACTCTCTGGGGGAGGCCTATGTCCAGTAGTGGACGTCTTTCGGCTGATATGATGATGATGATGAGGCTATTATTGTAAAACTGGACTGGAGGATGAGCGGCAATGTCTGCAAAGGCCAAAGGCCGAGTACCGCGCAGGGCCCAGGCTCGGAATGTAGCTGCGAGAATTGTTTCAGCAACAGTATGACAGGGCTGGGCAAAACTCAGTGATCAAGTGTCTTAGCGAATCCGAGGGCCGAAAGCCCGAGGGTGAGCGGCAGTGTATGCGAAAACCAAAGGCCGAGTACCGTATAGGGCCTAGGCTCAGAACGTCGCAGCGAGAACTGTTTCAGCAGCGGCATGACAGGGACCGGACAAAGCTCAAGGGCCAAGTATCTCAAAATTGAAGGCAAGAGACCAGAGGCTAAGGGCCCGAGGGTAAGCGGCAAATCTGCGAGAGTCTAAGGCCGCGAACCGCGTAAGACCCAGGCCCGGACTGTCGCAGCGAAAATTGCTTCAGCAGCAGTATTAGCATGAAAGGGACTGGATAAAACTCAAACGCCAAACGTCTTACAAAAGAGAAAATTACTTTGTTATATTTATGACTCCCCTTTTTATTGTATTCGGATGTTAAAGCGAGATAAAACATGTTGCTCTCGTGATCGGTAAAATTTCTGCTCTCGGGTAAATCGGAATCGGTCAATCTTAACTAAGTACCTACTTTATTTGTTTATACGTATACATAAAATTTTCAAAATCAAGTGTTCTTTTTCTCCTTATATGTTTATTTTATGTATAGAAGATGGATTGAATGATTATTGGATGCATGATTATAGGTTGTTGGGTACAGCGCCATCTGTGATCACTTTTAGAACTATACATATGAAATTTTATTTGAAATAAATTAGCGGAATAAAAACTACCCTAAATGTTGCTCCGGGTTGTAAACTGTTACTATAGAAAATTTCATTATATTCTGTTCGGTAGTTTTTGTGTAGTGCGCGGACAAACTCACAGACATACAAAAATTCCAAAAATCACTGAAATGTATTAGTCAACATTTCTAAGACCCCCCGAATCAGTTTTTCTCAAATATCTTCAATATATATATATTTTCTCCCCCTTTACGCGTTTATTATAATATAATAAACATCTATACATATTATGTATAGATTAGCGAACATAAACGGTTTGGTGGTGTTTTATAGTAGGGGAAGCCCGGGCAATACGCATAGTGTGGGTAAGAAGAATATCTGATTTTACCAAAGCTATACAATAGATAGCGTATCTAGGCTTGCTGAAGTCGGTAAAGTAGCTATAGGTACGAGAACGCCATGACTGTTCAATCAAAGCAAACAACGTGTGTACTTGTTGTGGAGAAATAAAAGAAAGTTTTTAACTGTTTCGTTGTGATTTTTGGAAAATCAAGTCTATCAACTTTTTGTATTACGTTTCGTATCTTTACGAATACGGTGAGTTAAATCTATAGTATATTAACTTTGGCTTAAATTGTGACTATAACTTTTTATCCACCTGTTAAACGTATTCTTGGCATAAACAATTCGAAATATTTAGCAAGACGGATATGGGCAAAACGGATAGCTATGCGTGTATGGAAAACACCAAAAAGGTACTAAATATAAAAATAACTTAAGATTTCTAATTTCTAGGCTCCAGCAAAACTAACAAACATAAACTTCTCTTAAAACAAACAAAAAACGAGATAATAATTTATAGTGTTCTTTTTGGTAAGCGCTGAAAGATGCATTGACCCACCCACCGAAGACAGACTCAGTGTAACCAGTGCAAAAATAGGTCCATTAGGGTTGTACTTCTTATTCAAGGGTAGACAGCTATTTTTTTGATGAATGCGATGCCTAATTCATATATTTGTCATATATGTATCCTTTTTGCCCTTGAGGTATATCCCTTTTGCCCGAGGTGGTCGGGCAAAACGGATAATTGGAACTATTTGTTTAAAAAGTAATAACACTAAGAAGTTATTTAAGTGTAAGGATTTGTGATAGCATTTTCCAAAGTTAACTGTACATAGTACAAATTAAAAATATAAAGTGTTATTTTGATTGAAAATTAGGGTGTTTTTTTTCATCATTCCCTTAACATATGCGTCTTGCCCGGGCTTCCCCTATAGCTATTAGACTAATGGGGGTGATGGTGATATTGGTGATCCTCCTAGCGTTTGTCTCGGATTTTACCACAGCTCCGCCTGGGGTCCGCTCAACAACCAATCTGCCAGACCTTCCAACCCAGACTAGACTAGGTCCTGTTTCCTCACGATTAGGGCTTGCAAGTCGGATATTTCGAATAGTAATTTGTATGGAATTATCCGGATAATATTCGTATTATTCGGATAATATCCGGATAATTGCAAACCCTACTCACGATGTTTTCCTTCACCGAAAAGCGACTGGTTAATATCAAATGATATTTCATACATAAGTTCCGAATAACTAATAGCAGTTATTCTCGTAAGTTATAGTAATATTTTATCGAAAACTATTTATATTTTATAGGAAAGTTCGTTGAGATCTATTAGACGGAGAGCTAGCCGCGTCAGATATGACACAATAATGAGAGCGACGAAACCCCTCTCGTTAGTTTCCTATACTATGCTTATTTCTAGATCCGGACATCTGGCAGCTGTAAAGTGTTTAATAATACAAATCCTAGAGTTCTGGTTTTGATGCAGTATTATGAAAAATTATATAAATAATTAGATCATATATCATAGGGGGAAAGAAGTCCTAAACGACGTATAATGTAATTCATAGTTTGTCGCCTACTATTTCTGTTTCCGAAATATTCAGCTCAAAGAGGACCCAGTGTGTTGACGATGAGGGACCTTCTTGTTCCTTTAGTCGTCAACACAGTGAATCCCCCTTTTTGCAAAGGGTCGGCAACGCGCATGTGACTCCTTTGGAGTTGCAGGCGTCCATAGGTTACGGAAGCTGCTTACCATCAGGCGGGCCGTATGCTTGTTTGCCACCGTCGTGGTATAAAAAAAAAAAAAAATTACGCAATGTTTTTTGTTATAATGTTAAAATATAGGCCCCATCCTGTATAAAAATCTGATGTGGCCAGCTCTTAGACCATATGTATTACATAATTATTTTTGTATGTTTTTAAAGTGGAGTGGGAGTGGTCAAGTTGCCACTCATACAATAGATTGTTATTAAATCAAATACAAACATTGAAAACATTGAAAAAATAATCAACCCAGCAGGACTTGAACCTGCATCAATACACCTTGCCGGGGCTCGATCGCTTTACCAAAGAATGCAAAAAGATGATTGAAGGCATTGAAAATTTCGTCAACCAAGTAACTTGACCCATAGCTTAATTGGTATAGCGATCGAGCCCCGGCAAGGCGTATTGATGCAGGTTCAAGTCCTGCTGGGTTAATTATTTTTTTAATGTTTGTATTTGATTTAATAACAATCTATGTATTACATTCTTATATAAAAAAATCATTCTCACCTTTAGTTGTAAAGTCTGCAGTCTGTGTAATCCCTTAACTATTTCTGTAACAGCTTCATCTCTTAAATTAAAACAATCAATCAAATTGAAGTGTTCAATACTGGGGCAGTTTTCAACTAAATGAACTATTCCCTCATGGGTAATCTGCTGACATCTACTCAGATTCAAAACTACCAGTTCTTTAAAGTTGAAGGCATATGTAAGGCTCACATCAGTAATTCTGTTACATGCACTGATATCCAAATCTTTTAAATTCTTCAGGCGTGCCAGAGAGTAGCCTGTGAAAGTATTTGTATTTATTTGTTCACACATTCTCATTACATCCAATTTTCTTCTAGCATCACGGACTATCTCTTCTTCCGCCCTGGATCCCAGAGAAATCCTTTGATGCGTATTGCTGTTATCATAATCAGACATTATAGGTCTGTCGTTTTCTCCCTCCGACTCCAATTTCCCCATTCCAGTCAATCCTACATCAGACACTTTATCACAATGACAAATTTTTAAACTTTGCAATAACACCTGATTTTTGAATATTACTTGTATCGATGTATCAGTAACTGCATTGAAACAGTAACTTATATCCAATGAATGCAGTTTCGGTAATTTCTCTAAAATCATAATTAGCCCCGTCTGATCTAAATTCAATGAGTGAATATCTAATTCTTCTAACAAAATATTTTCTTCAGCACATATACCTTTGCTCAGCCCGTCTTTGGTTATTAATTCACATTCAGAGACATTTAGCGATTTCAGTTTTTTTAATCTATGCAGTTCCATCACTCCTAGGTCTGTGACTGCTCGGCATCTTTGTACATTGAGGTGTTCCAGGTTGACTAGATTCTTGCAGATGTGAACTAGGGACTGGTCCGTTACTCTGCTACATAAGCTTATATCCAACTCTCTTAAGGAAGTTTGATGAGATGTTAGGGCTAGGATTCCAGTATTTGTAAGTTGGTCACATGATCTCACTTCAAGAGATTGTAACTTAAGATCAGGAGTCTCTGAAAGTGATTTAAGAGCTGCTCCATCAATAAGAGTATTAGAAAATAGGAGTTTTTTGATGTTTCTTGCTCTGGAGGTAATGAATTGATGTACAAAGTAAAAAGTCAGTACACTTTCAGAGGGATTGAGAGATATATCTGTGCCTGCTGGGTAAAACTTTCTGACTAAGCCGAAGTGGAACTGAAGAGAGCATGCTGTTAGATTGAGCTCCTCTAATGCTGGTGCTGCTGTTACAAATCTGTTAAACAGAGCATCGGTGAGGTATTGATTACCGCACAAGCTAAGAACTTTCAGATTTTCTAGACTGTCGGCCAAGAGTCCTTCTGTTTTCCCCTCTAACAGTCTCCCAGACATAAATAACTCCCTACAACTTTGGATGGTCAATGATTCAAGATTTGTACATTTCTGCAGAATGTATACAAACACTTTCTCACAAATATCACAGTTACTCAGAGTGAGGCTTAAAATATAATCTCCCATTCTGTCCCAGAATCCACTTAATTTATTTGATATTTCAACTTCACTGAATAAATAATTGTGATATATTATAGAAGAATCTTCATAAATCTGTAGTAAAGTTGCATCTTCACTGAATGCAGCTTTGTAAAAAACAACTAATTTGTTCTTTAGAAAACAATGGGCATTTGCCGCTTGATACCACGCGCGGCATGTTTCACTGGCAGCCTTTCTGTCAGATTTTGGTAAGTATTTGAAAATGTAGACTAACACCTGAAATAGGAGTAAATACACTTTTGTATCCTTTGTATTAAAGTAATATATTTTTGCATCGGTTGACATGGAATTTACATAAATAAAATAAATAAACAAATTATTACTAAAATGATAACCATACAATAGTAATGGTTATTTCAAATCATTACTAGGCGAACTTATTTACTTTTTATTACAGTTGTACTAGGCATATCGAACAAAGACAACAAAGATTATCACCTAGATAGAGTGTGCTCGGTTTAGGTAATCAGATCACGTGAAAAAAAACTTAATATGCAAGGTAACAAAGGAGTTAACTAAAGACATGTTTTTATGAGATTATCCTACTTTTGTGACCGTAATGATTACTTACTTCAAAAGGCAAATCCATTATCTACTGCTTGGGTAATGAACTGGTATTTTGTAGCCAAAATAGTGATATAAAAGTAACTGTTTTCCTGCACATATGATCAATGATTTACTTCCGTCATTTTCGTCGAACTTGTTTTGACATCTGTGTGACATTGACTTTTGAAAGGCGTATTTTTCCCATTATCTCGTTATCACATTGCAACGACAAAAAGTAAACACTACAAATTTCTTATCGAACAAGAGGAGCGTAAGCGAAGTGAAGTTCTTACAAACAACTTCGGCTACTCGAGGACGTCTCGGCATTTCGATGGCTTTTTGATTATGAGAGTTTGTGCCGCGATAACTTTAGCAACGTTTTTCTGATCTCTATGAAATTTGTTGGGGTTGTAGCAGAGATACGTATAATTTGAGAGTTCGTATATGAAAAGGATCGATCAAGGGGTTGTGGAGCTAGACGGCGAAAAAAAAATCTTCAGAAGGGTCTTGTTATATTGGTGATCTCGTTTGCAAGTAAATCGCGAGTTCTCAGTTCGAGGCGGACTACTAGTAATAATAATGAGGGCACCAAACATTTATATTGTACTTAGGGCCTTTTGGAAGTAAGCAATAATCACAATGACCAGATCTGCTAAAATCCGTATTTATAAAACCATACTACGGCCAATCCTTATTTACGGTTGTGAGGCATGGACGCTGACACTTAGAGAGGAAATATGCTGCTAGTCGCAGAAAGAAAGATACTTCGCAAGATCCTGGGGCCGAAACAACGACTGGATGGAAGCTGGAGAGTTGAAGATCTGGTGGCTGAAACTAATATTATAGGAGAGACCAAAGCTCACAGACTCCGCTGGCTTGGCCACCTCGAGAGAATGGGGGACGACCGGAAATTGAAGAAGGCATACCGTGGCTGTCCGGAAGGGCGACGCCCTGTTGGACGTCCACGGTATCGCTGGAGCGACATGGTCGAGGCGGATCTGTGCGAACTCCAAATCAGCAATTGGCACCGAGGGTTCCGTACAAGCCTGTAGGTGGTATATTAGTAACTTTAAAATTATTAAAAATATTTTTATTATATGATGTAACTAAAAAATTCCGGTTTTCGCATATTTCCTTTATCTGTGCTATAAGACGTTGCTTCGTACCAAATTTCAAGATTCTGAGTTCACGGGAAGTACCCTGTAGGTTTTGATTCCGTTGCGAGTTTAGTTCAGGTACTTGCCGGCCTAAGCCTCCAAATTTGTATGAAATTCCATTATCGACCTCTCGTGTAGCCGCACCTGAAACGTGAACAATAACATCAATATTTCATTGCATGTTTGAGAAAATATATGTAAATACTGTAAATATTACTTTATGTAAAGACATCTCCATATTATATCCCTCAGCTATACATAGTTATGAAAAAAAAAAGAATACATATTATAGGTCGTTAATGGGTGTATTACTAGTAAAAAAATTGGAGCGGTCTCTAACGTGGAAGTAAATAAAAAAATAATCTGAAAAGTTCAGTCAGCATTTTTTTTTTTCTATAACATAATGAAAATATAATTTATGAGTGACATACAGTGTGGAAAGATAAGTCGGGCCCTGGAGGGAAACTACCTTAAAAAGTTAAGATAGCTCAATTCACTGAAAGGAAACATTCTTTAATTTTTTTAAAGGGACATAATTGCATTTACAAATTTTTGGAAGAGAGTACAGTTTACAAAAAAAAAACTATTTATTTTGTAACTTTTGCCATAAATAATGTTTATGACAATTGATGCCAATCGATCCTATTTCCAAGGATAAAAACTTCTTATTAACAACCAAGTTTAGGGCACAAGAGAACCCATAAATAATAATAAAAATATTTTTCATACGATTAGTATGGAAAAAAGTGAAAATTAAGAAAAAAACTTACAGTTTTAGATTTTAGGAAAAATAAAAGAATGTTTCCTTTCAGCGAATTGAGCTATATCAACGTTTTAAGATAGTTTCCCTCCAGGTCCCGACTTATCTTTCCACACTGTATAATATAATCATCTTTAGTTAATGTACAATATATGTGAATGTACAATAATGTACAATAGAAAAAAATATCGAAAAAAATTTAATTTCCATTTTTTTTAAAACAAAAACTATAAAATGAAGGGTTCTCAAACTTTGCACCAGAGATCGGATACCGGTATTTGCTGCATACTAAAAATACCGGTTAATTTCGTTCTTTTGTTTCCTATTTAAATATAACGAGGTAATCTATGATTGATTGATTGAGTTCTACGTGAAGCCCTGAAAATAATTGAATATTTCACATTATTCCAATTTGATGTTCGGTGTTGTGAACAGACAGTTGCCATCCTACCTCTACAGCAAGCTAATATGGTCGCGTAATTCCAGGTCCACTGAAGTTAGGCCTTCAAGGTTTCTTCAGCTTGCCTGTCCTTCACACCTATCAGCAGCGTTTCGTGGTAGTTTTAGGTATGCTGCCACGAAATGCTGGAACTTAATTCCGCCGCCGATCCGTGCACTGAAATCTATAGTCTGGCAAACCATTTCTGTCAGTAGAAACCCGCGGCAAATTCAAAATATGTACATGTGGCAACCCTTTGTGATGAGATGAGACACCGTATTTCATGACGAACATTTCAATTCACATTGAATTTGTTTCTAGTGCATTTCACTCTCTCATCTTAAGCGCGAGTGAGATAGAACTCCTGCAACGTTCCCAATTAAATTTAAATTCATTTTTAAGGCATATGTCAATTGCCTCAACCAGATTATCTGTTGCAGTTGATGACAGATCAGACGAAATATATCCGTCTCCTTTTTACACACCGTAAACGTCACCTAATGAAAGGGGCGGAAATACCAACTAAAATTAAAAACATAAAATTTGATGATCATTGCTGCTTTTTTCACTGATTCTTAGTGTTGACATACTTTTGTTCCCTGTACATTGCTACTGCGTTCGTTGGCTGGCCAGACTATATTTGTGTATTTCATGTTATGTGTCTGTTTGCTTTGTACCAAATAAATATTTTTCATTTCATTTCATTTCATATTTCGGGGTTTTAGAAAATACCGGTTAAGATCCCTGTTTTGCCCATTAATTACTAATGTAGAGCCATACCATCCATAAAATTACAATGCTGAACTTGAAGGGGCCAGAATCACTTAGCTTATCCAGGCACGGCCTTAATTTTCAAAAATATGGTCATTAGAGTCCACAAAAGATAGTTTTACATGTTCTTAGAATTCAAAAGCATTTAACGCGTTACAATTCAACCGTTACTTTTGTAGGTGGAAACAACTATTAGTATCGTATTCTAATTATAAAGACCTAAGAAATAAAAGAAATCGCGCGAAAAATAGATAAGTTTTGTATGGAGGGTTGGCCGCCTGGGACGACGTGTCCCATACCATTTTTTTTGCGTTGAAATCAAATTCAAGGTGGGTTTTCAGTTTCACAAATATGCATGCTTTCTTAATGTATATTTGTACAATTTGTACATACACGGGCAAAACATTATTTTTGAAGCAGTGTACAGTTGTCCAAGGACCAAGTATTTGCTACCGCTCGAATGCAGCCTTTATGCACTTTATAAATGATTTTTCCCCATAATAGTTAAGAGTGGATGATACGCATCCATGATAGGCAGTTAATGCGGCTTGAGGGGACACCGTGTTTCTTAGTTTCCTAAGGGCGGCTTAAACTAATCTGTCAAGTTTGGAACAAACAACTTCGACATGTACATTAACTAAATATTTAGATTATATGACCTACATTATATTTTCATTATGACATAGAAAAAAGATAAAAGATATTCAGAGCAATGATGCGTAGTTTAAGTGTCCACGAGGCAACCGGGTGGCTCGCGGTATTTAAGCTCCTTACGTGTCGTGGATGGAACCACCCTGTGCAAACTGAACTGGGCTTCGAATATCAGATTTTGGGTAATTTAGGAAAAACATCTTATCTCTAGAACCGTGGCTCCAAGGACCAAGATTTCAAGGACGGAAGGAAGGAAATGGGACCACCTAAACCTCAAAAAATTTTTACGGGTCATGTGCCAAACACCCTGTATTTGGGTGATAGGTAATATTAACGTACGAAAACTAGTATGAGCACGACTTATTAATCTATAGACAGACGAACAGAAAGAAACACGACTTGAAAAGATTCCTGTACCTATTGTACCTACTTCACTAAAATTGGGCGACTTATGTTAAGACTAGCTGTGCCCGCGGCTCCGCCCGCGTGGAATTCGGTCTGTGTCAAACGGCGTTAAACGGCTAATTCACCCCTAATTCCTCTCCCGCTACCCTGGAGGCGGAACTTGAAGTAAAGTTGACAGATGGATACGCTAGAGGACAGCAGTCCTAATATAATAATTTTTAAGAAAAAAAAACCGACCTCAATGGGGGTAGCCGGTGAAGGATTATTGTAGATGGTGCACTTAGATTCCATACAATGAAATAACTTGCTTAAAAAACGCAGCGGAGAGGACAAATCGCCAAACGTGAACTATGCGTCGTTGAAGAGTTCCGTTCTGATTATCATCAGCAGTTCCACTTCATCAAATGTCACTCTTTTGAATGAAAATGCTTGATTTGTTGATAAAAATACAAAAGTCACTTTATGTATGCCTTTAAGATTTGAGGAATTCCCTCGATTCCTCGTGGAACTCATCATCAGAACTTGAGCTTGACGAAAATTGGTCCTGACAATCTAACTTGCTTAACAAACATAGCGAAGAGGAAGAATCGCCAAACATGAACTATGCGTCGTTGAAGAGTTCCGTTCTGTTCATCATCAGCAGTTCCACTTCATCAAATGTCACTCTTTTGAATGAAAATGCTTGATTTGTTGATAAAAATACAAAAATCACTATGTGTAAGCCCTTAAGATTTGAGGAGTTCCCTCGATTCTTCATGGATCCCATCATCAGAACTTGAGCTTGACGAACATTTGTTCTGACAATTAAACTTGCTAAACAAACACAGCGAAGAGGACGAATCGCCAAACGTGAACTATGCGTCGTTGAAGAGTTCCGTTCTGATCATCATCAGCAGTTCTACTTCATCAAATGTCACTGTTTTGAATGAAAATGATGGTTTTGTTGATAAAAATATAAAAATCACTATATGTATGCCTTTAAGATTTGAGGAGTTCCCTCGATTCCTCATGGATCCCATCATCAGAACTGCGTTTTGACAAAAACGTGACCAATCTGTATATATATACTTACAATCAAAAAAAGAATTTTCAAAATCGGTTCAGACATGACGGAGTTATGGAGTAACAAACATAAAAAAAAAAACAAAAAAAAAAAAAAAAAACATACACGCCGAATTGAGAACCTCCTCTTTTCAAATCTTGAAGTCGGTTAAAAATATTGTACAATTACCACTAATTGAAACTAAACTCAAAAATAAATACATTTTTTATCCTATTTTTTTGGTATGATTTAACGACATAGAGTAGTAGGTGTTTATCGGACGATACAGGACCACTTTTTAACCGACTTCAAGATTTGAAAAGAGGAGGTTCTCAATTCGGCGTGTATGTTTTTTTTTTTTTTATTTTTTTTTTTTTATGTTTGTTACTCCATAACTCCGTCATGTCTGAACCGATTTTGAAAATTCTTTTTTTTATTGTAAGTATATATATACAGATTGGTCCCGTTTTTGTCAAAACGCAGTTCTGATGATGGGATCCATGAGGAATCGAGGGAACTCCTCAAATCTTAAAGGCATACATATAGTGATTTTTATATTTTTATCAACAAAACCATCATTTTCATTCAAAACAGTGACATTGGATGAAGTAGAACTGCTGATGATGATCAGAACGGAACTCTTCAACGACGCATAGTTCACGTTTGGCGATTCGTCCTCTTCGCTGTGTTTGTTTAGCAAGTTTAATTGTCAGAACAAATGTTCGTCCAGCTCAAGTTCTGATGATGGGATCCATGAAGAATCGAGGGAACTCCTCAAATCTTAAGGGCTTACACATAGTGATTTTTGAATTTGATCAACAAATCAAGCATTTTCATTCAAAAGAGTGACATTTGATGAAGTGGAACTGCTGATGATGAACAGAACGGAACTCTTCAACGACGCATAGTTCATGTTTGGCGATTCTTCCTCTTCGCTATGTTTGTTAAGCAAGTTAGATTGTCAGGACCAATTTTCGTCAAGCTCAAGTTCTGATGATGAGTTCCACGAGGAATCGAGGGAATTCCTCAAATCTTAAAGGCATACATAAAGTGACTTTTGTATTTTTATCAACAAATCAAGCATTTTCATTCAAAAGAGTGACATTTGATGAAGTGGAACTGTTGATGATAATCAGAACGGAACTCTTCAACGACGCATAGTTCACGTTTGGCGATTGGTCCTCTCCGCTGCGTTTTTTAAGCAAGTTATTTCATTGTATAGAATCTAAGTGCACCATCTATCTACAATAATCCTTCACCGGCTATCCCCATTGAAGTCGGTTTTTTTTTCTTAAAAATTATGTATTTATACGTTCATGTCCACAGCAAATATCATCCAAATCGATCCTCCCGTCAAATCAGTCTAGCATGAAAGGTAAGAACAGGCGCGGTTGAAATTGGGGTAGGGGGGAGGGTCACAAATACAGAAATTTTTTTTTTCCATTTGAGGTGCACTTGGAGGGGGAGGGGGTCCATGACCCATGCAAATTTAACCCAGGTACCAACGGTGGGGGGGGGGGGGGTTGAATTTACATTACGTTACCGTAGGTAATGAATTTTCATACGTGTTTACCACACTGTCACAGATAATACACTGATGTTACGTTACTGGTTGCAATAATGGTGGTAATTACATACGGTTCCGAACGCGGAATAGAGGATTTATAATGTTGGTGTAGATCAAGATGTTTATTATTCAATGAAAGCACATTACAATGCACTAATGAACGTCAGAGAAAAATAAAGTACATGAGTGTCGTGGAACACTCGGTTGGAACGAAGTTATGTCATTTAATTTTATTTCATTTTTGACTTTTTTGTAAATTTTGTTGTTTTATTTTCTTTTTGTATTTTTAAAAATTTTTGAAATTTAGAAATTTTGCCATTTATGACATTTTCGACATTTTTTACTTTTAAGTTTTCGACTTTTATCACTTTGTCACTTCTCACTTTCACTACTATACTTCACTTTATTCTATTTTATATATTTTTTATTTCATTCCATTTTACATGTTTCTCAATCGTATGGGTGTCGCGTTTTCGTGACGTGACGCTTTTTCGTGACGGCCACGTGACTTTTTTTCGCCTAGCCCCCCATCCGCGAACCGTCCGATAAGGATCTTCGTTCCAAAACTACCACCGGTTCTAACCCTACACCTCTGGCCCAAGAAGTATTATGACCGAAAAGAAACTCGACGGGACTTAGTTTATTTTTTTCAAAACAGTAATACATTATTAGATCTTGGGGATCAATGTTACTCTGCGTCCGTAGGAAACACCTTAGACAACCCTACACGTGATCCCTGGGTGGTGCTTAAAGAGTAACAAACTTGGCAGCTGCGCTGTCCCCTCTGGACCTCGCAGCACTCACTGGATTTTCATTATCATCTGCTTTCCCACTACTACTACCCCAGGGAAGAAATGCCTAGCTATATCCAGTGACATGTAGCCATACGATAAATAAAGATCTTGAAGATACAAAATAATGCGTAGTTCTTCAAGAAGACATATCAAAACAGCTTGAAAGACAGATAATGTAATTGTTTAAATATAAAGTAAAATAAATCTTAATCTGACTGCTTCACAAAACGTTTGATATGTTTTCCTACCTAAACGGTGTCTTATAAATGTTAGATGATTTTGTAGTAGTTTTTTGGTTTGGACCATGCATCTTTGTCCGTCATATATCTATAGTCTTCGAACCTGCAATAACCCTTTGACATTAATGACATTTTCAAGTATTTCTTAAGAGCGGGTAAAGGTAAATTTAAAGCATCGACGGGTAACATGTTATAAATATGAACAACTTGACCAAAAAATTACAAATTATTTCAATACCAAATTTCATCTAAATACGTACAGTGGTTATTGGTTGCTTCTTCCCCATGTAAACTTCCACCCCTTTTGCATCCGCTTAAGGGATAATTTGCGAGATAAAACTATTTTATTTCCTTTTCCAGAGCTCAAATTTTCTCCATACCAAATTTTATCTAAATCGATTCTGCGGTTAATAATTCCCTATACAAATTTCCAACTCCCTTTTCATCCCTTTAGGGTTGATTTTCGGGGTGAAAACTATGCTTTGTCCTTTCTTGAGACCCATACTATACCAAATTTCATCTTTATCAGTTCAGCGGTAAAAAATCCTCATACCAACTTCCAACCCCTTTTCACCCCCACAAGGGTTTATTTTCGGGATGAAAACTATTCTGTCGTTTCTCGGGACTCAAATTATCTCCATTCTAATTTCTATAAAAAATTATCCATACAAACTTTCAACCCCCTTTTTACCCCCTCCAGGGTTGATTTTCGGGATGAAAACTATTCTTTGTCCTTTCCCGGGACTCAAACTATCTCTACACAAAATTTCATCAAAATCCGTTCAGCCGTTTTCACGTGATGCGCGGTCGAATAAACAGACAAACAGATACTTAAACAGATAAACAGACAAACAGACAAAAATTCTAAAAATTGTTGGAACGTGTTCTTTTATCGATTCTAAGTATCCCCGGCCAACTTTTTTTCGAATATATTCCATGAAGAGACTTTCGACCCTCTTCAGCTTTATTATATGTATAGATAGTTTTTATTGAAGGTACCTTTCAGGCTTCACTTCCATTATTTTTTGTTATTTTTTTGGACCTACGGTTCTAAAGTAAGATGGGGGGAGGCTTTTTTGAAGATGAAACTATCCTTTGTCCTTTCCCGAGACCCATACTATCTCTATACCAATTTTCATCTAAATCAGTTCAGCGATAAAAAATTCCTCATACCAACTTCCAACCCCCTTTTCACCCCCACAAGGGTTTGAAAACTATCCTATATCCTATGTTCTTGAGACTCAAATTATCTCCATACTCATTTCTATCTGATGAGGAGTCATACCTGGCCGTCAATGAGATCAGACGTGTTTATTAAAATAATTAATTATTCGCGCGCATAATTCGTGATTGTCTGCATTTCCAATCGTACGTTATCTAGGTCATTAGTCATCTATCGCGACCTACGACTATAATATAATGTATAACTGGAGTAATCAAGTGTAGTTGAAAATGTCAGTGAATAGTCCATTTAACAAGAGTGGACAGTCGCCCAGACCCGCTCCAGCAAACATGCAACAGGAAGAAGAGCCCCCGAAGGTCATCCCCACAAGTGACATCCACACCTGGCTGAAAAAGATTGAAGTGAACCTGCAAGAAGTATGCGCTATTTCTTCAGAAGGTAAACTTAACACTGACCAGAAGATCAGAATTAACAACATGTGTCGCAACGTGACCCACTAAGCCTCACGAATGGCTATTGATTATCAATCCCTAAAAAACCACGCAATCCAAGCATACCAGTCCAGTCAAGCTCACCAGGAAAAAATGAACCTTGTACAACGCATCCAAGAACTAAAGGACTCGATTGAGGAATCAAGCCGACAAGTTTCGCGATCTTTTTCGTTTGCCGACGCCCTTAAGAAAAATGGAACGAGGTACGTTCAACCGTCTAACATCAGCTCAGTCGCAATTTACCCGGTCGACAAGTTGAAATCGAGTGAGGAGACAAAATCTCTCGTACAAAAGATTATCCGGCCCAACGAAATGAACCTGCTCGTGAGAGGGTTGCGCAAGGTCAAAAACGGCGGTGTAGTGATAAGCACTGACTCAAAAGAAGACGTCATAAAACTCAAGCAATCAGCGCAGCTTACGACCTCTGGGCTCACCGTTGATGAGCCACAAAAACGCAAGCCCAGAATTGTAGTTATCGGAGTTCCCGCGGACATGCAGGAACCTGAGGTTCTGAAGTGCATATACTCGTACCAACAAAACTTAGCCAATAAATTACAAGATTGGTCGCTCGAAAAATTTATGGCCTCCACTAAGTTAAGTCACAAATCCGGAAAAAAGGGCGCCGAGACCTGTAATTATATAATTGAAGTTTCTGGAGTGATACGCAAGGCCTTAATTACGAACGACAGACTTTTTGTGAACTGGTCATCGTGCCCTGTAAGGGATTTCACCTTGGTTACGCGCTCTTTCAAATGTCAGCTCTACAACCATGCGGCGAAGACCTGCAAAATGGAGACTAACATCTGCGGCCACTGCAGCGAAGCGGGTCACTCATTCAAGGAATGCACAAAAAAGGACGAAGCACCAAAATGTGCAACATGTTCGCACTACAACAAACCATGCAACCACCAAACAGGCGACCCCGAGTGCCCAGCTAGACGAATGGCTGAAAATAGGTATTTAAACTCCATAGACTATGAAGGCGCCTAAGAGCGCTAACTTTTCACATTTTCTTTAGAGCACTTCTTGTTTCTTTAGTTTAACTACCTATGAATAATAGCATACTCTCTGTCCTAGTTAGATAGCATCTCCGTATTAGAGTCTAAAGCATGCGATGTCGAAACTTGCAAACAACATATTCGACTCTGTCGAAGTCCATTATCCATTATAACACAAAACATACGCAGTATTTCCAAAGACCATATTATGGTAAAATCTAATTATTCGGCATTAGCACTTGTTACTAACTCTACAGTGACCGACCACAAAGCTGCCCTACTAACCCTCTATTGTAAATCGCGTAATACATGCATGCGCGCGCAATTTATCAACAAATTAAATATAAACAAACTTGTAGATGATTTATGCAATATTGACTTCGGCCCCATTTATAATTATGCTGACGCAGAAAATAGTATGATGTACTGGATTAAAAAATGTTCAACAGGCAATACTATCTAACACAAATAAGACACGTCTAAATAGCAAGAATTTTAATAAAAAACCATGGATTACCCCAGGACTTCTTCGATCTATGAGATATAGGGATAAATTACACTTGAAAGCTAAAGCAAATCCAGACAATAATATATTGCAATTGTAATATAAAATATATCACGTAATTTTATCTAGATTCTTTGTCTTTTCGGGCCCATTTTAATACAACAGGTTAAATGCAAATCTAGACATACCCACTTAGCTAAGCCTGTTGTAAGAATAGGTACTCTACGACGCGCCCTTCAAAAAGTGACGTACGATGATACAGAGAAATTACTATTAGTCGTAAAATTACTACCTACTGTCCTTTGTTATTTATTACTTAAGAACCTACTCATTTTGTTAAGGTGATAAGACTTTTATTGTGTAATACTTATAGTTTATAATTAAGTGAATAATTAAAAATAACTAATATTGTCCTTCGCTGCCTGAAACACAGGGAATCCTAGTTCAGGCATTTGTTAACCACTTGTCGTTAAAAAATCTTAGTCCGTAAGAGCAAAACACTGTACTATACTTATCTCAATAAATTATTTGTATTTGTTGTTGTTGTTGTTGTTGTATCTAAATCGTTTCAGCGGTTAAAAATTCTCCATACAAACTTTCAACCCCATTTTCACCCCCACCAGGGTTGATTTTCGGGATTAAAACTATATATTATCCTTTCACGGGACTCAAACTATCTTTATACAAAATTTCATCAAAATCCGTTCAGCCGTTTCCACGTGATGCGCGGTCAAATAAACAGACAAACAGATAAACAGACAAACAGATAAACAGACAAAAATTCTAGAAATTGTTGGAACGTGTTCTGTTATCGATTCTAAGTATACCCAGACAACTTTTTTTCGATTATCTTCCATGTACAGACTTTCGACCCTCTTCAGCTTTATTATATGTATAGATAATTAATGTTAATGATTAATTCTTCGTGCAAAACCGGCCGGGAGCAAAAATATTGAATTAATAATTATTAATTAGCAATATCATTCGCTTTTCGTGGAGTTCAAAGTGGAGTCATTAAGCGTAAAAAGGTTGAATATAAACAGTTGAGATCCTAATTTCCATTTTATTTCTATTTGTATGTAAAAAAATATTTCAAAACGTTTGAATGACTTGAAGTGACGTTTCCCCGTTGCCCAAACGTTGACGTTTAGTTTGAACTTTATCTTAACAGCGGCAGAGCTAACATAGGTAGGTTATTGAAGAAAATGAATACAGTCTCACCGTTTTCACCCCATTGTCCGTTCGCATTAAGATACGCACAAGATCGGGCACTTATGAGTTTGCGCAGGTTACATTGTTATTGCCACTTGTTGGGCGCCGAGCTCAGTGATCGTGGAGCGTCCGCCCTCGCCCCCGTGCCGCCGGTGCCGTGAACTCGCCAACTTTGCTCGATACGCGATGTGTGTTACTGTGTAGTGTAACTAGTGTTTTGGTGCAGTCATGTCAAGAAGGAAACAGGCGAAACCGAGGTCTTTGAAACGTAAGTTTACCAGTAGACTTCTGTATGGGTGTCATAATCTGTCTGGTAACAGTGGTAAATACAATATTTGCTTTTGGGAACATTACTGTGCTTCGCTCAACTCCTAGCGTAAGATACTTTTCTCAAACATGCTCGGAAATGTTCCTGTTACGTTAGTAATTAGAGACCAGTAGGGACTCTATTCCAAGGCAGGTTCAGCGCGACGTACGTAAAGGATTTTCATACAACATTAAATCACTCAGCCAGTAACTGAAGCACTAAACAAGTAATTTTATTTCCTTACATGTTTGAGAAAAGCACTATACATGCTTCGACCGTAATCAGCTTACCTGGCTTCGTATTGTAGCCGTCCTCGTCTTCGACTCGGACGGCTACTAAATACTCAGCCAGGAAAGCTTACTTACTGGTCTCTGCAGTAATGTACTATTATTTTGATCTACCCACATAAAACAAATCGCCTACTGAGTATAACATTTACTGTAAAATTAAATCTAGACATTGAACGCAAGCAAACTCATTTCATTTTCATGCTAAGAAACGATTTCTGGCAGAAACAATGTCCATTGGCGGAAGCACAAAAGAATTTTGTTGCAAAAAAGTAGTTTATTGTCGTTGTAGACCACAGCTAAAAGGTAACCACGGCGGGTTCTACGAGTTCTACATCTCGACTCGACATCTACATCCAATAAAGTAAGATTATTGTAGGTACGTCGGTAAGACTGTTATTTAACCTTACTTTATTTATTACCCTTGAAATATACCTAAACAATCGTTATGCAGACAATTAATTGGTAAGTAAATGTTAAAGGTAGAGCTAATATCCGTTTCCAGACGAAAAAAAGTTTGCTAATCTGTACGACATCCATATCTACTTGAGGTTTAGTAGGCACACTTTACTTCTTTCAAGTCAAGAGTAAGATTTCATACAGTTTTATTTTCATTACGATTTCTTATACTACATACTTATGCCTGTGGAGTACGGGAACGCTAAAATTGCCCTGAAAAAAACATAACTCACAAGTCCGATTTTTTTTGGTATCAGTAAGAGTACCCTGAGCACTAATGGCGAAAACTTTTTTCTAACTGTTTTTGAGGTCGCTGTAGGTATTAAAAATAAATTTGTTAGCGACATTTATAAGTTTCACAAAAGATAATTCAAGTGGTATTTCTTTTCATTAGATTATCGTATTTAACTATATGAATGTCCCCTGACATTTACTAACAGATTTATCGATAGCCGTTTTTAAAACAAATAAAAAATATATACTTCCTCCAAAAGATAATTAAAGTGTTATATGGCAACTGAAATATATTAAAAACTATCGAAGGCAAGTAATGGGTTTGATTTATAACACATTATTCAATCGCTTAAATTTTAATGAACAATTGAATTTTAAAAGCGTTCTAATAGGCATAAAAGAAATCTCGAAATTTTCAAGTCAACGCGTTGTGTTCATTATCATTTTACTAAAACTTGCACCAAAATTATAACAAATCCATCAATCGCTCCCAGTTTTTTTTACTTATCAGTTCTTAACTTAATGCGAACGCGCGGAGATTATGGCAGCCGTCATGGCGCTAGCGGCGGGACCAATCATTAAGCGCACGCGACGTTGCCTGTTCGCCGTGCGCCGTTGCCCCGCCGCTGCGCTGTTTCCATGGTAAACCAGTAGGTACGCGAATATTGTATCTGGACGTTTGGTTTAGTTTAGGGCATAGAGTAAATAATAGTACTGCCCAGAATGCGAACAGTTTTGAGCAATCAAAATAACGATTTAATTTTTTAGTTGGAGAGTATAATATAAAGGTATTACAAAAGGTCAGTAAGTTATTTCATTTTTATACGTAAAAAGGTGTTCCCATATGTACCTACTAGTAATATTGTCACTTCTTCTTTCATAGCACGTTCTTTTTTTCTCTTATGCATGTACTCGAGTATGATGTCAAACTGGTTGAGTAACACATTGCTGGCTTAGATATAAAATGTAAAAAACTGGTATTTTTGAAGTTGCTATATTTCAATCCTTCTTAGTTATAAGTGACTTTGAAACTATATATTTACATTTATAATGATTTGGTGAAACCAAATAAGAATGGGAAGGGAAAAAACAGTCAATACACCTAATAGCAGAATAAAACATTCCCGCCTGCTCCCATATAGCTTTTTATGTGCGAGGAGATGGAAAGTTTTTTTTACCCCTTCCTATATACATATGGAGGGAAATATTTCCATCGGTTCCCAGCGGGCACAGATGGAAACACGATTATGTAACATTTTAAACAAAGATATTAGTTAAAGCCATGGCGCGTAGTTATGGTGTCCGAGAGGTAACAGATGGCTTGCGATATTTGAGCTCCCGAAGTGTTGCGGAACCGCCCTGTGCAACCCGAACTGACCCAACTTGTACTTTGTTTCCCCTCCCCCTCTTATTTTTTCCCGGTTTCCAACACTGACGGATTGATCGACTGACCAGGCCAGGGTGAATGGCAATTTGCACGAATACACTGGAAATTTAAAAAAGTCAAAGTGGGGTTAGTTCGGGTGGCACAGTCCCACAACACGTCGGGAGCTCAAATACCGCAAGCCACCCGGTTGCCTCGCGAACACTGCAACAACGCGTCATTGCTCTGAATATATCAGTAAACGAATAACAGCCATCTATATTCATTAGTATGATTTAATCAACTTATAGGTGAAAAAATTAAGTAAGTCACCTGTTGTATGTAGTTGTGTACAGTTTGCAAAATACACCAGATATTTTAATGACCAATTGTTTTGGTGTTGATAAACAATTTGAATCTTTATCGCAAACCTCTTGGAAATGTTTGTACATATATTACACAAAACTATTTTCGTTTGAATATGCATTGGCCGTCCTCTACAAATTTCAGGAAATGGTGCCATATTAATTTGCCAAGCTGAATTCAAAATGGATGTTTTACAATTTACTTCTGTGGTAAACTGTAAGTATTATTGTTTAATCATGAACGACGCAAAAAAATACGAAGACAATTACTCGACATTGACAACTATTTATATCTAATCATGACAATAGAATCATAAGTGGACAGGAATAATCAAACTTGAAATATAAGCCAATAATGAGTTTGCAAACCATACTACATATTACAAATTTTAAAAATGGAATGACTATTCCCACACATTAATCACACATACAAGAGGTGACTTACTTAAGTTTTTCACCTATACTGCTTTAACGGCTTCCTAGCCTAGTCGGTAGTGACACTGCCTATGAAGCAGGAGGTCCCGGATTCGAATCCTGAATAAGGTATTTATTTGCGTGTTTATCACGTTCCTGAGTTATGGATGCTTTCTATGTATTTAAGTATTTATAAGTATTTATCTATTATACAACGTGTTATACCCAAGACTAGAAACCTAAAAACTGTTTGTTCAGAATCTAGAGTGTAATCGATTGCAGTATATCTTAACATGGGTATACTTTTTCTTTAATTTTCCAATTTTACACGCGTTGGGTCTAAAAGTTTCTAATACTACAGTTTACTATTTTATCGAGAGGTTAGGAGATAGAGGTTGACTATTTAATAACGGCTGGCAGCTTTGACAAACTTGTTTTTTCACTGTACATAGTGTCATATGGGTTGTAATTGTCAAAGTATATCATCTGATGTCTTGTCATACAAATTGACAAAGTAGGTTGATAGGTTGACATGACATGACACATGTAGAGATGTGACACCAACGCAACAAATGTATAGTTAACGATTGAATAGAATTGCAAGGAAAACGAAACATACCAATATCTTTCAAAATAAGTAATTGGTTGAAAAATAAATACTCGAGATTATTTAGCAATAATAAAAATTATTTGGGGGGTCTGGGGTTTTTAGTGGCTCAAGTAACACGTTGTATATACTCGTATCGTCGCCTAGTAACTACAACTACAACATAAGTCTTATTGAGTAAGCTGTGGGACTAGGTTGATTTGTGTAAGGTTGTCCCATAATATTTATTATTTACAGCTAGAACAAGTTTTGTGACATATAAACTAAGAGTGTATTTCCATTTTTCCACATCACATGTGACGAACCGATAGGAATACAGCGTATAAGGGTATCAATAAACGATAAGTCTTTCATATTGATTTATTTTACTAGTCAATACACTACTGGAATACATTACGTAGCATCTAAACAAAGACATTAGTTAATAAACGATAACAACGTTTCATATTTATTTGTTTGATTTAGTCAATTTACAACTGGTACAAGTTAGTAGTGTCAAGATCATTTTGAATCCCTTTACCGTTTACCTATTTCTGCTGCGGACTGTACAAATTGTGTAACATCTTAAGTAACGGCATCATTAAACGATAACAGTCTTTCATATTTATTTATTTTAATTTACTCTTACTCCCAATTATTTCGTACATTAGTCCCTGGACTACTAGTTAAAGCAATGACGCGTAGTTTCAGTGACCGCGAGGCAACCGGATGGCTCGCGGTATTTAAGCTCCTGAAGTGATGAGGAACCGCCCTGTGCAACCCGAACTAACCCAACTTGGACTGGAGCGGAAATAGAGGGGGATTGCAAAAATTTTTTTTTATCGCGAGGCAACCGATTGAAACAGCGGTTGCCTGAAAGAATGTACGCTGGTTATACAACAAAATTTTATTGCCATCCCTCCTGGTTGGACTGGTTCCCTGTACGAGAGCGAAGAAAAAAATATAAAAAAAATTGTCAGGCAACCGCTTGAAAATTAGCCTGCTTGTTCTTCATCACATACAGACACCGGAAACAAATTGCCATCCACCCAGGCCGGGCAGGTATCGAACCATCAGAGTTGGAAGTCGGACGCAAGGTGAATTTTTCGATCGGTGGAGGAGAACTTAAAGCTTGTCCCAGTAAAAAATGTAGTTAGTTTACGCAACGTTTGTATATCAGGTTTCAATCAAAATGGTTGCAACTGGCTGGTTATACGTTAAATGCATCTCGTTTCTTTATTTAATGTTAGAAAAAAATCTGTCACAGTCACATTTTCAAAGATATCGTCTCCACAAGAAAAACTTCATGAGGAAATATTGTACAAATATGTCCAATATCAAGGGATTTCCACGAAAAAAGTGGCGATGGAGCTAAACACGTCTGTTAAAACTGACCAAAGAGTCCTAAAACAATTCAGAGAGATTGGCGGTATTCGACGGCGTCCTGGAAGTGGCCGGAAGACCGGCTTTGTTAAGAAAAATATTGAGAAGAGTATCATAGCTGCTTTGCTGAAAAAATCTACATTATCTGTAAGATATTTAGCTAAAAAGGATAAACGTGTAAATCAACTGTGCACCGAGTAAAGAAAAATAATTCTATAAAGACGTTCAAACAAACTTAAGTGCCTAATAGAAATTCGAAACAAGAAACTGACGCTAAAACAAGATCAAGGAAACTGTATTCAAAATTAACGACAAAAAAGTACTGTACTGTGATGGACGACGATACATATTGCAAGCTTGATTTTAAATCACTGCCGAGACATCATTTTTATTCGGGGACCGATAGAAAAACTGTCAATGACGAGTACAAGGTAATAAAAACGGATAAATTTGCGAAGAAGGTTCTTGTATGGCAAGCGATCTGTTCTTGCGGCAAACGCAGCACCCCATACTTTGCTAAAGGAACTATGAAAGGCGATATATACCTTAAAGAGTGCATGGAAAAGCGATTATTGCCGTTTATTAAGCGACACAAGAAGCCAGTTCTGTTTTGGCCTGATCTGGCCACGTGCCACTATTCTAAAAATGTGATAAAATGGTACAAAGCCAATAATGTCGAATTTGTGGAAAAATACCAAAATCCTCCTAGCTGCCCTGAATTACGACCTATAGAAAATTATTGGGCTCGTATGAAGCAGAAACTCTTAAAACATAAAACTAACGCCACATCAGTTGAAAACTTCAAGCGAAAATGGAATACAGCTTCAAAACTAATCACAGACACAGATGTACAAAACCTGATGGCAGGTATCAAAAGAAAATTACGAAGTTTCTGGATGAATAAACAATAGAACAAAAACATAACAAAAATATATTTTGTTTACTACATTTCTAATAAAATGTTGTCAAAAATTTGGTAATTTTGTATTGTTTATGTTTTTCCATACGAACTAATAAACGACATTTTTTTCTGGGACAAGCTTTAGGAAAAACGCACTTACAATCATTGAAATCGGATGGCATTTGTTTTAAGAGTTTTGTATGATGTGGAAAACGATATGCCGAAATGCCACCCCTCTCCTATGAAACTTTATCCCTCTCCAACCGGGAGGGATGGCATTACAATTTTGTTATATAACCAGGGTACATTCTTTCAGGCAAACGCTGTTTCAAACGATTGCCTCGCGATAAAATTTTTTTTTTTTGCACCCCTCCTCTATTTCCGCTCCAGTCCAAGTTGGGTCAGTTCGGGTTGCACATGGCGGTTCCTCATCACTTCAGGAGCTTAAATACCGCGAGCCATCCGGTTGCCTCGCGGTCACTGAAACTATTATCATTATCATTGTAACCTACCATCTGTGGGAGAGCAGTATCTCTTGATGCAAGTATCAAAAATATTTATATTAACGAGATACTAGCTCAGCTACTGTAAGTTACACAATAAACTCTTAATCTTATTTATAATTTTTAACTAAACAAACTAATCGAAGTTACGTAATATCTAAAGGAAGACATTAGTTAATGAACGATAACAACTTAGCATATTTATTTGTTTGACCAAGTCATTTACAACTGGCGTAGTCAGTAGCAGAAGCAGCTTAGTGGGTGAGGTGTTCAAAATTACGTTCACTCACTCTTATTCTCTTAACAATAAAGTAGTGTCAAGAAATTTTTGAACACCTCCCCGCTAAGCTACTTCTGCTGCTGACTGTACAAATTAAGGAACATCTTAAGTAACGGCATCAATTAACGATTACAGTCTTTCATATTTATTTAGTTGAACTAGTCAATCCACTGGAATAACTTATTTAATTTAAACATGTAACCAAATACATTCATTAATAAACGATAACAGCTTTCAATGTAACTTTTCCCATTTGTGCCCACCGTGGACCGAAGGGAACAGTTTGTTTTCCATCTGTGCCTAACCCACGTGACCACAGGCGGATGTCTCCGCCTGTGGTGAGAATATACTTATCAAAAACATCAATAATATAATAATAATAAATAAATATTATAGGACAATCTTACACAAATCGACCTAGGCCCATAGTATGCTCAATAAGGCTTGTGTTATGGGAACTAGACGACGATATATATAATAGATAAATATGGATAAATACTTAAATACATAGAAAACATCCATAACCCAGGAACAAATATCTGTGATAAACACACAAATAAATGCCCTGACCAGGATTCGAACCCGGGACCTCCTGCTTCGTAGGCAGGGTCACTACCGACTGGGCTAGGAGGCCGTTATATAAACAATAAACGATAAGACTCATAATTTACTTTTTTAAAGTTGCCGATCCACTACTGGGATAAATAATGTAATATTCATATCGTATATGAAAGCTATTTGAATCCACAACACCACAGACAGCTATTTGAATTCGGCACAAAACATTAATATACATGTCCATGTAAAATTCAATAGTTGACCACAAAATGCACTTATCTTCGACATTTTGTTTTGTTTGAGAGGATCATCGCCATCGCGGTTGAGCGGTGAGAGTTAAACACAAACAAAGACAGTGACACGGCGCGTCGTGATTGGTGGACCCGCTCGCGCTGCCTGCGCACAAGATTCCCGCGCCAATCTCCATGCGTTCAAATTACGAATTGAACTGATAAGTTCATAAAACTTACAGCGATTGATAAATTCGTTATTTCTTTTTAATAAACATTACTATTAATAATAATAAACTAAACACGCTGACTTGATAATTTCGGAGATTTCTTTTATGGTCAAGACAACGCTTTTAAAATTCAAATGCTGTAATAAAATCAATCTATTGATGAATCTATTATAATTTAAACATGATAGTTACTTTACATAGCTTTCAATACAATGCAGTAATCATAAAACACTTGAAAAATGTTTTTGTGGAAATATGATTTTTTTTTACGTTTTACATTATACTGAATTAAGCTGTTGAAAAATACGTTATTAAATGACAGCCGATGTTCAAACAGTCAAATACTATTATGTCATGAAGAAAAATGCCATTTGTATAATCTTACCTTGAATTAAGAAGGCCCGTTAACAAATACCTACTTTATATCTAAATCTACACCAAAATCCGATATATTTTTTTATAAGTAGTAGTTCTCAGAGTATTCTAACCGACTACAAAAAATTGGCCACTTAATAATAATAATAATAATAAATACTCTTTATTGCACACCTCATACAGTTACAAGCACAAATTTTACAATTAGATAAATTTAGGTAGAGGTAACAACAGGCGGTCTTATCGCTAATGAGCGATTTCTTCCAGACAACCTTTGGGTAGTGGAGACTAGAGAAAAACAATAAGCAGTAGGTGGTGCATAGAAACAAAAGAGACGAAATAGATAACACAGCACATTCATATGAATATACATACTTAAATAAATACAAAATAAACATACATATACGTACATATATACATATATAATACACACAATAAGAAACAACAGTGTCAACTTAAAATGCCACTTGTGAGTTTTCGAAGCTGATTTTGTTCGTGTACCCGACTACTATGTTGGTCTCATGTTCAAACATAGAGTAGGTACAGTCGCCATCGATATATCGGAGCGGCCAAGGAGATCACAAATATTTGAACAACGCCTCTATTTTCAAGACGAAGAAAGTGCATGTTCAGATATTTTTGAGTACCTTGGCCGCTCCGATATATTTGATGGCGACTGTACTAAGGTATTATCTGTTTTGTGTTAAGTGTTGAAATAAGGATCAGTCAGCACTAGACATCAAATAGTACATTACTTACCAAGGACTGTAAAAGAAAGAAAGCCCGAAATCGCAGGTATTTGTAACCCGAGCCCCAGGCGAGGGTTGTAAATATGCGATAGAGGGCTTTCTTTTTTACTGCCCGTGGTGAGTACTCAATTTTACGTCTCCACCTGGCCATAATGCGAGTTTTACCGTACGCGTAGCGTGCGGTAACACTCACATTATAGCCAGGTGTGACGTAAAGTATATAGTAACACAATAATAATATTATACTGATCTACTGATCCGTCTGTTTCATTACACTCTGCAAAAAGCTATATCGTTTTGAATAATAGCCCTCTAGAGCTCTTAAATGTTCAGAGAACAAATAGGTAGGTAAGGTAGGCTGTGTAGAATGCACGGATTGTACGGTTAGCGTTAAGTCCGGGGTGCGACGAACGCAGCAAAAATTAATAGGCTGTTGTCAAAGTCGGGGCTGCAGTCGCGGTGATGGACGCAGCGACGCGCTGCGGCCGCGGCAGCCTACTCTGCAATTCCCATCGAGCGAAGACCGCATGCGAACGTTCGCCTGGAGCAAACCATACACCTGTGATATCTGCTTGCGTATGCACGATATGAATCTCGGGGACACAGTATACTGGTTTGTCGTAGAACGCACAGTAAGTGACATAATTGCAGAACCTACACGTAATATCAGCGTTTTATCAGCGTAGGCTGTGGTTTGGCGCTAACTGCCCTACCTATGGCGAGCCTGACTAATGGCCGGCCGCCTTAAACCGTAATGAGTATTAGGCTACGAATTTTGTAGCTCAATTTTGAAACGTTTATTTCGGATTCTAGTTTAACGAGCATTTTGAGACACTACATTAAATTATCAGTCAGTAATTAAGGAAATGTCTAAAAGACGAAGGCTAGGCTAACAGGGACAGGCCTAAGAAAATGGTGAGTTGTATTGTGTTGTAAGATTGTGCATTGTTGCGCTGCCGTAGCGGTTACTTTGACTACATATTTGAGTCCTCGAAAGTTCACATTTTTGCTACGGCGCTTGTTCACAGCTGAAAGATGTGTCTGTAGCTATACTAGACTAGATACCAAATATACCAATACATTGCTTACTATCGGAGATGTGAAAACCTATTACACGGTGGCCTGTGTGACCCAGGCAGTGCTTTCTTTCTTCGCCGAGAACAAAGTAGTTTGTAACCGAACGGGGTGTAATGTTTTAACTGAATGTATCGATCTGGCGTGTCTAGTACTTTCGTAATGCTTCCCGTGGGGACCGCGAGGATGCTGCGACTCCCTGGGTGTTCTGATTGCTTAGCGAGTGCCCCCGTGTACTTTTAGGACCAGTGTAGACGGAGACAGACTTTAAAAGGTAAATAGATGTTGTCGCACCGTTTGCGCGCCAAAACCTAAGTACCTAATATGCCTAATACACGCATACCTCTGCGTACCTATCTATAGTCTGGCAAACCATTTCTGTCAGTAGAAATGCGCGGCAAATTCAAAATACGTACATGTGGCAACCCTTCGTGATGAGACACCGTATTTCGTGACGAACATATAAATTCACATTGAATTTGTTTCTAGTGCATTTCACTCTCTCATCTTAAGCGCGAGTGAGATAGAACTCCTGCAACGTTCCCAATTAAATTAAAATTCACTTTTAAGGCATATCTCAATTGCCTCAACCAGATTATCTGTTGCAGTTGATGACAGATCAGACGAAATATATCCGTCTCCTTTTTACACACCGTAAATGTCACCTAATGAAAGGGGCGGAAATACCAACTAACATTAAAAACATAAAATTTGATGATCATTGCTGCTTTTTTCACTGATTCTTAGTGTTGTCATACTTTTGTTCCCTGTACATTGCTACTGCGTTCGTTGGCTGGCCAGACTATAGTTGCGATACTTTGTCTATTATCAATGTTTTCCAAAAATACCTTCATTCTTCGTTTCGTTTCTATCGTGAATCATCTGGTCTTTAGGGTTCTCAAGTCTGTAATATAAGCGTCGCCCCGCGTAGGAACTCAACGCAGAAATTAGTTAATTATATACATACGTCGTTATCACGGGAGCAAAAACGATTTACCAGTAGTCAAAGATTATAACAAATTAGATAAAACAGAAGTGACAGTAGTATCAAGACGTTTGTACCTACAAGTTCAAAATTTATCGATGTTTTTTTTAATATCTAACCTTCGTATTCGATTTGATTATACTAGTACATACTAAAAAAATTAGCCACGCAATCCTATCGATAACCTCTTCATTCACCTGTTATTCAAAACATTTTTCATTCATGATCGAATTGTCTGGACTTGTATATAAGGGACTAATTTAGACACACGAAGAGTTTTATTTTCTCAAAAATCAACGCTAGGTACTCGTAATTTTCATAAAAAATAAACCTTCTGTTAAACGAAATTTCTACTCAAAAAGACGCACTTTAACGAACGTTGAAAAGGAGCAAAACGAGTTTGATTAATCATTTCTAGCAAAAACTTTGTGCTAGATATAAAGAACTTCTTAGAGGCTAAGACGTGTAGGCATAATATTCTGTTTATATTAAACGGACATTCTGTTATATATATTCTTCAACACATTTGTTTTTGCTCCCGCGATAACGATGTATGATTATATAACTGCGATAATCGCACATAACCACGCTTCACGTATGTACAATATTTGCCTAAAGCTTGTCCCAGAAAAAATGTCGTTTATTAATTCGTATGGAAAAACATAAATAATAAAAAATTACCAAATTTTTGACAACATTTTGTTAGAAATGTAATAAAAAAAATATATTTTTGTTATGTTTTTGTTCTATTGTTTATTTATCCAGAAACTTCGTAATTTTCTTTTGATACCTGCCATCAGGTTTTGTACATCTGTGTCTGTGATTAGTTTTGAAGCTGTATTCCATTTTGCTTGAAGTTTTCAACTGATGTGGCGTTAGTTTTATGTTTTAAGAGTTTCTGCTTCATACGAGCCCAATAATTTTCTATAGGTCGTAATTCAGGGCAGCTAGGAGGATTTTGGTATTTTTCCACAAGCTCGACATTATTGGCTTTGTACCATTTTATCACATTTTTAGAATAGTGGCACGTGGCCAGATCAGGCAAAAACAGAACTGGCTTCTTGTGTCGCTTAATAAACGGCAATAATCGCTTTTCCATGCACTCTTTAAGGTATATATCGCCTTTCATAGATCCTTTAGCAAAGTATGGGGTGCTGCGTTTGCCGCAAGAACAGATCGCTTGCCATACAAGAACCTTCTTTGCAAATTTATCCGTTTTTATTACCTTGTACTCGTCATTGACAGTTTTTCTATCGGTCCCCGAATAAAAATGATGTCTCGGCAGTGATTTAAAATCAAGCTTGCAATATGTTTCGTCGTCCATCACAGTACAGTACTTTTTTGTCGTTAATTTTGAATACAGTTTTCTTGATCTTGTTTTAGCGTCAGTTTCTTGTTTCGAATTTCTATTAGGCACTTAAGTTTGTTTGAACGTCTTTATAGAATTATTTTTCTTTACTCAGTGCACAGTTGATTTAGACGTTTATCCTTTTTAGCTAAATATCTTACAGATAATGTAGATTTTTTCAGCAAAGCAGCTATGATACTCTTTTCAATATTTTTCTTAACAAACCCGGTCTTCCGACCACTTCCAGGACGCCGTCGAATACCGCCAGTCTCTCTGAATTGTTTTAGGACTCTTTGGTCAGTTTTAGCAGACGTGTTTAGCTCCATCGCCACTTTTTTCGTGGAAATCCCTTGATATTGGACATATTTGTACAATATTTTCTCATGAAGTTTTTCTTGTGGAGACGATATCTTTGAAAATGTGACTGTGACAGATTTTTTTCTAACATTAAATAAAGAAACGAGATGCATTTAACGTATAACCAGCCAGTTGCAACCATTTTGATTGAAACCTGATATTCAAACGTCGCTTAAACTAACGACATTTTTTACTGGGACAAGCTTTACATCCGAATAAGATAACCACACTCGGCACCGTGTCGTTCGTCCGAAAAGCACCAAGCCAAATTCAGTCAAAGAGGAAAGTGGATCCGTGAGGTTGAGCTTTCGATTTTTTTAGTGGCGATTGGAATTACTAGTCTTGGGAGACCTAGCTAATGCAATAAGCTCCACTTCTAGCTCTAACACATATTTACACACAACTTTATTTATTTGCTACAGGGATTCGCATCATGAGGCGATGTTTTAATTAAAGAAAATTGTATTGCGTCGAGTCGCTATCGGGTGATTTATACTTAATAGGGTCAATTGGGTTAGCTATATTGTGGCTATATTATTTGTCTCTTACCGACCAAGTATCTAATGTCTTATGCTTATAATGCTTATAATAGTATTCTCAAAGTAAATCATTGTTAAGCTGTTAATTAAGTATATATTTACCACAAAACATTATTAATATTTATAATGGTTTATTACTATATGTATATTATATATATAGGTACTAACACAAAGTTGAACGAACCGCAGTTTTCCTCAGGCTAAAAGGCTCCACAATACCCACATCACTTCATTAGATGAAAAAGTTTTCAAGGGATCAGGTTCTATACCGGAGTTACAGTATTGTAGGTACTCGTACAGTCAGCAGCGTAAGTTAGATAAATATACCTACCTGTTTTAAATTATTTGTCCACGTTTTATCATCAAATTTATAAAATTTTTCAATAAAAGCATGATTTTGAACAGTGCGTACCATAAACCATAATAGAGAAATATCTAATAAGTAAGCTCACTCCATACAACTAGTTATTAGCCTGCAAGGTTGACATGATGAAGGCATGACGACTAAGGGACTGAGGGAGGAGCGGGCAGGTGGCGTGAATGGGGGGGGGGGGGGGGGAAGGGCGCCCGTTGTAAAACTTTAGCAAGTTCACAGTTGTATGGATAAACACTGTTATTTATTAAACAGTCTCTAAGCTTACTTGTTCGTACGAATCTACAGTCAACATTCATTAAGTATGTAGGTGCGTATGTGTCGGCATGTGTCGTGTCGCGTTCATGATTTGTAGTGTCCGACCAAAACATGTTTTTTTTGCCGAAACCGAAACAGAATGTTCGGCTCTGGGTCCAGTTTCGGCCGAAACCGAAACTTTGATAGCCATGTTAAAATCGTGCATATTTCAGTTATATGTCAGTGAGCCGTTGTAACTTGAAAGTAAAACAAGCTAAGTGAGTTTTGAGTGATATAATAATAAGAATAGGGACCGGTTCCTAATTGTGCGTACAACATATTTTAATAAATATTATTTATGCATTTTTATACAACTACATATAATATTTGGAAAATGTCGGCGTGAGGCGTATTTTGACCCCTATTTTCCATTCGGTTTTTTTAAATTTTATATAGATAAAATTTTTCATGATGCGTGCGTGGCCCTGGCCACCTGCGCCATATGCGCATCATCTTCCAGCATGTTCCTTTCCGCGAAATAAATGCTAAATAGGGAATATTAAATTACGTCCAGAAAAAAAATTAAGAATTGACGTGACTTGTTTGAAACTTGGAGTTTATAGCATCTCTACGATTAAAGTAAAATATTTGGTAAAAAAACAAATGTTTTTGTTTTTATTTTGGCAAGGTTTCTTTTAAATTAATGTGTGTCGTATTTCTTATACTTACATATTATATCCCAGAAAAGAGTCATCGGCTGAGATATTAATGCTGTTAACAAAATCTCCTTAAGATGACTTGCACGTTTGCCTGGACTATTTTAATTTTACGTTTAATTGTGAATTATACTTAGATCAGTATTAGGGATGTCACTAATATTTGTATTCGCATTCGTATTATATACGAATATGCGCATAATTTTTGACATTCGTATCGACATTCGCATGAAATAATGCTAATATTTTGCAAATGAAAATGTTTGCAAAACGTGTCGTGTTTTGATTTTGACCGTAAGGACCTGGCCGCCGGTATCACTTGACTTATTTAAATCAATAATATAGTCATACCATATAGTGTATTTTCGAACTACGGAAAAATAAAATGATGACGGAGATTGAGTTTTGTAAAGCTGTATCGTGTTCGCATTCGAACATTCACATATTACTGAATATTCGCATTCGCATTCGTATTCGCAAATGTGAGAGAAACGACATTTGTGACGTCTCTATATCAGTATAACATAATCTTCCAAATCGTGTTCACCTTTGTTGATATTTATTTGTTATAATTTCGCCGGGTCAAAGGCAAAACCAACTATCTGCTAATCAAATTAAATCCAAATAGTCTATTCGGCCTGTAATCCTTTTTGACAGAACTTATGGACAGATTAAGTACAATGTTGAAAGTTTCGGCGCGGCCATTTTTTGGCCGAAACTGAACCTTGAGCCAATACACGTTTTTTTGGCCAAAACGAAACTGGCCGAAACCGAATCCGAAACCCGAACTTCGGTCGGACACTAATGATTTGGTCCACACAGCCGCGTTGTCGCGATCACAGGGGCCCAATAACACGTCAATTTCGCCCCCGCGGCGAGCACTCAAGCGCGAGAATTAAAATTTCATATCCAGTAGAAATGTTAATCCTTCCTGTCCCAGCAAAATATAAAAACAGATTGCCGTTATCTTGAATTGTTTTGGCTAAATATCGCTGAGGTCTACCTGTGCGTGTGACCTGTGATTTAATGACGTTGACTTTTTTAGGCTTTATTTTCTCTCGTCGACTGAGCCCCAACTCAAAAGCTCGAGCCGAACAGGCTAAAGTTAGACTAATTCCAGAGACGCACTTACAAACAAGCTTGGACTAGGGTGGACTTGTTCTCATCATTGTACTTGATATTTCGTGCAAATTAAGTCAAAATGCCACATCCTTCGCTAAATATTATGTTGCAGTGGTTTTAGTGACCGTCGGAGTCGGAACTCCAAGCTCGGAATTATTCTTCGAATTAACTTCTTAACAGCATTTTTGCTCGACTTAAAATAATCAAGAGGAGATGTAATCCGGTTCTATTTTTTGATCAATGTAACTTTGTAGTGCAAAGCTGTATGTATGTGTCCTAGCCTATATAAATTGTATTTTTAAATGAGATGTACTACGATCGTAAATAATTGTTACCTATTAGTTAGTTACATTTACAACTCTGTTGTGAAATTCACGTACGTACATATTGTGTGTTAGTGTGACGTGTCAACTGATACTTAAATTTAATTGGTTGTCGATGAATGTCTCTTTCAACCCCACCTTTCTGAAAACGGGGCATTCCAAAATCTCCGCTGCACTGCCCAGCGTGCACTTGACGAGGGGGATGTGAAGATCACAATAAAATGTATGAATGTTTAATGCGAGGTAAAAGCTTTGGGTGGACGTATTTGTAAGCCCTTTGAAGAGGGTTAAGTCAATTTGGCTTTGAGCGTCAACTTTTTTTATCTTGTTACTTGTGCCGTTCAGCTGAGCTTAATGTGCTTGTGCCTAATGCAGGGCATTTTTGTTGACTCGTTGTGTCCGTATAAATAAAACGTTTACCGCGGTAAGCTAAATTAATTTAAATGTAAACCTACGGGTCTATAAAAGCCCTCTGCAAATTTGGACATTGGCGATCTAGGGGAGATTTACAAACTACTGTACATTACATTATATGTACATTAAGTACTTTGCTTTTTTTTTAAGCATATCAAGGCGAAATGTTAATGTATGGTGCGGGAGTGCCTGAATTTAAGTTTGCGTACACTTTAAATTTTGCTTAAGTAAGTAGGGACGAAATTATTTGCTATAGAATCATAAAATGATACCTATTTATCTCTTATTCTGATCTATAGCTGCGTCTCTGTTTACGTAAGTAAAAAATGCAATTGAATTTCTGGCCTTATGCAAATATTTACAGGGGAAAAGTAATTTTCATTTCGATTTCCGGCTTCTAGTTTATCCAAATCTACCAATGACGTGATTAAATCCGTTGTTGTCTATTAACGTTAAAGACTAGCGTTGTTAAACTTCCAACGATAAGAAGTTGATGGCCTCGGGGGAGGGGGTGGGGGGAGGGAGGGGTGTTGCGCGTCCATAAAACTTGTAGAGGCCCGCAGAGAGCCGCCGGGAACGCTGTGAAATTTCCCCAGGGCAGCACCTCCGCCCTGCGCGCATCTGGGAAATACGCTAAAGCCATATCATAACTGTTTTATGTTGATGTTGACCTCTCGTGCGACCTATGTTTATATTGAATATGTAATCGGAATAATTATTGCGTGATTATATTTCTTTTGAAAGGTGTGCTTGGCAAAAAATAACTGTGCGGCAGCCTTACTAACTTGATGTTTTTGTAGTCTGTAGGTCACACTAAGAAGAAAAACTTGTTTAAAATTTCAGATATAAATCTTACTAGAGGATAGTAAGTCAACAAAAAGAGTGCAGTCCGTAGATCCGTCCCTTGCACAAAAGTTACTTAGATACCTTTCTCTGCAGCGGACTCTAAGAGAAGCTGTATTTGGAATACATACAGTGTACCTACTTGTATTTAAGGTGCAAGTACCTAATATTGCTGCTTAAGTTTGATATAACATACCTATATTAGCCTGTAAGAAAAAATATGTATATTAATATCATTTTCTAAATACATCACCCCGTGGTTCTTTATTTGACTCTACAGGATAACCTTAAGGCATTGGACAGAGCTGGCTACAAACAGTATACAAAGTGTCATAACAATCGGTGCAGTGGTTTACGAAAAAAAAAAACAAATTACGATTTCGTACTTTGGAGCAGCCTACATTTAATTAAAACCTCATGAGGTAATACATCCTCATTGAATAGTAGGTATGAAACCTCCTTTGTATTTTTTGATTATGGGCAAATAGTGCGCTTCTGTTTTCAAGAACAAGCATTCATACCCATTAGGTAGGTAATATTTATGTTGATTAGGTAATTAATTTGGCCTGTCTTAGGTAGTACGAGTACATGCGATTCTATGCACTTTTTTAGGAGTAGGAGTCGAACAAAAGGTATTATCGTTCAAAATATGTGTGTCTGATGTGTACCCTCCACTCCCTCCAGGTCCAGAGGGCCCAATAACATCGCAGGCTTGGAAAATAAACTAAAACAATACTGTAATTACAGATAATTGTTAAGTTCTCATTCAAGCTCAGGAGTCTGAGTCAGGCGTATGGAGGTAAAAAAGCAGCTGATAAAAAACCAATAAATTATTGAGGCAGATTCATAAAGCATTAGGTATTGGTGCGGGACATGCTTGCGCACAACTTTTATCCTCGTAGTCCCCGTATATATGTAGGTACAAATACAAATTCATATCGAGTTTTGGACTTTTATGGAAATAAAGAAGATCCCAAATTAAATAATCTCTCTGGAATTTGCGAGGTTAAATTCTCATTCAAACTCCTGAGTCAGGAGTACAGATATCTTTAAAAATATGAGTGTTCCCGCCGACCTTGCAGAGTACGGGTGTAGACTGTGTGGTGGTGGGTCGTCCCGGCGGAGAGCTCTCGCCCGCCGCCCACAGTCCCGCCGGGAGCGGGCGGCGGAGCTTGGGCCAGGTCCCGAGGGACCTCCCGTCTCGCCCCGGGCTTCGTGCCGCGCCCTGGTTGTGTGCTCCTGTTGTGCGCGAGTTCGGGCCAACCAGTGTACATTTGAGAGTAGAGTCAGACACATTAAAGCTGTGTCCTTTACAGGCGTTCGTCTTGCCAGAGGACAAGCGATAAGCTTACCACCATTTATAAGTACAGAAGAAATGCTCCTCACCGCTAAAAGATTGCAGCTCTTGTAGTCTTTATCACCATCGAGAATACAAGAGTTAGTACTTTAATAAGCGACAGCGACGAAACAAATGCCTACGATTTTGGATGCATACATAAATCACATCGGGCCAGTTTTAATTCCCTTCACAAAAACCCCTTCAGTCCAGTCCCTAATACAATTTTTTTCCCAAAACAAAAAGTATCTAAAAGTTATTTTGTACGTAGGTACTATACATGTACAGTAGGGCCTGCTTAATACGATCACGTTTATTACAATTACTCGCATAATACGCCGTTTTATATATATCTGTCCCTGTAACTTGAATTCCCTCAGAACGGCCTCGCTAAAAAGATAATACGCTTTCCCGTCTAAGACGCGTTTTTGGCTGGGTCCCTTCAAAATCGTGTTAAGCGAGTTTTACTGTACAGACGCTATCAGATATATCGGAGCGGCCAAGGTGGTCACAAATATGTGAAGAACGCCTCTATTGTCCACGCGATTCATGCAAAGATGTTTTTGAGTACCGTGGCTGCTCCGATATATTTGATGGCGACTGTACCTGCAAATGAAATGACCCAACAGCTATGCAAGCGGTACGAGCAAGAACTGATCATAAATAGGTACTAAAGGTATATTCGAAGAAGAGAATTTGTCATTGGTTTGATTTTAATTTAACATTACAAAAGATTGAATCTGTCAAAATCGACATTTGGCTTTTTGAAATCATCAGGTCCTTGTTATTAATTGGTTGAACTGTTAATTCGAAACCTCAAATGTTTTAATGACATTAGTATTCAGAATCAAACATTTGATTAGATGCAATTTTTATTACACAAGAGGATTATTTTGATAACAAATCCGCGACAGTTAAATTTAGGAATAGGATACCAGTCCTGGTTGCTCTCCTGTTCTTGTAAAGTGATGGGAATGACACCCAGGCCGCACTCACAGGAAAATAACTCGATGTTCAACTTTTAAGTTTAATTGATGTTGTTTAATGGGAATTAATCACTGTTACTATTGTTTAGTTAGTTAAGATCAAAAGTACAATACGATTGGGTTGGGACTATAGTTTAAAATTGAAACGCAGATATGTAACTCATCTGACGAGATAAAAAAAAGTATCTTATGATATCGGTGATTTAAGAAAATTGATGGTGGTTCATAATTATAATCCACATTACGTATGGTTTTAATAAGGTTTTATTGCTTGCTAATTTTGTACTTAGAGTAAATTATAAGAAGTTCATCATATTACTGTTCTACGTTAATAGTTATTTGTTATACAAGGTTGCAAAGTTGTATTTTAACCGCGAGTGTGGAATTGAAGCACGAGCTAGCGAATGGATTCTAGGGTTGAACTGCGAGGTAGCGAATGGATTCTATGGTTGAACCGCGAGCGAAGCGAGTGGTTCGAAAATAGAATCCTGAGCGAAGCGAGTAGTTCAAAAATAGAATCCTGAGCGTAGCAAGTGTTGCAACACACGAGACGTAAAAATAACTTTGCAGCCATGTGTAACACAAATCTTTTCACCTCACTAAAGCGAGGAAAATATAGTCTGGTCAGCCAACGAACGCAGTAGCAATGTACATCAAACAAAAATATAGCAATACTAAGCGAATCGAACAGCAGCATTGTTCCATAGAAAAGCAGTAATGTACATCAAACGAAACTTAGTATTTTTTGGACGCTTGTCGCGCGCTTTTGTACGTCATTTCGAAAATTGTAATTCTGCATTGAATAATAAAATAATTGATAATTCTGATATATTTATGAGTTTATGACATTCATTACAATGAAAAATAAGGTGCGAAGAAATTAAAATAACAACATAAAAATGACAGAAGATTATGCGGTCAAAATACAATAGTTGACATCCAGGAAGGAATGAAACATTGATACTTACAATGATTGCTAAAATCATAAGGCAAGTCGAGGGAAACGAGTAACTATATATATCTACCAGAAAATACAACTTTTCAGTTTAGAATGGAACAGGATTAGCTTAATTATCTGTATGAATAAGAGAGTCATGTTAATTTACATATATTATATCACTCAGTATACTCCTACTTATTTATTATGATTTCCTTTTATAATTTCGTTTGACGACTATTTTAGGTAGGCACTGATTTAATCTAATGTACGAATTGTATAATTGAATAATCAATAAACGCACGTGAGGTTTTGGTGTTTATTTATTTTATACATAGCTTAGGTAGGTACATAAAGGAAAGAATTTCAAAGGCTTGATAAAAGTCTGTTGTAGGTAGCGGGATGCTTGGTGCTTAAACCTTTTAAATTGTGGTGTTTTCTTGCTTTGTGATAATATGCAGCACTTGCTCCTATGCAACAAACGATCTTGGACTTCATTTAGCACTAGTTTTCGCTTCAATTATTCGATTTTACACTGAAAAAAAGAACTTGAAATGATAATTCGATACAAAACTCTACATAACTTCAAAGTCATATCACGAAAAATGTATTACACCTGTCGTAAGTACCTACATAAATATCTCAGCTGGTCTTTGCGTTGAGTTAATACATTTATTGAAAGGTGATGGCAGATATTACATAAATAAATAATAAAAAACGCAATCTGAAACTAAAAAAATATAAGTAAACAAAACTAACTTAGTATGTTATTCAATCAAATACAAACATTGAAAACATTGAAAAAATAATCAACCCAGTTGGACTTGAACCAACATCGATACGCCTTACCGGGGCTCGATATCGCTTTACCAATTAAGCTATGGGTTCAGTTACCGAGCTGACGAAATTCTCAATGCCTTCAATCATCTTTTTGCATTTATTTTTACATCGACTTTATAGCAGCCGTAAGCGACATCTAGGTGCCAACCACTAGAGTTAGATACCCTTCCCGCCGACCCTTTTACAAGTGTCACAACGGAAATAACAGATGGCGCCTGCTATCAACTCATAATTATTTTACATGTTTTTTTTAAAGTGGGTATTCCACTCATACATTAGTATGTTATTCAATCAAATACAAACATTGAAAACATTGAAAAAATAATCAACCCAGTTGGACTTGAACCAACATCGATACGCCTTACCGGGGCTCGATATCGCTTTACCAATTAAGCTATGGGTTCAGTTACCGAGCTGACGAAATTCTCAATGCCTTCAATCATCTTTTTGCATTTATTTTTACATCGACTTTATAGCAGCCGTAAGCGACATCTAGGTGCCAACCACTAGAGTTAGATACCCTTCCCGCCGACCCTTTTACAAGTGTCACAACGGAAATAACAGATGGCGCCTGCTATCAACTCATAATTATTTTACATGTTTTTTTTTAAAGTGGGTATTCCACTCATACATTAGTATGTTATTCAATCAAATACAAACATTGAAAACATTGAAAAAATAATCAACCCAGTTGGACTTGAACCAACATCGATACGCCTTACCGGGGCTCGATATCGCTTTACCAATTAAGCTATGGGTTCAGTTACCGAGCTGACGAAATTCTCAATGCCTTCAATCATCTTTTTGCATTTATTTTACATCGACTTTATAGCAGCCGTAAGCGACATCTAGGTGCCAACCACTAGAGTTAGATACCCTTCCCGCCGACCCTTTTACAAGTGTCACAACGGAAATAACAGATGGCGCCTGCTATCAACTCATAATTATTTTACATGTTTTTTTTAAAGTGGGTATTCCACTCATACATTAGTATGTTATTCAATCAAATACAAACATTGAAAACATTGAAAAAATAATCAACCCAGTTAGACTTGAACCAACATCGATACGCCTTACCGGGGCTCGATATCGCTTTACCAATTAAGCTATGGGTTCAGTTACCGAGCTGACGAAATTCTCAATGCCTTCAATCATCTTTTTGCATTTATTTTTACATCGACTTTATAGCAGCCGTAAGCGACATCTAGGTGCCAACCACTAGAGTTAGATACCCTTCCCGCCGACCCTTTTACAAGTGTCACAACGGAAATAACAGATGGCGCCTGCTATCAACTCATAATTATTTTACATGTTTTTTTTAAAGTGGGTATTCCACTCATACATTAGTATGTTATTCAATCAAATACAAACATTGAAAACATTGAAAAAATAATCAACCCAGTTGGACTTGAACCAACATCGATACGCCTTACCGGGGCTCGATATCGCTTTACCAATTAAGCTATGGGTTCAGTTACCGAGCTGACGAAATTCTCAATGCCTTCAATCATCTTTTTGCATTTATTTTTACATCGACTTTATAGCAGCCGTAAGCGACATCTAGGTGCCAACCACTAGAGTTAGATACCCTTCCCGCCGACCCTTTTACAAGTGTCACAACGGAAATAACAGATGGCGCCTGCTATCAACTCATAATTATTTTACATGTTTTTTTTTAAAGTGGGTATTCCACTCATACATTAGTATGTTATTCAATCAAATACAAACATTGAAAACATTGAAAAAATAATCAACCCAGTTGGACTTGAACCAACATCGATACGCCTTACCGGGGCTCGATATCGCTTTACCAATTAAGCTATGGGTTCAGTTACCGAGCTGACGAAGTTCTCAATGCCTTCAATCATCTTTTTGCATTTATTTTTACATCGACTTTATAGCAGCCGTAAGCGACATCTAGGTGCCAACCACTAGAGTTAGATACCCTTCCCGCCGACCCTTTTACAAGTGTCACAACGGAAATAACAGATGGCGCCTGCTATCAACTCATAATTATTTTACATGTTTTTTTTAAAGTGGGTATTCCACTCATACATTAGTATGTTATTCAATCAAATACAAACATTGAAAACATTGAAAAAATAATCAACCCAGTTACTAATGTATGAGTGGAATACCCACTTTAAAAAAAAAACATGTAAAATAATTATGAGTTGATAGCAGGCGCCATCTGTTATTTCCGTTGTGACACTTGTAAAAGGGTCGGCGGGAAGGGTATCTAACTCTAGTGGTTGGCACCTAGATGTCGCTTACGGCTGCTATAAAGTCGATGTAAAAATAAATGCAAAAAGATGATTGAAGGCATTGAGAATTTCGTCAGCTCGGTAACTGAACCCATAGCTTAATTGGTAAAGCGATATCGAGCCCCGGTAAGGCGTATCGATGTTGGTTCAAGTCCAACTGGGTTGCTTATTTTTTCAATGTTTTCAATGTTTGTATTTGATTGAATAACATACTAATGTATGAGTGGAATACCCACTTTAAAAAAAAACATGTAAAATAATTACAAAACTAACTTTTTAAAATTAAAGTTACTTGTCACAGATAAAACAAAAACAATGCACAATTTTCGAATTATTCTGAGACAGATAGTTCATCAATTAAAATGGATCGATCAAAATAATATTTCTTGAAAGATTTAAAACGTTTTATAGTAAAATCATGAAACAAGATTGTTTACAATAAATGTTTTTAATTGAATACAATTAAATATAAAATATTTTTTGCGTCCACAGCACCTGATTTGATCAGACAATTTAATCAGATGGGCGAAAATTGTCCTGTGTGGAGTGGCCTTTACATGTTATTATGTTTAAAAAAATGACTAATATCACGTTCGAAATTTTAATATTCTTTGCACTCTTGTGAATAAAATGCAGTTTTGCTATCTGTTTTTAAATAATAAAAAAGAGCTTTCCGAGCCAGTGAGGTGAAAAAATATATAAATACTAAATAAAAAGTTCCAATTAGTAGTTGAATACCTAAGTATCAAAATAATATGCAACAATTATACTTTTTTTATAAACCACGACGGTGGCAAACAAGCATACGGCCCGCCTGATGGTAAGCTGTTATCGTAGCCTATGGACGCCTGAAACCAGAGGATTCACATGCGCGTTGCCTACCCTTTAAGAACCTATACAATAATTTTTTTGAAGAACCTCATACTGTAGTCCGCTGGGAAAACCTCGGTAGGGAGTTCATTCCACAGCCGTAGCGTTCGTGGGAGGAAATTCCTCTTTAACCGTACAGTGCGCGACCCAATTAGGCTCCAGGGTGTGAGGATGAACACCCTGCCGACAGCGAGCGGTGCGGTGATAAAAAGCTGCCGTGGGCATCATATCAAAGAATTTTTCAGAGCACAACCCATTGTATGTACTGCGATAGAACACACATAAGGAGGCAAAGTCTGGCCTTAGACTCAAAGGCTCAATATCGCTAGTGAGTTTGGGATCGTTGACGATCCGCACAGCGCGCATTTGCACCGAGTCAAAGGGCCCAAGTTGGTATCCAAATGCTCCTGCCCAAAGGTGACAGCAGTGCTCCATATATATAGGGTCTGACTTGCGACTTGTATAGAAGCTAATCCGTATAACTTAACGCCTGTACTGAAAAGTATTTTTACAAGAACACATTAAGATAAAAAATATTCCTAAAAGTAGCAAATGATTTCACTCTAACTATAATATATCGCCTCCATGTTTTGCGATAGAACTTTTTTTAAATATTTGTAAGTGATTTCCACGTCACCACTTTAGGTAATCTAGGAAAAATGTCGCTATTGCTTAGATAACAAAATAAATGAATTGAAAAATGTTGTTAATAAAGTCTTAAGAATATACCGTATGATGTATTAAAACATGAAAGTAAATAAACTAGAAATATCTACCAAAAACAGTATTGACTTTTGGGTTGGAGACTTTTCGGTACAGGGGGCCGATTTTTGACAATCGAGCGCTCGAATTCAAAGAATTTAACCTCGAATATAATCACACACAAAAGCGTGTGGCCATTATTTACGCATGAAATTAATAGTAAAAATAATCATGATTTTAAATTACTATCGGTGTTATTTTTAAAACATAATTTCTTCGTTTTATTCAGAGTTTTAAATGTCATATTCGATCGCTCGAACCTAAAAAATCACCCCCCAGGCTTTATATATTTGTTTGACTCCCGCATCATATGTATTTAGTTAACGATATATGCTCGTGCGTATCTCTTCTCAAAACGTCTTATACTCGACTGTGCACTAGGATTTAGTATAAGCAGATTCTCGGATTAAAACAAGTTTTAAACTGATATAGTCGGGGAGTCGGGGAGACCGAGAGACACACGCGAGGAATGTTCTGAAGATCATTTTAATCGAGCACTTGTCAATTCAGTGAAATCAGTATTAATCAATGTTACTAAAGAAGAAGTGTCCGAGTCTTAGATACCTGTAGTTAAGTACTACATGACTACAGGTATCTAAGACTCGGACCACCTCAGTTTTTCAGACAACTATCTATTTCGAGACTGAAAAGATTATAAATTGTTTTTAATTAAATAGCAAAGTCTTGTAAAATTGTGAGTCCGGTTTAATTAATGCAGAATTATAAGCCACGAGTTCTCACAAGCTCTTGAATCACAAGCTCTTACTCGATGAACTGTTCAACGTTAAATATGGCGGCTCAGATGGCATTCCATACAGAAAACTTGTAACGTCATGATATACATATTATAACACAATCAAAATACGACAAAACTCGAAATCCGCCGGACAGTTTTGAAATTTGGTGTGTATGTTGATTAGAGGTCTCGTTTTATTGTCTACACCATTTGACATTTGAGGACCTTGAGGAACCGCCAGCACCTTGGAAAATGTCTACCATCCTGAAGAAATTCGCTTTTCCCTCCGAATCTACGCACTATATGAAAATATGATCTAGGACAATATTAAAGCTCATTAAATTCTACATAGAAACATGCGTACTCTTTTGTTGAAAAATGCACCTCCTTAGAGATATCACTTGAGGAAGTGAAGTGTATTGTCAATGCCTTTCCAGGGGATATTCTCATGATATGAAACTTGTGGGAATACAAAGTTAACGTTTATTTATAGTTTTGTATGTCAGCTACACCAATATCAACATTTTAACCGACTGCGACAAAAACAGTAAGTAAAGTAATGGTTTCAAAACTGAAAACTGAATACACCCTGTAGCCTAGGATGCTAAGCGGATTTCTACAAGTGACATATCCCTTTATTCCACCTGATCTGAACAATAATTCCACACTTATATATCTAAAAAAAAACAATATGGCGGCCGCAAGAGGTCACCAAATATGAAAACATGTTTTTTCCTTGGTGGCTTTTCCCGTGTATTTTCGTAAGTTGGATGTCATGACTGTTACAAAGCACTTATCTATATGAAAGTAGCGAATTAAGTATCTCGTACTGATCTTAACTCGGCTAGGCCACATTCACGTGGCCAGTGAGAATAAACGGCCAGGCCATAGGGACCGTGGGTAGTTATATTCCCTCAGTCCCTCACGGTATCATACTAACGTCTCTGAACACATTAAAATCACAGTTTGCAAGTTTGTTTGCTGCTTAGGTGACTCATGAGAGACAGCAATAATTGTGATATTAATGCTTGATATGAGTTTAGTATGCTAGAACCCTAATCAAATTGATGACCTACTTAGATATATAGTAGCTATTTCATTCCAAAATCAGCGCATTCGTGAAATGTTAACTACATCTCGGTGAGTCGGTGGTCGGTGGTTAACCAAGTACCTACCGATTAAACTACCGCCCTAATAAAACTCAAAATATTAAAAGTTTATCACCTCCTAGAGTTTGAAGGAAACTTAGACTCTGAAGGAAAGTCACGTAAGGTTTGTATTTTGAACATTATATTATATAGCTTTTCCACACAAAAACAATCAAACTAAATAAGAAATATTTGCAATGAATTGGTGAATGGGACAGTCGCCATCAGATATATCAGAGCGGCCAAGGTGGTCACAAATATCTGAACAACGCCTGTATTGTCAGGGCGATAAATTGCATGTTCAGATATTTTTGAGTACCTTGGCCGCTCCGATTTATCTGATGGTGACTGGACAACCCATTGAACTACTCGAATTCCCGGGGACAAAGCTCAGAACCTTTGGTGAATTGACAGGGTGTGTATGTACTTCGTACCTCGGTGTTTTCCCGTGACAACTAACGTGAAGTTGATTAAATAAGGCCATGTCGCTGTCACAACACTCAGACAAAGTCACCTAAAGATGCGACTATATTGCGTTACGACATTCTGCTTATCACCGTAATCAAATAAATGGGCTAGGAAATAATTCCTTAACAATCAAGGGCCGTACCGATACCGCTAATGTCTCCCCGCTGGCTCTTTTTGCGTGAGGGATGAATTACGATACCGGTAATACCGATATGGTCAGGTCAGTAAGAAAATTGAATTGCCAACGCTGCAGTATAGTTGCTTTGGTGCCGAATGCGTCCCGCGCGTCACATTCTATGAGAGAAGTTATGATGGGCTATTGCTGTTGTGGATTGTCGACTGTGCTCATCGCGAACAATGTGTGTGTGTTTGTTCCCCGATTTTGTTTACTGACAAACTGTTATTCTTGCACAGCTATTACCGACCGCTGGCTATCGTTCGCCTCCGCACTGTTAAAACTGGAGGTACTCTTTACTAATGAAGGTACAACTACAACTAGACAACTAGACTAGGTCTTTACAACTAGATATACCACGCTGTGAGGAAGGCTCTTAATACCTTACTTACCCAACAAAAGAATAATAGGGGAAATAATTATATTTATTTGCAATGACCGCTTAGGTACCTACCTACTTTTTGGCATATAGGTACGCATCTCAAGATGATAACTTTGTACTGGGTCTCCAGAGGCAATTGTTGTCGTTTTATGAGAAGCATCGGGAATACAGGGCCCCTTCTGGAATGTTCATTCCTGTTAAACAAAGGACACTACTTGGGACGTACCTATAGGTAGGTACCTAACATAAGTATGGGTTTATAAACATTTGTTGTTGTAGGTACATGAACGAACAACTACTGCTTAGTGTTCAATTAAATTATTTGAAAGTACTTTGGTTTAAGGGGTAACTATTGTTTCATTTAGGTTTTTATGAGTGAAGTGTTGCGAAAAGCGAACAAACTTGTAAAATTCGTACTTACTGCATTAATGTTTATAGATAATGAATACGCATTACACTTACTTTCTAGCACCATCGTCGAACCACGTCAGTCTTAGTGCATACTATAATTATACTCATTATTGTGTTGGCTATACTGAGAGAGGAGTGCTGAAAATTCTGACACGTGGTGTACTGATACTGTCAATACACGGAGCTATAAAAGGGTACGTTTATTTCCATACTTTGCTGCACTAAAAAGAGCCAACCACTACAATCTACAGGTATCGTTATTAATTACTTACTTATATAGAGTAGGTACCCTAATAGGAATTGGAATAAAATTACCCTACGCTAGACTGTATGGACAGCCGGCAGGCTAGCAGGTCTGTAATGAATCGATGGGCGCTCCCCGGAGTCCGCAGTGTGGGTTAGGTCTCCGCGGACACAGAACTAAGCCAACTAAGTCATTTAAAATTGATTTCAACTTATATGAATAAAGTTCATAGGCACCGCGACTAATGAGTGCGGCAAAGGTCAAACAAACTCAATGCCTGGTAATTAGAAATAGGTTCCAACTGAATAAGGAGGAAATATAATCCGTATCTACTACAGTAGGTACACTTATAATGTAGGAAAGTGGGTACTAGGGAATGCAAAAACCGGAAATAAAATAAAATGGAAACCGGTTATTAACCGAAATTTGTGCCTAAAATCGGTTAACCGGTTATCAACCGGTTTTTTGCTGTTTACTTCAAAATCGAATTTTAGACGTTACTCGACCGTTTACCATCCAACTGGATTTCTTTCAATACTTTAGGAACGAAGTTCCTTATCGGACGGTTCGCGGATGGGGCGATAGGCGAAAAAAAGTCACGTTACCGTCACGAAAACGCGACACAAAGCCATACACGATTGAGAAACATCTAAAATGAAATACTTAAAATAAAATAGAATAGAATAAAGTGAAGTGAAGTGAAAAGTGAGAAATTACAAAATGAAAAGTCAATAAGTCAAAAATAGTAAAAAGTCAATAAAAGGCAAAACAAGGCAAAAAATTCAAGAAAGTCAAAAATGACAAAAATTTCAAAAATTACAAATATGACAAAAGTTACTATAGGGACAGGTATTGCGTGTCAGCTTTCCGAGCGCCTCAACAGGAGGGCCTAATGCAATGCTTGCCCCGACAGTTACCTCCCGACCGTGTTCCCGAATACACGCTCTTAATTAGTACATTCGTTGTGTCAATTTATACTCCCAGAGATCATCCTTGATAGACTATACAATATAGGTATAGCACCTATAGTTACAAAAATGTCAGAAAAGTCAAAAATTTAATAACACGACTTCGTTCCAATCGAGTTTTCCACGACACTCACGTATTTTTTATATTTTCTTACGTAATATTATAAGCGAGACCATGTCAAAAGTATAAAAATATACATTGTCTGCAGGTAGATGTAGCTAACAATCAAAACACGACAACTTACTATTTGGAGAAAATGTCGCTGCAAACAGCTTACATATGGCAATAATGTGCGTACGTCATATATAGTTTAAAAATAACACTATAAAATGTCAGTACCCAATGCCCAATTTCAAAACATTGCTACGCAATTCTTGGTCCCTTTTTGATGTAAATATTTTATAATGTTCACAATATTTTTCCCTACATCTTTGGAAATCTTCTTTGGTTGTGGTAAAAATGGTTTATAATTGGGAAATCTTTTCTACTTGTTAATATTAGTGACATTCGATGACATTCGACGTTTGTTCTCAAAAAGTATTCCTTGCCAGTAATGTCAAACGTTAAATGCCCATTATGAATGATAGTTTTACTCCAATAGTAAGTTGTTAGAACGTGTTTTAAAGACAAACGCGATAGACGACAGAAACTTTGCTGGTGTTTGTTTTATCGCTGATGATAGATGATTTTAACACCTGATAAATTTTTTACAGCTACAAACGGCAGGACTGGTCATAGCAATACATTGGATAATCGGATAGATGGTTGACCAAAATCCGACAGAAGTTAAGCAAATATGGAGTAGGCTTCTCAATTAAATTATCTGTTCACATTTGTATGAGCGTCTCTTTGTTTATATTCACAAGTTAATAGTAAAACTTGCTAGTTCTTATCAGTATTTGATATTAACTATATTTAGTATAAAACTTTACGTTAATTTGCTGCTGATACTTCGTTAGTTGAAAGAATTGCAGGTTAAAACAGTTACTTCCGCATAGAAAATGACTTCAATTAAGTAATAAGTACATTTAAATACTTAAATTTGCGATTTAGAGGCCCTATTACCAAATTTCGTCTCCATACCGTTCACACCGTCCTACTTTAGGCAAATATCTATATATGATTATCCGATCCCTGGTCTTAAATAATTGCCATTGGTGGTTTTCCCATTAAAAAATAACGTATGGTGGAGTTATTATCTCGCTTTTAGGTCAATTTTATTAATGAATATTATTTCGGTTAACCGGTTTGCACTCCCTAGTAGGCAGTATTGATTAGCTATACTTCTTCCTTATTCAAAGATTGACACCTTGTATGCACATAAGTAAAATAACTTCGATGTTACTATCTAAATGTTACCTAAATAACTACTAATAAAAACTAAAAATCTACCTATTTATTTATTAGTTTATATTTTTAGAAAACACAGAAAGTAAAATAGCTTTTACTTATTCAATTACTAAAAAAAACTTTGAAGTTCTGAAGATGCCTGACTATCATTAAATTAACAACTTCCTCGCGGTAACTTCCTCATTTCATGAAATTCATGCATCTCAGGCGTCCCTGAGTTGTTTTCGAATCGTTTGAAATGTAGTATCGAGAAATTAGATACCACCACACACATCATTGACATAAGCCGGTATATTAATGTCATGTATTAAGTAAATACGTAATTTAAAAAAATCTGTTTAATTATAATCGAATGTCAGTGGGCAGGGAGCCGAGCCGTGGGTGCGGCGACGAGGCGTAATCACGCCACCCGCGCCCTGGCGTCGCTAATTATGCTCATACCGTACCGTGGCCGACGTAATCTGTAGCTTCACTTTCGATGGTCATAACTTGATTCCAGTACAGTTGAAGTACAGTCACGGAATTTAATTGCTAAGCCATTTACGGTTCAACCTATTTACAAGCTTTTATTTACTTTCACTTGTCCCGTTGTCTGTCTGTAATCAAATGTTGCAGGTTTTTGACCCTCTTCCAGTTTTCCAATTGAACCGAAATTGTGCATGCGTGTGTAAATCGCATGCGGATGACAATGCAATATCATTATGACATGGAACTGATCTAATGAAAGAGCTGGAAGGTTACCTATCCCGTTGTGCTTGGGTTCGTTTCATTCGTCTTGGGGAGCAGATAGGGATTGTACAAAGAAAAGTACTTATTTATACAGTTAGAAATAAAAGCTTGTCACAGGAATCTCGAAATTTGGAACATATGCTTTCTGGAGAAATAATGAAAGGTATTGTGGAAAATGCACCTCAATCGGAGCAAAAAGGGGTTGAAAGTCTTTAATTATTTAATAAAGTACCTATGTCTAATCGTAAGCTATAATTTTTATTTTATATTGGTAAATTTACCTGTAGAGCTACAGTCTTGAGGCTGAGGCCTACTACGCCATATAAGCTAGCCTTTAACCTTATGAACACCAATAACACCTAAAGGTGTCAAGTAGTCGTGCCCACAGCGCGAAGGTCACCTATAAGCGTTATGGCGGATGCTGTTAAAGTAACTTTCGTACTTTTAAGAAATAGACGGAGAGCTAGCCACGTCAGATATGACTTTAATAATACAAATCCTAGAGTTCTGGTTTTGATGCAGTATGATGAAAATATATGTAAATAATTAGATCATATCATTGCCAAAAGTTTCTGATGGGGGAAAGTAGTCTAAAACGACGTATAATGTAATTCACAGTTTGTCGCCTATTACTGTTTCTGTTTCCGAAATATTACGCAATGTTTTTTGTTCTAATGTTAAAATATAGGCCCCGTCCTCTATAAATAAGATCACTTCGGCTGTTTTTACCTATTTTGGTATTACTTTTTTCCAATTCAAAAACTTTGCTAGTCTGTCACTCTGACATCCACCCATTAAAAGCTGCCAAATGCCCGGATCTAGCAGTAAGGTTTTCATATGCGTTTAAATGCGTTTCATTGCTCTCATTATTGTGTCATATCTGACACGGCCAGCTCTTAGACCAAAAGATTATTATATATTTGGTTTGTCCGTTTATCGTGGCTTGCGTCCGGGATCTTGGCGTGTGAGAAGCGTTCTGTTATATGATGTATGGCGTTCAAAGTTTTAGTTAGTAAATACACTTTTTATTTGTTTCCGCCAACTGTATCTAGTTTGCCTAGCACGTGTAATTGGTAGTGGCCGATGTTCCCCGCGAGTGCCACTGATTTGTCCTCGGACGCACATTTCGCAGCAGAGCTATGCCTGCATTATTCTAATTAGTTTTATGACCACTTTTATTAATTAACATGATGTTACGTTTGAATAATTTACGGTGATTACGAGTACGCTGACGGTACGTAGTACGTACTAGTACGATTATTGAAATGGGTACGTTTACTTAAGTATTATCTTATTATGATATGATAATAGTTGATATATCTAGTAGGTACCGCAGATATGATCACACTTACTTATTTCGTTTTCGTGACTATAGTGCAATCCGACTACCCACTTTACTTATTTATTTTATTGTAACAATTTTCACAAAACAGTTTACTGAAATTGGGATTTCACAACACTATTACCATTATGGTAGATAACAATGTAATGGGGTGTTTCTTGATCATAAAGTTCACTTACGAATGCTATTATGTTGGAGATGAAGACGCTACTTTTATTCTCACTCGAAATTGTGAAGGCGACACATGTTTGCTTTGGTCTACATGGTTTTAACGTTTCCAAATGAAGGTATATGAATTGTCATTTCAGGATATCAATATTAATTGTATTAAAGGTATATTCGACATGGCTCTTATACCCATAATAAAATGACAGTTTATACATTTTATTTTATTACTATAGCCACCTAGAATTCTCTTAACAATTCTCCGTGTATTGCCAGCACCACCACTAGTCAGATTTTAATGTCATTAAAAATTAAAAATATCCATGTTTTCGCAGCGGAAGAAGAAGGGTGGGATGAAGAAGGCAGAGTCGGAAGCGAAGAAGAGACTGACGCAGACGATGATGGCGAGGAGCTGGCCAATGATGACGTCAGCGATGACAATGACGACGAGGATGAGGAGGACAAGGTCGATGAGGAATCTAATGTTAGAGACGTATTTGAAGGTATGTGCATTTTTAAGAAGATTTTTAAAATGTTTATGTCCATAATTGAACTCATATAAACTTAAATAGATGTGAATACAATAAACTAGCGGACATTCTTAAGCCCGTCAACGTTCCACAATGCTTGAAAACTCGCCTCTTCAATCAATGTGTCCTGCCCACCATGACGTACGGAGCCGAGACATGGACGCTCACTAAGGAGACGGTGCACAAAATCCGAGTGGCACAGAGGGCCATGGAGCGCGCCATGCTCGGCATCAAGCTTCAAGACCGAGTGAGGAATGTCGAGATCCGCCGTCGGACTAAGGTGCAAGACGTCGGATGCGTCATTACCAAACTTAAATGCAGTTGGGCAGGACACGTTGCCAGGCAGAGTGATGGCAGGTGGACTAAAACGTTGACGGAGTGGTGGCCTCTTTCAGATGAAAGAAGCCCCTGGCGTCCGTTAGCTCGTTGGGTAGATGATATTCGGAAGGTTGCGGGTCACTTCTGGATGAAATTGGCACAGGACCGGGACAAGTGGCGTACACGAAGAGAGGCCTATGCTCAGCAGTGGGCGATAAAGGGCTGATGATGATGATGATGAGATGTGAATACAAAGGAAAAAGTGATCAAGGCCTCTGCACTCTGCAGGAAAAAGTGATCAAACAGCGTCTTCTGCATTCGTGGCAGACGCCCTAACTCCTAGGAGTCCTAGGCTACCGGGCACCGGGTCATGGGCACAAAAGGCCTTGGTCACTTTTTCTTTTGTATAGTAATGACTTCTATTTACGTGTATAATGTACTAGCTTTTGCCCGCGGCTTCGCTCGCGTTAAATTCGGGGTAACACGGTTCCCCTTTGGCCCCCGGAATGCTCCATACAAACTTCCACTCCCCATTTTAGGGAAGTGGGGGGTTAGAAAGAGACAAAAAGTAGCCTATGTCACTCTCCATCCCTTCAACTATCTTCACTTAAAAAATCACGTCAATTCGTCGCCCCGTTTTGCCGTGAAAGACGGACAAACAAACAAACACATACACTTTCCCATTTATAAATAATATTAGTATGGATGTAGTAGTGTGTTTAGTTAAAATAATATAAAAAATCAAATAATTTGATTTGTTTGTCTAATTAAAGTCATATATATTATACGGAGAATCGCAATCAACCCACAAACAGTGCCACAATAAAAGGCGTCTTTTGCGACGCCTTTTGCCGAAGAGAGCTGATCTGTCTAAGGACATTGCTAATTGCTAGTTATAAAGAACCGACCGATTGCTACGATAAAAATTAGACAAGCGTAAGCGAGACTACAAAATAAATAAATAAATATTTGGGGACAATCTCACACAAATCAACCTAGTCCCAAACTAAGCAAATCCGTAACTATGGGTACTAGGAGACGATATACACACTTATATAGATAAATATACACCATCGCTAATATTGTTAAGAGTCCCGTAACGATTTGAAAACAAAAATCTCTAATAATGGAATAACGCACATAAAATTGCATTTGATAAGATAGTTTGAACTCTTGTTATTGCAAAAAAATACTTTTAGTCCATATATATTATTATTTAGTAACCGAAAACTCAATTCTTACAGAGCTTGTTTGGTGAAGACGTTGATTCGTGCAAACTTTTCGCTTGTTTTTTATACATTTTTTTAAGCCTCCTATTATGTTTCATATTATTTGATTAAAGCATAAAGTCAACTTTATTTCTACATTTCTATTTTTATAAAATATTTTAATACATTTCCAGAAATATCACCTAAACATCGGGAAATTGTCTTAAACTAGGTCTAGCTAAACATACTCTTGCTTAAAATATAAATATATCAAAAAGATAAAAAATGTTCAACTTATTCCTCAGAGTCCTTAGACGACTGGTATCGTATTCTTAGTGTGAAAAAGTTGAAAAAAAATGTTTTGTATGGAGGATTGGCAAGCTGGGACGACGTGTCCCATAAGAAAAAATCTTTTCGCGTCAAAAAAAAATTTCTTCTACTTTTTCTTAGTACTACGATGCCAATTATGCCCTTAAACGGATCACTAGTATTTTTGTTACACCCTGTATATTTTACATACTAGTCAACGTAATTTAGATCAATAATAGTCTTACTTTTTTCACCTCTCCAAGCCAAAATCGAAAACTTCTGCTTTATTACGGCGAATTATTTATAAATGAAACATAAATCAAAAAAGTGTTCCACTTATGCAGTATAAAAAGAATTGATCTTTCAAAATACGTATATAAACTATTATAACCTAATTGAAGTTTTATACTGATTTGTAACGTCAGGAAAATAACAAAAGTAAGTGTACGCGATAAGTCCCGTTTTTATCAAAATAATAATTGAGGTTTTGTTAGTTACTGCAAAATAGTATCAAAAAGTTGAGCTAAATCGGAAAAAACCTTTACCGGTCTCTTAACTGGCCATTTGTAATCTCTATTGCAACGGCATTAGGTTTATCGATGGCCGCTTAAAGGTGTTGCTGTTTGTACTACGAGTAGATACATAGAAAACAATAACAGATATTACCAGGATTGGAACCCGGGACTTCCTGCTTCGTAGGCAGCGTCACTTCTCACTAAGGACTGTGCTAGGAGGCCGTTACTACGAATTACGATTATCTTTAAACAGTAGAAACCATGGGTCTATTATCGTTTGTCGAAGATCTCCATAGATATCTAGCTGCAATTACTTTATTTTGCCACAGCCATTGAAAATTAAACGCAGCTCCAGCGGTTTCAGCGAAACCGACTGAATTCGAACGCCACATTATCTTGTACCACCGATTTGCATATTCAGTCGTCCTGACCGTGTCATGCATCGTCAGCGACCAGGTTGCGCTTTTATTCACAAAGCTCACCAATTGACAATTACCAAGGTACAGAGAAACCAGTTTAAATCTTACTCATTGAGTGTCGAGGATCTAGCGGTCAATTTATACTAGTGACTATTAGAGAGACCGCCGAGACGTGACAACAGAGGCCTGTGAATTTCATAGCGGTGCTGTGGACTGTAGCAGCGGACAGTGACACACGGCGCAGATAACAGATGACGTACGGCCGGCCTGCGTCCCTGCTATGGGTGCAATGCGAATTGTAGACGTCGAAGTGCGAATGACAGACAGCGTGGCTAGGTTAGGATTTAGAGAGGTTTTGTCCGTTTTGTATAAAATGTGTTTGAATTGAACCAAAGTAAACAATAATTTTCGATCCAAAAGTTAAAACAGCAGCAATAAAAGAGAATCTTTACTAATACGAACGTGAGTTTGTTTATTATTAATATTATTATGCGATCACAACTAAATAGTTCATAAGATTACCATGAAAACCTACACATACAAATAGTTTAGAGAACGAGGCTGACGTAAGGCTATATTATTATTCTAGAAATATATGCATTTTTCTAGAGCACTCGGCGGTTTGGGTTGGATATATATATATATATATATCTATTACTTATAAATAGATAAGTTAATGTTATGATACCTCATTAAGTATTGTGAATACTTGTTGGTAGGCCCTAAAAGTAATATTATAACTATATGTGATCAATGATCATACTCCTATCAAGTATACGAGTAGGTAGTAATAATTGATCGTAATTTAATTACATATGAGAACTGTTTATTGATAATATTAATAATAGGTTGTGGACCTGGGTATGTCCTTAAACTACGGGACCTGGGTATGTCCTTAAACTACGTCCGGACCTGGGTATGTCCTTAAACTACGCCAAAAAGAGAGGTATGGGCACTGCGAATGGCATCTCGCTAAGTGTGGTAGGGCACGTTCAGCGAATGTCATCGCTCAAATCTGGAGCAGAGCCCGACTGGGGAAGTACCTCCACCTTACAGAAAACCACAGCCAAATAGCACTAGACCCTACTCATAGTGTTGTGTTCCTGCTGGTGAGTAAGGTTGCCAAAGAGCTCAAAGAGGACCCAGTGTGTTAACGATGAGGGACCTTCTTGTTCCTTTAGTCGTCAACACAGTGAATCCTCCTTTTTGTAAAGGGTCGGCAACGCGCATGTGACTCCTTTGGAGTAGCAGGCGTCCATAGGTTACGGTAGCTGCTTACCATCAGGCGGGCCGTATGCTTGTTTGCCACCGTCGTGGTATAAAAAAAAAAAAAAGGTAAGTATGGTAGAGACTACCGTATAACTACACTAGGGAATGCAAAAACCGATTAAATTTCAAAACCGGTTATGCTAACGGGTATGACCAAAAAATAACCGATAATGGGTTATAACTGTTTTCAGTCATTTTTTGTTAAAATTCAAAAAGTGATTGTGTAAGTAATGTAATTGTTTTGCCTCTGCTTTTTTGTTTGTGTCTTGTGTATACTTTGTGTCTATTATTTGAGGTGTGCAATAAAGAGTATGTTATGTTATGTTATGATGAGAGCTAGAATGGGTCTTCAATTCGAAAGAAGTGGAAAACTCGTGGTTCAAAGTCCGTATGAATTATTTAAGTGGTCACACCCGCTGAAATAGAGTAAAATGAGAGAAACCTGACATTATTATAATATAGAATATATAAATTAAAGTTTCAGACAATAACCATGATTTATTGATATTATTTTTTACGATATTTTTTTAGGTAAAAAAGCATTAAATAAATAACCGAAAATAACCGAACCCGGTAATTCGAATTTTCAATAATCGGTTATTTTATTTTGACAAAATAACCGGTTATAACATTCAAAATAATATGCTCCTTAACGTATTAACTACGATCATTTTCATTCTTACTGCATGTACCGCGTGGTATATTGTCTAAATTAATCACATTGCTGGGTAAACAATAGCAACCGACCTCGTAATCTATACGCGTGCGAATAGATCGGAGTATACTCGTAGTACGGAGATGCGCTAACCGAGATGATCGTTTTAAAATATGCGGTAGCCAGTATCGGGGCAATAACTCAATGAAAATTGATTTAATCGCAGTTGCGGTGGCGTCCGCACCCAGCACTTTGTCAACTGTCAGGCGCATTCGCCGGCGCACACAATTCACTGCGCATCGGGCTCATCTCATCTATCGTCAGATTAGTCGCCGCACGCAGAATAACGGCTATTTGTTCAGTTCGAACATTAGCAATAGTTTGACTCGCGGTAACAAAAACGATCGAGTGTGTTCCCTGAAAAATAATGACTAGATACAAATGCTCATTTGTTGTCATGTCATTAGATCATGATTAAATTAATATTTTATTTTACAAGCCATTTTCTACAGGGTAGAATTTAATTGATTTTGGCCACAACAATAACAACAAAATTGTACCACCACTTAATATCAAAACGGTAACCAAAAAATTACTTAAAATTTCCGGAAATTTAAATGTATCACCAAAATAATATATCTGATACCAAAATCGGATCTGCAAACAGTATGAAAACGATTACCCAAAACATTTGTTCCATTTTTAGAAGTCGGTTCTGAGGCTTGCCGGAGTTGCCGCCCGCTGCATGCCGCGGCGCCCGCGGCACGCGGCACGCTCGTTTTGTTCGCTCGGCTTCGCGCAGTGTTAGTTCGCACCTATCTTGTCGAAACTTTTCTTTTCAGGGGTGTTATTTTTTATCAGGGGTCTTTATTATTGGTGGTAGATCTACTATTCTGGTAATACAACTCTGGTGATCAAAGTTTTATATTGGATACAAATATCCATTTATTTGGTGTTTCAAAGTTGGTGACCGTTTTGATTAAAAAGTATTTATTGAAGGAAGATATTATAATTAGCCACCTAATTTGTATCCCAGATATTAGGTAATAAATCTAAATGTTGATGGCAGAAAATACAGTTGCCTATTCTATATGATATTGTAATATGTTAAGTATTGTTTTGTTTTCATTTGTATTGTTGTAATGTGTTGTACCTACCTACTACCTATTTATGTAATATACATATATGTATATCAAATAAAAGGTAACATTTCTGAATAGCAATCAGCAAAAGTTTTTCCATGAAAGTTTAGTGACGTCAAAGTCGAAAGATCTGCTAACTGCTAAGTATATTGGAGATACAATTACTTCATTATCCCTAAATTTATTTACAGTTATCTAAAAGCCTTTTGACACTGCTTCCTCTGCTCTTCGAAAGTGACGTCCTCTGGCGGATTGTCTTAAGAAAGGGGGCGAAAAACTTTACTATAACCAGCGGTTACCGGGCACACCGCTCAGGAAAACCAGCATAAATTTGCCCCCCAATTCACCAAAGTTATACTTACTCAATCAGACCAAACTTAGCCTGGCTTTGAAGCGTTACGTTCGATAACGGTAGGAACAGGAGCTCAGTTGGATGCATTTACATTATCATCGACTAGCTTCGCCCTGTCTACGCATCACCCTAGGGATGCGAGTGAAGGGCTTACTAGAGCGCTAATAAACAAACATAATTTTAAAGATAATCGATTAAAGATACTATGCAGTTACACATTTTATAGCTTTGAAATAATTTACGTGTTAAAAATTTAAGGTATAGACTGTTTAAAAAAACCCGCCAAGTGCGAGTCGGATTCGCGCACAAAGGGTGTACGGAACCCTTATCTATAAAAACGACAAAAAAATCATGTCTGCTGTATGGGAGCCCCTTTAAATATTTATTTTATTCTGTTCTTTAGTATTTGTGTTATAGCGGCAACAGAAATACATCATTTGTAATTAATAAATAAATCTTTGAAAATTTCAACTGTCTTACTATCACGGTTCATGAGATACAGCCTGGTGACAGACCGTTTTTAAACTTTGGATACGGAACCTTAAAAACGTATGAATCTAGAAAAGAATTGATCATTATTTATTGCTTTCTTCTTAACGTTGCGTCCGAGAATACAAAAGGTTTGCACCTTGAGAGATTTTCATCATCGAAGCTTGAAACCTATCATAAGGAGTAAATAACATTAGATGCATATTTTCGCATTTCCCTTATGGTTCTAGTATTACGTAATCAAGTGTTTAGGTGTTAGGGATATTTTTTATTTGCAGATTCGGTGTTGACGTTCCTAGATTGTCGTTTATGATCCCCGAAGTTCTCTGAACGATACGTTACAGCCCAAAACCGAGTCTCATAGGATTAGAATGTAGGTACAGCCTAATTCCCAGCCGCTCGGTGCGGTGGTGCGAACGCGAGTTTACATGTATGCCGAACTCCAATCTCCGATGGAGCGCAGCTATGAGCGCGAGCGTGACGTGACAGATCCGAATTGTTAATAAAGTGATGTATTAGCTCTGGGAATGCCTATATCACACATTACTTACACCACTTAGTCGGTATTCCGAATCTTAAAACAGCTTATTGTTTTATTACAGACAGCGGAGAAGCGGAGGAAAATCGAATGGAGACTTCCGATCGATGGGACTCTGAAATGCCTGGTGCGTATTATCTTACTTTATTTGTAGCAGAGTATATCGAAAGAAAAAATAGATTAATTTGTGTGTGGGTGTATAGTTCGTAAAAAAAATCTGATGAATTTGATTGAATATAATTCAAAAGTTTGCTAATGAAATCTTTGCGAACCCGCCCAATGAGGGTAGCTTATTAATATTCGCACAAAATGATGAAGATTGAGTGGGCTTTATTACTATGTCTTCATTGAAATTCATAAGGTTTACTAAAACGAGGAGCCGGCGGTAGAGCTTCGGTCGTGAGTGAGCGGCCGCCAGCGTGGGAGATGCGTTTTTACTGCGGTTTAATGCTCTTTTTACAACTTCGTCAAAGGGTGTGCTGCGGCGGCTAACGCGCGCCTCCCGGTGCTTTACGACCTGTCCTCGCTTATCGCGCGCTCCTCGCGATAAATCTCCTCCGCCTTCTTCCTTGGACTTCAAATATTTACATGCTAATTCGTAGCCGATTCTGCACCCGAGATTATAAATAAATTGGCCGCGGTGGCCCATCATCGACCGACGTTACCTCCGCTTTATCTTTCATGACTTTTGGAGTTTTTAAAACAGTACTTACCATCCTGCGCAGTTGACATTGTAATTTTATGCCACCTAGATAATTTAGATTTTATGGCGGTCGTAATAAGCAGAATAACTTACAGCAACAAAAAGTACTTATGTTATAGCTGGTATTTATTTACTTTGCCTGTCGGGACGGTCGGTTTCTGGAAGAGTTTATTGCTGTAGAGGTGTTTCTCAATGCCCCCTATAAAGACGAAGCGGTCGAGACAATCGCGTAGTTTCTCATATGACTGATACTTTCTGCTTCCCTCAAGGCACCCTTACTACTTATTATTTTAGCGAATTAGCTATTGTTCCTATTTTATTGTAGGTTCTTCAGTGCTTTCTAATGGCCTACAAGGTGGGCTCTTTGTTCTAACGAACAAACGGATAATGTTCAGCACATAACGTAGGAGAATGAGTAATTTTTCCCAGTGAGTGGTTTGTCGCAGAGTCGTTGTTAGGCCAGCACTCGTGTTGCGAAAATGTATTCTCTACGGGGGCGAGGGGGGCGCGCGGAGGGGGCGCGCGGAGCCGAAGTTGGGCGCGCGGGCGCGCTCCCAAGGGACCCGCCCGCAGGGACCGCACTCGCGCACAACAATACATTTTCTCTTTATTCTTACATATTCCTGCTGTATTATAATTCATTAAAATCGTGTGCGACGTAAATGCCAGCTTTAATCAGTTTATTCATCCCGAGACTTTTGCCGTCCAAGGTTTTGCGAAACTCGGCAAAACAAAATAACTAGATTAGGTACTCATAGGTGATCTATAGTTGCCTATGTTACCTATTACCTCTTTTTAGGGTTCAGTAGCCAAATGGCAAAAAACGGAACCCTTATGGATTCGTCATGTCTATCTGTCTGTCCGTCCGTATGACACAGCCATTTTACTCGGAAACTATACGACGTATCTGATTAAAATTTACACATAAGGTGTATTTTGTATGCCGCTACTTAGTTATGTAGTTAAATTTGGAAAAAAATTTAGGAGGGGCGGCATACATGTAACTAAATTAAAAAAATATATTTTTAACCAAATATGTTGCATGTGACACATCAATCAATTGGTCTTTAAAAATAACATTGAGGTTTTTTTGACCATTTTGTGATTGAGTGAATATTTTCTGAAATAATCGCTGCGAAAGTCAGAAAAATTGTGTCCTGTAACTTTTGAACCGTAAGTTCAAAAATATGAAAAAAATTGAGGAGATGCGCCTTATCAATTATCATATACCTACTTTCTACGAAAATTGTTTTGAACATTATCGGTTCCGCCATTTTTGAGTTATCTCCAAAAAACTTCTTCCATAGGCATCAGATACGACCTTTTGGTACCCCTACTATGCGTGGTCCGACACGCACTTGGCCGGTTTTTTCTAAATAAGTTTTTTGGGTGGTATGTTTTCTCATTGCCTATTTTCCCAATGCCAAGTTTTTATTTACACCGTGGGCACGTATAACCCGATAGATCTTAACTACGAATTTCTGAGAAAATGTGAAAAAATATTATGTGACTTTAGGTGAATATGGCCAAAAAAAAATTTTTTTTTTCTTTTTTTTCAATTTTTTGAATGTTTATTGCACATGAAAAGTAAATGTTATTAATAAAATTATCGCCTAAAACAAATTGGTACTTTTTTTTGGAAAAATTTAGTTTCTGCATAGTTTTCTTTGTCACTTTGATATCTGTCAATAAGGACGTGTAAACTATGCCCAATAGTGGCAACAACGCCATCAGAAAGGCGTTTTGTGCTGAGTTATAATAAAAAGTGTATTTTTTTAAAATTGGTATTAACTCTGAAACTTATATTCGGCGTATTCCAGAAAAGTTTATAGGACATTTTAGTATCTAAATATGATCAGGAATACACTGTTAAAATCTTTCTAGTTATAAGGGCCCACGGTGTATATACATATTTAAGTAATTTTCTTAACCCTGGTTTCCACCAGTTATTTTCCCATAAACCCCTAAATCGTAGGCTGACGTTCCGAACGTTTCCCTTCACCACACAACACCAAGCCGAACTTGACAACTCCCTGCATATCTCAATCGCAGAATGCCAAATGTTTGTAAGTTATTCTAGAGCAAGTTAGCAGGACAATGCCAGCAATGTCGGTCGGGTCCTGGTCCGGCACGTGGGTAATTAAATGCCGATGTTCGATCGGCGGGTGCATGCGGAATGCGGGCCGACGCCGCCGGCGTCGCGCCGCGCGATCGTCAACACTCCCGAACATTCCTGAGAGCTTGTCACTAGCTGACCTGAATACCCCGATTATGATAAACGGGTATTGACAGACAGCGCACTTCACCTTTACGCCAGAACGAATACTGCCCATTTCTAGATTTATAACTGACTTTTTACGCTTTTACGTAAAAACTAAAATGTAGTGTTCTGATGTTGGCAGTACAGGGGATATTTTTGTGTCGTAAGCTCCGACATAACTTTAAAATTAAACGTTTTTAACTAAATTAAATTAATCTTGCTGTTACTAATTTACAGCCTTGCCTTGCTCGCTCAAAAAAGGATAAGAAAGAATTTTCCGCCTTTTGGCATCCGTCCCCCACCAGTACCAGAGCACCGCTGACCATGGGTTTCAGCTTTAATTTCTTAGTATCTATTATGGCTTTACATTGGCAGGTAAATAGTTGTAGTATTCAATAAATAGTCGTCCAAAAATATCGAAATAAGAACGAAAAATATTCAACCTAGATCCGCCCCTGTTAGATCCCAGGTGGCGCGGCCGCAGCGTTTGGAATTATCACATAGTGGCGAGGGGGAAGCGGCGCGCGGGGGGCGGCCCGATACATTCGTCACAGGACCACCAGCCATTAGGCATTTAGATATTATCAGCCGCCAGCCGACTGCCGCAGGCCGCAAGGGATGTCCCGCGACCGGAGGCCACGTTCACTGCTTACCACCTAATTGCTAATTACTGAAAGTGTTCAACGTTTACGCATGGGATTTCAGTTTAGGTTTTATTGCTAGGCGATGGCAACAGTGCCTTAATAAGAGCCCTCGCTCTGTTATACCCCCCTGCGGCGGTCCCAGGTGGCAGTCTTCGGCCGCAGTTCCTTCCGTCCCGAGGGAATTCCTCAGACCCGTGCACGCACACATGAAGGCTTCACCACTACCAATATTGTTGCTAGTTACAATGATATCGGAGTCGGCAGACGGGAAAACCGATTCTATTGCACGGGTGTTTAATCCAAATTTCGTTGTTTGGTTCTGGCTTTTCGTATTATTTGATAACGTCTGCTGATGACTGCGGATAACTTTGCCCTGTTTGTGTAGGTATACTCGTATATGCCAAGTTTAGTGTATCGAAGGAGGGAAAGTGCATACTAGGAACTAGGATATACTTTTGATAATTACATATAACAAAGATATATTAATAAACCGAAATAGATGTCATATAGATAAAAAAAAAGTGACCAAGTCGTACGGTGTCCGAGGCAAGATTTGAACAGGACAGGCGTAAAAACAAGGGGATAGGGATACATTAGGATTTCAGTTAACGTCGTATAAGACAGAGTTCGCTTCTGCAGTAACTTTACCTGCAGACCTTTTCGTCTCACCTTTCTGTAAATGTAACAGCTAATTCGGTACCATCGAGGCAAAGCAATGCTTTAAGTAAGTACTTAGTTGTAATAAATCTGAAGCCTTTAGCCAGCCTTTAGATTAAGTAAATTACAGTCAATGGACAGTATATTATTAAAAAAATATATATTATTATGACATTCTTACACAAATCGACCTAGTCCTACAGTAAGCTCAATAAGGCTTGTGTTATGGGTTATGGGTACTAGACGACGATATATATAATAGATAAATATGGATAAAAATTTAATATGGCGATATATAATAGATAATATAATATGGCGTGTGCAATTATTTTAATTTGTAAATGATTTGAAATTATTTATTTGACCGTATTAACATTCTTTATATTTTTTGTAACTTAGAATTATTTGACTTTGTAAATTAGGTATTTGACATTATTAGCATTTGTTTTTTTTTATAAAGGCCCCTCTGGCATGTGCAATCACAAAATTTGTTTAATATTTAATATGTGGGTAGGTTTGCATATTGTGATAGTTTTTGAACGGAGGTAATTGTATATTTTTCCTCAGTCGACCCGTTGACCACGAACGCTGTAAAGTGTTTGAAACGTCGGGATGTAGTTTAAGCTCAGTACACGCGATATAATCCGTTTTTAGTTGTTTTATTTCATGAATAACTATCGCGGGCAACCGAAGACAATATTATGGATTAATACATAAATACATAGGAAATACTAAAATAACTCAGGAACAAATATCTGTGATTAACACTCAAATAAATGCCCTGACCAGGATTCGAACCCGGGATCTCCTGCTTCATAGGCAGGGTCATTACCAACTGAGCTAGGAGGTCGTTAAGTCGTTGAGTTAAAAATAAAGCGTATATTTACTTAACTATACATAAAGTTTAAATTAAGTTGAATTACAAAGTAACTTAGCTAAGGCTCTATATTTGTATCTATACCCCATCTAATTTAACTAAATAATGTTGCATCAAACCAATAAAAGCTATAAAGCAATCTGTTAACTAGTTTTGATTTGTTTCACTTACATGAAATATTGCAATTTTGCATTTTTATTGCAAAATACAGAACATTGTAATCGAACATTGTCCGTGAACTACAAATTGAAGTGTTCGTGAACTGATGACACAAACTAACAACACACGTGACCGAGGCCTCGCTAACTTGTAGGGAAACTTTTTAATGACGTTCCACCGCTGGGCATCAAACTTTTCAGGCTTTTCAATATTTTCTCTAAACGCATTCCTGTTATTCGATGACCTTTAGATACATTAAATGTAAATGAGAAGAGAAACTTTAAAAGAGCTACTTTCATTTTAATTTTCAACGTGCTGGAAGGAATAGGTACAGTCGCTATCAGATATATCGGAGCAGCCAAGGTGGTCACAAATATCTGAACAACGCCTCTATTCTCAAGGCGATAAAGTGCATGTTTAGATATTTTTGAGTACCTTGGCCGCTCCGATATATATGATGGCGACTGTACCTACACTTCGCTGTATCAAGTAAGTAACTAACGACGTTTACGTAGTCTCCGAGCGTGTGCCGTAATTTTTATTCGTGAAAAGTTTCCTCAGGAGAGGTATAGCGGCAGCCCCGCACCAGTCCATATCAGGTACGTCGGAATAACACCTTCAGTCTGAATGGCTGCGCGAAAGGTAGCGCCCCCAGGGGGCACTATGCTCAAGGCGGCAGAAAATTAACGGGCTCCCGCGGGAAATCTAGCGGCAGCCTTAGAGCTTTCAGACCGCCCGCCGCGCCCACTCCGCCGGGATGTATTTAATATCTCCGTCGTGACGAACTGTACACCTGGACTCTCTCCACGCAATATCTAACCTAATTAACTAATTACATACTCACATTTGTAATCATAATCATATTCATATAATTTACTTAACCTAATAATCTCACATTCTAACTGTGTTTATAATTATCTATTTAGGTATTATGAAATAAATAAACAAACAATGAAATCGTAACTGCGCAGCCTTTGCGCGTGCTTTATTACACACTTAATATAACAAAACATTTACACTTTTGAAAGTCAATAATAATAGAGCCATTAGAGCACAAACGTACCTAAAAGCGCCAGGCGCAGTGCAGTATCATATCTACACTGAAATATGATAAAAAGTGGGTTCCAAGATAACAATATAAGCCTGAAGGATGGTTCACGCTGTTCCGTTCCGCGTCTACACGACACTTCCGAGTCTTCCGCTACTTCATATTTTAGAAAACATCACCATAGTTCGGGACATTTCATAGCAAAAATAAATATTGTATAGAACAAGATGCACGCTTTTTGACACTTTTTGGGTTGTGGTTATGAATGTAATATAGAAATATATTTTTAAAATACTGTACATAATACGAATTTAATACATCTTGTTTTATTTCGGTGTTATATTCGTTTTGCGACGTTTTTGCTATGAAATGTCCGAGCTGTGAACATCACGTGACCTCCAAGGATCACGTGACGTTTTCTATACAAAATGGAGTGTCGGAAGTGTCGTGCTGGACGCGGAACGGAACAGCGTGAACCATCCTGAAAAGGTAATATAAGCAGCAATTTTTATGGCAAAGAGGATATATGTCATATCATAAGAGTATTGAATTGAAATAATAATTTTAAACTAAATATGCCGACTACGCCTTATATGACTTTTGGGGAAGGGACAGGGACCTATCCATCAACACAATAGGTTAACGATCAAAGGGTTAAGTTAAATCTACAATCAATTAATTTTATGACCGTACTATACAGACAGACAGGTATGTGTAGTCACTCCGTAGATTAATTCCGTGCCGGCCCGGCTCGGCACGCGGGTCCCGTGCGGGTTACTAATTCACAAGACCCAATCGCGGCAATGAGCGGCGCCTGCGATCATTAATGTTGCACGGCCCCTTGCCTGTCTTCTGTTATCTTACACTATTCAGGCGCTACTAATACTGTTTGTCGTATTCGTATTTAATCGACCACGTTATCGTATTAATTGATAGAATTGAAATAGTTACGCATTGTGAAATAGAATGAATTTATGAATATATTATTCTATTACTTTTCCAGAAGAAGCGAAGCGCTGGTAGCCTGGCGGTAAGATGTCCGATTTTCAATCTTTAGGACTCGGGTTTTTCGGAACCCACTGAGTTTTCGGAACTTATGTACGGAATATCATTTGATATTTACCAGTCGCTTTTCGGTGACGAAAAACATCGTAAGGAAACCGGACCTAATCCCGATGAGGCTTAGATTCTCCTCTGGGTTGGAAGTTCAGATGGCAGTCGCTTTCGTAAAAACTAGTGCCTATGCCAATTCATAGGATTAGGTTGTCAACCGGATCCCAAGCCGCGATAAACGCTAGGAGGAAGTAGATTATTTTATGACTTTTCTCTTTCTTTTCGCTACTGATTTTTGACGATAGGTATTTGTTTACGTGGCTTACGTTTTGACTTGATGGGCCCTCCTGAAAAGTTGTATCTATTTGGCCCTAACTTACGGTCCACGTTACTTGTATGAGTAGTACCTTCCCTTTTTTGCCCGACTGCCGAGGATTATGTTTTTCGAGAGTATGTATGTCTACAGCTTACATCGTATGACGGATTACGATATGTCAGGTGTCTTTAGACTGGTTTATAATGTTTAGATAGGCTGTGGGAGTAATATAGGGTATATTAAAATAGAATAAAAACTTAATGAGTATATTAAAAAAAAAATTACGAGCCAAAAATTAAATCGCATGCAGATTTATACCGCTATCGGGCTTATTAAACTGATATATTTATTTTAAATCTACCACTTTTATTGATTGATCTTATATTTCGCTAATATTAAGCAAACAGTTCCTGTGATTATCCTTGGAAGTGGACGCACTGACGAATACATTTGGCGAGTTTTAAAAGGTTCCTTGGCTGCGGGGTCCTAAATCCCACTACATTTTAGACATACAAAATATACTTCGGCATCCCTATCCAGTGGTTCAAAGCATAGTGTTAGTAGAGTCCCGGCTGCATCTCGGCGTTGGGTAACAGTCCCCCGGGCTCGCGGTGCACGTTAGGCTTCCAAGAGTTATTACCTAATATCTACCCGCAATCTTACACCTTGGAAGGATACTTTGCGTTATGTGAACTGTATCTGTAACAGGAGGTTAATTAGATACAAATGTATTGTGCTACGACGTTGTTAAAAGAGTTATATCACTTCTCTTTACTATTTTATTGAAAAACATACGGAAGAATAAAAAATGCCATTTGAAATGGTGAAATATCAGTTTGCTTCGGATCTGCAAAATACTTATTGTGAAACAAACAATAAAGTGTATGAGTTGCTAAGACGTCTTCCGCAGTTGCGGTTTTGCCACTAAGTATATTTTACTTACACTCACTGATTGAGTAAGGCGATTATCACAATGGCGCTGCAACCGGATGCGGCGACGGTGTGAAAGCGTGACGGTGCTATAGACATGAATAGCGCTTTTCGTTCGCACACCGTCGCCGCATTCGGAAACCGCAACAGTGTGAAAACCGCCTAAGTATAGTCATGGTATATGGGATACTGTGCCAAACGGGAGAGAGTATTTCGCGTACAACAACCAGGGCCGGATTAACCCCTCTCGAGGCCCCTAGGCAATGCAATTCATGGGGCCCCTTTTGAACCAAAAAATATTGTGTCAAATACATTAAGTCAGTATTATTCAGGATATTTTCTAGGATGAGACCACCTCCAATTTCCCAAAAAAAATTTGGCTGTTTCATACATTTTTTATTTATGGTGTGGTGTGTGCGGTACAGGATGTTTTTTCAATAACTAGCCATATTGTGCGAGGGGATTTGGTAGGCCAGCCATACTAAAAAACTTTTACTATGGGACCAACTCCGAAATTCAAATAATATATTTTTTTGTTTTTTTCATACATTTCGGCCGATCAAACGTCAACGTTTTCTATGGGGAGGTCAATTTTTTTTAGGATTTCGGGGTTGTTAGTCCCATTGAAAAAGTTGTTCAGTATAATCTATTTACTTACATCGTACAATATGGCAAATTGTGGAAAAAACGCCAGCTTTCGTAGTCAGCAACGTATGTTCTTATAGTTTTGCCATGTTGGTCTGTTCGCGGTTTAGCTCAACTGATCGTCTGTACTAGAAAGCTGAAATTTGGTGTGAGTATATTAATTACGCAGACAAAACGGTAAAAAAAAAATTAGGGAGCAATTCCCTTAGAGAAATTGACAGAGTGTAAAGGATCTTCTTGCTAGTAAATGTATTTTAAATAAACCTTTATTTACATAACACCGTGACACTGTGGTAAAACTTAACGCTGTCCACGCTAAAAAGGGGCACACCATCACAATATTTTCTAAAAACCTACTGCAAAGAAAATTTCCTTCCGACGTAAAAAGAAACATTTTATTAGTCCTTCAACACTCGTTTTTAGGGTTCCGTAGTCAACTAGGAACTCTTATAGTTTCGCCATGTCTGCCCGTCCGTCCGTCCGTCCGCGGATAATCTCAGTGAACGTTAGCACTAGAAAACTGAAATTTGGTACTAATATGTATATCAATCACGCCGACAAAGTGGTAAAATAAAAAGTGGATTTTTTTTTATTAGGGTATCTCCCCTATACGTAAAGAGGGAAGTGTTTTTATTTTCATTTCAACCCTAACGTGTGATATATTGTTGGATAGGTATTTAAAAATGAATAGGGGTTTACTAAAATCATTTTTTGATAATGTAAATATTTTCGGAAATAATCGCTCCAGAAGTAAAAAAAAATGTGCCCCCCCCTCTCTAACTTTTAAACCATAAGTTTTAAAAATATGAAAAAAATCTCAAAAGTAGAACTTTATAAAAGCTTTCTAGGAAAAATATTTTGAACTTGATAGGTTGAATAGTTTTTGAAAAAAAAATACAAAATAATTTCTGAACTAAGTTTGTAATTTAACCGTATAAGCAGGTATTTATTGTCCCTGTAATTTCTATAAAATCATAATGAAATTACGTGCTTTCAAATAAAGTAAAAACGGTGAAAATCGGTTCACGCAATAAATAATTATCCTATAAAAATCATCTTCCATACTTTAAGCTCGCGCGCAATAGTTTACTTAATTTGCCGATAGATGTCGCTGTACGTGGAACGCTCATATCATATCCTACATGGCGGTGTTATTTTAACTCTTAAGTGGGGACACTTACTGTGACAGACGGAAAACTACGGAACCCTACACTGAGCGTGGCCCGACACGCTCTTGGCCGGTTTTTTACAATTATTTTATTTTATTGATGCTCGAACCCAAACATTTAATCTCATTGTCATTGAAAAAGGAGAAGGGGCTAATAAAGCTTAATATTTGTATGGAAATTTCATTTTAGCCGATATATAGAATATTACCAATTATTATTTCACTCTATGAATAATTTTCACTTTCCTCTTGTGCACCTAGCCGATATGTATTTCTTTTCCAATTTAATTTTCAGTCTTCTTATTAACATTTTCATTTTTTCCTGTGCATGCGGGTCCCCTGATCGATGCGGGGCCCCTAGGCAGTTGCCTACTCTGCCTAAAGGTTAATGCGGCTCTGACAACAACGAGCTTTCAGAATCACGCATGTGTGAGAATTACAGTCAGCCACAGAAATGGTAAGGTGGACAACGTGTTCGAAATTAATTTGACACAACTTTATTGTTTAGAGAACAAGAGCGTGTCAAGACTTGTTTAGTTGTCTCTGCTGCTGTCTGTACATACATATCGGTACTTCCAATTGTTATAATATAAAATAACCGTACGCGTATAAGTACCTAAGCATACTAATAATATTGGCAACAAATTCGAGGGGACGTCGAACTACTTAAATTGGACTAGAAAGTTTAAACTGGATCACCTATCCGAATTAGGAATTTAAAACAGTCGGAAAAGTGTCGGGAGCGAGCCGGAGTCGCAAGTGGATTAGTGGCCGCCGCAGACCGCGACCGCGCCTCGGGGCTCCGTGCCACACTCGACGACAAACCCCGTGACGAAATCTATTTTTTACCATTTAACAGTTTTTGGTTGGGAAACGTGTGTGCAAGATGCGCGTAGGTTTGAAACGTTAAGAGTTGTAAACGTAAATCGCTAAAAATGTAATAACGCACATGGATTGCATTTAATAAGATAGTTTGATGTCTTCTTATTATATTTTTTTACAACTCAATTCTTACAGAGCTTGTTTAGTGAGGACGGTGTTTGATGCAATTTTTTTCGCTTGATTTATTATTATTATTCTCTTTATTTCATTCATTTCTTAGATTAGGTTTTTATAATATTTTTACAAAAGTAAAATATAAAAATACATCTAGAACATACAAAAACAATAAAAACATTAAAAAACCTCACGTAGGGTCCCGCCGGCAACGGAGCAAGGCCCAGGCTGCCGGTGGTCAGGGCCGCAGAGAGCGGAACCTTCGGACTATGCCCGCCGTGTCCAGGATATCCGCCTTCTGAATCTGACCCTTGATCCAACCACAACCCCGCAGCGAAAGTCTTATTATTATTATTATTATTATTACATAGGCTACTATTTATATATCCGGAAACCGGGATTACAATCTTCTTAAATAGCATATTTGACCTCCATGGTAAAATTTGAACTTTTTTAAGTACTGGCCGGTATATTTTTTCTTTCTTATTAACGCTCGTGTTTTGTTTTTGACGGGTTTTAAATGTCATCTCGCAGCAAGAATGGAACTCACTCGTGAAAATATTCGTGCTATGATTTATTATGATTTTCGGCGTGGTTTAACGCAACAACAGTGCATAGATCAACTAACTTCAACTTTTGGTGATGAAGCCCCATCTAAAACTACTGTGTATCACTGGTTTAGTGAGTTCAATCGTGGACGTAGTATGCTTACGGACGAAGTTAAGGCAGGTCGCCCGAAATCGGTCGTTGTACAACAAAATATCGAGGCTGTGCGAAAACTTATAATGGACGACCGACATGTTACGTACTGCGAGATAGAGGCGACTCTGGGTATTTCTATGACCAGCATTAATAGCATATTACATAATTATTTGGCTGTAAAAAAAATTTGTTCGCGTTGGATACCCCACAACTTAACAAAAGAGCAAAAAGATGCTCGCGTCGAATGGTGCAATAAAATGTTAAAAAAATATAACCGTGGTGACTCAAAAGCCGTTTATAACATCTATACAGGTGACGAATCCTGGATCTATGCATACGATCCCGAAACGAAGCAACAATCAACGGTATGGGTGTTTCAAAATGAGCCGAACCCTACGAAAGTTACTCGTGCAAAAAGTACATTGAAACAAATGGTGGCCTGCTTCTTCGGTATTAATGGCCATGTAGCTGCAGTGCCACTAGAAAACCGTAGAACGGTTAATTCAGAGTGGTACACGACCATTTGCTTACCGGAAGTATTTGAACAAATTCGTAAAACTAACCAGCGACGAAGAATCATTCTTCATCATGACAATGCCAGCTGTCATACGTCACGCGAAACAACTCTATTTTTGGAGGGTCAAAATGTGGAATTAACGGGTCATCCGCCGTACAGCCCTGACTTGGCACCCAACGATTTTTATTTATTTCCAAATATAAAGAATAAATTACGCGGTCAACGATTTTCGACCGCTGAAGATGCTGTCGACGCATTCAAACAACACGTTATGGAGGTACCTCAGGCGGAGTGGCAGAGGTGCTTTAAAAATTGGTTCACGCGAATGCAAAAGTGCATAGATCATCAAGGGGAATACTTTGAAAAACAATAAAACCATTTTCAGCCGTGTACGTTTGTTTGTTTTTTTGTTTCCGGATATATAAGTAGCAACCCTCGTAGTTATGCTCTCTAATATGTGTTATATTTTCTGATGAAAGCATAAAATGAAGTTAATTTATAAATCAAATGAGCTTTGAGCTGTAAGTTTTACAAATTCAGTTATTTTCTAAAGTTGTAGTTCAGTTATATGAGCAAAATCGATCCTTAACATTTAAAGCATCATGTTCAAAGGCACGCTATATACGCCATCTATTAGTGAAAGAATGAAGTCTCTGTGTGTACCGACAAAGTGGGAACTTTCACTTAACTTGTCGACAACGAATAATTTATTAACATTGATTTATTATGTATTCTACTAGATGTGACATCTAGAACAAATTTTGTGCGCCATAATTGGCGGTTGACAGCTATGACAGAATCAAAGAGTAGTATAGACTTGTAGTGATTTTCACTACAAGTTTTGGGACAAATTGTCATTTCCTGTTACTCAAATGTTTATTAACATGTAAATGTAGGTATAAAGCGCAGTGTTTTTACACTCTGTTATGTTGTTACAGATGGAGTCGATATTAAATCCGAAGATGCGGACAGTATGGAATCAGGTAAGCACAATGTACATAGTAAATACATTGATAGAAGTGGAAAGTTCCATAAAGTCATCATTTATGAGTTTAAAATGCAAACTTAAGAAAAAAAAATAACTACCTACTTGAAATGCGTTCAATATTACCGAAAAACTAAGCCGGAGCATTTGAATTGTTTATTTTAATTTTCCGAATTATTTCGTTTTATAGTTAGACTTTAGGTTTCTTTTTATTTGTGTTAGTTAATATTGTAAATTGTCAGTTTACATTCAGTATACACGCAGGACAGTACAAAATACGCGCCATAAGTAAACGAACTCGTTATTAATATTTGAATAGTGGAAAGTGTAAAAAAATAAAAAGTGTTAAGTCGAATGCGGGTGTTGGGAGCAGCCGCGGAGTTAACGGAGCCCAGGAGGGCCTTTGGCCAAGTCCCCTTCGCTATACAGTCGAAAAGATAAAATGAACATAAAGTTGAGCAGCAGATACCCTCGCTCAGAGGAGTCGTAGTTTCTCTCCTGGCAACACTAAACCGTCTACGACGTGAAACACGCCGTTTGCGCGTACAAATTGCTACGCGTTTTGGTCGACGTCAAAGATATCTTTACAATTTTGCACCTTACTCCTTTGTAATAAGATGCAAAAATGTAAACATATCTTTGACATCGACTGTACTTTGTTCCCTTCCATTGAATTGTCTTCGATTTGGACATTAAGATGTTTCTTTGTTAGTTTACTGACGTTATCACGGCAAATATTATCACATTGTTTGTTTGGCACTGTTATCGTTTAAAAAAACTAACACTTCTGAACTTATGTAACATATCAAATAATTTATGTTGACCAAAAACATAAATGTAAAAAAGGAGAGCCAAGTTCAATACAAAAATTATGCTTGGCTGTGGGCTTCGCCGAAAAAAGAATGGAGATCTAAATGAGTGCCAAGTTCTATGCAAAATCCAAATATGTATTTATAGGAACAAAATAACATTATGAACAAGTATTAAACTCTATTTCTTTGTTTTATTGGATACCTATAACAATTGCTGTTATTTAAAAATGTGAGATCTTAAAGTAGGTTAGATTTGACTTTTAATGTAAATATTTATGTTTTTGGTGGGATATCATTACTTTTTGTAAAGAAAACTAGGCAGGTATTGAGATTTAATGTTTTTTCTTGCGTTTCCGCTACATGGTTTTCTTTTTTATGCTATTGTATATATGCTATTGGTGCCGCGCGCCGCCGACGACACACCGTTGGCCGGTCGTTTAGCGCGTATTACAAGTTTTTTGGTATGGGGGCACCACTTATTTTTGACATAACTTTATTTTTATATTTGTGTTATATAGCAAATATAATAATACATATATTGTGATAGTTTCAAATATCTGCTTGTAACGATTCCAACGATACAATTAAAAAAAAAAATGTATGGGGACCCCCCCTATTTTTAACTTTTTTTTATTTTTAGAAATTTTCCTACGCTTACACACAATTACCGAGCTGGATTCCAAATTTCATTCTTCTAGGTCATCTGGAAGTAGGTTAGATTTAGGTACTAGACACGGTGCCCGTGAGCATTGCGAGAGATTTTAACCACGCATTTCTGAGGTCAAAAGAATGAAAAAACATTATATGACTTTTGTTGTAAAACGCCAAAAAAAAATTTTTTTTTTTTACTTTTTTTTTTCACTTTTTTTGAATGCTGTTCTACATAAAAAGTAAATGTCATTAGAAAAAAGTAACGGAAAAAGTAAATTGCTACATTTTTTCTCGTAAAAACTAGTCCATGCAAAGTGTTTCTTAGGTCTTTGATATCAGTCAATAAGAGATGTCTAGACTATGCCCCATACCGGTGAGATCGCCATCAAAAAATCATTTTACACTGAGAAACAATTCAAAATGCAATTTTTTGTAAGTAGTATTTACTCTGAAACTATGGCGAATTTCGAAAAAGTTTAAAGGACATTTTGTTCTCTAAATATGATAATGAATACACTGTTAAAGTCTCTCGCAATGCTCACGGGCACCGTGTATGTCAGTCAGTGCTAAAATTTACGACTTTTTGACCTTCATATCTTTATAACCGTTTGAACTAGCTTCATGAAATTTGGGCTTCTAGATGTCCTTATGGATATAATTAAACACGCGTAGTTTTATGTGTTTACGTTAAAGAGGTTTTGAGTTATAGAAGGATCAAAAGTGGCACCAACTGGTTCGTGTAATATACACTCGGCGCTGGCTAGCCAGTTCCTTTGCTTGAACTTGGCTTGACACGCTGCCGCGTGTCTAGATAATAGACGGAGAGCTGGCCACGGCACATAAAACACAATAATGAGAGCGACGAAACTCCTCTCGTTAGTTTGTTATACCATGCTTATTTCTAGGTCCGGAGTTCTGGCAGCTGTAAAGTGATGGAGGTCAAAGAATGCAAACCACTTTAAGAATACAAATCCTACAGTTCTGGTTTTGATGCAGATGAGAAATTGTATAAATAATTAGATTATATCATTGCCGAAACTTTCTGATGGAGGAAAATAGTCCAAAATGGGGGAAAAAAGTTTAGAAAACAAGTGAAAGTCAAACGGCAACACTGGCCGGGAATAAACGTCAAAATGACCTAGCGTATTTAATTAGTGAAAATAAATGTTTTAAAAGTGATTTATAACGAGTTACTGTGTAAAATGACAAGATCTCAATGAAATTAAAGTGTAACAGTGTTATCTCTAGTATTAGTTTACTTTAAGGAGCAAATTATTATGACGAAAAATTTTGAGCCAACTGTCAACGGCTTAACGTTCAAGATTTAAAATTACACCGAATTTACATGGAAATTGCCTACATTTCATCGAAGACTTTTACAGGGGAGTATTGCTTTTCACATTTATATGCCTTACTTTTAGTCTGATTGTCCAAAATAACTTAATATTTTTAATATTCAGTACCTAACCTATGGGCAAGTAAGTTCTTGTTAAAAACAGTGGTTCATCTTACTAAACTAGCCAAAGTGAATGCTAATAAACTCAGAAATAGCACAGATGTATTCAACGAACATTATTATAAGTTGACGTTCAAAGTATAAAGTTTTTTTTTGTGTAAATTCCTGCTATAAAGCTTAATTTAAATACTAGAAAATTTGAATTTAAATACTTTTTTCTGTTAGTACCATTGTGAATCATACTTGCTAGGCTCAGATTTCTTACATTGTCAATATCACAAAACAGAAAAAACTATAGAAACGTAACGTATGCGCGGCGCGTGTGGCAAAGGTAAGAGTAGCAACTCAAACCCTGACCACAGATAGCAGTCAGTTCGTCACGGACGGCACGAGCGGTTAAGCGAGACTGATGTGCATTGAAAAGTATAGAAAAATATACAAATATGCCTTATTGTGCTATTTTAGAGTACAAAAACGAGAGCCGGAGGTCAAATCTTGCCCATGGTGGCATTTCATACCATCGTTAAGTCTTATTTTCATTATTTTTTAAATATATATTACATATTTCGTTTTGCGGAAAACATTTCTTAATACGTTATAGAAACTTCAACTATATCTTAAAGAAATAAGGTCGATATCTATTTAGCATAACACTAAAGAACTTTCTCGAATGTCTCGACTATGGTCCGGGCTCTATGGTCCGCTACTCAAGCCAGTGCGAGGAAAATGTTAGAAAAAACTTATCGATATCGATATTTATATATACGTAATGGTTTTTGATTGATGTTAACATTATGTGTTCCTAATAATTTATTTGTAACACTCACTGCATTCCAATAATTAAATAATTTGAAAAGAGGAAACGTACCAATAATAATAGTGTTGAATTTCCGTTCGTAAGTACCGTAATTCATTTATTTACTATGTATTTACGTATTTATTATTATTGTCATTCTTATTATAATATACTTGGAAATTGACCATGTCTTACTTCTACTTACGACAGGAGGTTTTTTTATTATTATTCTTATTTTTTCTTACATAAAGATGTCAAAAAGTGGCAAAAATTGTCTTACGTATAATATATAAATATAAATGAACGCCTTCTTGTATACACCTTCAGAATGTAACAAATACTTTTTTGAAAACCGCGTCAAAATCGGTTCGGCAAAACACGAGATAATCGTGAACAAACGGACATACATACAAACATACAGGTCAGATTGAGAACCTTCTTTTTTTTAAGTCGGATAAAAACGAAAAATCTTGAGTTGTGTTTCTGCCGGTGAGTAGGATTGCCAAAGAAAGAGCTGTAACAGGACGAGGGATCTTCTTGTTTCTTTAGTCGTCAACACAATGAAACTCCTTTTTGTAAAGGGTCGGCAACGCGCATGTTACACCTCTGGAGTTGCAGGCATCCAAAGGCTATGGAAGCTCCATATTACCATCCGGCGGACCGTATGCTTGTTTGCCTTCATCGTGGTATTAAAAAACGACAATATAATTTATTTATGATACATAACCTTTTTGAACAAACAAGTTTATGCTACTTATAAAAAAAATATTTCACACGTCATGTCGAAAGTCGCAACTATGTATTGTTGTATGTATTGATAAAAAAATAAGTACCTAATTTACTTGGAAAACTATACTAATTATTATTTATCGATATGACACCGACTCTTCTACATCACTATTGCATCCTACGACGTAAAGCCCTACCTCCATGTTATCTCGCTTACTCTTACTAAGACCACGCAAGTGGAAGGGAGAAAGAATATAGACGAAGATTTTGATATTTGTGACATCTGTTGTTGAGTTGCTCAACTGGAAATACCGTAGGTCAAGCTATTCGACGCTAGATGACGCTACTTTGTATGAAATAAGTATTACGAATACAATTTCGACTATGTGGTATTAATCATAAAGTTCAAATTATATAACCGGTCATGGCTCATATTACTTTTTAAACAAGATAATTTAGCCAATCATCTTTAAGTTACTGATGTGTTTGTGTTTAAAGTAGTGTGCGTTTTGGCGACACTGGTTCTCGTACTAATCACGACGTAAGCCGCTTCTACCGTTTTTTCTGTTTTGTGGTCAATATGTTTTCAGCACAACCCTCTAAAATGACTACTCGCAGGGATGTTTTGGTCGCTAAAGTCCAGCAACTACAAAGGGATCTTAAGACGGCGACTGAGCTAAATGACAGACTCCTACAAGAGCGGGAAGAAAGTGAACAGGAAATCGAGCGTGTTATCCGAGCAAACACTGTTCTCAAAACTCAGCTTGCCAACCAGGACATTGACTATGAAGATATCCAGGGTCAGCGGGATGAACTTCAAGCTACTGTAGACCGATTTGAACAATGCCAGGAAATACACGAACAGGCATTGCAACGCATCAAGGACCTGGAGCAGCAGCTGGGGGAGATGGACCTTAAAAAAAATTATACTTGCAAGTACTGCTCCGAGCACTCCGGGCCGCCAGACAACAATTTAAGTATTTTTGCTGAGCTAAATAGTTTTGAAGTAGATTTAGTAAATGACAGCATAGTGGACTCTCCTTTTATGGAAAATATAGAGTTTTCAAGTTCTGTGTGCATAGGGAACAGTGATGGGAAAATTTCATTGAACAGAAGAAAAAAGATAAAAAAATATTTAAAATTAAATAGATTCATAAAAAAATCTAAACTTTTGCTGAAATGCCACAAATTCTTATTTAAATCATTAAATTCCAAATGTAAACATGTAGCCTTGAGAGATGAACTCCTAAAGTGCCAATATCAATTAGACCAGACAGTAGAGGAGCTGAATCATCGCTCTGCTGAATTAAGCAAATTAGAGTCAAAGCTAAAAGCTCTTAATGATAAGCATGAATTATCTAGTAAAACGCTACAGGAATACATAGCCTTTATGAATAATGTTCTAGCACCGGGCAGCGGCTACCCTCTGCGCTTGGAATCGCCACGGCCGCCGAGTCGCCTGGCTGCGCCGGGCTCGCCCGCGCCCGCGTCGCCAGCCCGAGCCTGACCTTAGCCTGGACGTCCGGGAGTCGTCGCTGGGTCCTTCACAGTCATGCCCTGGATTGGATGTCGCACTGGATTTATTCCTGCCCTGCCCAGTGGAACCAACTCCACCGTTATCGTGCCCAGGCGAGGCGGGTCCACCGCCGCCATGCACTGTCGAGCTGGTTCCACAGCCGCTGTGCACTGTCGAGCCGGGCCCATCGCCGCCATGCACTGACGAGCCGGGCCCATCGCAGCCATGCACTGTCGAGCCGGGCCCATCGCCGCCATGCACTATCGAGCGGGGCCCATCGCCGTCGTGCCCAGTGGCACTGGATCTATCGCCGTCGCGCTCAGTCCAACACACTCCATCGCTATCGTGCCCTGTCGAGCTGGTTCCGCCGCCGCCGTGCCCGGTGGAGGCGCCACTCTCGCGCGCGCGCCCCGCCCCGCTGGTCCCCGCGCTCGTGCCCGCGCCTGCGCCTGCGCCCGCACCCGCACCCGCACTCGCACCCGCGCCCGCGCCCGCGCCCGCGCCCGCACCCGCGCCCGCACCTGCGCCCGCGCCCGCACCCGCGCCCGCACCTGCGCCCGCGCCCGCACCCGCGCCCGCGCCGCCCGCGCCTGCGCCCGGCCGCACCGTTCTATATACAGACGAGGTGGGCGCCGGGCTCGGCGCGCTGCTGGCGGAGCGCTTGTCGCGAGGCGTCCTTAACAACTGTCACCCGGGCGCCTCCTTCGATCGTCTGATCAAATGTATATCGGTCGGCGAGTATGACCGCGATTCCACGCTTGTAGTGTTTTTAGGAAATAGTATAGATTGCACTAAACGAGATATCTTGAGATTATCCGAGACCCTGTCAGATATTGGCCAGCGAGATTCTGTAAAAATAATTATCTGTGCCTTACCATACAGAATGTCGAGTCATATAAATAAGAGGGTATATTCTTACAACTCCGTATTTTATAATCTTTCTTTGTACAGTAGTACGATTTCGTATTGAGGATTTTATTATGCCCCATGATAGGACTTACCTTCCGAGAAGATGTCTTATAGATTGTGCTAACCTGTTAGCATACAATATTGTAGACCCCGTCGTGACTAGCACGGCGGATGATAGTTTTATTAAGACGAATCCCGATTCATACTGCAGGGGCTCAGATTTAGAGAGGCAGCCGTCTGGTGATATCAATTTAAACTGACTGCTACGACAACGAGTGCACCAGCCGGCTCCGTTCCTAAACATAACTGTGATGCTAGCATAAGTAGTAAAACTGATGTATTGTACTTAGTTCACCAAAATATTCAAGGGTTTACCAGTAAACAACTGGAAATTGATTTATTTGTACAACACTCGAACATTGATATCCTCTGTATAACGGAGCACTGGCTTAAAGGTCATGAATTTATGTTTAATTTCCACAATCATAGTGTAGTAAGTAATTTTTTTAGAAAATCCTGCATTCGCGGCGGGTCATTAATAATGGTAAAACATGATATAAAAAGTAAGGAGCGGAAAGACATTGTTGAATTGTCTGTGGAACGCCATATTGAACTTTCTTGTGTCGAGTTAGAAGAATTTATAATTATATGCGTGTACAGGCCTCCATTGGCAAACTATAACACATTTGAGTCAGTGATAGATGAAGTTCTTACAAGTGTTTTTTGTAGTAATAAAAGTGTTCTTGTGTGTGGTGATTTTAATATCAACTTACTTGAAGATTCATCCATGTGTGTAAGGTTACTTAGTACTTTCAAATCCTACAATTTAGTAAATTTATTTTGTGAGCCTACACGAATCACAGCAACCAGTGCTACATGCATAGATAACATTTTCAGTAACAAGGATGCGACTAGTAAATCTATAATAAACAACTTAAGTTCTGACCACTGTGGACAAAAAGCCTCTTTTAGCGGAAAAACTAAGGATATTCCACAAGTCACTATGTGCAGACCAATTTCCGAAAGACGATTAGATTTATTCAGTCGGAATATCACGAAACAATTATGTTATGTTCCATTTACCCACGAAAACCCTAACCGTATGAGTATTGAGTTGTTTAACTGTATTAAAAGGGAATTTGATGCCTGTTTCATTCCGAAGAAGGTGCAAGGCAAGGTCAAGACGAAATTTAGCGACTGGGCTACGCCGGATATTCATGAGAAAAGACGACGGCTCTATGATTTATATGACTTGAGAAGAATTAATAAAAGTCCGGAATTCCTAGATTATGTCAGGAACTTTTCTAAATCTTTTAAGATGATGTGTGCCGCTGCTAAAGCTGATTATCTGTCCAGAAAGATCCAAAATTCCAAGGATAAAGTAAAAACTGTTTGGCAAGTAATCAACGATGAAACTGGGAAACGTAAAATCAAAGATCCGCACTACAACCTACGTATTAATAATAATTTAGTGAGTTCGGACCTTGAAGTTGCGGATCATTTTGAGCAGTTTTTCTCTAATATACCGGTAGAAACAACAAAGTCTCTTCATTCATCGCCTGACGTCGCTGAGGCAATACTGAAAACAAATATAGCAGAGTGTACAGATTTCTTTAAATTTTCATATGTTACTCCGAACTTAGTTATTAAAACATTTAAATCCCTAAATTTAAAGAAAACTGAAGATCTTTGGGGCCTATCTGTTAAAGTTCTACACTCCTTTGGAGTAGCAGGCGTCCATAGGTTACGGTAGCTGCTTACCATCAGGCGGGCCGTATGCTTGTTTGCCACCGTCGTGGTATAAAAAAAAAAAAAATTCCATTGTTGAATCGATTGCACCACATTTAGCTGATATATTTAACAAATGTATTGATACAGGAATATTTCCAGACATAATGAAGCACAGCAAAGTCATCCCCTTGTTCAAATCAGGATCGAGAACAGAACCAAGCAATTTCAGACCAATTTCAATACTGCCGGCACTGAGCAAAGTTTTCGAGAAACTAATTCTAAATCAACTTGTGTCACATTTTAACCGAAACGAATTGTTCGCCAGAAATCAATTTGGTTTTACCAGAGGTCGCTCGACTACTGACGCAGGTGCTGTTCTTCTTAAGCACATCTTTGCCGCTTGGGAAAAAAAACAAGATGCTGTTGGAATATTCTGTGACCTATCGAAGGCATTTGATTGCGTTGATCACGAAAATCTAAGGAGAAAACTAAGCCATTACGGGATCAAAGCTGGTGCCCTTAACCTCGTCTCATCATACCTATCGGATAGAACACAACGAGTGGTTATTAATGGAACTCAATCTTCTGGGTCCCCTGTGGCACTCGGAGTGCCTCAAGGCTCAATACTTGGTCCTTTCCTGTTTTTGGTGTACATTAATGACCTACCTAAAATTGTGCAAGATAAACATGATATAGTGTTATTTGCTGATGACACATCTCTGATATTTAAAGTGGACAGAAAAGAAAACAGCTTCGATAGTATTAACAGTGCACTCTCCAAAGTAGTAAATTGGTTTACGGCTAATAACCTACTTTTGAACGCCAAGAAAACGAAGTGCATCAAATTTACACTTCCCAACGTCAAGCAGATTAACAGCAGCAAGATTATAATAAATGATGAAATAATGGAATTCGAAAATCAAACTGTTTTCTTAGGAGTCACTTTAGACTCGAAATTACAATGGCATCCACATATAGCTACCCTAGCTGGGAAACTTAGCTCTGCAGCCTATGCCGTGAGGCGAATCAGCCATCTAACAAACAGTGAAACTGCCAGGCTGGTATACTTCAGTTACTTTCACAGTGTTATGTCGTATGGAATTCTGTTGTGGGGTAAAGCAGCTGATATTGGGACCATATTTGTGCTACAAAAACGAGCTGTACGTGGCATTTATAAAATGCGCGGTCGAGCATCCGTAAGAGGAAAATTTGAAGAGGCAAATATTCTTACCGTAGCATCTCAATACGTACTTGAAAACATTATGTATGTGCGGAAAAACATCCATAAATTCAAGCTCAACAGTGATATCCATAACTATAACACTAGAAATAAAGATAAGATTGCTGAGCCTGGCCACCGCCTCGGTAAGGTTCGTACGTCTTTTTCCCAGTTTGTTCCCAGGAACTGTACACGTTTTTATAACAAAGTCCCCGCTGATGTAGTGAATTTGCCACTAAATAAATTCAAGTCTTATGTTAAGCGCTATTTGTTGAGGAGAGAGTACTATACTTTAAAGGAATTCATTGAGGATAACGATGCCTTTAAGCCTGTAGCTTGATATAGTTAGTACAATACAAATTGAGAAATTATTAGGTACATTACTCTATGAAGCAGCTTTACTAGTGTCCAGTATTACCTGTTTTTCATTTTTATTTTATTTTGTTTTTATTTAGTATTTGGACACTTAGAGACGTTATACATCTCTAAGTCTTGCATTCGCAAATATATATATGCATAGATATATATTTAATGATCCTGACGCTTAGAGACATGTACATCTCTATGTCACTTTTATATTGTAATTTAGTTCACGCATCTAAAATACGAGCACAGAATATTGTTTCTCACCAGACTAAACATGGCTAGTTTTTATTAATTAATAAAGCCCGCCAGCTTGAACATGTCATGCTCGCTTAAAAGGCTCTGCTTATGGTGGCGTCGTTGATCGGGTCGCCACTTTCCCGAAGAAAGGTTGAGGGAGGCGATGGCTGAGATATGCGTCATACTCGTGAACGGGTGCTGTTTGTGGAGACCGGTCTGTTTAGGCTAACTGGGGCAACACATTTACGTAACTTTTTATTAATCATATTTAATTTTAGTTTAATTGGCTTTAGACACAACATTCGGTGCTTGATTATCCATATTTTTTTATTATATAGAATATATAGAATATATAGATCAAGACACTTGGAGACCTTATACATCTCTAAGTATAATTTAGAAATAGTATGTTTATTGTATACTAGAATCACTTAAGTACTTTTTTTTATATTATTTATATTCAAAGTTTGTTTCTAACTGTTGATGATGGATTATTATAATTTGGAAATTTATGTAGAAGACACAGTTCAGGTAAGAAAGTATATCAAACTTGTATGTAATTTATTTTCAATAGTCAGATTTGGACTCATCTTTTTTCTTTGGTATTTTTCTTAAACTATAACCTATTGTTGGTTAATCTAACCTTGGTTTGATATGTTTTCTTATAGAACAACGCACTTATATGTATTGTTTAGTTTTGATGTACTGTTGTTTTGAAAAAATAAGTCCCGCCGAGTTTCTTGCCGGACATAATTCTTCTCGGGTCAGAGGTGTAGGGTTAGAACCGGTGTAGTTTGATTTTTTTTCTCTCTCTTTTACTTTGACGTGTAAAAGTGCCCTTGTGGCCTACTTACTGAATAAATGTTTGAGTTTGAGTTTGAGTGGGGAAAACAGTAGGCGACAAAAGTTTGTCGCCTACTGTTTCCGAAATAATACGCAACGTTTTTGGTTCTAATGTAAAAATAAAGTCCCGGTCCTTTAGAAATAAGACAACATCGGCAGTTTTCACCTATTTTGGTATTCCTTTTTACCAACTGAAAATTTTTCTAATTTGTTACTCTGACCTCCATACATTAAAAGCTGCCAAATGCTCCGATCTAGCAATAAGGATAGTATTGCAATCTGACGAGACGGGTTTCGTTGTTCTCATTATTGTGTCTATCTGACGAATCTGACGTGGCCAGCTCTTAGTCCATAAATACTTGCATACTTTATTATTTACATATAGCATAGTTACTAATACTTACTATATAGGTAGTTAGCACCATTATTAATTAACGACAGCAAGAATATTTTTACTTTTTAATCATCTATATTGTGTACAAAATGTCAGATAAAAAATAGTATATTTTATCAGTTCTAAACTTCTATTACTTATAGCATTGTTTTAGAAATAATACCTACGTGGCAAAGACAAAATATTACACTCATTATAGATTCATGATACATATAACCATAATTCAATCGAATGCAATCTCTACACTACTGCAAGTTACTAAAATTATGAGGCACCTAATGGATGTATTTTAAGAGCAGATTTCAGCCTGATGGGGAACGTGGAGGTAAAATTGCATTGCGGGCGAACCTTTCTGAACTCACAATTAAAACCGACGAGCGGAATTGTGGACATCGTTCGTCACTTAGCGGCCCGGGGCCGCTTTTCTACCTTCGATGTTTACTACTTATTAATTCATATAACGATTTGTAAACGAAAATAGTTGTTAGGAAGACATTTTACACGCTTTTCATCGGCGTTTCTTTGTAGACTTGTTTGACACGGATTTAAAAAAAAAAACAGAAGGTTCTCATTCAATTTTATTTAATTTTTTATATTTGTGTAGTAAAAGCTTGTAGCGTCCGCAATGGTTAGATTTGTTTAAAAAATATAACCTGACTAGCTTTTGCCCGCGTCTTCGCCCGCGTACTATAAGTACTAAAAAAGGAATTTATCAGTTTGTCCCGTATGTTTGTATGTACGTACGTAGGTATGTATGTTTGTCCGCGATTATCTCGCGTTTGGCTGAACGGATTTAGACGCGGTTTCCGGAAAAGTATTTGTTACATTTCGGAGATTTCGGTATACGACGTTTTGGTGCAGAAATGATTGCAATAATCGTTGAATTGTTACGCCCGCAATGCCTTACTACAACTAAGAGATTTTATTAATGCAGATTTCTACTCTTGAATAGAACCTTTTCCCCGCGACTTCGTCGGCCTGGAATTAGTAATCTGGATTTTCGGGATAAAATCTGTCCTATATTGTTTCTCGGGACTCAAACTATCTATGTACCAAGTTTCACCTCAATAGTCGGTTCATGCGGATTCGCCAAACAAACTACCAACCTCTTTTCTACCACTCTAGGATTGCGGGAAAAAAACTGTCCTTTATTGTTTCCCGGGTCTCAAACTATAACCACAACAAAAAAAAAATTGCCATACAAACCTCCAACCTCCATTTCACTCCCTTAATGGTTGAGTTTCGCAATATAAACTATTTTATATACCTTCCAGGGACTCAAACTATCCGTATACCAAGTTTCATCTAAATAGGTTCAGCTGTTAAAATTTTCCCATACAAACTTCCAACCCCCTTTTCACCCCCTTAAGGGTTGATTTTCTGGATGAAAACTACGCTCTCATTTTGGGCTATGCGTTGATATGTCAGTCAGTCAGTCAGTTTCTTCTTTTATTTATATATTTATTTAGATTAGATTGCAATTTCATAACTATACTAATACAAATACTTTCAATAATTTTCATGTACTCAATATTAAATTTCATAATCGATGCTATTTTCGTAATTAACGTCCCAAAAAATCATAATAATTACACCCATATTGATATTTAGACATTTAACCCCATCGCACCCCAAACCCCCAATATGGTATTTCACGTCCGCCGAGTTGGATTTTAAAATCGCTGTTGTTTTCGTAATCAGCGACCCGATAAACCATAGAAACAATACCGATGTTGATTTTCAGACTTTGTGACCACATTTCTCTCTTTTAGGGGTTGAATTCTCAAAAACCCTAACACCTGGCCCTGTAGCCAAGATGACAATCGTTTGCAGAAAACGAAATCGAAACGCTACACGCTCATGCTCACTCTATATTAGTGCGATAAAGAGACGGATAGCGTTTCGATTCGTTTTCTGCAAACGATTGTCATCTTGGCTAAGCTCCCTGTTTTCTTATTTATCCTTATTATTTTATTTATTTATTTATTTATTTATTTATTATTAAAAATACAAGGGTATTTCTTAAATCGAATACATAGCCCTACAAAACTCTAGAATGAGTTTGTCTGTGGGATCGACAGTCTCTCATTAGACTATTATTATAATTTATATTATTTTAAGCTTATGTTGTACAACAAGTCATCAGTCTACAGGTAATGTGTGCAAGTGCTTTTTTAATAAACGTGTGAATACGTTATTTTTCTTTTCGAGCCTGATGATTTCAGGCAGACCGTTTAAAAGGTATGGGATACGTTTTTTTAGGGTCCTGTCCCCAGAATACTCCTGTAAAGTTTATAATAAAATTGTCCAACTAATCTTGTTTCCCCACACAAACTTTAGACCCCCATTATAAGGAACCTACGTGATAAATTTGGAAACTCTAGAACTAGCGGTTTGAGCTGTGCATTGATATGTCAGTCAGTCAGTCAGTCAATCAGTTTCTTCTTTTATATATTTAGAAGAAGAACATTGTAATTTTATGCCAAATACTCTAAAGAATTTTCATGTTTACACAATTAAATTTCAAGATCGATGCCAATTTCGTAGTTAATGTCCTATAAAAACACAAAAACGACACCCATATTAATATTTAGACATTTCAACCCCATCGCACCCCAACAGGAGAGATGGTATTTCACGTCCGCCACGTTAGATTTTAAAAACCCGATAAACCATAGAAACAATACCCATGTTGATTTTTAGACTTTGTCACCACATTTTAGGGTTTTGGGTGGTTTACGTAAACCATAGAAACAGAACCCATGTTGATTTTCAGACCGTCACCACATTTCCCCCTTTTAGGGGTTAAATTTTCATAAAACCTGATACACTTGTTTAATCATTTATCGTTAGGAATACACCTGTGAAGTTTCGAATAAAATAGTCTGACTAATCTTGTTTCGCCATACAAACTTTGGCCCCCCATTTCATCCCCTTAGGGATCCTTTCTTAGTGCACCCCTTGCCCTTATAAGAAACCTACGTGCAAAATTTGGAATCTGTAGAACCAGCAGTTTGGGCTGTGCGTTGATACGTCAGTCAGTCAGTCAGTTTCTTCTTTTATATACTGGGCGTCCCACGACTTTGCCACATGGAGGGGAAGTACTTTAAATACTGTAGATAGGACATTTTACTGAAAGAAGACTTCATTTATATTTTTAAAACAATACAAACTGCATTCAAAGAATTTTCAATAATCGTCTGTCTGAAATCATGTCTGCTGTATGGGAGCCCCTTAAATATTTATTTTATTCTGTTTTTTATTTGTATTTGTTGTTATAGCGGCAACAGAAATACATCATCTGTGAAAATTTCAACCGTCTATCACAGTTCATGAGATACAGCCTGGTGACAGACGGACAGACAGATACACGGACAGCGGAGTCTTAGTAATAGGGTCCCGTTTTTACCCTCTCATTCGCATCTCGCATTTAATAAAATCTTATCAGTGCCTACCGTATTTAGGGGGTTCGATTCCAGGTTCAGACAGGCGATAATTTAAAATTCTTTAAATGCAGATCGTATTGTTTTAAAAATAAAAATGAAGTCTTCTTTCAGTAAAATTTCCTATCTACAGTATTTAAAGTACTTCCCCTCCATGTGGCAAAGTCGTGGGACGCCCAGTATATAAAAGAATTACTGTAAAATTACCTAACTATGCTCCGATCATCCAACTGGTTATTATTAGTAGGTTAGTAGGTAGTCTGTGATTGGACACCATACGTATAGATCGAGTACTTCACGGTGCTTCAATTTGACCCATTTCCTGCTGCCCAATTGAGCTGAAATATAGTGTAGCTACTTAACTCAGATGACATTACAATGTTTTGGTACCATCGAGCTGGTCTGATGATGGAGATCTGGAGGTAGCCATAAGGACTAGGTTATATAAAACAATGCAATCATTGTGCTTAGAGGTTTGTTAGAATCGTCTCGATGAGTAGTAGACGAGACGACTGTTGAAAGAAAAGTATAGCCAGCGATAAAGCTTGTCTTAAAAAAAAAAATTGTCACAATATTTTGACGCAAACGCTCTATGGAATAAAAAAAAAACAGTGTGCATAGGCAAGGTAAAACTCTATCCTACTAGCTAAAGCGTGAAGAAACAAGTAAAAACTTTTACTAAATTATTTTGCACGTGTGAATAAAGCGACATTTTCCCATACTGTTTTTAACCCTTTGACCGCCAAAGCCGTTCAAACACGTCAACGTAAAGTCGTGCCCTCAGCGCCATGACGTGTTAAAACGTCCAAAATGAGAGATCAAAATACTCCTTAATAAACAACCTTTATATAAATATTTTTGTATATTTATTATAGCTCTACCATTCACCTATATTTTTAGTTAAAATTTCATTCAAAATAACCCGTAACTCAAGAAAAAATTTGAAAATACCTCAAAGCTATTTAAAAGAACAAAAAGGCACTGCCCTCCTCGCCGTTGACGGGTAATCACGTCAAGCGGCGTGACGTCACTTCGAAATAGTGTTGTTCGTTTGAAAGCATAGTGGTCGATGTTGATTATTGTATGAACATTAACCAAACACTGTAATTATGAATGTTTTTCGCATTTTAAGCTTTATTATATAATTAAACTAATTATTAAACTGTGATTCGTGTAGAAGATTAGTTTTAGGAACTGCATATCGTAATGTTAAAAAAGGTATATATTTTAAATTTTTACAATTTTTACTTTAATATATGCATTATTAAAAAAGAAAGAGTTTTATTTAAGTCGCAATGGAATAAATACAATGCGTGTTATAAGGGCCGTATTTAAAACCTAACAATGTGTATGTCGTTTCTTTTAATCTTATTGCTTTTCCGCATTCTTGTTAATCCTTAAACAATGATAAATACCGCGACACGTGGGCTTTCGGTCATTTCAAATAAGTAAAAATAATGAAATAGTATTTTAGATAAAATGTCAACCAATATGAATGTTATCGGTGAGAGACCGAGTTTAAGTGAACAAAGATTACGTCATTATTAGGGATATACCAAGTTTCTTTAGGTACAAAAGAATGAAATGTGCGCGAGGTATTTTTTTACCTACACACCCGTTCTGTCCGATGTTCATTAGTTTTTATCATAAAAGGCCATGGCAGGGTAAGGGAACATCTTGTGCCTTAATAGCTTTTCAGGCTGATTTTTTTTGTGATGATGGGCCCTGCTGTTAGTAACTCCTATACAAAATTACAGCATTCTCCTCTTCTTACTTTCCAAGAAAAAAATTATTAAGAAAAATCATTTTTCGTGAATATTTCCGCTTCCGTAGATTGAATTAATTCGTGCTTTAAACATATAATACACATACCCGAGACGGACAATATGTCACTATAAACCGCATAACATTCCATAGACAAAAAATTTTTTTCAAGGGTTAACATTTTTCATTTTTTTTTTCATAAGTTCTGAGAGAGAGACACCTCCAATTTTTTAACACATAATAGCCTTTTTGATGGCCTGTAACATAAATTAAATTCAAGCATATAGCATTGGTGCATAGTACAAAAATTATTAAAATAAAACTTGGTAAGTCCCTGTGACGTAATAAAAAAGAAATAAATTCATCTTGTATTAAACCTTTTTTTAAAGTTTATAAATGATTTATCACTGGCCTGATATTAAAGTACTGTTTCTGACATCATCATTTTGACATATCGATAAAAAGAAAAACTATTGTAAATGGAATAATCGCAATACAACAATCCTGGAGTGTGATCATTCAAATGATGCAAAAATGAATCTTTATTCATTTTGCTTTACTAAAATTAAAAAGCAAATACAGGATTCGCTGTTTAGTGAAAGTTGTAACGACGTTGTTTCGTTGGAGGAGGTAACTATCATATGTTTTACAAGAACTATTTTGTATTCCAAAAGCTGTCTAGCCTCGATCAGAATAAATGAATATTATTGTTTTAGGTCAATCGATGGAAGTCGGGTATATATGAGCTACGCCTGCCTTCATATATTTGTCGGGATTTGTTCTTAAATGCAATTAAGGATTCAAGTTTGAACATTAATCTCGAGGAAGACGAAATCGTGTACATAGGTGTATGTACAACCTGTGGCATTCCGACTAACTTGGAAATCGATAATGATTATTGCAATAGTGAAATGTACTTAGAATATTTATTTTGTCAAGTCTGTGCTGGCAATTGCTTTATAAAATGTGGCTGTGGAATTGCATGTAATTGTATTGAAGTTGCACAACAACGTACTAAACGTATTATTATGACGCACGTATCATCTTAATGCTAATAATCTAATGAAGTAGCCATACATAACATAGAATAACTGGATAAGTGATATTACATCTGTTCAATGTGTCAATAAATAATCTTTATCTTTATTGCATTTATCATTACATGTATAAGTGCTGGAATAATTGTTTATAATAAGATACTGGATTAAACTACTAGCCAAAATGTCATTGAGTAATCAAAACACTACCAGAAATTGTGCTTGCTGTTTAAAACATATCTCGAAAATACAGGGTAAAAAGAAAATTATTTTGACTGTACAAGAATCTGTTTTTTTCTCAGCCTCATTATCAAAAACTATAAATATCAACGATATTTTATGCCCTCAATGCCGAATTAAGGCATATCGAAAAAAGGAACAGCGAATGGACTCAAGTGGTACAGACACGGATGATGACAGCACGTATATATTGCCAAGTTCTGCCGCAAAAATAGAGACGACTGAGAAAGTACTACTCCCTATTCCAAGAACTGTGTCTACACACAGTTATTGCTGTGTTTGTAAAGCTAAAAGCAATTTACAACTTATTCCCGAAAAGGCTAGAATACAAGCCTATGTAAAAAGATGTATATACATACCAGAAGGAAATCGTTGTTGTCATTCTCATATTATAAAAGACCGCTTTTATGAAAGTGATTTAACGTACTTATCTATCCATTCAAACACATCAGAAGTAAGTACAACAGAGATAACTAACATTTTCAAGGCTATGTCAACTAACATTGACTGTACTTTATTCAATAGAATAAAAGACCAATCAATTTCAGAGGAACAGATTCATGTTTTAACTGGCCTGAGTTGGGGAAGTATCAACGATTTAACAAAAGAGATTAAATCAATGCGTAATAACTCTAAACGCACCGTAATACAAGCGTTGGTATTATTTTTTACTAAATTACGAACTGGTGGATCGAATAGACTATTGTCGACAATATTTGAGCTAGAAGCACATCAACTAATATCTGAATATTGTCATAGTGTCATAGCGGCTTTTGAAAATGATATTCTATTGCACAAGTTTGGTATGCATTCTCAAACAAGACAATGGTTAATTGATAATCAAACTAGTAGTGTTGCAAAAAAACTACATAATACTTCAGATTGCCTGATCTTGATATGCGATGGAACATATTGTCGACATGAAAAGAGCACCAACAACGAATGTCAAAGGAAATCATTTTCAGGACAAAAGAAAACACCGCTCTGCAAACCCTTCACCATTTGCACGACGACTGGTTATATTGTCGATATGTTAGGTCCATTTTTAGCTAACCTCAACGATGCAGCAATACTTCGACAAATCATGGACGATCCTAATGGACTTTGTACTCTAATGCAGCCAGGAGATATATTTGTACTAGATCGCGGTTTCCGGGACGTCGTTCCCTACTTAGAAGCTAAAGGATTCAAAGTTCTAATGCCAGCCCTCAAAGGTAATAGAAAACAACTCACGACCGTTGAAGCTAACGAATCTCGGTTTGTGACAAAAATACGTTGGGCCGTCGAAGCAGTCCATGGAATGCTAAAAGAAAAGAACCAGCTACTCAGCCACACTTTAGACAACAAAATGTTGCCAACGATTAAAAGTTATTATCGCATTGCATCATTATGTTTGAATCGTTATGGCCAAAAGAATACATTAGATGACTCTACGACGGAAATGCTTTTACAAAGAATGAATGAAAAAAGACATGAAGAGAATGTTTTAGTTAAAGAAGTCGAAGAACATGGATGGCTCCGAAAAAAATTACCATTACAACAAATAAATAGTAAAGAAATCTTGGATTTTCCAGAGTTGACGGAAAAACAGCTATAATTTTTTTTAGTGGTACATATCAAATGGGTCAAGCTTTGTCTTATTTAGGAGAAATGATTTTGGAGGATGGTACTATCAACATGCAATTTGTCAAAGACCAATCGAACATCTTAAAAATACAGGTTCAGTCTAGACACATGTCCAGAAAACGGTATCGTTGTTTTGTGGAATATATACCAAATTGCAACGAAATTAAAAACTTCTTCTGCGAGTGTGCATGCGGATTACGTACAGTCAGCTGCTGCTCCCATATTGCAGCAATAGTTTATTATTTATCACATGGTAGATTTTTAACTAAAATACCTAGACCAGCCGAAAAACTGAGCAATCTGTTTAAAAAAGGCCTAAGTATTGTAATTAACGAAAATAGTGACGACGACGATTAAGTGAAGACTTTTTTTGTTATGGTGCACCAATGCTAGACGCTTGAATTTAATTTATGTTATAGGCCGTCAAAACGGCTATTATGTGTTAAAAAATTGGAGGTGTTTCTCTCTCAGAACTTATGAAAAAAAAAAATTAAAAATGTTAACCCTTGAAAAAAATGTTTTGTCTATGGAATGTTATGCGGTTTATAGTGACATATTGTCCGTCTCGGGTATGTGTATTATATGTTTAAAGCACGAAAAAATTCAATCTACGGAAGCGGAAATATTCACGAAAAATGATTTTTCTTAATAATTTTTTTTCTTGGAAAGTAAGAAGAGGAGAATGCTGTACTTTTGTATAGGAGTTACTAACAGCAGGACCCAGCATCACAAAAAAAATCAGCCTGAAAAGCTATTAAGGCACAAGATGTTCCCTTACCCTGCCATGGCCTTTATTTATTTGATGGTATTGTTAAACATTTTTTTACTCAACTAAACACTTAAAAAACCTAACGTATTTTCGTTCATACAGTTACACCACGGAAATATCGATACAGAAATGAATGAATATCTCTCACCCCCAACTCTAACATTCATAATAAGTTACGGTGCCACCAGCGTCAAAGTCGTCATAATCATAACACGTCAGCGCGTGACGTTATCACTTAAGTAGTGCTGTGGCTATATTGACAAAATAAAATAAAATTGTATATTAATTTTCATATTTTTGTAGTTGATCTTAGGTGTATAAGAAAAATACGAAATTAATATTCTTTACTATTATGATTTCTAAATATCTAAAGTGATTTTTCATAACTAAATCCACTATTAAGCGGAAAGAAATGTTTCGTCGATATGTTGTTTTCCATTCACTACGGTATCTGAGTGCGCTCGTGCAAATTTCGCTCTGGCGCTGGTGGCACGATTTTTCTGTCCGATGCGTGGCGTTCAAAAGGTTAAAGGAAAAAAAGTGAGTGAGAAAGTGAGAATAAGATCTCTTCTGATACCTGAATGACCCTGATACCTGTATGAAAGTTTTCTAGGATTCGAATTACTTCGTCCATCACGCCCATGTCACTTTTCTCTAATTTAAATTAAGTAGGTAGGTACACAATTTCTCAATCTCTGAGTCCTCTGATTCCAATAGACTCCAATACACAAATTATGGTGGTAACGTCACGTTTTTTAAATTATGTACCCTTTTCGTAATAATAAAAGGCTATGTGGTAACTTTGCTATGTTAGATGAATCAGGCGCTTTACCAAGTAGCAGCCCTAACACAAATGTTTAAATTGCTTTAAATTCTAAATCCTTTCATTAACGTTATTCAAATTAATAATGTCGACTAAATATGGTATAAAGAAGATCTCTAGTTAAGAATTAATTCCGCATACCTTTGGATTTTTATTTAAAAAAGAAATTGTTTAACTACTAAATTGCAAATTTCTCAGATCAGAATAATTTTTTAAGGATATTTTTGGTCTTAAAATTATCAATCGGAAGATATATAGCGTTTAATATTACACGAAAGTTTATAAAGGCACGTATTCATGAAATATTACCACTTCTATGTGTTTTGAATGTGATACCAATAGGATCGATCTAGATCAAGAGACATTATACATATGTATGTGATATCAAGTTGGTATTATATTTAATGTAAATAAATTTATTTGTAAGGTTTCATCGATAATTGCATATAGTATAAGTATCTAGTAGTATAGTAAAATTATGCAGTGCTACGCCGTAGCCCGTAGCAAATAAATCTAGTACAAGGGCTGCTATTTATATATCCGGAAACCGGGATTACAATCTTCTTAAATAGCATATTTGACCTCCATGGTAAAATTTGAACATTTTTAAGTACTGGCCGGTATATTTTTTCTTTCTTATTAACGCTCGTGTTTTGTTTTTGACGGGTTTTAAATGTCATCTCGCAGCAAGAATGGAACTCACTCGTGAAAATATTCGTGCTATGATTTATTATGATTTTCGGCGTGGTTTAACGCAACAACAGTGCATAGATCAACTAACTTCAACTTTTGGTGATGAAGCCCCATCTAAAACTACTGTGTATCACTGGTTTAGTGAGTTCAATCGTGGACGTAGTATGCTTACGGACGAAGTTAAGGCAGGTCGCCCGAAATCGGTCGTTGTACAACAAAATATCGAGGCTGTGCGAAAACTTATAATGGACGACCGACATGTTACGTACTGCGAGATAGAGGCGACTCTGGGTATTTCTATGACCAGCATTAATAGCATATTACATAATTATTTGGCTGTAAAAAAAATTTGTTCGCGTTGGATACCCCACAACTTAACAAAAGAGCAAAAAGATGCTCGCGTCGAATGGTGCAATAAAATGTTAAAAAAATATAACCGTGGTGACGCAAAAGCCGTTTATAACATCTATACAGGTGACGAATCCTGGATCTATGCATACGATCCCGAAACGAAGCAACAATCAACGGTATGGGTGTTTCAAAATGAGCCGAACCCTACGAAAGTTACTCGTGCAAAAAGTACATTGAAACAATTGGTGGCCTGCTTCTTCGGTATTAATGGCCATGTAGCTACAGTGCCACTACGAAACCGTAGAACGGTTAATTCAGAGTGGTACACGACCATTTGCTTACCGGAAGTATTTGAACAAATTCGTAAAACTAACCAGCGACGAAGAATCATTCTTCATCATGACAATGCCAGCTGTCATACGTCACGCGAAACAACTCTATTTTTGGAGGGTCAAAATGTGGAATTAACGGGTCATCCGCCGTACAGCCCTGACTTGGCACCCAACGATTTTTATTTATTTCCAAATATAAAGAATAAATTACGCGGTCAACGATTTTCGACCGCTGAAGATGCTGTCGACGCATTCAAACAACACGTTATGGAGGTACCTCAGGCGGAGTGGCAGAAGTGCTTTAAAAATTGGTTCACGCGAATGCAAAAGTGCATAGATCATCAAGGGGAATACTTTGAAAAACAATAAAACCATTTTCAGCCGTGTACGTTTGTTTGTTTTTTTGTTTCCGGATATATAAGTAGCAACCCTCGTACTGTAGCGAAAAATGTTCTTAAGAGAGCTAGCAAAGTATACTGCGACATGGGCCCTCCTGGCCTCCTACGAGTAGCTAATTCTTCCAGGGCGCCCTGGAAGAATTTTCTAAGGAAAGATTATTCGATTAGCAAAAAAAGTGTACATAGTACTTACCTACGTAACGTGAGAGCAATAATTAGCAGGTGAACCCAATGAACAGTAAAACAATGTTTGAAAATATCTCAGATTATAATTTTATTCACCTTGCTGGTCTACTGCCCTTAAGCGGTCAGTAATGTTCCGCAGACTAATACTGAAAATAAAAATGTGCCCCAAGGGACCAATGGAGTACAAAAATTAAAGGCACAATTTACACAGATTGTATTTACCGTCACTTTGTGTGCAATGTTTTTTTATTCAAACGTACATTTTTCAATATCAATTTGACGCATAAATAATTGTAACCTTACTACGATAGGTAAGAGCTACCTTTTTAAACTCCAACTAAGGCCTCAGTCTAAGATTTTATTAGTTCATTGATATGTGTTACAAAAATTAGCCGTACATTTTTACGGGTACGAGACGAGTAGTTGTCGACCAGGGGGCCGATTTTTGACACTCGAGCGCTCGAATTCAAATAAATTAAGCACGAAAAACTTCGCACAGAAGAGTTTGACGCCATTATTTTTGCATGAAATTAATAGTTTAAATAGTCGTGATTTTCAATTCCTATAGCTGTTTTTTTTTAAACATCATTTCATCATTTTATTCAGAGTTTAAAATGTGGAGCGCTCGAATATTAAAAATCGCCCCCCTGCACAAACGAACCGATTAAATAAGGCCTACAGGTACAAACATGAATTGCAAATGTTTCTACCTAATTAACCATATGACCCGCTATTATTATATAGGGCGTAACAAAAATATGGTGATCCGTTTAAGGGCAAAATTGGTATCGTATTGCGACTAAGAAATAGTAGAAGAACATTTTTTTTTATACAATTGCTCAAAAAGTTTACTTTATGTAGCTGCAAATCGTGCGTAAAGTTTGATTTTATGCACTAGTGCTAAAAAGTAATCTGATCTGCAAATCGTGCGTAAAGTTTGATTTTACGCACGATTTGTAGATTTTACGCATGATTTACAATCAGAATTTTAAATAAATGAGTATTATGCGAGACCCGCTTATATATGACCCACCTGAACCTGAACTACGCGCGATTGGGCATAAAGGAATATTATGCGAGACCCAATAGTATTACTTGAACAACGCGCGATTGAATGAAGCTGTCTTTCGTACACTGACAGAATATAAATGTAAATTATATTTCATTGTAATTTTTTCGCAATTGTATTAAAAAACGTTGTTCGACACACGTGCGGAAGTGTCATTTTCGCTCGTCCCGAGTCTAACCTCGCTACTCGTGCAGAATGACATACTTCTCGCGCTTGTGTCCAAAACTACTATTTTGACGCAATTGTTTTTTGTATAGCGCATGTCGTCCCAGCAGGCCATACAAAACAATTTTTGTTTTTCGCATAAAAAAAAAAAATTGATACGTTTTCATAATTAGAATAAATAGGATACCAATTACGCTCTTAAACGCATCACCAGCAGTTTTGTTACACCTTATAGGTTCGTCAACTGTACAATGTCCGTTCCTGATTCCTATTTATGTATCGTTTATTAGATCATTATTCGTCGCTGATATTGAAATCGATCTGAAAGTTATAACCGGAAGCCAATTGTCGGCTGAAATAAAGCGACAGCACGACTTTTGGCTTGAATAGTAACACGACTCTGCAATCAGGTGCAGTTTAAAATGTGCATTTGCGATGGGTCGGCGCGGGGCGCGGACTGGAATGCATTTTCAATAATTGAGGGTCAGACAGGGTGGTGGGGGCGTATTCAAATGCCGCCAAACTTTCCGATCATCGCCGCTGACCGCGGTGTCACATGCCCGGTGCTCCGTGACATCTATCAGCGATTAAGCATCTGGTTTGCGATTTTTCCACCTTCTTATATTCTATCCGCGCTTACAACTCCATCAGTGGAATTAATTATTTATAAAACAATTGGTTAACAATTGCTCAAAAAGTAGCTTTTATGCGTGGGTTAGCGTCCGATACGTTTGATTTGTCGCACCAGTACTTTATACTTTTGCAGCGTTGAAGTTGCAATTATTTGAGTGTTTTTGTATAAATTGACCTGTTCTGAATTATGCTTGTATATATATATATATTTAACATCGCTTGATGTATTTAGTGCGTAAAATTTTTAAGGAACGTCAAAGAGACCAATATTTTTCTCCGTAATTTTTTCGAAAAGTCTTTAGATCGAATAATGACACATACTTTCCACACTTGCATCGAAATGTATTATTATAATCAGTACGTACTTACTATTCTTTAGTTGGTAAGTAGGTAGCTATGTTTGATGTAAAAATGTCAATAAACTAGTTTTTATTGCTGAACATCAATCCTACTATAAAGACATTGAGTTTAGCACTAATCGGTATCAATTACGCCAATTAATTAGGTAATTAAGTACTTATTTTCTAATACACAATTGTGTCGTCTTTGTCTTTGTCTTAGTCGTGAATATGTCTACGAAGCTGTTGGAAGTGACACCGTGGCTGACATGTCGCGAAGAACGAGACAATTAGTAATTAAACTGTCCGACATTCACACCTCGTTGCCTTTGCTTAGTTAATTAGTGCCTATTTTAAATGCTTAATGAGAAACGAACTTCCTGGAGTCATTAAGATTACAAAATGAAGCAAACGCGTGCCTGTTTTTTTTTGACAGTTTTTATCCTATTATGTTTTATTAATTTAATACATTTAACATTATTCCTGGAGCTTAGTTTAGCATCAGGAGGACAAAATTTTGCGGAATTGGAATTCACAAAAAACTACTACTACTATAAAATGGATAATTTCAAAAACGTGCGTCATTTAAATGACAAATTTTGAGGATGGATCCGTTTTGTAAATCTATTTCCAAACCGCGAGCTAAATTAACGACAAGACAAATCATTTAAAATGTCCAAAATGTGTTAATATTGCATTACCTCCGACTAGATTACGTCATGTGCTTATAAATAAATATGCGGGTGTTCCAAAGTTAATCCTGGGGATTCATAATAGGCATGTCATCATCTATTTCACTTTACAACAAAAAGAAGACAAACAAAAGAAGTTTTCCGTGGTTATTTTCTCGGGGAGAGCATGTAGGCGCGCACCTCATCTGCCGCGCTCCCGTTGCGGCGATAAAATTTAAAATTCAAGGCCGCGTTAACGAACGGGCGTCGCGAAGAAATAGATATTCAAACGTGAAGAGATCCCATATTAACATTTATGGCAAGTTTGCGGAGACGAGACAAAGGCGAGGTGCCCGCGCCCCGCGAGGCTGCGCCCGAGACCCGCGACCCGACAACACCATTATGCAGTCTATCTTGTAATTGGATACCAGCACGCCGCTTCGCCAACTTTCTTTTACACTCTCGAGGTCCATATTGAATGGAATTAATTTTAAACTAACTCCGAAATTTAGCGCTACATTTTCTTTCATAGTTTCTCAATTCCGCATAGTAAAAATTTTGTCATTTTGGTATCACTTAGGTATACCGTTTTACTTTCTGGGAGGCGTGTTTAAATTAGATTTTCAACACACCTGCTCGTAACGAGGTTCTTATTCCACCGATTTTAGGCTCATAATCCTAGATATTAAACACGCGTGCATTTCACAATAATTATCCAACTAGTGGAATAATATAATCTGATCAAGTGACGTTTGTACTCTAGTACCAAGTTGTATGTACGCAGACGAAAGCAATCGAATTTAGTCGGGTTATAACCTTCTTTTTTCACCATCGAACAGTTTTTATCTGGCAATTAACATTATCTACATATTTATTCCAATAAATAGAAAAATAAACGTATTAATATTAAGAATGAACCTAAATTAATATAAATTTACAATAATTTATGATTTAAAGACGAATTATTACATTTTTATCTTGGCTGTTGGCCGACCTAGGTCGCGCCTTTGCCTTGCGCGCGCATCGGTATCACACTAAGAAAAAAAAACAACGCGCCATTATTCGTAATTATTTGTTGGTTATGTTGTGTCGAAGTTTGAATATTAACGAAAATGTCTGTTTCAAGTGAAGAAAATGAGCAAAACCTAGATTTGACCCCGCCGGACATACTTAAACAGGCAAAAAACGCGTGCGATAGCCTTTTGCCAACAAAATCTAACGAAAAGTATTTAGCGGCATATGACAAATTTATAAAATGGAAAACCGGAAAGAATGCTCATTCTTTCTCCGAAAGTGTATTTTTAGCCTACTTCAATGAGCTGGCGAATAAGTATAAGCCCAGCTCGCTTTGGTGCACTTATTCTATGTTAAAAAGCACAGTAAAGATAAAGAATAATGTCGATATCCGAACGTATAGTAACCTGACGGCATTTATGAAGAGACGCTCGGACGGATACACTGGCCGAAAATCAAAAGTGTTGTCCCCATCCGACGTGGAGAAGTTTTTGAAAGATGCTCCTAATAATCAGTACCTTGCAACAAAGGTCAGTTGAACTTATAAAAGCATGGTAGAGTCTGTTCGCGCGGAAAGAGAGTGTCGTAGAATGTATGAGCTGACATATAAACCACGACACTTCTCTTTCCGGATAAACTATGTATAAATAGCCTCTGAGTACTAACATTATTTTAGCATAATAATGACCTTATATTACAAGTAACATTCGTTTGGTTTCTTTGCAGGTTAATATTCGGCATTACAGGTGCGTGTAGACGTCAAGAACTTAGTAATGTCACAACTAAAGATATAGAAACCCACGGTGAAATGCTACTGGTAAAAATTAAAAATACCAAAAACAAAATTCCACGATCTTTCACAATACATGGTCCATTCTATGAAATAGTTAAACAGTATCAAGCTCTGCGTTCACCCCGTGCCAATTCTGACCGTTTTTTCCAAAATTTTCAAAAAGGCAAATGTACAGTACAACCTATTGGCATTAACAAATTTGGTGCAATGCCAAAAGAAATAGCGAAATATTTGGACTTGCCTGATGCAGATTCCTATACTGGACACAGTTTCCGGAGGACTTCGGCGACTTTGCTAGCCGATTCGGGTGCCGATATATTAACTCTTAAGCGTCATGGCGGATGGCGATCAGATGCAGTTGCCGAGTCTTACGTTGAAGACTCATTATATAGTAAGACAAACATTGGTGAAAAAATCACACGGGCTATACATTTGGAGCCACCATCAAAGAAGGTTTGCCCTGAGCCGCGGGCTGGCACATCATGCGACAGCGGCCCTGATTTCTTGTCGCCTACTGCTTCCGCCTTAAAACGTTCGTCTAATTCCGTCGAAGATAATTCTTCATCGCCGACATTCACCCAAGAGAATGAAATTATTAATAACATAACACAAACCGTAATGCCAACCAAAACTGTTCAGTACCATTTTGATAATTGTACTTTTACCAACTGTTTTAATAATTAAAATTTGACTAATACAGGATTTTTGTTTTTTTCCTCTCAAGTGTGTTGAAAAACGTCGTATGAAACACGTGTGCTTGATCATTATATACTCAGCTACCTTATTGCGCGCTCGCTTTCAGCTCGCGCGCACAATATCGCCTCGTATGTAATGATCAATTTAGCACACTTGTATCATAATGTACTATTATGGTATTCTAAACGCGGGTGAAAGAAAACCAAATCGTAAACGCATTTTCCATAAAATTTTTCACTTCATTGAGTTTATTCTCCCAAGTTATAACTAAAGTATAAAAGTTAAGTAAGAACAAAAGAATCGGACTATTGTCTTCAGTAACCCCGTTCACTGCAAAGACAAATAGGCAAAAGTTTCGAAGAAAACAAATCAAAATCCCAATTTTGTTGGCTGCATTATTTATGCGATATTGCTTGGTGAACGTCGACGTCCCCCTTTTCTTTGCTATGAATACGCGGTGAAGTAATCCACACTTTTCAAACTGTTTGTGCCAATACGTAGTTAAAATGAAGAATTACATCTTATATTTACTATTAAAATATGTTGATAAAGAATATTTTGAAAGGATTTAGGCTCCTTTAGTCCCAGTGGTGAAATTATAGAGTAGAGCGGCATTATCCTTTGGCGAAGGCTGTAGCGAAGTCGCACACACGTTTCTTATTAATATTGGGCGGTTGGAATGGCCGAAGACGTCCCCAGCGTCCGCTCGCTCCCAAATAAAATTGCCGCTATCTAAACAAAGAGCCCTAATTATTCGGCCGTGGCGGGCGGGGTCGCTCTCTTATGGGTGTTCTGGGGCCCATTTCGCTTCTCGTATAGGGCCCCGGGGACCAGCGGGCGCCGCCTAGCCAATCGCCGGATGGAGGAGCGAGCGATCCGCAACCTTTTTATATGCGATATCGGCGTCGGCGCCGGACCCTGCCCCCCTCACGCGCTCCAGAGCCGGGAATTAAAACTTGGTAAGCGCACGTCTGATTACCCGAAACACACATTACTCGGGATCGCCAATCTCGATAAGCCTCCCACAAATTTATTGGCGCCCACTGACCGCGCCGAGTTCGTTTGGACACGTAAGCTAACGTCGTTTGGAACCTATCGTAAACTGATCCACCGACTTCACTGTGTCTACATTAGAAGTAAGTATCAAATAATCTACACGACAACCCTCTAGACCTCATTTTTACCTTGGGACCAATCTATATAATCTCGGCTATTCATATTTGATCACCATTTGAATATAAAGCGGTTGGTTGTAAGGGCCTGGGCGGTAGAATTCAATACTACTTTATTTTAATTTGCACCCGATTTTATTTTGAGACAATAAATTGGATATAAAGGGTTTCTGAGCGGGTTTTTACCTCCGGGCGCATTGTCTTTGCCCTACGCCTTTGCAGCATGTTTATTGTGTAGGAATTATGAAATAAAAAGGCGATATCGTGTGTCGGTGCGGCGGCGGGCGCGGTGCGAGGCGTGGGCGACCGCGGGCCTCGACACACGACACCCGCCGCTGCGGCTGCGCCACTCCGCCAGCCATTGTGTCGCCACCATTCACCATTCACCCTCACACACCGCCACCACCGGCTCATATTCGATTCCAATGTATTAAGCATTCGATTGCCTTGCCAAAGGGTTCCCAAGAACCTATGTTTTAATTTTTTGTTTTGAACTCTTTCACTCGGGCGCTCTGAAGGGTACGCTTATTGTTTTTATGGTGAATTGCTGCGTATGAATAGATTCAGGCATTCATGTATACCACTTGGAGATTGTAGGAGGATAATATAGAACTGACGGTTTCGGGCGGTACGGGGATGTTCGAGGTCGTAAACAATCCAACCTCTAAAACACTTTGGTACATAAATACAATCTGAATTGCATTGAGACAGAACTTAAAATCTTATAATGAGTGCCAAAATAAAATTATGGAAATAATAGTTGTTTGCGATTGATGAAGTTATGCATATTTCAGATGTAGTGCTTCTCGGGGGCAGTGGGCCAATCTCGGTGCGGTCCCGGGTGGGCGGAGCACTGCTGCCACTTCTGTCGCTTGCTCAATTAAACTTTAAGATTATGCTAGTATGCAGACCGGTGCGGATATGACGCATTATTGCAACTTTAAAGTTGACTTAGGAGGAACGGTATGTTTTTACTCGACTGCCGAGGGAGGGTTATTGAAGTAAGCTTTCTATGTCCTCTCTAACGCTAGCTAGGTTAGCGTGGCAAAAAATTGCCATTTCGGGGATATCATCCTCTGTTAGGGTGCAGTTTACACTTTTTGTGACGAAACGGTAGCCAAATTAAAGATAATTTACCTTATTGTCCAATTAAATTCATTACACCCTTTTATTACATTAATTACACACTTTTATTTAGCTTGACCCTGTATTTTATTAATTTGCATCAAATCTTGGAAGTTAAATTTCAACCACTTCCCGGCATCTTATTAAGCTGAAATTTGGTATAGTACATAACAATGCTTTCTACTAGGTACAGTCAGCAATAAAAGTGTGTAACAAAAAAATTGTTTAGAAGTAACTTTTTTTTAATTGTTTTCTATTGTAAATGTTCCTACTATATGAGTTTCCATCCAATTCTACTTTTTCATATGAAAGGATAAATACATACTATACCCATACTTATTTATTTAAGTAAATATAACACTAAATTCAATAGTTTCCATAATTAGTAAATTGCTCCTTTTTATCAAAATTTACCGAAGCTGTGAAGTTGTTCACATATGCCGACAGATAGGAGTTGTCATGAAGGCGAAAGCAGTAATATCTCAAGACGCGCGGCGGACTCCGGGGAGCGCATCCAAACGCGACGCGGGAGAACCTCTTTATCTATGCATGAACACCGCTGCGAGAACCACATCACATAATAGACCCGACAATTGTTTGTTCTCGAACTTGCGCCGCCCATGGAGTTAAATCGACAAGCACCAACCCCCGGGGAATCTAGGATCTAGGATATTGCGTCGTCACTTGACACAGATGCACTTAACATGCATGGACAGAGATACCCGTCTCCCAAATCCATGAGCTTGGCCAACTTTCTGATAGATCATTGCAAAATTTATCTCAAGCTGTAGGAAGTTTTTGAGTTAACAACTTGACGTACTTTTTGAAGCTTGTAATATTTCACGTTCTTAAGACCTTTTTACGTCTTCTAAATTTCGACTACCAACAGTGTAGGTCCAACACAAGTAGGGGGTAGCGGAACCTGTTCTACCTTGGACAGTTTTTTTGTTTCCGATTTTTAGAAAAAAAAAAAACCTGCCTGCTCGCCAAATGTGTAATTTTCTAAAGATTGACTATGACCTATTAAGCTACAATATTCCACAGTAAAAGAAACAAAACCATTACTGGTTTCGACAGGATAGCCTCATAGAAAAAAAGGGAAATGTGCAAGGTATGTACAACACCCCTGATGTACTATTTTAGAAAAATCAGTAGGTTTCGAGAAAAAGTCGACTGACCTACTAGGTAAAACTATGTCCAAGGAACAGCTTCCCCTACCTAATGCGCGCTTCAAAACAATTTTTAACGGTTATGCGGGAATGTAGTTTAAATAACTGGCTGTACAATTAGACCTTCGCTCCGTGATTCTAAAATGGCAGAGAAAACATCATCAGTGGCGTGAAATCACGATGGGCATCGATTTTCACCTTGAACGATCACTCATTTGAATGCGGTGCGCCTTAGCTAATGTTTGATCAAGACCGTAACTGTTGCGATTGTTATTCAGCAAATAGCGGTTCAGCAGTCACAGCAGTGTGCGATGTCAGAGTAACTTTACATAGAGTAATATAAATTCAAACAAGGTATTTACGTGCAGGGACCGGGGAAGATATACAAATGTTGATACAAAAAAGGTCTATAGCAGTTTATAGCTAAATAAACCTGAGGGTATAAGTAGGTATGTATATGCAGCCATTGCATCGCAGACTGTTTTGGAAATCGAAAGTGAACCAACAAAACTTTGGAGGAAGGTTACTGTATTGTGTTTACACTATGGTCACAGCAGCGTGCGATGCGACAGCCAAGTCTGTCAACTGTAGACAAAAAACAGCCCGATTTCTATAGCTGTTACACTCGCACCATGCTTTATCAAGCTGTAGATAGACCGAGATCGAGCGAATTATCTTTTGGGTTCAGCATTTAAAGTTGGAGGCCCAGATTGCGTGTGGCTAACGGGCAGCAACAATACCGTCGCGGCGGGGTCACCCAGGGAAAGCGGCGGCGTGGGAACATTGTGTGTCGTGCTGCCTGCGCCCGCACCATCACCATTGTCGCTCAATTCCAATAAAAAACGCCAATACCTTTACAAGTAATTGAGAGATAAATGCAACCGTTATCAGCAAATTTGATGCAAGGATCGAGGCGGCGGCGAGGTGTGAGCAAAGGCTGTGATTACATCTGATGCACCTTTATCTTCGCCGACTGCTACCGGACATCGTAAAATGCTCATCTCTATCGTATTTGCATTAACGTAAATTGATTAGAATCACTCAGTAATAGCGTCGTACTTTAACAAAAAGGGAGCCGCGAAAGCCTTATTAAATATTATACAGTAAAGAGAGACGGATATAAACACAAGATTAACTACCTACAACTAAGTTTGTCTCAGTTATCTTTACATAAAATGCCTTTAAAAGAACCGCACTTGAGCGCACTCTATTAACAGATGTATAAAAACTCTAGCCGCCGGGTGGCTTACGTTAGGGTGAAGTTTTACTCAGGTTGGCTACGACATCTAGCGGAAAACTGAGGAATTAACTTACTCGGTAGAAGTCCTTTGAACACGGAAAAAGTTTCTCTTATTGATCCTAATGTACTGTTTGGGATTCTACGACTTGTTGTAAATATAGAGACTTTTATTTATACATTTACCTACTTATAAAAAGTTGGCCCCACCACTATCTTATTTTATTTGAGATTCTTATATGATTTCAACTCAGAATTACAAACTCTTTCAATCTTTAACAGAAAAAAATCTGTCCTAAATATAGTATATTCGTATACCTAATGTAGACATTGTACTCGAATAATTGTAATTCAGTGGAGGTAACATGAAATTGAAGTTGGTTAAAAATATAAAGTCCACCAGACACTGTCAGTAATAATGATATTACGAGTATTTCTCTACTCGTCCTTCTCATCATATACATAGAAAAGGACAGAAATAAAGACATTATTACTGACAGTGTCTGGTGGCCTTCAGTATAAGTGTGGAAATTTGGGGTCACTTTTTTGCCAATAAGCAATGCCCGGAATTTTCACGGCAAAACAAAAGACTGTCACCATCTAGCTAGTGCTAGGAAAAAAAAATATCGATAAAAATAATGTCGATGTATTTACATTGTTTTATAATCATTTGCGGCAGTTAATTTAAAATATGCAAAAGAATTGGTAAGTTTTGGATTGTTTTATATGTCTTATCCATCTAAACTAAATCTTAACTATACTTTATAATATTTAGTAATAAAATAACCCTTCATTTCGGCTTTACCGTAGTCGTGTAACAAACTACGAGTATACCACCTTATTGATGATAATAGACACTTCGGAAACTTTCATTAGGTATGACAATGATAAAATGTATTGCGTCTAGGTATTAGTTGTTTCTTAAAACGCTTTGAAACGATTATAGTTTTTATTTAAAGTAAGAATGAGTAATGTGCAAGATCGGATCAAAACGTGGATAGCAAATCACCCTGAATTAGTCTATAATGAAGTGACCTCTATGTGCGATATACATCTAAAAAAACTAAAGAAATGCACTATTCACAATCATCAGAAAAGTAACCGCCACAATAACCGTTCTTAATAACCAAATTGGAAACGTCAATTTTACTTATATTTAATTATTTTCTCATTTCCTGCAATATACAGTGGACAACAGTTAACAACAATAACTTTCGTAATTTCTTCAAAAATCTATTAAGTATTTTTTTTTCTCTACCGGACCGTTATTGCGGAAGGTATATAAATATTGTATACAAAAAAACTATTCAGAGTGTAAGAGAGGTAAACAAAACCAATTACTTGTGGATATCTGTGGGCGAAACGCCAGATTTTATGGGAAAATGTGTGACAAATGTGGCGATTCGATCTTTGCAAAAATTGTCAGCAATTTCTTCTTTTGGGATCGAAGGTTTTAGACATTGTCTAACATGAAGATCAACGGAGAAGCAGTAACTAATTTGATAAAAAACAATTTTTTTTTTCAAAATTCTTTTAACGATAACGTATACAATGTATGTTAACGGCCTCCCAGCCTAGTCGGTAGTGACCCTGCCTATGAAGCAGGAGGTCCCGGGTTCGAATCCTGGTCAGGGCATTTATTTGTGTGTTCATCACGGATATTTGTTCCTGAGTTATGGATGTTTTCTATGTATTTAAGTATTTATATATATCTATCTATTATATTTATATCGTCGCCTAGTACCCACAACACAAGCCTTATTGAGCTTACTGTGGGACTAGGTTGATTTGTGTAAGATTGTCCTATAATATTTATTTATTTATTATTTTTTTATTTAATGTACGCAGAAGAGGTGCGAGATAATTTTAAAGATGTGGACGTGTTGATATCTAATGTAAAAAAATATTCTTAAAATCTCCAGAGCGTATACGCCTTTTTAAGGAAAAATGTATGTCCACTCCGTTACCTCCCGAGCCAATAATCACCAGATGGGGAACTTGGATAAGTGCTGCCGTATACAGCGTGTCTCCGACTTTGAGGCTTTAATTGTAAGGTTCGATTCTACTCACTTAGCTGATCTAATTTTGTTTTGAGACTTTATTAGACCTCAAAGTTTAATCGTTAAGTCAGTGTATCAGAACTAGCGTTAATATCGTTATCTCGTGGTACGAGGATGATATTACCTTGGTACGGGGGCTGTTAAGTGACAATTTTCTGTTCCGTTTACAAACTTTCTTTTCTAATGTGCCATAAAGAGGTTTGTCTTAGTTTTTCGCCTTTACGTAGCCACTATTTGCTTAAAAAACATTAAATTGTCAATCAAAATTTTGCATTGACGTCTTTCTGTCAAATAAATTTTATTCAGTATTTTTTTTTCAAAATGCCGAATCAAATGTTTACAGCGGCAGAATTAACTGATATGGTGTTGTTGTACGGGGAAACACAAGGCAATGGAGCCCGCGCACTCAGACTTTACCAAGAACGGTTTCCCAATCGTAGGCATCCACACAACTCTCGTGTAATTGTAAATGCTGTTCAACGAATAAGAGAGTGGGCAACAACCCTTTGCCATTACCAGTCCATGACAGAGTTTTAGATTATTTTGCTGACAATCCTCTTGCAAGTACAAGGACCACTGCTAGAAATTTCGGAGTCCACCACTCGGTAATTCATAAAATTTTGAAGAAGAACAAATGGCACCCTTTCAAACCAGAAAAAGTGCACGCTTTACTTCCGAGGGACTTGCCAATACGTAGAGCTTATTGTGAATGGTTTTTAAGACAGGTGAAAATGAAGATTTTCTAAAAAGTGTTTTCTGGACGGACGAAAGCACATTTTGCCGCAATAGTATGTGGAATCGCAGAAATGTCCATTATTAGTCAGCAGAAAATCCTCATTGGGCTAAGGAAACTGGTCATCAATATCGTTGGTCCCTGAATGTATGGACAGGTATTATTAATAACACCATTATTGGCCCCGTGTTCATTGATGGCACATTGAACTCCGATAAATACCTGATGCTTTTAAATGAGCACGTTGTTAATTACATAAATGGGTTGCCTGTTGGCCATGCCGAAATTTGGTATCAACAGGATGGTGCACCAGCACATTCTTCGGTTGCCGTCCGTAACAGATTAAACGAATTCTTTGAAAATCACTGGATTGGAAGATATGGTCCTCATCGATGGCCACCAAGATCACCAGAGTTGACGCCGCTAGACTTTTATTTATGGGGAGCCATTAAAGATGATGTGTATGCGACAGAGTCTGATACGATTGAAGAAATGAGAGAAAAGATCATTGTCAGTTTTCGTAAGATTCGTTTGGCTAATAGTTTACGATCAGTTCACAGATCAATCTTAAGAAGATACCAAACTTGCATGCGACGAGAGGGTAGGCATGTTGGAATTTCAAGACGGAACCTAGAGTGAGTGTTATTTAACTGGTAATTAGGAGCTGTTCGATTTGAATGTTAGTTTTTGTTATGATTACTCTAAACATTAAATGAGGTCTCTTACAAAAAAACGTTTCTTTACTGTGGTTTTCGTAACGATTATCTTCATAACGATCAAAAGCTTATGCGGAGTTTTCACCCACAAGTTACTACTGCAAGTTTAAAACAAAACAAGACAGAGATGCAGATATTTACAACTCACTCTTACCTGTAGTTCCGTTTTAATACTTGCAGCAATAATTTACAGATGTAAACTCGATATTAGCGATACTTGCGACTAAATTAGTTTACAATCTAATGAAATTGACGTGACATTGTTCATTTGACATTTGACGTCTGATAAAGATAAACATTTATCAGTATGATGTCAAGTTAGCATCGGATTGCGTTCATTGAAGGTATTATTTAACTTGTATGAAAAAAAACAAAAAAAAATAATGTATTTTTAAAATGTTGCAGAACAAAAATTAATCAGTTTGCAGAGCACAATTAAACCCTGCATTTAAAGCCCCTTAGTCAGAGACACCCTGTATTACGCTAAATACTATGGGCAAATACGTAATATCGTCTCCATACTTATTAATGAATCGGCAGCTATAAGAAGTGAAAAAAAAAAAATGTTTCCAAAAATAAAACTACAACAGGAGGTAAATTTCATTCGCGACAACTACGAACTAATAGCTTCTTCAATAGAACAATTGCAATGTTCAACTTTGTCCATTACGGAATCTTTCCTCATTCTGGACAACGTTCGTTCATACATAAATTGGAGTAACTTTTTACCGGTAATACGCAAATTTTACTCAAAATTAATATCGTACCAATTACAATAAATTTTATAAATTTGTCCCCTTGACGTCGAGTGAAGTTAAACGTTCATTTAGTATACACTAATGGCTTTATTTATAGTGATAAACGAAACTGTCTACTCCCAGAGAATGTAGAGAAATTAATGATTATCTACTCGTATCACTATCAAAAACCAAATAAATTTTCATGTGCTGTTGTGTGTACTGATGTGGATTTCGAAGAAGAAATTGCATCTGTTATATAATTTTATACGAACCTCACGTAATTTCTTTTTTATTTATTTATTTGATGAACCGTTTTATTCTTCTATTTCAGCCATCGATATCGATAAAAAAATGTTTCTAACACTAGCTAGATTGCGACAGTCTTTTGTTTTGCCGTGAAAATTCCGGGCACTGCCAACAAGGGTCGAACAAGTTCGTGATCCTGAAAAGAAATAACACAAAATTATCCAAAGGCAACGTGGTCGGTATGACAATGGAGCAGTTTGGAGTTATGGATTTATCACACAGTTTTAGTGCTTATATTATAATTTTAAAATCTTGAGTCTACTTTCAAGCGGATGCCACGCAAGCATCTGCTGAAACATGAGTTCGATTAGCATCCATCATAATAATTATTGTATTTATGAAATATGTAGTAGTTTATATTGTATATATGTATATCTACTCTTGAACACCTATCTTATTTGTGTACATCTACATGTAGTTTATTTATATTATTCATTAGTTAGTTTAATGAAAGTTTAAAATAAATACATTCCTCCTTTTTTCTTTGCACCACATTTGCCTTTCTCTGTTTAGCCCTGTGATTGACTGGTAGAGAATGCCTTTAGTCATTAAGTCCGCCATTTGTACACAATTTACATTGTATTTTGTGCAATAAAGTTTAAATAAATAATAAATTATTATCAGTAGATTTTATTTATCAAAATGACATTCAAACAAATTGTTATTTTGATATTTCACCAAAATGTGATTGTAACTTTTGACGTCCATCGTACCTGCGTTTAGGAACTATTTTATTTGACACAAACTTAATTGAATAAAGTTAAAGTTATTTTTGACAGGTTTATACGTTTCAATCTGTTATCTGTGTAAGTAATATCAAAATGAAACCAGTAAGGTATCAAATTAGTCTGCAGTCTGCTCTAATGCTTAATTTTCTTAATAGATGACTATAGAGTTATATTGAAAATGCGAATACAAGCTTCATTTTTAGGGTTCCCCTTATAGTTTCGTCGTGTCCGTCTGTCCGTCCGTCCGTATGTCACAGTCATTTTACTCGGAAACTATAAGACGTATCTTAATAAAATTTACACATAGGGTGTATTTTGTATGCCGCTACTTAGTTATGTAGTTAAATTGCAGACAAAAATACAGTCCCTGTTTTCGTAAAATTATATGTTTGTATCAAAATGTAGAGCTTGCAATGAACTATTAGTATTAGTAACAATCTTTTAAACATAAATCCACTTTTTAACTCGTAAAAACCATCAAGTTACGAAAATGGTATGGCTAATTGAATCGTTCCAAACTTTAAAAGCACTATAACTCAAAATGTTGTCAAAGTGACTAGACATATTCTTTCCGTGTATAGTTAGATTTTTTTAATATGTCGGAATTGTCGGTAGAACTCCTTAGTAAGATTCCGACATCTTATAAAATTACCACTATATCCTTCATTTAATAAAAAATATATAGGCAAGTATTTAACTTACTAGTTAAGTCACACAGTTCTCTTACATACAATTTTACTTAAATAATAACTTTGTCCTGTTTCAACCGACTTCATGATTTCGAAGGAGGAGGTTATCAATTCCTCGGGATCTTTGTTTTTTTTTGCAATTTTTTTTAAATGTATGTTCACCGATTATTCGAAGACGGCTGGACCGATTTGGAAAATAGTGGAGTACGAGAACGCCTTTTTAACCTATAAAAATGACATAAATCACAAGTCCGATTTTATTTTGTGACCTGTTAGAATACGTTAAGTACTAATAATCTATACATATAATAAAGCTGAAGAGGGTCGAAAGTCTGTACATGGAAGATAATCGAAAAAAAGTTGGCTGGGGATACTTAGAATCGATAACAGAACACGTTACAACAATTTTTAGAATTTTTGTCTGTTTGTCTGTTTATCTGTTTGTCTGTTTATTTGACCGCGCATCACGTGAAAACGGCTGAACGGATTTTGATGAAATTTTGTATAGAGATAGTTTGAGTCCCGGGAAAGGATAATATATAGTTTTAATCCCGAAAATCAACCCTGGTGGGGGTGAAAATGGGGTTGAAAGTTTGTATGGAGAATTTTTAACCGCTGAAATGATTTAGATAGAAATGAGTATGAAGATAATTTGAGTCTCGAGAAACGTCATAGGATAGTTTTCAAACCCTTGTGGGGGTGAAAAGGGGGTTGGAAGTTGGTATGAGGAATTTTTTACCGCTGAACTGATTTAGATGGAAATGTGTATAGAGATAGTATGGGTCTCGAGAAAGGACAAAGGATAGTTTTTACCCCAAAATCAACCCTAAAGGGGTGAAAAGGGAGTTGGAAATTTGTATAGGGAATTATTAACCGCAGAATCGATTTAGATAAAATTTGGTATGGAGATAATTTGAGCTCTGGAAAAGGAAATAAAATAGTTTTATCTCGGAAATTATCCCTTAAGGCTCCTTATTCCCTAAAAGGTCGAAAAACTCTATTAATGAAAAAAGGCGCATAAAATGCTATCTATAAGATAGTTTGAAGTATTAGTAATACAAAAAAATACTTTTGAACCATACCTATTATTATTAAGAACCCAAAAATACGATTCTTACAGAAAGTGTCCTGTGAAGTGTGATTTATAGGTCATTTTTAAAAATTCATACTAAATTAAAACGTACCACTATAGTAGGTAATGATATTTTTTATCGTGATAGAAATATAGTTTAACTTTCATATGATAATCTTTTTAGGGCAAAATATTCATAGAGTTTTCGTGGAAAAAATTAAATGTAAACGTGTTTTCATCAAAAAACTGGCATATAATCAGGAGGTATTTTGTCTATTATCCAAGATGAATCTTCGATATTTATGGCCGTCTCAGACATGATATACTCAATTGAATTTTATTCAAGTTGAATAAGAATTGACACCCTTTTTTGCGTAATTTGGAAATGAACGGTACATCTAACTGGAAAATCCGGAAAGGCCTTCCAAGACGACCAATTTTTTTCATGTTTTACTCTTTAAAATTTAATATTTGCCCCGATGGCCGTCTATCTATAGATAAAGAAATGAAATATTATATGCATCAATAGTTGATTTAAAAAAACTAAGTACTTTAGCCATAGCCTTCGAAGAAAATGAAGCATTTTAAGAAATTCGCGCGTTTTGGGATCGCCTCTTAAGCGGATGCAAAAAGTTTACATGGGGAAGAAACGACCAATAACCGCTGTACGTATTTAGATGAAATTTGGTATTGAAATAATTTGTAATTTTTTGGTCAAGGTGTTCATATTTATAACACGTTACCCGTCGATGCTTTAAATTTACCTTTACCCGCTCTTAAGAAATATTTAAAAATGTCATGAATGTTATTCCAGGTTCGAGGACTATATATGACAGACAAAGATGCATGGCCCAAACCAAAAAACTACTACAAAATCATCTAACATTTATAGGACACCGTTTAGGTAGGAAAACATATCAAACGTTTTATGAAGCAGTCAGATTAGGATTTATTTTTATAATTAAACAATGGGTACATTATCTGTTTCTCAAGCTGTTTTGATATGTCTTCTTGAAGAACTACGCATTATTATGTATCTTTAAGATCTAATAATGTATTACTTACTGTTTTGAAAAAAATAAGTCCCGTCGAGTTTCTTTTCGGTCATAAATGTCATAATACTTCTTGGGCCAGAGGTGTATGTAGGGTTAGAACCGGTGGTAGTTTTGGAACGAAGTTCCTTATCGGACGGTTCGCGGATGGGAGGCTAGGCGAAAAAAAGTCACGAAAAAGCGTCACGTCACGAAAACGCGACACCCATACGATTGAGAAACATGTAAAATGGAATGAAACAAAAAATATATAAAATAGAATAAAGTGAAGTGTAGTGAAAAGTTAAAGTGAGAAGTGACAAAGTGATAAAAGTGAAAAAAGTCGGAAACCTAAAAGTAAACAATGGCAAAATTTTCAATAATTTTCATAAATTTCGTAAATTTCAAAAATTTCCAAAAAAAATTAAAATTAAATAACATAACTTCGTTCCAATCGCGTGTTCCACGACACTCACGTATTTTATTTTTCTCTGACGTTAATTAGTGCAGTGTAATGTGCTTACATTGATAAATAAATATTTTGATTTATCTGTGATAGTGTGGTAAAAACGTATGAAAATTCATTACCCCCGACCGCCGGCACGCCCGCCCCCCCTGGATTTTTAATATGTGTGTTGGTAAAGCAGTGTATGCTTCTGTACATAATTAGGCCTTATTACGTAACAGTTACATAACTACTATTTATTTCTTTTTAGGGTTCCGTAGTCAACTAGGAACCCTTATAGTTTCGCTATGTCCGTCCGTCTGTCCGCGGTCTAGCTCAGTTACCGTTCGCACTAGAAAGCTGAAATTTGGTGAGGCCTGATAAGAACTCTCAATAAAAACTATATTGAATAAAATCGGTTCAGCCGTTTTTGAATTATCAGTCAAAAACGCATAGTGAAAGGAAGTGCCGAATAGTAAAATGACGTAAGCGCCACCTTTTGAACGGATGTTTTGTAACAGGGCGGCCTCTACGAAACTCTACACTGAGCATCGCCCGACATGGTCTTGGCCGGTTCTCATCTCATCATGCTCAAATTCAACGTCTAAAAGCCCCCCCCCCCTTTTAGCGTCGGTGTAATGACGGTCATTCTAATGGTTTCAATGGATTTTTAATATGTGTGTAGGTAAAGCAGTGTATGCTTCTGTACATAATTAGGCCTTATTACGTAACAGTTATATCGCCATGTCCGTCCGTCTGTCCGCGGTCTAGCTCAGTTACCGTTCGCACTAGAAAGCTGAAATTTGGTGAGGCCTGATAAGAACTTTCAATAAAAACTATGTTGAATAAAATCGGTCCAGCCGTTTTTGAATTATTAGTCAAAAACGCATATTGAAACGAAGTGCCGAATAGTAAAATGACGTAAGCGCCGCCAAATAAACGACCTTTTGAACGGATGTTTTGTAACAGGGCAGCATCTACGAAACTCTACACGGAGCATCGCCCGACATGCTCTTGGCCGATTTTTTTTGCATTGTTATCCCGGAAATCACCCCTTAAGGATTACTAATTCCAATTCCAGAAAATCCCCAGCCAGGTTATACGTAGCCTATAAAAATTCAACGTCTAAAAGAGGGGAGGGGGGTAGCCACTACACTCGATTGAGTTAAATTTGCATGGGTCATTGACCCCCTCCCCGCTCCAAGTGCACCTCAAATAGAAAAAAATCATTTCTACATTTGTGACCCCCCCCCCCCAATTTCAACCGCGCCTGTTCTTACCTTTCATGCTTAGACTGATTTGACGGGAGGATCGATTTGGATGATATTTGCCGTGGACATGAACGTATAAATACAAAAGTGGTCCTGTATCGTCCGATATACACCTACTACTCTATGTCGTTTAAATCATGCCAAAAAAAATAATATGATAAAAAAAGTATTCATTTTTGAGTGTACTTTCATTTAGTGGTAATTGTAAAATATTTTATTAGGACTACTGTCCTCTAGCGTCATCTGTCAACTTTACTTCAAGTTCCGCCTCCAGGGTAGCGGGAGAGAAATTAGGGGTGAATTAGCCGCTTACTGACACAGACCGAATTCCACGCGGGCGGAGCCGCGGGCACAGCTAGTAAAAAATATTTTCTAACAATTGTTAGCATTGCGCTAGGTATAATACATGTATTTGTTTGCTAAACATAGAAAATATTATGTAAGTTTTATTTTTCTCCACCACGCTATCGCTTTTTACTATTGCAACATAACTTCACATTTTATAACGGTTTTGTCAAGAGCATATGTCGTCTTAGCCATTTGTAATTCGTTTAGAATTCAAGGTCACTTATATTTTGAAGAATTGTTTTCGATTATGCTCACATAATCTATTGACCAAACTGTTATAAAATGACAGATGATGTTGAAATAGTTGAATGCAATAGTATGGTAAAGGAAAATATGTCTTGTACAATATTTTCTTCTTGGTATTAACAAATATGTATATAATACCTAGCGCGACGTCAAAAACTGTTACAAAATATTTTTTACTATAAGTAATCATATCATATTATCTACCTAAAAAAGAAAATCGCACTTGTGAGTTATCGAAGCTCATAACTGTACTAAAATTATTTTTTTGTTTGAAAGAGTATACTTCACAGTTGGTCCCATTGTAACAAGGTCAGGATTTGATGATGGAATCCTGGAGAAATCGAGGGAACTCTTCAACTATTATACTTTCAACTTTCGCGACACATAGATTGAAAACTGTAAATCTTAGCAACATACTGCAAAGGCAAGAATTGTAGAGAATTTCATGAAGAATATTTCCTTTATTGAAAGTTTTGTGGTAACTTCAACCGTTTTTGCAAAAAATATATGAATGTTCCTACTTTTGTGGGAAGTGGGGAAAACAATTGTTATATTTGTAACACATTATAGTGCAGAGTTATTCAATAAAGATTTGGCTTGAAAGTCTCGTATCCAGGCCATAAATAAAAAAAGTTAAATAATTATTTTCTGTTTTGACTAGATACTATTAAAATATTATTATTGGTATGGTATTAACCATATATATTTGAGTTAGGTAAACAACCCGTTTCCAATAGTAGTTGAATTGGTATATTAAAAATCGTATATTAAACGGTTTAATTGAAAATAATGATAATAATGATGCAGGTAATGTACCTAAGGCTAAAATAAATGATACAAGTAGGTCCTAGGTACCACTCATCACACCACTAGCGTAGCGTACCTAGCCTAAGTTCATATATATTATATTATAATGAGATTAGGCGTTGTCCGTTGATAAAAGATTCAAGCGCCCCACGATTTTAGTTTTTTGTATGTTCAATGCTCTAGCTACATTGATGAGAAGAGTGGTGTGATAACTGGTTCCTAGAACCTACCGAATTATTTTTATAGCTTTTTGTACATTATCTATATCATTGTTTATTTTCAATAAAAGCTTTTGAATTTACCTAAACAATACTTATTTTCGTTTCAAGTTGTTATGTTACTGAAACTGTCTAAACTACGCTTACTTTATGATCTGCAATAGGCTGTGTTCTACTAATAAATCCCTTTCATTTTATACTTGATTGAGAGGTTTGTTAAGAAATGTGTAATACGCGGCATTCTGTAGCGGCAGCTATCTTGGATTTACAATGATACTGAATCTATTAAATTGTAATAATTGTCATCAGAACTTAAGGTGTGCACCAAATATCGGATCAATTTGTCTACAGAACGAGGGTATAATTTCAACCACAAAATTATGGAGATGTGGGATGAAGCATGTAGCTGTAGATATGCAGACTTGCAATTATTTATGTAAATATTAGTTATAATAAATTAACAAATTTTCAAATAAGTTTGTGTAATGTCTAAGTAGGTATAACATAGAATTGTTATTTTTATTTTAGAGCGCACTATTCGCCAACAGACTGTCCTCAGTTGAAGATGTATACCTACCGCTTAAGTTTTCTCTCTAAAAAAATGAACGGGCCCTTATTGATAACCCGCAATGATGTACCTTTCACTTGAAAACGTCACTAAATAACAGGGACTGCGGAGAACCCCTCTATTTGATAACGCTGTTATTTGGTTACAAAATTATATGGTTACCCTATATTCAATGTTATGTCCCTGTCTAATGTTTTAGCAATAGAGATGAAATTAGCTTGATAGGTAAACGTCATTTTGGATTTTCATTTCGGTAAACGCTACATTATCATTATCAGCAGCAGCAGCAGCAGCCAGTACCTATCAGTCCACTGCTGGACATAGGCCTCTCCCATGGCACGCCACTGTGCTCGATCTTCTGCTGTCCTCCTCCAATCCGTACCCGCCAAGCGCTTACCTTTGGGTAACTCAATGATGTGCTTAATAAATTGATAGTTTTCTAAAACTACCCTACCAAATACTTACTTGATCTAATACTCCTTTATTGGTAACCGGTTCCGGTATCTTCTAAACGAACTCTTTATTTCACTTACGGATTATATCAAGTATACAAAGGCAAGATAAATAATAGCGTTTGAAATGGTTGACGTCCATTTAGTTGTGAAAGATATAATTAGGCAAGCATTAGAACTCAAATCATGAAACCACATCGTTTTTCCTACATAATTAGATTGTGGTTGATAACAGGCCTATTGTTATATTTTTTTTTTCGTTAAAGATATTATAACCATTATAGGATTTATATACTTTTTATAAAGGGGAATAACAGGGCTTAATCATGAAAATATATTTTTCAGGTTACGACCATAAATAAAAAAAATATAGGCATTTATTAAAAAAAATATCAAACGTTGATTTCATATTTTTTATGTTTTCTCAGTTTTCTTATATGGAAAGGTATAAATAAAATACCAAAAATGAATTCAGCATGCTTGCTTTACATGAAAGTGATATCAAACTTGACTATATAGCTCTATTTTATTTTTAATTAATTATGGGGGGATCCCCCACTTCGTGAAAAATTTGCATCAAAAATTTGATTGGCTCCCCTTCTTAAATTAACCTTAGAGCCTAAAGGATTAGCTCTGCAAATGGAAATACCATCATCATCATTTTCCGTATAAATAAGTGTACACCACCGACTATATAGTGATTTGAGTATTTCTTACAGCAGCTCGAGCATTTGCTTTTGGAAAAGTGGATGCTAATTGAAGTCGGTTCTTTTTTGTTTAAAATTATTATTAATAGTCTAGTTATACTTCTTGCTTCCAATTTGTGTCCTCGTATGCCTGTATTTTCAGGTACTGATGTCC